>OZ024854.1:6181126-6233626 GCA_964017155.1 Oasisia sp. SBJ-2009
CAACAATTTATAAAATTTGTTATTTACCATTAATTAATGTTCTACCTACTTATTTTAACGTTTACCACAATAGGTTTAAAACTGGATGAATTGTTTAACAGTAGTATACGGCATAGGTGGGTAGTTGTTTCTAGAACTTGCAGTGTTCTATTAAAGGGATACTCCAGTATGTGAGAGATTCATACCATTTAGTTACATATGTATAATATGTTGGCTGTGCATAGCAATTGTGCACACAAATCGTTAGTAAACAATTAATTATAGTATAATTGTATCATAAACACTCCATGTTGGATTAAGGGCGCTGCCATGTTGAGACTTATGCGCCAGTGACGTAAACCGCTTACGTCACTGGGGCATCCAAGTTCGAACATACCATGTCTGTCCAATGGTATTTTATGTATCCAGAACGTCGCGGATTGCTTACGTCACAATCACAATTATTAGCGAAGTTTCCGCCAATCCTTCCATTTTTCAACAATGCGCCCGTGACGTAGACGATTTGGCTTACGTCACTAGCGCATAAGGCTCAAGATGGCAGCGCCCTGAATCTAAGATAGCATGTTTTTATACCATTAAACTACAACTAGTTGTTTATTAACGATCTTTGTGCACAGTTACTAGGCACATCCAATATAGTATACATATGTATGTTAATACTATGAACCTCTCTCTGACTGGAGTATCCCTATAACGGACTAATCTGTAAACATTGTAGATACAATGTTATGATCTTACAAGGTTTCTTTGAATTAGTTCAGACCTTTCATTTACGCGAAACATGCCTATTGCGTGCTGGCACTGAGAGTGGTCACTGCCAGGTGCTTGTCGTCATCACTGGTTCTTCTACGTCCCAATCCGAGACGATTATGAGGTGCACATTATAAGTTTGTTAAAGGTCTTGTGTCACTAGCCCAATTACTATTGCAAAGTTTATATCAATGATTCGGTGACATGGTATTCCCAGTAGGTCGAACGCTGCGTTATGTGGTCACTGAAAGCAACAAAGTAGATCAACGCGTTGATAAATGGCAATTCGTCGTGTCTTCTGTATCGGAAGTGTAGTGGCTAGATATATATATATATATATATATATATATATATATATATATATATATATATATATATATATATATATATATATATATATATATATATATATATATTGTATATACAAATTCTGACAAAGACCAAGTCAAATACCAATATGTAGTCAATTACTCTGACGAAACAATAATTAAACATTCCTATCTATGCTTATCATAGATAATGTGTCGTTGGCGTTCAAACAGTAGCTTCACATGTAACATTGCTGTTTATTACAGTTTATAAATCCACTATGGGAAGTGGCATTTCCCAGTGCAAAATCGCCTAGATTAAATGCTTTGGATAGAACGAGGATTACAGTCAGGGCAAACGCATGGAAGAAAGTAGAAGGAGTGAAGGGAGATAGACGCGTATCATGTAAACGTAAAGGAAGTGTGCTCAGCTCGTAAATTACCCCGGAAAAACCACGAATGCACCAGAGGCAATGGCGCTAATAGAGAAACAACACGAGAAGGTCAATTTTTGGGAAAACAATCTGGTAGGAAGAATCGGGGGACTTAAAAGAGCTGATAAGGGAAGAATGATTGAAATGGGAGTGGAGTTTGGAGTGAAGGAAAGTTTTAAGAAGAAATTGTTGAGGAGTTGACTGACATAGGTTTGTGATGTAGAAAGAATGGGACATGATAAACTGGCAAAGAGACCAGATGACCAGATTGTGGAGGAGAAAAGGAGGCGAGGAAGATCGAAGATTTGATGGGGGATGGCATTAAACATTTATCTAGAAAAAGAGGGAGAAGAATGGAAAAAAGAGTCACATATAGAATGAATTGAAGACTGGTGTTATAAAATGTAGTGATAGGAAGAAAATAGAGACGGAAATCATGGTCATAATACCCCGACGACACTGATGCCAAGAAAAGAAGAATGGAGTTTCACACTATTTTGAATCCTTAATAGCCATTTGCCTTTACGAACATTAGGAATAAAAATGATATTGTCGTTGCTCTGTCACGCTTGCTCTGTTGCTCTTGTGCTGCAGCCAGTGACATATGTGAAACATTCCTAACTGAATCCTATTTGAATGATGACAAATTTCTTTGCGAAACGGTAGGACTGGGAAAGAACGTCTTACTTTCTTGCACTAGTATATCTATGCATAGTAGTCGCTGTGGTACTTTATATATCGTAGTCGCTGTGGAACTTTATAGTAGGACTGAAATATCCTACCCTAGATGATACTGCAGTCTATTGCGGTATATGCATGGAGTCGTACACTAACATTCGCTTGTCTAAGCAAATAGGGTAGTATTTAAAGCTCATGATCTTTAAAATTAAAACAAAACTCAATTTCACAATGTTGTTACTTAATATCAATTTGCTATGGCAGGTCGAACACATAAATACTCTACCGTATAGACATATCAATATATTTAACAACACAGTAGCCTGATCACATCATTAGTTCCAGTCCTTAAGAATACTTGATGAAAATTAGTAATTTCCTATACAAACTGTCTTCCGTAATCTTCTATAAATCCTAGAAATACATTACTGCACACGATTTTAATCTCCTAGGATCTGATTATGTCAACCAACATTTGATCAGACGGCTTCCAAAACTCGCGTTTCTCGGAATCACTTACGACTTCTACCCACACGCAACTTTTGTCACCTCCTTTATCTCCATAAACGTTTTCAAACGTTGGGAATGTCAACGTCTGACATAATATGTCATTTAGGTAACAAACGATATAAATACATCGCTGCATAGGCGCGTGACGCCATAACAATAACTTTCCATGGCAGGATATGAGCTCGTCCGAAGCGCTCTATTTCCGCTCGCGATTCGAGAAGCCCGCATGGGATATGCAGGCCATTTATATCCACCCAAAATTAGACGGTCGCCCATTAAGCCAACAATTAAACGTCGTTCTTTTCTTCGAAATTCGGCGTAAAGTATTATTCCCTTCATGGCGAAACAGCTGGATTGGATTGGTGACCGTCGGGTCGTTTGGCGTGCAACTTATCATCGCCGGGGAGTGGAAACCGATGTCAATGCGTACTGATGCGTACTGAAATTATTCATGGAGACATCCGAGTCGTTATCGAGTGCACGAATTAATTTCGACCATTCGTGCGACGCGTCAATCGTGGCTGAATAATTACTGAAGGATTGTGACATATAGGGATATACTCCTCTGTCTGAACAAGGCGTTCTGCGAATGAGCTAATATTATCTCACCAGTTAAATTAGTTTGTATTGAATCGTGGTCATCGGTTTTCCGATGTATGCGCAAAACACAAGGCAATGGGCTAATAAAATAGTTCGTATGTTGTTTAGATCCTAGAAGATAATAGGCTTTGATTGCTAAATCACTCAATTTGCGAAAGTATGACTAATTTATTATCATTATATGTAGCCGTAAATTAATTCCCCTCTGTTTTAGGTGATATGCTTATGTAATTGTTTGATCTATTCTCACATACATTGAAATCAAGCTGTGATATAGCGTGAGCACGTTCGTCGATTTGGATGCCTGCGTGATTGGATTTGTCTTGAACTGAAAAGATCGAAAACAAGGAACAGAAAAGGGACCTTCGTACATTTAAGTAGCTTGAGGATCGTAAACACAAGCCCGTCACGATGTATGCACGGTTTCCATCACGTATGCATGAGTACGAAGAAATGCCTTCAAAACAACTAGTATGAATAAATATATACCCAATTACTTTGATGAAAACGATAAAGCTGATAGCATATTTATAAAGTTCTTCGTTTCTTGGATATGATGTCCGGTAGTGTAACTGATTTCGATGCCAATACACGTGCGTGTGCTTTTGTAGATTTAACACGATTGCCGTCGAGCAGAGCCTGAGCGAAGGAACATGCCTACAAGCACGCCAGGAATATTACAGTTTCACAACGTTCTTACTTTGTCCGCGAATCCAGCATCGCCCTCTTAATTGTAGTCCTTATCGTCGTCATCATCGTCGTCTTTATCAGAAATATAAGTACTAACTTAAATAATACATATCAACATAATGCACTACCTATCATCAACAGCACCACTCAGAACAGAAACATAAGCAAAAGCAACCACTGTAGCTGCTGCAGCAGCAGTTCTAGAAAAGCATAACGATAACACCAACAACATCAACTACGACAACAACAACAACAACTACGACAACAACAACAACAACAACAACAACAACAACAGCAACAACAACACCAACAACAACACCAACAACAACACCAACAACAACAACAACAACAACAACAACAACAACAACAACAACAACAAACACATCGACATCGACATCGACATCGACATCGACATCGACATCGACATCGACATCGACATCGACATCGACATCGACATCGACATCGACATCGACATCGACATCGACATCGACATCGACATCGACATCGACATCGACATCGACATCGACATCGACATCGACATCGACATCGACATCGACATCGACATCGACATCGACATCGACATCGACATCGACATCGACATCGACATCGACATCGACATCGACATCGACATCGACATCGACATCGACATCGACATCGACATCGACATCGACATCGACATCGACATCGACACCGACACCGACACCGACACCGACACCGACACCGACACCGACACCGACACCGACACCGACACCGACACCGACACCGACACCGACACCGACACCGACACCGACACCGACACCGACACCGACACCGACACCGACACCGACACCGACACCGACACCGACACCGACACCGACACCGACACCGACACCGACACCGACACCGACACCGACACCGACACCGACACCGACACCGACACCGACACCGACACCGACACCGACACCGACACCGACACCGACACCGACACCGACACCGACACCGACACCGACACCGACACCGACACCGACACCGACACCGACACCGACACCGACACCGACACCGACACCGACACCGACACCGACACCGACACCGACACCGACACCGACACCGACACCGACACCGACACCGACACCGACACCGACACCGACACCGACACCGACACCGACACCGACACCGACACCGACACCGACACCGACACCGACACCGACACCGACACCGACACCGACACCGACACCGACACCGACACCGACACCGACACCGACACCGACACCGACACCGACACCGACACCGACACCGACACCGACACCGACACCGACACCGACACCGACACCGACACCGACACCGACACCGACACCGACACCGACACCGACACCGACACCGACACCGACACCGACACCGACACCGACACCGACACCGACACCGACACCGACACCGACACCGACACCGACACCGACACCGACACCGACACCGACACCGACACCGACACCGACACCGACACCGACACCGACACCGACACCGACACCGACACCGACACCGACACCGACACCGACACCGACACCGACACCGACACCGACACCGACACCGACACCGACACCGACACCGACACCGACACCGACACCGACACCGACACCGACACCGACACCGACACCGACACCGACACCGACACCAGTAACACCAGTAACACCAGTAACACCAGTAACACCAGTAACACCAGTAACACCAGTAACACCAGTAACACCAGTAACACCAGTAACACCAGTAACACCAGTAACACCAGTAACACCAGTAACACCAGTAACACCAGTAACACCAGTAACACCAGTAACACCAGTAACACCAGTAACACCAGTAACACCAGTAACACCAGTAACACCAGTAACACCAGTAACACCAGTAACACCAGTAACACCAGTAACACCAGTAACACCAGTAACACCAGTAACACCAGTAACACCAGTAACACCAGTAACACCAGTAACACCAGTAACACCAGTAACACCAGTAACACCAGTAACACCAGTAACACCAGTAACACCAGTAACACCAGTAACACCAGTAACACCAGTAACACCAGTAACACCAGTAACACCAGTAACACCAGTAACACCAGTAACACCAGTAACACCAGTAACACCAGTAACACCAGTAACACCAGTAACACCAGTAACACCAGTAACACCAGTAACACCAGTAACACCAGTAACACCAGTAACACCAGTAACACCAGTAACACCAGTAACACCAGTAACACCAGTAACACCAGTAACACCAGTAACACCAGTAACACCAGTAACACCAGTAACACCAGTAACACCAGTAACACCAGTAACACCAGTAACACCAGTAACACCAGTAACACCAGTAACACCAGTAACACCAGTAACACCAGTAACACCAGTAACACCAGTAACACCAGTAACACCAGTAACACCAGTAACACCAGTAACACCAGTAACACCAGTAACACCAGTAACACCAGTAACACCAGTAACACCAGTAACACCAGTAACACCAGTAACACCAGTAACACCAGTAACACCAGTAACACCAGTAACACCAGTAACACCAGTAACACCAGTAACACCAGTAACAACAATAACAACAACAAAAACATCAGCAGCATCAGCAGCATCAGCAGCATCAGCAGCATCAGCAGCATCAGCATCAGCAGCAGCAGCAGCAGCAGCAGCAGCAGCAGCAGCAGCAGCAGCAGCAGCAGCAGCAGCAGCAGCAACAGCAACAGCAACAGTAACAACAATAAACTAACAAATAAGCAAAGAAGTAAATAAGCAAATAAGCAAATAAGCATATAAGCATATAAGCAAATAAGCAAATAAGCAAATAAGCAAATAAGCAAATAAGCAAATAAGCAAATAAACAAATAAACAAACAAACAAACAAACACACAAACACACATACAAACAAACAAACAAACACACAAACACACATACAAACAAGCGAGCAAAAACACCACCACCGCCAACAACATTGGACGTCGGACATTACGACGCTTATTTTATCAGTGAGCGTGATACTTTGATTGTTGACATATACATTTCACACACGTGTCACCATCGATCTCTTCCAAACAAATATACAGCATATCCGCAAAAAGAAATAGGTCAATATTAACAAGTCGCATTGTACCGGTGATTGACAGGGCGAATTATATGTACTGTCTATAAGCAACCTCACTGAAGACACGCGTGGTTCATTAAAGCTATCACAACGGAAATTTCCCGTTTCCGGGATAAACTAAGCTTTGTTTGATATCGGCTATTGTTTTCGCTTTTTCATCACCTGCTTCAATTACTCGCGTGAACCTGTTGGCGACAGGCCCCTAGATACACCCACACTACCCACGTGTATCGTGGCTCTAGTCAAGATAGCAACAGTTGTGCATTATGTCGCGCAAATTCTACATTACAGCGCCGAGCGAACGGCTGTTATGAAGTTGCCGAAGCCTGCTTCCCGTGGGATGGAATCAAGCACGGCTATCTCATAATCATGCGCGCTGAATTATGACCGACACTATTTTGTTACGTCATGGCGGGCTCGTCCCGTGCAAAATGCATTAAGGGAATAGAAAACCCCTTTTGCATGAAATCAAAGTATACCAGATCCTGCGATATATTTCCATGTACACCAAGCATAAAATAAAAATGAATAGGCAAATTGCCGCTGTACGTGTTCGAATGTGGATATATTAGCGAGGCGGTGCTGAGATGTGACGTCATAGGTGACACATGTTTTGTTTGCATTCATTGTATGTATACTAGTTTAGTTTATGGGTCGACACGAATGATATAAGTTCTTGAGTTACTGTGCAATACATCGATGTAATACAAGCATGTTTATTATTTGAATTTGTAATACATGGTGACAATTATTATATCATCTGGAAGCATGGCCTGAAATATCATTGTTACGCAGACGATACTCAAACATACATTTCATTCGATGCAAAAAAGTCAACTACATCAATGGATGTCGCGGATGTTCTTGAAATTGAACAATGGAAAAACAAAATTCATTGTGGTTAGATAAAAAAAACTGAGATCAAATGTCAAAATTACACAGATCAGAGTGGGCGACACCACTCCTACCGACAGTGTTACGAACCTCGGCGTTATCGTTGATGAGAAACTATCCATGGATAAACACATCGCGATTCGCGAAAGTGTCTAGAGCTGTTCGTGTATCATTTAGAAATATTGGTATGATTCGTAAGCATATCACTCATACACATACACACCGAACTACTCACTCACGCGCTCATTACTTCCAGACTGGACAGAAAAGCGTTATCGCCTACAAGCGCCGACATTCAATGGCGTCAACTGGGTTCAAGATGAAACGAACATACCCAGATAGAGCCTAATTCCGGCGAACCGTCTAAGTCACAAAACATATTTTACACAGGCTCAGTACGCGGACATAGTTAACCATCTACCTATTTACCGAAGGACGCAATGCGCTGATTGCACAGTGTAAGACCAAACATACAGTTTCTGACCACCCGACTGCAATGTGTCCGTGTGCCGCCATCGGCTTTATTGAACACTGACAACTGAACGCCGATGGCGAAAGATCAGAGACAAAGGTCACATGTCCAGCGTCGTTCTGTAGGCCAATGTCTGACCACGCGGCTCATCTTTCACTTTAATGACGACCACAGTCGGCCTAATGAAACCCGACTGACGGTTCCGTTGCAAATAACAGACCGCTTCCATGTCTGGTGAATTATTGGGTTTTGCGAATAGAGGTCAACAAATGAATGTACGTGGACAGTGTGGAGGTTATGTTGCATCCTGGTCGGAAACCAGTCCGATAATTCAATCCGAGTTGGTCAGCCGGCGACACATACAAATGCAATCGACACCCGTGTCTAAATGCGGAGAATCCGTGACAGTCTCGCAGTAATTCGATCGTATCATGTTTCAGATTACCGCACTCACTACGAACGGCACAGATCTATAATCTTCCTGCTACGGTGTAAACAGTTTTTTGGGCCGTCCGTTTATTTCACTTCACCTCAACTCACGCCGCGGCCTTGATGCAACGAAAAGCTGTTTATTAGCAGTCGTCATAGTTGGCTGTACATTATCGAATATGTGTGGATGAATATCATTTGTCCAATAATTGCAACACACTTCTATGTTTCCGGTATCAATGGATTTGATGATGAGTAGACATATAGAGAGAGTGGCGGGGGGGGGGAGTGAGAGAGTGAGAAAGTCAGAGAGTAAGGAAAAGAAAAAAATGTAAACGACAACAGATAATTGTCATGTTGATTTGAATGTCTTTACAAGGAAATAATGCAAACATCATACATGTATATATACAAGGAAAGGAAATATCAGTTGTGAGCTAAATGCATCGACTCAGGCAATCGTACTTCGCGATGATGCAAACTAAACGCCTTAAATCAGACTTAACTGAGTAGAGCGCAACAGCACTATTATATATCCCAAACCGCTCTCTGTAAACGTGAACTAATTTACAAGATTGTAGTGAAAGACGAAGATGACAGTATAGCTTCTGCGGTTGTTTCGTGGAAGTTGTCACAATAGGGCATATGCCATGACAGTATTCTACTAACGTGGTATGGTAATGCAGCAGTAGCTATGTCCATGTGTATATGTCACAGCCATATTTTTCATTGAATTAATATTTTCTATGAGTGACTCGTCTGCTGATTCTAATAATCAAACTTGGTAAAGGGTTCTGTGTGCTGATACAATTTGGATGTTTGTTACTGAACAGCATATGTAGGCTTTACAACAATACCAAGTTAACAAGTTTTAGTTCGAATTTTACGCGCAAACAATATTTTGCCGACATATAAATTTTCAGTATAATGCATACATACACTGTATATCATCATCATAATAATGATATATCAACATTGAATAAGTTTTAGTTTATTATAGAAAAACATGTTATTATTTTATGTGTGCGTGGGTGTGCTTGTATGTATGTGCGTATATGCGTCTTCGTTTGTGAATATAATCTTTGAGTAGGCTTTATTTGTTCTTACGAATACCATAACACAATATATGTTTATAATATTACAAAGGACGTTTCGCAAAACTAACCAGTTTGGAAAAAGAATTTCATGTCCACAATATACTGTTTAGGTCAACCGGCACTCTCAAGAATGACGCAATCTAGGCAAACATATCAATATAGTGACGCAATCCAGGAACATTTGTCAATCTAATGACGCAAGGCGCAAGAAGATTTAGACATTAGTGAGTCAGAGTTTGGCAGACGCATTAATATTTGCTGACGGGGATGTGCAGATAGTATACTTCTCAATTTGTTGCCTAAATTTGTTGTCTCTCTGGCCTTCAGACTACCAGTAGTTATAGAGGACATCGAACTTACCAATCGCTTTGTCCATGTCCGTTTGGCGTTTTATATATATATATATATATATATATATATATATATATATATATATACATATATATATATATATATATATATATATATATATATATATATACATATATATATATATATATATATATATATATATATATATATATATATATATATATATATATATATATATATATGAATACATCTATGAATACATTTTTTACACTCTATATTGCTCCAGTTCACTCAGCTTTATTAATAAATACCTAACATGACAGCGGTGATTATTTGTACGAGCAGCCTTCGCGCATTAACTGCAGCATGGTTGGGTGCTTTCCAGAGATGTTGAGATGGTGATTGACTGATTGAAGAGGTCTGCCAGGGAAGTAAAGTGTAAAGCGCTTTTGAGCAGTCCTGAGGGCTGGGTACTGCGCTATATAAGAATGAAGATATGCAACAATTTATGATATACGACACATCGCAGGCAATGTGGGTATCTTAACTAATCGTTCAGCGCTGCGGATTATAATAAAGAAGTATTCTTTGAGAACAGCCGGGGCGAGCAAGACTGGACACTATTGTACCGTTAGTTAGTCAACCAGGGACGACCATCACGAACGACTCGGAATTGGCGACATTCCAGGAAGCAATTGTCTATATCTGCCTGATAATAATATTACTTTCCATTCGCCTTGAGGTTGTTCCAGTCTTATTCTCAACACATGTTAAACCACACCATCGTGTCGTCATCGTAACAGACCAGACACCAGTTCTAAAGGGTTTTCGAGTCGATGCAGATGGCTGTGTTTTGTCGACGACATCGTCACCAACATCCTCTGTTGTATTCCCCATACCTGATTGTCTCACACCCAAAGCGGCGTCATCGTGATGTCACCGAGTGCCAACATCGGCAACGATTCTTGTAATATTAAACTTGTTGCCATCGACAGGTGCTTTACCAATTACTCAAATGATCAATAGTTTGCATTGTTTTCTGTCTCTGCAAATAACACGTCTTTTGTTTAGGGAAGGACATTTAAATTTGTTGTGTAATTTTAACTCCGCGTCATTTGGTAGGCACAAAACCAACCAACCCACGACACATTGTAGCAGTAGTCAGATACCCATCATAGCAATGACATTCTCGGCTGCGAATCCGGAAAAATAAACACCTAGATATCAGGTAGCAAAGGGAATATACTTTATCGAAAGGTGATCTTAGGTTTATCAACGCAAGGCAAACCAATAATTTGCAATTCGATTGAGAGTGATAAGAACAGCCCAGCACTAGTAATAACAGACGTCACTAATCACCAATGAGTTCTACTGTCCTCAGGCGAGGGAGCGACTCTTAACCCCAAACCCGGCTATTATCCATGCTTTGGCCTTTTGATTTTTTTTTAAAGAAGCGTCACCAGCGTTGACAAAACTAAACGACTAAGACATTTAAGCAAATATCACATAGGTAATTATTCATAAAAGACATTTTAGCAAATATCACATAGGTAATTATTCACAATAGTGCATAAATTCCTAATATTAAATACGATCTGATTAACAATGGTTCGAGTATGTCCCACAATAGGACCATTGTCTGAACAAAACATGATTCATCATCTTTCATCTCATTGTCACTGCAACTGTTATCTCATGTTATTGCTGTTTACGTGTTCTCTCACTTCTAGGCCGAAACTCACTGTTTCAAGCACAATCGATCACTGTCATAAATGCTTTGCAGAGGATGCTGGTTAAGGACAGAAGTGATGACGATGTGACCTGAAACAGGATTGTTTGGATGAAATCATGTTTTTTTCTTAATATCTCCTTAATATATATATATATATATATATATATATATATATATATATATATATATATATATATATATATATTTACCAACAATGAACAGAAGCTGTATTTGTGCATAGCGAATATAAATAGGAGGTTGAAAGATGGTCACACTATTTCTAAGATGTCCTTAGTGTGATTCGCTGTTAGGAATTTCAACATAGCTCAATCAAATATTTCCGAAAGCTAGCAACTATTCGTAACCTTTGTTTAAACCAACACTTTTGTTGCTCATACACACGAGGGTATCTATCGGTGTATTTTCGTTTACGTTCACAAAATCATTTAATAGTGAGACCGTTTTCTTTCAAAATGTTTGCTATTGTATACTCTCTTGCGAAAACGGTTTTCTATCTTGATAAGAATACATCAGCTTCGATGTTGTTAGTCTATGCAACAAATCAAGCTTACCGAAAGCAGCGACGTCATCATATCGATCAAAAGTG
The DNA here is from genome assembly GCA_964017155.1 of Oasisia sp. SBJ-2009. NCBI lineage: Eukaryota > Metazoa > Annelida > Polychaeta > Sabellida > Siboglinidae > Oasisia > Oasisia sp. SBJ-2009. Next base: position 6,193,757 of record OZ024854.1, read on the forward strand.
GCTTCCGATTGTCCAATATACAGACAAACACCGGTTTGACACATTTGATACGCACATCGTTTTGTATGCACTACTATCTGATAGCTTATCAGTTTTAACGGAGAAAATCGTTGTTTGCAGCATGCATTTTGAACGAATGCAGCTTTTAGCTGGACAGTTTAACAACTTGGTATACATTGCTAATCAGGGTTTTTCTTTCGAAACTAAACATTCATCCTATTCATCAGTTCTGATAAGAGTATAATAACGCAAAACTGAACATACATGAACACAAGTACAAAATACCTCCAGAACCCTTCTACGTCTCAACCGACGATCATTTAACGTCGATTTTGTGGGCCAGATGGAAATCGAGGTCCACTGTTTTATGAAAAGCTGACAATTGAATGTGTGAATGTGTGTGTATGTGTGTGTGTGTGTGTGTGTGTGTGTGTGTGTGTGTGTGTGTGTGTGTGCGTGTGCGTGTGCGTGTGCGTGTGCGTGTGCGTGTGAGTGTGCGTGTGCGTGTGCGTGTGCGTGTGCGTGTGCTTGTGCGTGTGCGTGTGTGTGCGTGTTTGTGTTAGTGTGTGCGTGTTTGTGAGAGAGAGAGCATGCATGTGTGAGTGTGGTGTGTTTGTGTGTGTATGTCTGGGCGTACCTGGTCATGCTTACGCATATGTATGCGCGTGTGTACACGCATGTTTGCTCGCGTGTGTACTGAAACAAGTCACGTGTGTGAACTAAAACAAGCCAGTTGGGTTCGGTTGATCCGTGAATTTGTCACGTATTTTGTAAACCACTCGTTAATGCATTACTTCGAGACATCCGAAATTAGCGCATCATTTTGCATCTATCTCACTGTCTCTCATTTGTTGACCCCGTTTGTTTGGTCAAAACGCATTGCCATTAATCATCGCGCCTTTTATGCCTTCATCTAAAGGTTCGTGGACCGTCGCTCCGGTACATACCGCTTAATAATCCGTCCATATTTCATCTGGTTTGTAAGATAACTCCTGCGCCGCCAGCCCGTCCCTGGTGTGATATTTTGAGCGTCGTGACTATTTTGTGGGCGTATTAAGGAACGTTCCCGACTAGCGTTGAGTCCCCTGTCCATGCAGGATATGACCTAATATCCGGCAGCTGGTGAACTGCAGATATACCGCGAACATGGATATATAGAAATCTATTTGTGGACAGAAGCTACTCAACGTTTCTGATGACATCTGTTGTTTGCTCCCAGCCTCCTTAATAATGCATACCTAGGGAAAGCCAAAAGGATCTGACATTGACCGTGTATAATTACTGCAGTGACGCCACGCAATGTTTATTAAGACCAGACAGTTTCGATTTAACACATACATCATGTTCCAGTGTGTGATTTTGCAATTTGAATTACTAGCAATCGTTTATGGTAATACAGCAACTATATAAACGGAAGAGGCGTGCAAAATAAAAGATTGCGGATGCAACGAAGACACATTTTGAAGAATAGCTATGCCAAAAGAAAGTTGAGGATAATGGAAAGGTCCATGGAATGGCTCGTGAATGGTGATGATGACAGCGTGCATGGTTTGGGTATACATACACGCGTTACGCTGCAGAATGATACGTTAAAGATGTTGGAGAAATGTGAAGAATAAGAACAATAACACAACCATACCCCCCACACACAAACACACACACACACATGTACACACATACACAAACGCACACTCGCACACATGCACATACGCACACATATATACACACACTCATACATAGTTCCCCCCACACCCCAACACACACTCCATGGACCAAGCAGAATACGCGCGCCCGCCCGCCCGCCCGCCCAACATTCGTACACGTACATGCATTCGCACACAAATACATGGCAATTATTTCACTGGAAAAAAGATAAGGTGCCAACGGAGCAACACGTGCAGTGATCCGTACATCGATTAAATAGATGTCTTGTTCCGTTTCCATGATTTGCATAACATAATTACAACAAAGACCGTTAAATGTGTTCATGAGCAATACGAGCATAACAGAACGTCAGTCGGTGACGACAACGAAGACGATGACAACAGCAACAAAATACTTCACACCCTACTGCACCAAGTTATTATTAATGAACCCCGTTTCAAGAAACAGTTTCAGATGAAAACACTGGCGCAATAGCTGCATTCAAGTGGCACCCTCTTGCTTAAATATTTGAATACACATTAGATAACACGGAACACTCGCTTGGACTTTGTTTCACATACACGTAATATGTTCATCTGCTGAACTGTCATCCATCCCGTAATGAAAAGCCACTGCAGGCATTGTATATACATAGGACTCAACCAAGTGTTCGACATAATTATCACATTATTTATTTACTGACAGCAGTTTGCCAGTGTTGTGTAATTGTGTACAATGTGTTCAAACAGTTGCCTCTCTAATATGCCTGTATGAAACAAATCAACAGGCTTATACTTAGTATACAGTGTGAGAGGTGAGTACAGCTTAGTACTATTTAATTTGTTATTCTACCAGATCCACAATTGTTGTGGTGTTTTTACAAAAAAGTCATTTAATAATCAACCAACTGAAGTTTGTCCTCCAGTTTCACAGATTAAAAAACAGACCATGCAAAGTGGATGAGAGAATAGTGAAAACAACAACAAAACAGAGCTGCCAAGATTATTAACAACAATAGTACTAGTAGAAAAGGTAGAAAGGTAGAAAAGTAGTAATGTTAAGATAGTCAACTATCTAATTATATGGTGTCAATAGTAATAACAATAAATAAATGAAATTAGGCAAACTATAACAAAATAGCAGGGATGTCATAGTAACAGGTTTCCTTAAGATGACTACAGTTTCCCTTTCATGTCCTCCTAAACAGAATTAGTTTGGTAATTTCATGTGTTATTGTTGGTCAATTTGCATATGACTGTAATGTTTTAAAACTATTAATTTCCAAAATTAATAGCAGTGGAACATAAATATGTTTGCAATGACTATAACCTAAGCTATATATTGTGTAACCTGTGGAAAGAGACTCTGGATCCTGTTTTTTTGTCGGTTGGTACAGTTGTATGTTACACAGAAAATAACCATACTTGCTACTTCACACTGACTGTTGTACCCAGCATATCCCCAAATGGATTAACCTTGCTCACATCAGTGTCAACCATCGAACTGTCCAGTGTTTTGGTTCTATATAATCCGGGTCACAGTCCTTCCCCTAATGACTAAGCTGGAGGCTACAGCCTATCCCACTGGATCATTATTCACATTGCCAAGGAACCACAGTGACAAATATATAGATCCCTACCCCAACACAGTGAACCAACTCAAAACATTCAGCAGCTGGCCCTGCTGGCCTACCCCAGAAATTAATCATGAACTGGCTTAACTAGGCTAGGGGCACAACATCACATATCCAAGCTAAAAATGTCGTTTTAGCAGACATTTTTTTAACATTTATTACGTTGCTCAACAGTTCTATTATATATATCCTGCCAGTGAGTACAGCACTTTCTGCCGTGCAAGTAAATGGCAGCCAGTGGTCCACGGTGGCTTCAGTGCAGCGGGCCAGCTTGTCACTCTAGTCTGTAGGGGAAAGATTAATGATCTAACTCTGTGGATAAGATAACAATCGCGGAACACTAAGTGCAGGTTGGAGAGAAGGACCAGTTTGGTATGGACGAAATTGGTGATTGTTGATTCAGAACGTAGTGAGAAAAAAGGAAGAAATATAAGTGGAAGAACAAGAACGAAGGGAATATAAACCATGGCCAGCCTCACCACTGATGACAGGGATGCCAAACCGAGAACGACAGTGCCATACCCGAAGCGGAAACAAACGTCTACGAAGGGGAACGCAAACCAATGTGACGTAAACAAGACCAAGACAACCCATTCGATAGATGGCGCCGCTTGAGCTGGCGAGTGTCGCTCGTCAAGACAGGTCTCTCCGAAAGGCGGCGCCACTGAATGCGAACGAGCGCCCAGGCAGCCGCCCCGACCCATCTGATCGTGACAATCCTGTGTTTGAACAGTCAAAGCAACACTAAACCGTGTTCCTAATGATGGAGGTACTCAATGGACAACTGCTAAACTTTGATGGCGACCTAGTAAAATAGGGCATTAGATAGCAATGTCACAGACAGTGCGGTGGACGGTGTAAAGTTAGCTATTACCATGCAAATAAGATGTGGACGAACTAGTGTAGAGATCGAATCTTGCGTCGAGTGTCGTAATGGCGCATAATATCACGTTTCAGACACGTGCATGTTGTAAGACCAACGGAAGGCGCTCCCTTAGTACTTGGATCCTAAGTGCGCCTAATGTTGTACGTACGACGTATTACTTTGATGGTTTCCACATTTTATTAACATGTCACATATTGGATATTATACGCCGCAGTGTTTACCGAAATGAAATTAATACCTTCTTTAGCGCCATGATACGAGCTCAAAGTGTTTTCAAGCTGTTGCCTCCACCCCGTCAGCGTCATTGTGAAATGGTCGGTTTCCTCCGTTTAGCAACCGATCTCTTTATATTACTCTACTTTAAAGACGTGTATCGTTGACATTTCAACGAGGGAAAATAAACATTATCTTGTCATTGTTATCATTGTAATAGAGCACATAAACCCCTTGTGGTACGTCACCACAAGTGACGGCAATAACAGTGACAATAACACATCTTCTATCGCATTGTCCTTCTTCTAATAATATCAGTAACTCATAGCAATACGAAGGAATTCAGAGAAGACACACATAGTTGAATATTCTTCTGCATGTTTATAGGAGTTGCTTACCACAATCGAAATGTGGTATTTTAAAGATTTGATCAAGCAATAACACTACAGTCGGACAGTATCTCTTAATCAAAACCGACGCCGAACTATGCTACATAAACATTACGAGCGAAGTTCAGTCGCTTCGGTGTGGTCCACAAATATGTAATTTAGAATGGGATAAATGATTATCCTTTATTACCTTCCAATGGTGATCTCGTTTTATTCCTTCATGCTGGAAAATGATCAACCGGTCATGACCATGCACAAATACATAGTACAACAGGCGCATGCACACACATAGGCCGGGAGCCAGGTCAAGTTCTAAGGATGTGTTGTTGTTGACGTACTAATTTCATTGATGTTAATGTTCCTAGAACTAATGTAATATATTGGACTTGATAAATAATACGTATAATACGTATTTTCCATCGTCTGCCGGGCAGTGCGCGTGCTCTAAGCCTCATGTACTTGACTATGATTGAACTGGCGTTATGAACAAATTCGGCTACGGCACGTTTTTTGTGGAACATCTCTTACATCAAGTTAGTCACGTGACCTGCCTATATCGGCCGGACAGCCGAGGAAGCTCTTGCGAAGTGTTTAAACTATTGGGGTAATGACGATATGATTAGTAACATTCAAACAAATCGCCTCTCGCATTAGCCTTATTCAAATATCAACACAAGTAACCCATAGCAATACGACTCAGTTGAAAGAAACCACCGAACTATTTGAAGATCTTGTTGCATTTGGCATTGGATTTGTTTAATACCATCGAAATTGTGATATTTAATTTGATGCCAAACAATGGAATTAAATATCATTGTAGAGAAATGTTTGTTAATCTGAACAAATGTTAAACTATGCTATATTCAAGTGTTGGGAACGAACCGTATCACAAGACATCATGCATAACTAAATCCCTCAAACTACATGGTCAAATTAATTATTCAAGCGTTAATGATTAGTCAAACAAATCAGGTGTGGTACCATTGCATCAAGGTAATCCGTGTAAGTGCGTATTTTTTACCAATTCCTCCTTGATACCATGGACATTGCATATGGATTGGTTTATTGAATTCATCTCCGATGGAAAGGGTTCTCTTGACGGTTGAGCCTACGTAGTTGAAGACGTAGAAACTTCTAGGATGTGTTCATTAATGTTGATGGATGGAGCATTGCAAAAATCGTGTCACTTTACATACGATTTTGTAATGTTAATGCCAATTATTCGGCACACATCCCTTTCTGTCTCACGTTCTGCAGTGTGGGTGGTAAATGCAACGTCGTCATAATGCCATAACACTCACCGAATTATATTCTTTATATACAGCTCAAACGAACTATGTTGCTAAACGATACATTTATTTTCGCATGTATTCAATACAATAAGGATGCATTATTAATATTGCATGGGATTAATTTGTTGTTAACATGCGTCCGTTAGCATTCCAAGCAGAAACCCCATAATGGAAACAAACGACTCTTTATTACACCACGGAAACAAATGATGACGAGTTTCATGTTATGCATAATAGTTGCCAGACATCATGACGGTCCTTACAGGTGTCACGCAATGTCTGTACTCGAACGGGAATTGTCAGACTCAATAGCGTCGCCGCGGTGGTGGGCTCATGTGCGGTGGTGGCCTCATCATGTAGGGTATCTTCATCTTCATCATCCTAGGAACTACAAAATACACACACAACACACACCATAAAATGATGTGTATATATATATATATATATATATATATATATATATATATATATATATATATATATATATATATATATATATATATATATATATAAAGTACTGCCAGAAAGTGCTGGTGCTTTGAAACTTTGAAATTCATTTTTGTATACAGTATTGTCTATCTGTTAGGCAACAACATTCACAATTTTCAATCAAAATTAACGTTCTGCCCTAATGAGGATTATCGTTATATGACGCATCTTCTATTATCCATAAATGTGGGTTAATGTGATTTCCTTTTATCCAAAAAGACATCATTTGTAGACAAAAAACATAATCAAACATCCTTGAACATTTCATTGGTCACGTTACGATAGCAAAAGACGATTTGGGATATCCAAATCCGAGCTAATATATTGGTGGACCGTTGTTCCCTTTGCAAGGAGTGATCAAGCAATCTGGAAAGTTTTGTGCGCTCTAATGAAGAAGCCCCATGAGACTGGATCACGTGACTAAAACACAAGAAGTGATTGGTCAAATAAGACAACGGTGAGACTGGAAAATATTCTGGATCTGATCAGTTTTGCTGAACGCCACCTCACGTTCCCGGACACAGGCTATCTGGCAGCAAAACAGACGCGTAATCCTGCTGCATTCAGGCGACTCCTCATTGTCCTGGAAGATACACACCCCTGGTCTTTTCATTCCCTACGGGGATGTGTGCTAGCGATTAGCAAGACGGGTCTGAACAGAACTATGATCCAGCCTCGTTGTTGTTTACTTTGGCCGACCACCATTTCTTGACTTATCCTCAACTGACACAGCCTAATTATTTCCTTATGCTTCTTTACATTCTTTGCTGTCTTCATTTCAAATCCAAGTCGCAGGCTCATTTCATGCCCGCTGAACCCCGGTCCCACTAATGCAACAGCTTGGGTTCGCCTCTCCATGCTCACTTTTTATATTTATTAAATTGCGTTAAGACAATAAACTATTATTTGTTTATATGATAAATAATGCTTATAATAAAACGACGCTGCGTAGTTATATCACATATTATAACAATCCTACAATACGTAGGTATTTCGCGGATATTTTATTTTGCTTCTTCAACTGTAATCAGATATATATTTATCATTAACATATATTTATCGACACTGTAAGATGCATAATAAATATACTGTCCTCTACACGGCAAACCATTTTTTTGATAATTATAATTGGGAGTGGTTTAATAATAGGCAAAATTGTACAAAACTGAATTTAAAAGCGACTGTACCGTTTACCTTCTGACAGTATTAATATATATATATATATATATATATATATATATATATATATATATATATATATACATAGTTATTACATACATACATACACCCATTTGTATGTGTATATTTATGTATGTGTATGTGTGTATGTGTGTATGAATGTATGTGTGAGGTTCTGTGTGAATTTGTGTGTGCCCCCATGAATATGTATAACTGTATTCGAGTACCTATTATCATTGTGCATATGCGGTTGAGCAATTATCCTGCCACGCTCTTATATATATCTGTACAATTCAGGGAACATATGGAATTGTGAAAGTGGATAAAATAAAATAAAATGCTTACATAAATCCTGAAGTGTTGGATATGTTGGACGATCCCATTTGTCCATTGGATCCCTATGAATTGCATCTGTTTGCGTCACCACAAAGGCGACAACCAGCATCACGATGATGAGCTTAGTGGCACTAGCCCTGGAACAGTGCAATATAAGCAGAGTTTACTTGACAACGATACTACAGTTTCTTGACGGCGTTTGCAATATATATGTATATATATATATATATATATATATATATATATATATATAATTATATATATATATATATATATATATATATATATATATATATATATATATATATACATATATATATATATATATATATATATATATATATATAATATATATATATATATATATATATATATATATATATATATATATATATATATATATATATTTATATACACATATATGGTACACACAGTCATTCACCAAATGCAAGTTTCTTTTTGAGAATATACAATGTTTCAAGATGCAGAGATACGCAACCTTAGTAAAAAGAGGTTTCAATCGAAACATATATTCCATTCGACGAAATGTATCGAGTCATTTTATTTTTGACCAATGCACAACAATAATTACGTATCTAGAACAGAAGATATATTATCATGATTATCTCGATATTAGGTGAACCACTGTCTAATAGAAAATTGTTTTACTTACATTTTTATTCCAGTTGGAATAATGACAAACGTGTGAACACTCGGCGAAAGACGAAGTTTTGATTTGTTCAATCGAGCCACGAGTTTATATACGTGATGGATATAGTCGTTTGCAGTATGTAGCGACGTCACTGAATTCCATTTGACCTAATACAAATAAAACAGTTGACATGAATTATTTAGCCCGTATCATGTTGCGCTCTCATTTGACTGTCTTGTATACAACACGGCATTACCAGATCGGAGATCACAGATTACTTTATGTGTGTTTAACCTGAACGATTATCTGTGTGAGTTTGTATGAGTGCAAACATTTGGTATTCTATATATATTTTCTTCCAAGACAACTATGTATCTCGGCCGACTATCTAGCTGGTGTTAATATGCGAATATTTGGAGAGAAAAACCGTAAAGCAATATCTTCGTAATTGTTTTATTTTGGATTGACGATGAATTGATATAGATCCTATAAAGAAACCATGCACTAAATATAAAAAGCGGATATAAGATTTGTGAAGCATATGATAACCTTATTCATTTGGAACTAAAATGCTTTCCGGAGTCCGTGCAATGGTAGCAGACAAGTGGAAAGGACGTGATCATGTATCGCGGTTTAAAGTGTCGTCAAATGTTGGGCATTATATTATAATTTGACATACACCTGTAAGCATGCTTTGATATGATGATGATGGCAACAGGGTTATTGCAAATATTACTGTATTTCTTTAAAAACGTATATAATTGACAGTTTAACAAGCCAAGATAAACATGTTATTATATTATTATCTAGCACATAAACCCTGTGTTATACGTCACCACAAACGACAGCAGTTAGAGTGACATAAAACCATAGCGGGTCTCGCATTAATCTTCTTCAAATAATATCAATAACCCATAGCAATACGATGGAATTGAAAGAAAAAACACACACAGTCGAATATTTTGCTGCGTTTTTACAGGATTTTCTTAACGTCATCGAGATGTTGTATTGCTAATTGTTTGTCAAGCAATGGTAGAAAAGTAGAACATTTTCTTTTATTCAAAACAGTTGCCGAACTATTCTAAATATACATTACCGTATGCAGACATAATGTGTCTCAAGACATTACAAGCGTAGCTCAGTCGCATATGTGCTCAAATATTATGTAAATAAGAATGGACAGAATAAATATCGTTCAGTACGTCCCTATGGTGATCTCTTCCTCGTTTTATTAGTTTTGGGAAATGGTGAAACGGTCATGACCGTGCGCAACCAGTTAGCCTAACAGGCGCACGTGATGGGGTTAGCTTATGTCCTCGTGCCTAATCGTCCTCTGAAGAACCCGTGGCTAAGCTGATACGTCGGACACGAACGTTCAATACTGCACGACCACCTGACCCAGTGGGTACCGCAATTGCATCATACTTTACTGAAAGGTTTCCTGGAGCGCGAGCAATATTAGCAAACGAGAGGAAAGAACGTAGCACCATGTGACTGTTATCTGTCGTCTAATACGGATTTCCCCTCGTCTGCCGGGAAGTGCCCGTATTCCAGGTTGCAGTTAGTTGATTATGATGGACCCGGGGTCATGACAACATTCGGTTACCGACCGATAGTTATTGTGGAACTTGTGTTACTCACATGACATTCTTAAGCCCCAGTCATAAGGTCATATTTTGGCCGCGACTTTTAGCTACGTTGCGAAACTTGACAAACATGATTGCAACGTAGCACAGTGTGACTGTTATCTGTCGTCTAATATGGATTTCCCATCGTCTGCACGTTTAGCTACGTTGCGAAACTTGACAGAACGTGCTTGCAACTTGAGCACACGTGGAACAACGTGGCTAAAACGTGACAAAACTTGAACGGTAAATTTGTATTTCGGACATGTTCAGAATTCGCTGGCTTTCTCTACAACGTACTACAACGTGGCAACAACGTTGTACAACGTAGTACACCGTGGCTACAACGTGGCTACAACGAGGCTACAACGAGGCTACAACGACAAGACCAAATTTCAATTTTGCCTGTAGTTATGCACATGTCACAGTAGGCAAAATACTGCAGCGAATAATGTTCATTAACATGTGTCCGACGTTGGTGAGGAGAAATATCAGGTATATATTCAATTCTGGTTTATGATGATGTCCATTCTATCACTACGAATGTGCTACTTGTAGTAAGGAACCTCTTGAATTTCGTATGAAAAGGTTTTACTAGTCATTAACGCAACAATAAAGAATTTGTCCACGTATCCGTCGATAATTTCCCCAAAACCTGAATATACCATAGTTTAAAATTGGTTCAGGTTAACATATTATTGTGTACAATGATATTTAATACCATTGTTTGCCATCAGCTTAAATACCCAAAGTTAGATGGTGTTAAACAAATCCAATGCGAAATGCAACACAATATTCAAATAGGTCGGTGTTTTCTTTCAACTGAGTCGTATTGCTATGAGTTACTAATGTTGATGTTTGAAGAAGGCTTAATGCGAGACGCTGTTTGTTTGAATACCACTAATCATACCGTCATTTCTGGTCACGTACGACAAGTGGTTTCTTGGATATTTCACAACATTACCATCATAATAACCTAGGTCGATGTCTTTATAAGCGGTTTAGACTATGTTTAAACGCTATTAGTTTAGTTTCATCTTCCAAAGGTATGGTATTATGAACATTGTTATATATTACAATGCATGTAGTTCACACAACAGGGACAGGTATTGTAAGTTAAACATACTGGAAATATAAATGAAACTCATATATTGAAACATTTAACACAAACAAGCAACACATAATTTGCCTAATATAAATCAGAAAACAATGTTTATCGCAGTTGGTTAAAAGCACTTCGATAAACGAATGTTATCAAGACCCCAGTTCCATCATGGTCAAGTAAATGTACCCTGGAACATGCTCAGTGCACGGAAGACGAGGGGGAAGTTTTATTTATCAAGTATAATATATTATATTCGTGCTACGATTATTTAGGCTCCCGGTCTATTTGTGCGCGTGCGCCTGTTGGATTAACTATTTGTTCATGATCAAGACCGCACGACCATTTCCAGAAACGAATGAACAAGACAAGATCATCGTCGGAACCTACTGAACGATACTAATCCATCTCATTCTTAGTTACATATTATTTGACCACATTGAAGCAACTGAAATTCGCTCGTAATGGTTTGTGACACATTATAGTCTGCATACGGTAATGCATATAAAGAATAGTTCTGTTTTGATTAAGAGATAATATTATACTTTAGTGTTATTGTTTGACAAAAGCTTAACAATACATCATTTCGATGGTGTTAAGCAAATCCTATGAAAATGCACCAGTATACACACACACACACACACACACACACACACACACACACACACACACACACACACACACACACACACACACACACACACACACACACACACACACACACACACACACACACACACACACACACACACACACACACATATATATATATATATATATATATATATATATATATATATATATATATATATATATATATATATATATATGAACTTTTCTAGCACCACGTTTAACAATAATAAATAATACAATAAATAGGAGTTTGTGCCAATGTGTATCTTTGCAGAAGATTTCGATCAACGGATGTCAAGATAACAATGTGTACAACACAATATTTTAACAACATCTCACTTTCTCCTACAGCCCATTTCTATAAAAAAAACATTAGGAAATTAAAAACAAAAGGGAATACAAAGACTATTACCTTGTTTAACAATTGTTGTCCATATATGTTTACCATCGAATGCCCAATAAATCTGAAAGAATACCGCAAAATACCTATTAGCGCGTACCAACACAAACTCACACAAACACATACACACATACACACACATACACACACGCACACACACAACAAGACATGCGCTTAAACAAGAATCCACACACACCATATCCTCTAGATAGTTGCATATAAAAGAAGCCATTGTTTCTTTGATTTGCACCACACAATGTATATAATATATGCAAGTTATCAGGTCAGAGAAAGATAAGCTAACGTGTGTTAATGTTTGATCTGCTATAAGGTAACACGTTGGTATTTACGCAAATCAGATTGGATATTGCAAGACGATACGTGATCACATATCCATGTAAACAGTTTTGTTTGTGTTAGGACACCTGATATTACAGTGACGTCATTAAATATGACGGTTGGCATTATCCACCGGGTATATAAATCCTTGTCTCGATGGAACAAATCACACCTTCGCCGTTATCCGAGTGTAGACAAGTTTGCGATTACTCAAACTTCAAGCAAAATGTAAGTAAGACATTTACGTAATAAACACTTGTTTTGCAATATTGTGATAATTATTATTTGCAATATCGTCTAAATACGTAATTCCTATTTTGAAATGGTGAATTAGAAAATGACTTCACTTATTTCATAAATTATATTGTAATGTTCGACTGAACATTGTTTTACCATAACGGGTCACTTATATGCCTTTTGAATGTTTCAGGGTTAATGCCGCTAAGCTCATCTTCGTGATGCTGGTTGTCGCTTTGGTGGCGGCACAAGCAGAGGGCTTTAATTTCGACAGATTGCTTGACCAGGGTACACAACTGGCCTCAACTAGTAAGTATTGCTTGTTTTATCCACCTTTACAACGGCACATGTCACAAACATTACCACTTGCATTATAATTCGTAATATGACATGCCTGCCATGACATTTCTCACACAAAAACGTGCAACGACACAAAGCTACACGTTCACATTTACATAGACGTTATGCTGTCACACGCTCAAAAGAACACACGCAAACGAAACACACATTTATTCACATACACACATACACATATTATGTATGATTATATGTATGTATGTATGCATGTTATGTATGCATGTATGATTTGTGTGCGTATATATATAAATACATGTTTATATATATATATATATATATATATATATATATATTATATATATATATGTATACATACATATATGCACACACGCATATATATATATATATATATATATATATATATATATATATATATATATATATATATATATTGTGTGTGTTTATTTTTAAGTCTTAAGTCTTAAGTCTTTAAGTCTTTTTAAGTATGTATGTATGCATGTTATGTATGCATGTATGATTTGTGTGCGTATATATATATAAATACATGTTTATATATATATATATATATATATTATATATATATATGTATACATACATATATGCACACACGCATATATATATATATATATATATATATATATATATATATATATATATTGTGTGTGTTTATTTTTAAGTCGACTCTAGACAGTCAAGAGATAGTGGTGGCACACAGAGAAAGGGAAACTTGTGCTTATATATATATATATATATATATATATATATATATATATATATATGTATACATACATACATACATACATATATATATATATATATATATATATATATATATATATATATGTATACATACATACATACATACATATATATATATATATATATATATATATATATATATATATATATATATATAAATGTATACATACACACATACACTCACGCATATATATATATATATATATATATATATATATATATATATATATATATATATATATAATATTATGTGTGTGTGTGTGTTTTTAAGTCGTCTCTAAACAGTCAAGAGATTGTGGTGGCAAACAGAGAAAGGGAAACTCTAAATTGACTACCACGTGTTGTTTTATTTTGTAGTATGCAAAGTAAACCCGAACGCCGATGGTTGCGAATATGCGAAGTATTTGCCGCTTTTGGGTATGTTCCGAAACATGTGATTCTACCAGAAGATTCCCGTTTGAGTGTCGACACAGCGACCACCCATCGATTGTGACCAGCATGCGGTCTGGCGACCACTCTATCAACTTACACAAAAGTACAATGGTGTAATAAAAAGTCATTGTTCACATTCAAGTGCTTTTGTTTGTTTCACTCATGTATGCGAAACAAAATAGTAATATGTAATGATAACAATATATCCCGATTATTATCTATTCCATTAAAATAAGCAAGTGCGGTAAATTTTCAATGATACCCTTATTTATATTGAGCATTGCACAACAAATTGATATTAAGGCATTGTAATCATGGTGCACACACACTTCACTATAAACAAAACCAGACGTAAAGGAAGGTTCGCAGACGCAACAAAAATAAATTAACTACATGCGTTAGAAAGCCAAAAGCAAAAAACCCGTATTTTGGAATTTTACATCCACCTCAAACAATGAGCACCCCGAGAAAGTTATTCAATAATTCATAAAACTGGGTTCAACCAACACCAGCAACCTTTTCATTGATAACGAAAAAAAAAAATGAAAACACACCAGGCATAAGGTCGGTCCTAACACAATTCACATGGTATTAGGCGCACCCTTGGTGGAAAAGCAGGAACACATCTAAATGAAGACAAACTCAAGCAGACACACTATCCCAGTATGTAATGTTCTCCCCAGCGTACGTCGGGTTCGATGGCATCTCCTCTTGTGTCGCATGGCGGTGGTTGATTCCTTATGAAGACATGCTCTATAGTGAGTTGAAAAGATCGCATCAAAGAGGTGTGTTGATGACTTATGAGGGTATGCAGCGTCGACACAACTTCATAGGGGATAACTATTGCAGATCGCTGTATATGACACCACGAAAGAATCCGTAGGTCTGAAAAGTTCGAGTATTATAAGAACGACATTTCGATAGAGTCGTGGAGACATCAAAATATCGTGAGAATGTGTGTGTGTGTGTGTGTGTGTGTGTGTGTGTGTGTGTGTGTGTGTGTGTGTGTGTGTGTGTGTGTGTGTGTGTGTGTGTGTGTATATAATTTATATAATATGAAACACATGCTGATACAACACACATTCAAAACCAAGCAAAAACACACACACATCCAGGAAATTACCACGCTGCCTTCATTTATTAATTTGTTCAGTTATATTCTATTAACGAGGGAGTTCTCCAGCTCCTATATCTTCTGGTCTCGATTTGTCTGGTTTTGCCGGTTGAATAGCAACCTATATTGGTACTGACATTTTCGCGACAGAGCTAATGCATCCTAGCTGGGGTTCTTCTACATACGACAGGGATGGGATAACAACTTCAAACAGATACCGTACTAAACGACAAGACGTCTGAAATTGAGGGCGATTTGTCCGCGTTTAATTCCATCGGGATTGGGTGTTGAGGGAGTTCAGACATTTGGCATTTACAAACTCTATATTTGTACTTAAAATATTAAGTGTTTTTATTTTCCTTAGCTAACTTAGTAAACTGGTCGAAATCGTATTACGACGAACGACGAATTATTTGTTGTACATTAATGTAAGTTTCATTTTTATTTATATGTAATTTATATGTTAAGCAGTTGTTTAGAATTCCTCTTGTATAGGAGAGGAAATCTTCACCCGAAGTCATTTTCGTTGAATTGAAATGGTTAAAATATTTTTAAAAGGAATCTTTGTATGAAAATATTGTGATAGATATACGGAAAGCAATTAATTGAGTTGTACATTTCAAGGCACATTACTGTTCTTAGTAAAGTGTGTTAATATAAGTGAAAGCTTGTTATTGAGTAGAGATAACCTTGGCATTGAATTCAATAAAGAGTAATAATATAATAATAATAACGACACTTCTGTTGCGCCAACATCTTCGAAGATGAAGCTCAGTGGCGCGATAAAACCAAGGGATTAAGCACATTTGTAATCGTAAAACAATGCGTGAGTTGTCAATGGATGGATGAAAGAGCTAGAGAGATTTTTATACATCGGCGGAATTAATACATATTACCTTCTGATTTATCACTGCCAGGAAGCGAATTTCACATCGTTGTCGCTACATAACGCAAACGACAATATCCATCGCGTATATAAACCTTTCGCTCTATTGAATCAATCACAACTTCGTCATTTGTCGAGCGTTCACAGGTTTTCCGTTATTCCAACTTGAAGAAATGTGTGAGTAACACAATTTTCTATTAGACAGTTGTTCACCTAATATCGAGATAATCATAATAATATGCCTTCTCTTCTAGATACGTAATTTTTGTTGTGCATTTGTTCAAAAACAATATGACTCGATACATGTTGTCGAATGGATTATATGTTTCGATTGAAACCTACTTTGTTTACAAAGTTTGCGTATCACTCCATCTTGAAACACGCATATCTTCCTCAAACTCTTATTTGGTGAATGACTGTGTGTACCGTATACATTGCAAACGCCGTCAATAGACAGTCGCATCAATGTAAGTACACCTTGCCTATCTTGCATCTTTGCAGGGTTAATGCCACTAAGCTCATCATTGTGATGCTGGTTGTCGCCTTTGTGGTGACGTCAACAGATGCATTTTCATTCAAATTCCTATTTAAGAAACTTATTTATCATAGCACCTCTTACTCAGGCAAAACATTCGACTGGCCAACACTAACATTCGTTCCAATCGAGAAAAAAAGCGCCAAATAATTTATAAAACAATAAACATGTTTGCTGTCACTGCGACCTAGCTCAAATCCCATGACACAGCTATACATATTGCTGTCATTTCCCCTTCTGGTTATACCTTCCACCATCGACCAAGCGGTGGTGTTGGCTTTCCCATTTCAAAACTGTTCAAAGTAAACCTGCTCACCAGCCCTGACTATGCCAGCTTTTACTGTATATATGTGTTAACAGATCAAGTTCATGCTTCTCTGGGTATTTTGCGTGCCTGCGCCTTTCCCACTCGTAAGTGTGCCCTTAATACTCCCCAATAAACTACAGCTGGGCCTGGCTCTGTTTAGGGTAGATCAATAAGACACAAAATACCTTGTAATGGTAATATGGCAATGTAGATATTTTATTTACAACTGGATTGCCTGGCGCTCACTTGAAGTGTGCGCTCTGCTGATTGTACCTTGAAAGACATACAGTATTATGGTAAATGATAGGCATCCAAGTACAACAAAAAGCCTATCGTACAATCAGCTACTTGCATGTATACTGATACAATGTAATGCATAATAGTGTAGCGACAGAAAACACATGCGTTAAGCGAAAGTATACTTTGACAGAAACCGTAAAGGGGGGAAACAACCCCACCCTCCACTGGAACAGTGGAGCCTACCCCCCAGGCACAGTCAGGCGAGAGAAAGACATATAACACAGGAAAAAGACACCCAATAACATGCGCCGAAACAAGAAGGCCATGGAAGATGAGATGATGTTGGAAAACAAACACCTACCATAACCACGTAGACACGGATCATTAGAGCAGACGATGGCACATCGTAACATACGTCCCAGATAAGGACAGCAATCCAAAGTGATTATATCCTCCAGCACATGCGTCACAACACATGAATAAGACACATAAACACGATCCACCCAGAACAGGCAAGCGTAATATAGAAATGGGGCAACTGCGTAGACAAGAGCAGACCGCATCAACCGCCCAAACACGTCAAACCGGGGTAGGCAAAATCCGCGGTCGGACGACAACCTGCGCGTAGAAAGTGTGGGCATGGCTTATACATAAGAGCCCGAGCCCGAACATAGCAACCACCCAAAACCAAGTGGCCCAGAGTTGGATAACCCCATGTGCCTGACAATAAGAGCCGCCCAAACAAATCGGACATGTATCAAAGTAATCACGTCAACCACAACGTGCGCCCAAACTAAGTGAACACCGTTCAAAAACAAGCAATGCGAACACAGGCCGAACGATGTGAATACGCGTCCAATCAAATGTGACACGCACACCGGCGCGGAAGTCGGCCGGCACCGGATAAAAAACGTGAACGGAGTGTGAAGTGGAATCTGGCGGTCAATATTCTTCGCGCCAGGTCGATCATCTGTGTAATACGTAAGCAAAACAAACACAGCTGAAACAGACGACGCTTCGCAAACAACTGGCATGTATAGGTCAATATACATGACGCCAGGGAGTCTCGCTTAACCGACTGTCGGGCGGCTGCAGAACTACGCCGAGAAGACATTCTGGCGACTTTGCCGGCCTGTAAAATTGATCCCTGTGAGGCTAAGCCATGCTGCCATGTCATGGATACTGTTTAATCCAGCTGAATACATAACAGAAACAACCGGACATTTTTATTTTCGTGGTAGTATAAGGTTTACGTTTTGAATAGTCTTAAACTACAGCAATAACTGCTAAAGAGTGTCGTTATTCTATTAGTTATGTGAACAACGGACTGGGAAGCAATCAGGCTAACTACCCTAATCTGGTAGAAGGCCGCTTTGGCGGTTACACTTGCAGCCCATAATTTCCCAGGCAGAGTTGAGAGGTTACAATTCCGCCACCTCACCTAGACTGGGTGAAAGAGGATAGGCACCAGATAGACATATGTGGATCACGCCGACAAATAACGCACAGCTGAAAAAGACATCCGGCAATACACTTGGCACTAGGCCGAACCGCCGTGTATGACGCAGGAAAAACACACACACAGCTGAAACAGACGACGACTCGCAGGTACTGCCAACCCACTTGGCGCCAGTAGCAACATCGATGAAACACGGCGGCAAGTAACGCACAGCCGAAACAGACGACACCTCTGAGAACCTAGCATATTACGGCCCATAAACTTGGCGCCAGGTAGAAGAGCGTCAGTGGCGTAAATCACGCAAAGCTGAAACAGACGACATCTCTCTGTGTTTGTTTTTTTGTTTTTATAACTAATTTAGATATTTGATGTCATGTTTTAATGAGTTTTAACTTTGGGTATCTTTCTATGATTTCTTGTAACAGCGCCTTCGAACAAGGTAACTTGGATTAATGGTGCTATATAAATGCTTATATTATTATTGTTATTATTAAATTAAGGCCAATATACTTGTCGCCAGCTAGGGCGTCCGTGAGGTAAATCACGCACAGCTGAAACAGACAACACTTCTGTTATCCTAGCATATTACGGTCATATACTTGGCGGCGCCAGTCAATGAGGTAAATCACGCACAGCAGAAACAGACGACACCTCTGTTATCCTAGCATATTACGGCCATATACATGGCGCCATGCAATGAGGTAAATCACGCACAGCTGAAACAGACGACACCTCTGTTATTCTAGCATATTACGGCCATATACTTGGCGCCAGGCAATGAGGTAAATCACGCACAGCTGAAACAGACGACACCTCTGTTAACCTAGCATATTACGGCCATATACTTGGCGCCAGGCAATGAGGTAAATCACGCACAGCTGAAATAGACGACACATCTGTTATCCTGGCATATTACGGCCATAAACATGGCGTCAAGCAATGAGGTAAATCACGAACAGCTGAAACAGACGACACCTCTGTTATCCTGGCATATTACGGCCATATACGTGGCGCCATGGAGAGCGTCAGGGAGGTAAGACACGCTCTGAAAGTACATCGGCGTACGTCGCGCGTACAAAAATAAAAACCAAATGCATAAAATGAAAAAGTGCAAACGAGACATCCTGCTAATCCCGGTGTGTAAATAAAAACGGAGTGAACAGGACACTGAAAAGCGCAAGAGAGATGGTCCAAAATAGCGTCCACTAAACGGAGTGGGAGAATGCGCGAGGCAGAGAAACGGCCCAGCAGTGTAACTGACCTCCGCTTGATGACGACCAAGGGGGCATGTAGAGGAAGCAAGGGAAAAAAAGATGTGTGTGTACACGGACGTGTCCAGGAGTTAACATGGGCGTACTAACGTATACACATGTATATATATATATATACATATATATATATAAACATATATATATATATATATATATATATATATATATATATATATATATATATATATATATATATATATACACATACACACACGCCTGCACAGACACAGCGACACATATCAATATATATATATATATATATATATATATATATATATATATATATATATATATATATACATATGCATACACACATGTAGACCCCGAGTCTATACTCAGCACAGCCAGCAGCACAGCGTGGGACAACCGCATATACATCCCGGGCGCCCCAGGACGACGCAGCCTGCGGCTGTAGACTTTACAACCCGCCAGGAGTAATTAAATCGTATCTCTAAGGCAGGGGCCCCGCGGCGAAGTTCAAATGGTAATTAACCCGTCGTCAAATAGCGCTAACCAGCCGGCGCCTGGACAGCGTCGGACACCCCAGCCGTCCTCGGCCGATAGGACCTAACCGTACACAGCCTGACATTCAAAAGCTGCGATCGTGCCCAGGACAAGACACAAATAGTTGTGTAAACACAACGTAAACTTTCAAAGGGACGTGAGGATATGTTAGCGTCACCTAGATTACATCTCACCGGCACTGAGGCAAAAAGCAATCAACACCTCTTTTACCGATGCAACCGTAGCTAAAGTGACTCGCACGAAGAAGAAACGATGGCAACAAACACCCACCGGGGTGTCAACTCACGCGAAAATCATTATACAACGAGCATAGCATACTACTACAGCTGGATTGTGTCGCAAAAAAAGAAATAAATATACGTGACGTGGAGGGAGGTCCGCAGAGCAAACGTCCAATTAACAGTACGTATCTCAGATCAACCAGGAAATGTATGTGATGATCGCAGAGTGGATTCCCGCAGAGTTACAACACCGCGCTGTATAGTCAATGAAGACAGCGGGATGAAAATTTCGTTAAAACCAACAGAGGTACCGACAAACCCTGTTGCCAAGTCAACGAATACACCGGAACTGCCGGTTCGAGGTCACCGGCCAGGTGGCTGTCACAGTGCCCTCTCCTGCCCGGGGCTGGGCGACGGGAAACATTGACGTTAGGTGGCCTCCATTCGTTTCGTGTGCCTAGCTTCATTCAGGGCTGGCCTCAAAATTATATTGCATCCCCCTGGACACAATACAGTTTTCATTTGTATGTATCGCCTTCCAGATCACCCAGCTAATTTCTTCGAATAACTCCAGGATCATTTAGAAAATATTGCAACCATGCACACCTAATTTTACGTTGTTGGCGATTTTAATACTCACCAGATACATCGTCTGCAACAACTACCACGTTTAATGATATTCTGCCATCATTTGACACAAAACAACATGCCAGTTTCCCAATACACATACATGGCCATTGGCTCGACATCTCGGTAACTCGCTTCTCTTGTAAAAACGTTCAGACATCCATAGTTACAGATGGCTTATCCGACCATAACACAGAAGTAACATATCTTAAAGTTGCCATAGTTCCAGATGTTTTACAGAGCCATTCACAGTATCAACATTGCATCATTTATGACTGATATCATTACGTCCGACCTTATCGCACATCCTAAAGAACATGCATAAGACTTATACTAACAGTACCGTCAAATATTTAAGACATTGCTTACAAAACAAGTGCCCATTACATCTACATTCGTGTCACAAAAGCCGCCAGCTCCTTGGATGAACTCGGAAATAATCAAGTTTAAACGGCGCCGTCACGATCTGGAACGTCTTCGGCATGAATCGCGTTCATCCTTAGACAGGTCACGCTACACCCGGCAACGTAATCAATGTAACCGACAAATGTCAAAAGCAAAGTGGTATTATTACGAAAATGTGGTCTTAAATAACTCTGCTAGACCCATAAAGCTATGGAAATGCATAACTAAAATCTTACACAGGCGGCCTGCATCTTCTCTACCAAACCATGCATCAATGAAATAAATTGTGTAACTCTTTTTTAATCATTTTAAAGACAAAGTCAGCCCCATACATTCAGCTTCTTTCACAGGTCATTCTCCAGACATTGTAATTGCTGACTCTGCACAATTAAATGTTTTCGTTTGAACCAACCACAACTGCTGAAGTGAGAAGAATGTGCATGTCGTCCCTAAGTACAACTTGTGATTTTGAACCACCCCCGGCAATACTACTGAAAGCATGCCTTGACTTATTAATTACACCAATAACAGACATAACGAATGCATCACTGCGATCCGGCTCTTATTTCCTGAAGATTCTTAATGTGCGCAGGTAAAACGAGTTCTTAAGAAGACAACTCTGTCTAAAGAAGAAATAATCAATTAGAGGCGTATTTCAAACCTTAGCTTCATTTCAGAAATACTTGAAAATGTTGTAGCAAATCGTCTCAGGTCTCACATGTACATAAATGGTTTATCGCAAACAGATGTTGTTAAAACAATTAATGTTAACCAATTAACTTGACCTTTGACTCGTATGATCAACTTGAAAGATCATGGTATAATATTTATGTAATTGGGGACTCTCATAATTATCGAGAGGGACATACAAATCCAGTTTCTAGCTACTTCGACCGAAAGTTACGGCTGAGTGTATTTTGCAGTCGACAATCGTCATGGACGAACGGCCATATTGGATTTATCATCTAATATTACACCGAAACGTAAAATAAATAGGTCAGACGTGTTTGGCAAGTCAATTTCAGGCGGAGTTGATACAACATTTGAGTAGCTAGCCATAGTTATAGACGAATACCTGCTAAGTGGCGGCCATTTTGTATTTCACGTTCCAGTGACCTTATGCCACGAATTGTCAAAATGCACATCCTGAAGTTTTGAAAGACATGGTATGTCGAATACAAATCAAAAGAAAAAACTGCGTTTACCTCAACATGTTTACGGGCCTATACGGCGGAGCCTGGACTACTAAGCGTTTTACGCTAAGCAATGCAGCCAACATTATGATATATCGATCAGCTGCTACCTACCCTTTAGCGCCATATTATTGATATGTAGATGCAAATCTGACAAAGCGAATAGACTCACATAATCGCGTCATTAGACTCATTATTTCAAATGTAGCTTTCATGTTGATGATGAGAACGAAGTGTAGCTCGCAGAAGAGAGTTGACCAGCTGGGAGTGTTTGCATGCAATCATAGCCAATCCTGCTTACCCACCTGAGACAACATTATGGACAATATACATAAGGCGTACCTGATAACACAATTGTTGTACAACTGGATCATGTGATTCAGCGTAAGTGCGCAATTTGTCCAATTCTTCGTTGATAGCAAGGACATTTCATACTGCATTTCGTCGATTGTTTTTTTGATTTTATCATCGACGGAAAGGTCTCTCATGATAATTGAGCCTATGTAGCTGAAGTGGCAAATTACTTCTATTGTGTGTTCTTTGACGTTGATGGATAAAACATTACAAATATCATGTCACTTTATATTCGTTTTCTTAATGCTGATGGTTAAATCAATTTGTTCGCAGGCACCCTTCCTATCTGAAATTCCGCAGCGTGGGATGTAAGTGCAACGTCGTCATAATGCCCTAACATTAACCAATAATTATTTATGACATACTGCTAAAAAGCAATGTTGCTAAATGATACATTTCCGCATTTGCTATTTCAATGGAATTCAATAACGTTGTATTGTTATTATTACATGACTAATGTAAATATTAAAAGCAAAGACCCGAAACCGCCTCTTTAATACACCACTGTAACAATTGATGACGAGTATCATGTTATACATAATGTTCGCCAGACAGCATGATGGTCATTACTTATTGGTGACCGCACAGTCTTGCCACATTCGCATGAGTTGTCCATTGAAGCAGCATTTCATGTTGAACACGTTGATCAAGTTCATGTTCTGTTTCTGGCATTCTACAAAAACACATATACACACATGTATGTATATATATATATATATATATATATATATATATATATATACATATATATATATATTATTAATATATATATATATATATATATATATATATATATATATATATATATATTAAAATATGACACTTTTATGATAATGTCTGATGGATCATATGTATATATATATATATATATATATATATATATATATATATATATATATACACTCACACCCACCCACACACACACACACACACACACATATATATATATATATATATATATATATATATATATATATATATATATATATATATATATATATATATATATATATATATATAGCTCTAGTTGTTAACACCATATTACAAATGATGAAAAGTAATAATAAAATAAAGAACAGTTCTAAGATATAGATATTCCGTTCAGTTATCTGAGTTTGAAGATTGTTTTATATCATCATTTATTTTCAACATATTTATTATAAAAAAATTCTTTGTAGACAAAAAACATAACCAAGCAGTTTAATCAATTGTCACGTTACGACATCAAAAGACGAGTTTGGAGATCCAAACGCTAGCTAATATATTCGTGGAACAGGGGTCGCGTTAGCATGAAGTGAGCAAGCAATGTATGTTAAACGTGAAAGATTTGTGTGCACTAATAAAGCCGCATCAGGAAACTTCATCAGTTGAAGACAAAACAAAAAGTGGTCGGGCAAAGAAGACAACGATAAGCATGGATCATATTCTGGATCAGACCATTCTGTTGATCGCCACGTCACGTTCCCGGACACAGGTTGTCTAGCAGCACTACAGCCGCGTAATCCTGCTGCAATCAGGCGACTCCTTATTGTGCTGGAAGATACACACGAACCTGGTGTCTTTCCAGCGTAGCACTTTGTTCCATCCGGGGATGTGTGGTAGCGATTAGCCAGACGGGGCTGAACAGAAGTATGATCCAGCCTTATTGTTGTCTTCTTTGACCAAATATTTCTTGACTTATCCTCAACTGATCCTGTCTCCTTATGCTTCGTTACGTTTTTTACTGTTTTCATTTCTAATCCAAGTTGCATGCTCATGGTATGCCCGCTGAACCCCTGTTCCACTAACATTTTTAAATGGTGCTAATACCTTACAAATAACAGTTTGTATGATAATTAATACGTATAACAGAACAATGCTCTGTAGTAATAACACATAGTATGACAATCCTACCACACCTACCTATGTAGCTGAGAAGGTTTCTGGCTTCTTCACCTGTAATCAGATTTTGATAAATGTGTCACATTAACACAAATCTATCGACAGTGTAGGATGCCTAATACATATTTTATGCTCAACACGGCAAACCATTACGCTTGATATTGACAATTTTGAGTGCTATCACTTTTAAAAGCGACTATACAAGTTACTTTCTGACATTATTTCATATGTCAATATCAATTGTAACGGTTTGCCGTATAGAGTATAACATATACAAAAACTCACACATACTTTCATACACACATGCACATACATATATATATATATATATATATATATATATATATATATATATATATATATATATATATATATATATATATATATATATATACATTTGAGTATATATTAATATTTGTGTATGTGTATGTGTGTGTATCAATATATGTGTGAGGTTTTGCGTGATTTGTTTGTGCCCGCAAGAATATGTATAAATGTATGCATGCACTTTTGTTATCGTTGCGCATGTGTTGGCGTGGCATATGCGGTTATGCAATTATGCTATCATGTGGCGTTACGCCACATGGCAGTAACGCTGTAGCGCTTACGTTCTTCCGGCGTTATAAACGTTCCGATTGACGTTTCTGCGCATGCGCAATATATGTAAAACCATCAATATGCAGCGAAAATACAAAGCATTTATGGTATAAATACTACGGGCTGTTTGCTAGGATGTATATAACCTCTCAGCAAAGTTATTTGTCGCAAATTAACACGAGGCAAACAAGTTTTGAGGCATATTTTGATAGCAAGCTTAAATCACGTGACTGTAGTGCGCCATAATTCGTGACAGTGATTTATAGAAACGTAATCTTTTATTGCGTTGAACGACATTTTAAGAAACTCTACACAGTAATCACCACAGGAAAGTTAACGAACAGCTCGTGGCATTCATACCGAAATGTCTTTGTTGTTTCCCTGGACATTGATGATTTTACACGTATCGCGCATGCGCTGAAACGTCAACCGGAACGCTTTTAACGACCGGAAAAATGTAAACGCGACAACGCCACATGTTTGCTTGTGGACAAATGTACAATTATGGGAACACATGACATTTTGAAAGTGGATAGAATATAAAGTGCTTACTGCTCTTATGTCTTATATGTTTGATAGGTTTCTTCGCAATTCTTTCGACACGTTTCCAAACTCTCCTGCTTCTGAATCGAAATGCATCTGTTTGCGTCACCACAAAGGCGACAACCAGCATCACGATGAGGAGCTTTGTGGCACTAACCCTGCAACATTGCAAGACAAGCAACGTGTACTGACAATGATACGACTGTATATTGACAGCATTTGCATGAATCTTGTATCCGTTGTTTACGTTTAGTATGTGGTACACACGGTCATTCCACAAAAGTAAGTTTCTTTTTCGGAAGATATCGGTGTTTTAAAATGCAGTGATACGCAACCATTGTAAAACAGGTTTCAATCGAAAAATATAATTCGTTCGACGAAATTCATTGCCCAATGAACAACAAGAACTACACATCTAGAACAGACGGTATATTATAATGATTATCGCGATATTAGGCAAACTACTGTATAACAAAAAACTGTGTTACTTACATTTTGTTCTCAAGTTAGAATAATGGCAAACTTGTGAACGGTTGGCATGTGATAAAACTGCGATTGGTTCAATCGAGCCCCGGGCTTATGTACCCGGTGGATGTCGTGTGCGTTATATAGCGATGCCATTGTAATATAACTTGACCTAACACAAATAAAACAGTTGACATGACATACTTAGCCCGTTTCTTGTTACAATGTCATTTGTCGGTGTTTCTAGATCGGAGATCACAGCTTAATTTATGTGTGTTTAACCTGAACAATTATATGTGTGAGTTTGTATGAGTGCATACATTTCGTAAAATTTATATTTGTCTTCCAAGATAACTCTGTATCTCGAGCGACAATTTGATAATTAATAAGCGACTATTTGGAAACAAACTTAAAGCAATATCTTTAATTTTGTAAAATAAACTTAAAGATATTGCATGTACATTTGTTATCGTTGTGCACGTTGTGGCACAACGATAACAAAAGTATCGTTGTGCCACAACATGCACAAAGTCATGATAATGAATACGTCCAATACGGATTTCCCCTCATCTGCGCTTGTTTCAGGCCACATTTTCTTGACTATGATGGAACTAGCGTCATGAAAAAGTTCGGTTTCCGAACGAAATTCCGGAACTTGTCTTATATAACGTTAGACACGTGACATTCCGACATCGACCGGACAGTCGAGGAAGGTGCTGCGAAGTGTTTAAGCTATTTCGAGAAACACTGTTTTCTGATTTTGTTCAGGGTAAATGATGTTTTGCTGTTTCGGTTAAAATTGTCAATATATGAGTTTCATTTATATTTGGCAGTATGCGTAACTTACATGACGTGTCCGTCTTGTACGAACAACACTAACCGTAATATATAAAATGTTCACAATAACATTCTTTGGGAAGCTGAAACTAAACAAAAGGCTTCTATCCATAGCCTAAACCGCTGGGTGCCGCCACGAGGAAAGCGGAGAGACGAGAGGAGTGGAGGCAGCTGGTTGCCAAGTCATCTGTGGTGCCGCAACGGTCCACTGAGACTATGGGATAGGCAAGGCAAGGCAAGTAAAACCGCTTAGAAGGACGCCGACCTTAGTGACATTGAAGTTAATATTGTGAAGCGTCTGAAATATCAAATAAATCAATTGTCTAACGTGACCACAAATGACGGCCTTCATTGGTGGCCACGTACGACAACTGATTTTCGGTAGGATTTGGGGCATTCAGTCAAAATGCGTCTCGCATTAACTTTCTTCAAACATCAAATTAAGTAACCCATGGCGATACGACTCAGTTGAAAGAAAACACCGACCTATTTGAATACTGTGTTGCATTTCGCATTGAATTTGTTTAACACCATCTAACTTTGGGTATTTAAGGTTATGTCAAACAATGGTATTAAATAGCATTGTAGATACTTATCTGTTAATCTGAACAAATTGTAAACTATGCTATGACGACGAACCGTATCACAATACATTATGTAAAACTGAATCCGTCAGAAATTTTCGTCGGATATCTGGTCAAATTAATTTTTAAGCGTTAGTGACTAGTCAAACCATCTTACACAAATACAACGTGTTTCTCTACTACAACGAGGACAATGAATGTATACTTCATATTTATGTAAACGATATCGAGGAGAGGTTAATCGAGTACGAACAGTGTTCTTTGCTGTAGTTCACCTGTTGTGATACCTGGTTAATTACAGGAAACATGTATTGTGCTTTCTATCGTTGTATCATCGCCGTATTAACTTGATACCAAGACGATTATGCAACGTTAACTATATCGTGTGGCATAATGGCTAATTAGTGCAATAACATATTACATTTAAAAACAAATGTCTCTCATAAAATTGTAAACATTTCGCAACACCTTCCTCGGCTATGAGGCCGAGGTAGGTGCCACGTGCCTAACACACAGTAATACAACTTCCACAATAAATATCGTTCGGAATCCGAATGTTGTCATGACCGCAGTTCCATCACGGTCAACTAAATGCAGTCTGGAACATGCGCACTGCCGGACATACGAGTGGAAATCTACATTATACGACAAATAACACTCGCTTGAAACTGTGAACGTTATTCCTCTCGTATGTTGATAATACTCGCGCTCCAGGAAGCATTTCAGTAACGTATGATGGCGATACCGACATGATTAGCTGGTCTTGAATTCATATTTGTTCGTTCAATCCTTCAGGCTCTTCTTCCACCTGTCTCCCACTTT
Source organism: Oasisia sp. SBJ-2009 (assembly GCA_964017155.1). Lineage (NCBI taxonomy): Eukaryota > Metazoa > Annelida > Polychaeta > Sabellida > Siboglinidae > Oasisia > Oasisia sp. SBJ-2009. Next base: position 6,223,181 of record OZ024854.1, read on the forward strand.
GTTGTTCCCACATAGCCTCCTTCTCTCTGTCATTCTCTATCACTCTTCCAACATGTGTGCGACTCACTCTTATTTATATTTAGTCTTTTTTATATATATATTCTACGTATACATATTACACCAGCACAAACGTAAATATGCACACAAATACACATTCACGCAACACACACACACACACACACACATACACACACACACACACACACACACACACACACACACACACACTCACACAACACACACACGCGCGCACACGCAGACACACATCCGGACTACGACAAAATAGTTATTAAGGAACATTCATCTTTAAACAAAACTTTTTCACTTTTTCAGAACGTAAATGTCCTTCGCCGCATTGTGTGGCCATTGTTTCCATATTATACCAGGTGACTTGTCGTGATGTTGACATTGTTTACTGTTAGTAATCATAATTGATTGTCAAGTGCAAACAACGGTATTGAAATGGTCCCCATATTTGTCTGCCAAAATCACTACGTATACAATTATATCGGCCAAACTTTCTGGGGTAGAGATGTGACTACTACGAATACACGTAAAGAATTATCTGTGAAATTCGCGTTTGTTGATGAAAATGAATTGTTGATTGGGTTAGGGCATGTTCCCGTGTCTAGTCATTCTCTGGAGAACCGTGGCTAAACTGATACGTCGGACACGAACGGTCAATACTGCACGACCACCTGATCCAGTGGGTACCGCAATTCCATCATACTTTACTGAAGTGCTTCCTGGAGCGCGAGCAATATTAGCCAACGAGAGGAAAGAACCTAGCACAGTGTGACTGTAATATGTCGTCAAATACGGATTTCCCCTCGTCTGCCGGGAAGTGCGCGTATTCCAGGTTGCATTTAGTTAATCATGATGGACCCGGGGTCATGATAACATTCGGTTGCCCAATGATAGTTATTGTGGAACTGGTGTTACTCACGTGACAGTCTTAAGCCCCAGTAATAGTGTCACGTTTTGGCCGTCACGCTTAGCTACGTTGCGAAACTTGGCAGAACATGACTGCAACTTGAGCACACACGGAACAACGTGGCTAAGACGTGACAAATCGTGAACTGTACATTTTTATTTTGGATATGTTCAAAATTCGCTGGCGTTTCTCCACAACGTACTACAACGTGGCAACACCGTTGTACAACGTAGGAAAACGTAGCTACAACGAGGCTGCGCTGCAACGTAGCATAATCGTGACAGAGTGTGAACAGAATGTGTGTACAACGTTGTGCTGCGTTTCTGCTAAGTTGTGGAACGTTACGATAGGTTGTGCCTGCGTAGCGGTAGTGAGGCTTAAGGAGGCTCACCGTGGCACAACGTGGTGACAGCGACGCTACAGTATAGCGGCAGCGAGGCATAACCCGACAACGTGGCACCTGCCGAAATTTGCAAATGTAATTCTATAACTTGGGGATCAGGAACAGGACACAACGGCGCGGCCAAAACGTGACACAATGGCTGGGGTATTACATCGGCCTCGCAGCCGAGGAAGGTGTTGCGAAATATTTACATGATTGCGAAAGTCTTTGATTTTTGTAAGTTTAATGAGTTATCGGAGTAATTATACATTATGCCACACGATATAAGTATTGTTACATAATCGTCTTGGTATCAATTTATAAACTGACATACTGTAACACAATCCAAACAGTCGTGCTAAATGCGGATATGATACAATGGAAGGCCAAATTACAATTTGACCTGTAATTATGCATGTATCACAGTAGGTGAAATACTGCAGCGAATACTGTTCATGTGCAATTAACATGTAACCGACGTCGGTGAGTAGAAATGTAAGGTATATATTCATTTCTAGTATACGATGATGTCCATCCTATCACTACGAATGTGTTCTTTGTACTACTGAACCACTTTAGTTTTGCGTGAGAAGGTTTAACTAGTCACTAACGCTTGAATAATGATTTTGACCAGGTGTCCGCCGATAATTTCTGACGGATTCAGTTATACATAATGTGTTGTGATACGGTTCGTCTCAAAAACTTGAATATACCATAGTTTAAAATTGGTTCAGAAACAATGATACTTAATATCATTGTTTGGCATAGACTCAAATACTCAAAGTTAGATGGTGTTAATAACATCCAGTGCGAAACGCAACACAATATTCAAATAGGTCGGTGTTTTCTTTCAACTGAGTCGTATTGCTATGGGTTACTTGTGTTGATGTTTGAAGAAGACTAATTCGAGACGCGGTTTGTTTGAATACCATAAATCCTACTGCCATTTCTGGTCACGTACGACAACTGGTTTCTTTGATATTTCAAACACTTCATAACATTACCATCATGATCACCAAGGTCAATGTCTTTATAATCGGTTTATATTATGGTTTAAAGCTTTTAGTTCAGTTTCACCTTCCAAAAGTATGTTATATGATCATTGTTATATATTAAAGTTACTATTGTTCATACAAGAGGGAAACGTACTGTAAGTGACACATACTGCAAATGATAATGAAACGCATATATTGAAGATTTTAACAGAAACAAGCAAAACATAATTTGCCCTGTATAAATCACAAAACAATGTTTCTCGCAATAGCTTAAGCACTTCCCCCATACCTACATTCGCTGTCCGAACGATGTAGGCAGGTCACGTGACTAACTTAATGTAAGAGAGGTTCCACAATAAGTATCTTTCGATAAACGAATGTTATCATGACCCCAGTTCCATCATGGTCAAGAATATGTGGCCTGGAACATGCGCAGTGCCCGGCAGAAGAGGGGAACGTTTTATTTATCAAGTCTAATACATTATATAGGGGAAGGTCTGGTATTATGAGCCACCAGAAAATATGAGCCACCTCTCAAACTTAGAAGTGGTACAACGAGCGTTGCTAGTTAGCGTGTATTTGTAGAGTTAAGTAATTTAGCGGAGCAGCCCGCCTACATTTGTAATGGTAAGGCAACAAAATATTGAAATATTTACGTGAATAACAGTTCATGACATTTCTTATGATTTCCGCACGTTGAATTAATGCATATAAATCATATATGTGTAGTCTATATCAACGCAAATTATGTTGTAAAACCAGACAGTTAATGTGTCCATTTGCGTAACAGGCGATAATGCATTCACATCCAGTACATTTCCCGCCTTTTGCAAAAAGGGCAGTGATATGCCTTGTGGACAATATGAGCCAGATGAAGTTCAGGTAATATGAGCATATATATTAATCCACGAGTTATATCACAGTGACAAGCTAGAGCCTAATAGTGTAATTACGGCTATGTTTTCACTTTCCAGTTGACCATTATGTTTATATTTGACACAGTTATAATGCTTCGTGTCTATGTATGTTTGTATGAGATGGTAACGGAAGCTTTAAATAAATATGCTATGATTGTTCATAAATTCGTTTGGTAATGTTTGGCGTGCGTGCACGCGCAGGTATATGTGTATGTTTCTATATACTATATGTGTGTGTGCGTGCGTGTGCTCATATGACCAATGGGGCATGGTCATATTATCCACACGTGTTATAATATGAGCCATTTGAGGAACAATTATCCTCATTCTCATTAAAAACATAAACAACCTATGCAAGCAATAATGCACACAACAACACTATATCACGGTACCTTTCATGTCACAATTTCACAGAGCTCTACCTAATCACACGGGTCCAGAATATCAATATGAAAAAAGTGGCTCATATTATCAGACCTTTCCCTACGTTCTACGATAAATAATCAATTAAATTATTACTTCAACATTTTACAGATTGTTTCACGACTTGGGCGTAGTCATTACCTTGCTATGGCCCAAGGTATGAGTTATCAGGAAATACTTGTGAAAAAAGGTTAGCAGAAAACATCCCGAGAACTTGACCTGGCTCCCGGCCTATGTGTGCGCGTGCGCCAATTGGACTAACTAGTTGTGCATGGTCATGATCGCACGACCATTTCCCGAAACGATTGAATATGACAATATCATCGTCGGAACATACTAAACGATAATCATTCCTCTCATTCTTAATTACATATTATTTGACCACATTGAAACAACTGAACTTCGCTCGTAATGTTTTGTGTCACATTACAGTCTGCATACTGTAATGCACATGCAGAATAGTACGGCATCTACTTTGATTAAGATTTAATGTTCTACTCTAATTTTATTGTTTGACAACAGTTTAACAATATAGCAGTTCGATGGTGTTAAGCAAATTCACCAGTATATATAAATAGATGGGTGTCTTGTTTCAAATCATTCGTATTCGAAGAAGGGTAATGCGAGAATACGTTTTAATATCACTTTAATGCCGTCGTTTGTGGTGATGTAGGACAAAGGGGTTCTGTGCTGTATACTCATGATAATAACATGTTTATTCTCACTCATTGAAATTACATTTTACACGTATTTAAATACAGTAACATTTGTAACAACCCTGTTGTCATCATCATCGCATCAAGTCAGCCATTATGTTAAATCATAATCTAATGCCCAACATTTCCGATATGTTTTCGACATTACTAGCCATAGTTGCACTTGCTTGCACTGCTCAACATCACCCTTTCGCTGACAGGTTATGCGAGGTGTATCATTCATTTAAGATATGACGGTAGTTTTGAAGAAAATTAATACCGCGAGTTTTTACCACGTCTTTTCCACTTGTCTGCTAGCAGTGCGCGCGCTCCAGGAAGCATTTTAATATACTACGATGGAACTGCGGTTCCAATTGTATACGCTACATCCTCTCCAGCAGTCTAGTATTCGTCGTTTATGCTTAGTGCATGGTTTCTTAGGAGGATATATTGGCACACAATGATAAGACCAACCGTATTAACAAATCATCTTAAATCCGAAAAACAAAACATATTATGAAGATTGCTGTACGTTGTTTCCAAAATAGTCGCATACTAACCCCGGCTAAATAGCTCCACCGAGATGCATAGTTGTCTTGGAAGAACTATATAAAGCAAACCAAATCCTTGCACTCATACAACTCACACAGATAATCGTTCAGGTTAAATACACATAAACTAAAATGTGATCTCCGGTCTGGTAATACCGTGTTGTATACAAGACAGACAAATGATATTGCAAGATGATACGGGCTAAGTCATTCATGTCAACTATTTTATTTGTTGTAGGTCAAGTGATATTACAGTGACGTCGCTACATAACGCAAACGACAATATCCGTCGCGTATATAAACCAATCGCTCTATTGAACCAATCACAACATCGTCATTTGTCGAGCGTTCACAAGTGTTCAGTTATTCCAACTTAAAGAAAAATGTGAGTAACACAATTTTCTATTAGACAGTGGTTCAGCGAATATCAACATAATAATAAACCTTCTCTTCTAGATACGTAATTTGTGTTGTGTCAGAAAACTATATGACTCGATAAATTTCGTCGAATGGATTATATGTTTCGATTGAAACCTGTTTTACAAAGTTTGCGTACCACTTCGTTTTGAAACACGCATATCTTCCTCAAATTCTTATTTGATGAAAGACTGTGTGTACCGTATATATTGCAAACGCCGTCAATAGAAAATCGTATCATTGTAAGTATACTTTGCTTATCTTGCAATGTTGCAGGGTTAATGCCACTAAGCTCATCATCGTGATGCTGGTAGTCGCCTTTGTGGTGACGCAAACAGATGCACTTCCATTCAAACTCCTATTGAAGAAACTACGGCAAAAAGCCGACAGACATGCGAAACAACCTATTAAATACGTACAGAGACATAAGAGTTCCAGTAAGCATTTTTTGTTTTATCCACTTTTATAATGACACATGTCCGTAAGGGCGTAACGTCACACTGCAGCATAATTGTTCAACCACATCTGCACACACCAAAACATGCACAACGATAAAAGTACATTCACATATTTATATATATTCATGCGTGCACACACAAATTCACACTAACACTCATACGTACATTCGTATACACATATATACATGCAAACTATACACAAATAAATATATATATATATATATATATATATATACATATATATATATATATATATATATATATATATATATATATATATATATATATATATATATTGTTGTCAGAAAGTAACTACTACGTTCGCTTTTAAATTCCTTTGTGTACATCACTGCCATTATAGCACTCCCGATTACTATTATCAAATGTAATGTTTTGCCGTGTAGAGGATAGTCTATTTATTATGCATCTTACAGTGTCGATAAATGTGTGTTTATGTGATATATTTCTCAAATCTGATTACAGGGGAACAAAAGAAAGACCTTCTCCGCAATATTCGTAAGTATTGAAGGATTTTAATAATAAGTGTTCCTACTACAGATCATCTTTTTTATTATAAGCATTTATTTATCATAGAGATTCAGGCACACCGTTCGCCTGGCCAAATCTAACATTCGTTCCATTCGAGACAAATTCGCCTAATAACAATATACATTCTTGCTGTCACTGAGACCTGGCTTAGACTCTATGGTACAGCTGCATGTATTGCTGACCGTTCCCTCCTGGTTATAGCTTCCACCATCGACCACGTCCAGTTGGACGAGGCGGTGGTGTTGGCTTTTTCATTTCAAAACTGTTTAAAGGAAACCTGCATACCAGCCCTTTATATAGCTGCTTTGAATATATGTGTATATACATACATACATACATACGAAATACCGTGACAAACTTGAAGAGAATCTGTCCACCAACAACTCCAAGAACATTTGGCAGGGACTGAAGGCCATAACGAACTACAAGCCGTCTCCCAAGAACACTACGGCTACAGACACTAATAATCTTCCTGACAGATTGAATGACTTTTATAGCCGGTTTGATAAACTGAACACTACTTCTCCTTCCTGTATCACTCCCTCCTCATCCCTCCCTCCTTTCGCAGTGGATGCATATGTTGTTAGAAGCATGTTTCAACGTTTAAATAGCAGAAAAGCTGCCGGTCCGGACAACATCTCTCCATGTCTACTTAAACTGTGTGCCGACCAGCTGTCGAGTGTATTCACAGATATATTCAATGTGTCTCTTTCCCAATGTAAAATCCCTCATTGCTTCAAAACATCAACTATCATTCCTGTTCCCAAGAAATCTACAGCCTCTTGTTTAAACGATTACAGGCCTGTTGCCTTGACTTCTGTAGTCATGAAGACACTCGAGCGCTTGGTCCTGCAGTTTCTGAAATCAATTATCGATCCATTGCTTGACCAATTTGAATTTGCATATCGCAACAATAGATCCGTTGACGACGCTGTCGCCATAGGATTGTTTCACGTTCTTAAACATCTCGACAGCCCAAATACTTACGCTAGGATCCTTTTTGTTGATTTTAGCTCTGCTTTTAACACGATTATCCCATCAAAACTTTTCGATAAGATACAGAGTCTCGGTGTTCCTCAATCCATGTGTCTGTGGATCCTCGATTTTCTTTTAAATAGGCCGCAGGTTGTAAAAATAGGCGACAACTTATCATCATCAGTTACGTTATCTACTGGCACGCCTCAGGGCTGTGTTCTGTCACCAATGTTATACTCTCTTTTTACACATAATTGTTTATCTTGACACGTAGGTACTAAAATACTGAAATTTGCCGATGACACTACAGTGATAGGGCTTATAACAAATTCTGATGAATCTGAATATCGGGACCAAGTAAACAAACTCATCAGTTGGTGCAGCGATAACAATATGGAACTTAATGTAAATAAAACGAAAGAAATGATAGTGGATTTTAGGAGAAAGAAATCTTCTCCACCCTCGCCTCTAGTGATCGATGGCAGGACAGTTGAAATCGTCCAACATTTCAAATTTCTCGGTTCAACAATCTCCAGTAATCTTAAATGGGAACTAAATGTTGTAAATATTGTCAAAAAGGCCCAGCAGCGGCTGTACTTTTTAAGAAGGTTAAGATCGTTTGGTTTGACCACACAGGTCATGCTCAACTTTTACAGAGCTGTAATCGAGAGTGTTCTGACATTTTCTATCTCAGTATGGTTTGGATCGATTACACAGAAGGAAACGCTCAGATTAAACAGAGTTGTGAAAACTGCTTCCCGAATCATTGGCAGAGACCTTCCCACTCTTGAAATACTGTATCAGCAGCGTCTGTTAGGAAGAGCCACTCTCATCTCTCAAGATACATCCCATCCTGCCCATGACCTATTTGAACCTCTCCCATCTAGTCGCCGATTCAGATCCATAAAAACCAGGACCAACCGCTTTAGTACTAGCTTTTTCCCCTTAGCCGTTCAAGCCCTGTCAAAACAGAAGTGATTTTCTCCCACCCGCAGCAAACACATAGTCCACTTTCCGATGAGTTTTAGTATGTATATTTTATCATAATTTATTATATTTTATATTTTAATTTTTTTATTTCATATTTTACATTTTAAGCTACTATATTTCTACTAGATCGTATCAATTATTTATCGATGTTATAATGAGCAATTTTTTATTCGGACCTTTTTATGTGATTGTTCTTATTTATTTTATTTAATGTAGTAGTATATTTTAACATCATTGTTTGGTGCATGTGAATGTATTGTCATGTGAATGTACTATTACGACGACCAATATCATTACACATTCCAATGTTTTATTGTAACTACAATGTGAACACATGGCAATAAAGCTATCTTATCTTATCTTATCTTATACATACATACATACATACATACATACATACATGCATACATACATACATACATACATACATACATACATACATACATACATACATACATACATACATACATACATACATACATACATACATACACACACATATATATATACACACACACATATATATATATATATATATATATATATATATATATATATATGTATATATATATATATATATATATATATATATATATATATATATATATATATATATATATATATATTGTATGTTTGTTTTATAGTTTCACAGGTAAACATGCCCTTCTTTATGCGAGGCAAATGAATCGTTGTGACAATTCCCGTTCGAGGACTGCCATTGCGGTCACCCGTCAGTAATGGCCATCATGCTGTCTGACGAACATTATGCGTCACATGAAGCTCGTCATCATTTGTTACCGTGATGTAATAAAGAGTCGTTTGTTCCATTATCGAGTTGTTGCTGGTAATACTATCGGACGCATGTTCCCAACAAATTAGTCCAATGCAGTAGTAATAATATATCCTTATGTTATTGAATAAATGGGGAAATAAATGTATCGTTTAGCAACATAGTTCGTTTGAGCCGTATATCAAGAATATAACTCCGTGAGTGTTATGGCATTACGACGACGTTGAATTTACATCCCCCACTGCAGAACGTCAGACAGAAAGGGACGTTTGCGAACTAATTGGTATAACTATCAGCATGGAGAACTCTTATGGCAAGTGACGTTTGCAATGCTCCATCAATCAACATCAACGATGTCTTTAAATACTTTCTAAATATTGGTAATGCCCCGGATGCACGAATGAAACAAATCAAATGTATGAGTTTATATACATTTTTGAAGGTTCTAAGAACCATGTCAAGGTCAAAAGGTTATCTCTTCATGAAGCTCGCTACACTGCGGAGTTGATTTATTTGATTTGTTTTGGTCTTCTCGGTGGATCCGATGGCGTTTTTCGTCTATGTGATGGTATTCATGACTTCACCACCACTGCAAATGTTCTGTTGATGTGTGTTGAGTTTCTGCCATGCTGTCAGTATTAATATTATATAGCATATACACTATTTTGTCGTTCGTCGCTATAAACGACATCATAAATGTTCGTAGGATTTGTTTCACACCATCAACCTTTTGTAGAGAAGTAAAATAAAAACAGATGATCTGTGCTGCATACGCACAACCTTATGCCGACATGTAACGCGATTGCGTCGAACGACGTCTTCATTTATAACGAGAACATTTCTTTTCGGCCGCTTCAACAAGGCAAAAATATATGTCATTAATACTGCGATAAATGATTATCGTCCACTATCCTATGGTGGTGATCTCGGCTAATTCATTCTGGTGAATGGTCAGACTCTCGTGAACATACACACATAGCTTAGTCAAATGCAATGACACACACATGCATAATCGCACACTCGCTCGCGCGCACATGCACACACGCGCACAGGCACACACGCATATACGCACACACGAAAACTCGCACACACGCACACTCGCAAACACTCGCACACACACACCCTAGCCAAACATACACCACACACACACACACACACACACACACACACATACATACATACATACATACATACATATATACATCATTACATACATACATACATACATACATACATACATACTTACATACATACATACATACATACATACATACACGCACGCAAGCACATCAACAAATATAAACAGACAAATACACACACACACACACACAAACACACACACACACACACACACACACACACACACACAC
>OZ024854.1:6241126-6266126 GCA_964017155.1 Oasisia sp. SBJ-2009
CACGCACACGCACACGCACACGCACACGCACACGCACACGCACACGCACACGCACACGCACACGCACACGCACACGCACACGCACACGCACACGCACACGCACACGCACACGCACACGCACACGCACACGCACACGCACACGCACACGCACACGCACACGCACACGCACACGCACACGCACACGCACACGCACACGCACACGCACACGCACACGCACACGCACACGCACACGCACACGCACACGCACACGCACACGCACACGCACACGCACACGCACACGCACACGCACACGCACACGCACACGCACACGCACACGCACACGCACACGCACACGCACACGCACACGCACACGCACACGCACACGCACACGCACACGCACACGCACACGCACACGCACACGCACACGCACACGCACACGCACACGCACACGCACACGCACACGCACACGCACACGCACACGCACACGCACACGCACACGCACACGCACACGCACACGCACACGCACACGCACACGCACACGCACACGCACACGCACACGCACACGCACACGCACACGCACACGCACACGCACACGCACACGCACACGCACACGCACACGCACACGCACACGCACACGCACACGCACACGCACACGCACACGCACACGCGCACGCGCACGCGCACGCGCACGCGCACGCGCACGCGCACGCGCACGCGCACGCGCACGCGCACGCGCACGCGCACGCGCACGCGCACGCGCACGCGCACGCGCACGCGCACGCGCACGCGCACGCGCACGCGCACGCGCACGCGCACGCGCACGCGCACGCGCACGCGCACGCGCACGCGCACGCGCACGCGCACGCGCACGCGCACGCACGCACACACACACACACACACACACGGACTACGACAAAAGAGTTCGTAAGGAAAATTTATCTTTAAACAAAACTTGCTAAATGTAATCACTTTTTCAGAACGTAAATGTCCTTCGCCGTATTGTGTGGCCGTTATTTCCCTGTCATGCCAGGTGGCTTGTCGTGGTGTTATTCAAAATTGCGGTCCAGCAGGACGTATCAACGATTTTGAAATGGTCCCCAGAGTTGTCTGCCAAAATCAATATGCATATATGATAGACAAACTTTCTGAGGTTGATATGTGAATACTGCGAATACACCTATAGCATTATCTGTGAAATTCGTGTTTCTTGATGAAAATGAATTGTTGATTGGGTTAGGGTATGTGTGTCACTATCTGTGTCTAGTCACTATCTGGAGAACCCGTGGCTAAACTGATACGTCGGACACGAACGTTTAATAATGCACGATCACCTAATCCAATTGGTACCGCAATTGCATCATACTTTACTGAAGTGCTTCCTGGAGCGCGAGCAATATTAGCCAACGAGAGGAAAGAACGTAGCACAATGTGACTATTATATGTCGTCTATTACGGATTCCCCCTCGTCTGCCGGGAAGTGAGCGTATTCCAGGTTGCAGTTAGTTGGTTATGATGGACCTGAGGTCATGACAAAATTCGGTTACCGAACGATAGTCAGTGTGGAACTTGTGTTACTCACATGACATTCTCTTAAGCCCCAGTCATAATATCACGTTTTGGCCACCACATTTAGCTACTTTGCGAAACTTGACAGAACATGATTGCAACTTGAGCACACACTTGGAACAACATGGTTAACACGTGACAAAGGGTGAATTGTAACTTTTTATTTTGGACATGTCCAACATTCGCTGGCGTTTCTCCACAACACATTACAACGTGGCAACTACGGTGTACAACGTATTACAACGTGGCTACAACGAAAAGCCCAAATTACAATTTGGCCTGTTATTATGCCGGTATCACAATAAGTGAAATACTGCAGCGAATACTGTTCATGTGCGATTATCATGTGCCCAACGTCGATGAGTAGAAATGTCAGGTACATATTCAGTTCTAGTCTACGATGATATCCATTCGATCACTACGAATGTGCTAGTTGTAATAGGGAACGATGATATCCATTCGATCACTACGAATGTGCTAGTTGTAATAGGGAACTATTTTGAATACTTAATTTGACCATGTACCCGACGATAATTTATGATGGATGCAGTTATACATAATGTCTTGTGATATGGTTCGTCATAAAACTTGAATATACCACAGCATAACATTTGTTCAGATTAACATATCATTTTCTACAATGGCATTTAATACACTTTTTGACATCAGCTTAAATTTAAAAAGTTCGATGGTGTTAAACATATCCAAAGCGAAATGCAACACAATATTCTTGTTATTATTGTTATTTTAGCTCAGCACTCTTTAGTAGCCACGTGTGCACGTGACTAGAGTATTGTCTAGCTTGGTCGATTGCAAGTAGTGGGTGGTGTTGCGTGGAGGTGAGAGATAATAAGCATAACTATGTATTTATGTAGGCATTGAGTGCAAATGCCTTCTAAATGAGTCGAGTGACTGTTTGCTGACTAATTGTTGTGTGCATTTGTTCCATGTCTTGATGGTGCTCGGAAGGAAGGAGTGTTTGTAGGCTTCGATGCGGGTGAATGGTTGTAAGTAGCGGTGTGTGTTGCCTCTGATGCGTGTAGGAGCGGCTGTGACAGGGGTGTCATGTAACGAAGTAAACCTACTTCGTTACTCTACTTGAGTAGTTTTTTCAAGTAACTAGAAGTAACGAAGTATGATTTCAACTATCTACTTCTACTTGTAACGAAGTAGTTTTATTTGTGGTAACACTACTTTTTACTTCGTTACTTTCATTTACTTCGCGATATTTTTTTTACTTCTTTAGTCGCCAGGTGGATCCAGTCCGCAGATAGACTAGCGCTGTCGATCACCATTTGCGCCATAGGCGAAACTGTTTGCTATTAGGCGAAAATAAATTAAAACTATTCTTCGCCAAATTTGTAAACGTTATCTCTGTCATTATTATTGATGTTATAAGCGATACGTGACTGCATTATGCAATGCCCGGCTCTGTTGAAGTTGCCTAAACGATCGCACATTCAACTGACCCAAATAACCAGCCGGCGTAACGTGACCCGCTGCCGCTGGGTAAACAATAGGTCGCTAATCCCTCCACTTAGCCACAGACAATATGGGGACTAACATCAATCAAGAATTGTGTGTACTAGACAATAAGATACATGCTAAGTCTTCCGGTTTCGCCGGGAACCTCCCGGAATTGTACTACCTCTCCCGGTCTCCCGGCGGGAGCAGCAAATCTCCCGGTTTTCAATGAAACCCAAACAAACAAATTCTACCTAACTTACCCAACTTGGTGTGGATAATTGGTTTTATTTCTGGCTGGGTATTGTCTGGCGTATTTTTCTGTGTCGCCTTACAATGACAATGCCAGTTAACTAATTCTGGTAATTGCAATCGAGTCCGAGACTGAGCTAAGGTAATGCTCACAAAGTCAAAGTACAAACAGAGACACCGGCGGCGTGGACAACAAATTGAACAATGGCCTGAATTGGAGTTATTTAAATCACATCTTACTTTGATGACTGAACATTGAAAACAGTCTAATAATAAATATCTAGGTGCAATGCCTGCCCCATGCCTGTTGTTGAGATTGTTTATAAGCTTTATTGAAGCAGGGCGAAAAGCGCCGATACCCTATTATCGCCCATCGTATACGTTCCGGTCTTGGAGGGCAAAGCTCAATCCATTCACATCTCCACACATAATGCCCATCCATACATCTACACTACATGTGCATGTTTTAAAGTTTATATACTTTTTGCCAAGCATTATTATTTGAGTATATTAGACATGTAAATGAAAAACATTCTTCTTAACAAACGAATGCACGCTTGTTTTAATATGTCTCCCATCATGCCTCTGTCACCATGGCTCAGACTGGCTTATAAATAACAAATGCTATGTTCAAGTTTTACATGTAAATATGAAGTTAGTTGTATAATAAAATTGTTGTGTAATATAATATCATGTATCTAAATGCTGCTGCTTTCATGCAAATGATTCTTTGCAAAATATGATGCATATCAGAAGTTGAACAAACATGCTAATGTTATACTTAGATGACAAGAACACAAGTAAATTACTGATCATTGTAATTTTATTAATTTATGACAATGTCTTCTTTTTAACTGATGAGAGATAAACAACAACTCTTTTTTATGTAAGATTAACAGGGAATTTTCTTAAATTATATATGGTGTATTAATTAATTATGACTGGTGTACTGTTAGTTATAATACACATTTGTGTTAATGTGTTAATCAATAAAATGTAATCCTTTTTTGAAGTACACTGTATATTATTCGCATTTATAGTTAAACAACTATTTACGCATACAAGCCCGATTTACCGAGACCCTTCGATTTACTTCTACTTTTACTTCCATTACTTTTAAAAAGTAGTTTTACTTTTTATTTACTCAAGTAAATATTTTACAAGTTACTTTTACTTCTACTCAAGTAGTTTTGAAGAGGCTTACTTTTACTTCTACTCAAGTACAAAATAAAAGTAGTTCAGTCACCCCTGGTCTGTGAGTGCGGATGTTGTTACGTCCACTAAGTTGTTTGTAATGCGGTACAACATTACGAGCTTGGCTTCCGCTCGCCTGCCCGCAAGGGACACCCAGTTCAGGCTTTCGAGCATGGTGGTCACACTGCAGCGTGGACGTTAGTCGCTCTTCACGAAGCGGGCAGTCTGTCGCTGCACGTTTTCCACATATTTGATGTTCTTCTCTGTGGACGGACCCCAAATAGGTCGTTGCTTTCTATCAACTGAGTCGTATCGATATAGGTTATTTGTGTTGATGTTTGAAGAAGACTAATGCGAGACGCGGTTTGTTTGAATATCTCTAATCCTACCATCTTTTCTGGTCACATACGACAACTGGTTTCATTGATATTTCAGACACCTCATGACTTTACCATCAAGATCACCAAGGTCGATGTCTTTATAAGCGGTTTAGATTATATTTAAAAGCTTTTAGTTTAGTTTCTCATCTCCTGAAAGTATTGTATTAAGAACATTGTTATATATAATATTTAATGGTGTTCATACAAGATACAAGAGGGACACATATTGTACGTGACACATAATGGAAATATAAATGACGCTCATATATGGAAACATTTACGGAAACAAACGACATATAATTTATTCAGTATAAACCAGAAAACATTATGTTTCGCAATAGCATAAGCATTTCGCAACAACTATATCGGCTGTCCGAACGAAGTCGGCAGATCACTTGACTAACTTTATGTAAGAGAGGTTCCACAATAACTATCTTTCGAAAACGAATGCTATCTTGACACCAGTTTCATCATGGTAAAGTAAGTGTGTCCGTGTGCGCCTGAGGCACTAACTATTTGTTCGTGGTCATGACCACATGACCATTTCCCGAAACGATTAAATGAGACGAGATCACAATCGGAAAGTAATAAACGATAATTATTCAACCCATTCTTAATTAAATATTATTTGACCACGCTGAAACAACTGAACTTCGCTCGTAATGTTTTGTGACACATTACAGTCTGCATACGGTAATGAATACGTAGAATAGTTCGGCATCTAATTTGATTACGAGATACCTTTCCATACTAGTATCATTGTTTGACAAAAGGTTAGCAATACAACATTTCCATTGTGAACCTGAATGGTCAAGAAATAATATTAATTTAATTGGGGATCATCATAAACATCGAGAGGGACGTCAACATCCACATTCTTGTTCATTTCGTTCGATTGTGTTTCTGCAGTCGACGGTCGTCTTGGATGAGCGGCCATGTTGGATTTATCATCAAATATAGCACCAAATCGTAAAATGGATAGGTCAGGCGTGCCGGGAATGTCAATAGATTACGCGGAACTGATAACAAATTTGGCTATCTGGCCCTTCTAGATACGAAGTTATAGATGTAAACACAGTCAGTACCGGTCATTTTGGATTTCATAAAATAATGTTGTTTTTATTTTCCAGTGATTTTATGCCACGGATTTTTTTAAAGCACCTCCTGAATTGTTGAAAGGCATCGTATGTAGAATACAAATCAAAGAAAACCTGCGTTTCAACATTTTTACTGGCCTATATGGCAAAGCCATGACAAATTGCCTACCCGACATGCATAGTTGTCTTGGAAGAAAAATACATGCACTAATACAAACTCACAGAGATAATCGTTCAGGTTAAACACACATAAAGTAATATATGATATCCGATCTGGTAACACTGACAACTGACATTGCAACATGAAACTGGCTAAGGAAGTTATGTCAACTGTTTTATTTGTGTTAGAGCAGAGTTACAATATTTACTTGAGTAAAAAGTAAAACTACTTTTTAAAAGTAATGGAAGTAAAAGTAGAAGTAGAAGTAAATCGAAGGGTCTCGGTAAATCGGGCTTTTATGCGTAAATAGTTTTTTAACTATAAATGCGAATAATATACAGTGTACTTCAAAAAAGGATTACATTTTATTGATTAACACATTAACACAAATGTGTATTATAACTAACAGTACACCAGTCATAATTAATTAATACACCATATATAATTTAAGAAAATTCCCTGTTAATCTTACATAAAAAAGAGTTGTTGTTTATCTCTCATCAGTTAAAAAGAAGACATTGTCATAAATTAATAAAATTACAATGATCAGTAATTTACTTGTGGTCTTGTCATCTAAGTATAACATTAGCATGTTTGTTCAACTTCTGATATGCATCATATTTTGCAAAGAATCCTTTGCATGAAAGCAGCAGCATTTAGATACATGATATTATATTACACAACAATTTTATTATACAACTAACTTCATATTTACATGTAAAACTTGAACATAGCATTTGTTATTTATAAGCCAGTCTGAGCCATGGTGACAGAGGCATGATGGGAGACATATTAAAACAAGCGTGCATTCGTTTGTTAAGAAGAATGTTTTTCATTTACATGTCTAATATACTCAAATAATAATGCTTGGCAAAAAGTATATAAACTTTAAAACATGCACATGTAGTGTAGATGTATGGATGGGCATTATGTGTGGAGATGTGAATGGATTGAGCTTTGCCCTCCAAGACCGGAACGTATACGATGGGCGATAATAGGGTATCGGCGCTTTTCGCCCTGCTTCAATAAAGCTTATAAACAATCTCAACAACAGGCATGGGGCAGGCATTGCACCTAGATATTTATTATTAGACTGTTTTCAATGTTCAGTCATCAAAGTAAGATGTGATTTAAATAACTCCAATTCAGGCCATTGTTCAATTTGTTGTCCACGCCGCCGGTGTCTCTGTTTGTACTTTGACTTTGTGAGCATTACCTTAGCTCAGTCTCGGACTCGATTGCAATTACCAGAATTAGTTAACTGGCATTGTCATTGTAAGGCGACACAGAAAAATACGCCAGACAATACCCAGCCAGAAATAAAACCAATTATCCACACCAAGTTGGGTAAGTTAGGTAGAATTTGTTTGTTTGGGTTTCATTGAAAACCGGGAGATTTGCTGCGAGGTAGTACAATTCCGGGAGGTTCCCGGCGAAACCGGAAGACTTAACATGTATCTTATTGTCTAGTACACACAATTCTTGATTGATGTTAGTCCCCATATTGTCTGTGGCTAAGTGGAGGGATTAGCGACCTATTGTTTACCCAGCGGCAGCGGGTCACGTTACGCCGGCTGGTTATTTGGGTCAGTTGAATGTGCGATCGTTTAGGCAACTTCAACAGAGCCGGGCATTGCATAATGCAGTCACGTATCGCTTATAACATCAATAATAATGACAGAGATAACGTTTACAAATTTGGCGAAGAAGAGTTTTAATTTATTTTCGCCAAATAGCAAACAGTTTCGCCTATGGCGCAAATGGTGATCGACAGCGCTAGTCTATCTGCGGACTGGATCCACCTGGCGACTAAAGAAGTAAAAAAAATATCGCGAAGTAAATGAAAGTAACGAAGTAAAAAGTAGTGTTACCACAAATAAAACTACTTCGTTACAAGTAGAAGTAGATAGTTGAAATCATACTTCGTTACTTCTAGTTACTTGAAAAAACTACTCAAGTAGAGTAACGAAGTAGGTTTACTTCGTTACATGACACCCCTGTCACAGCCGCTCGTACACGCATCAGAGGCAACACACACCGCTACTTACAACCATTCACCCGCATCGAAGCCTACAAACACTCCTTCCTTCCGAGCACCATCAAGACATGGAACAAATGCACATAACAATTAGTCAGCAAACAGTCACTCGACTCATTTAGAAGGCATTTGCACTCAATGCCTACATAAATACATATTTATGCTTATTATCTCTCACGCAACACCACCCACTACTTGCAATCGACCAAGCTCGACAATACTCTAGTCACGTGCACACGTGGCTACTAAAGAGTGCTGAGCTAAAATAACAATAATAACAAGAATATTGTGTTGCATTTCGCTTTGGATATGTTTAACACCATCGAACTTTTTAAATTTAAGCTGATGTCAAAAAGTGTATTAAATACCATTGTAGAAAATGATATGTTAATCTGAACAAATGTTATGCTGTGGTATATTCAAGTTTTATGACGAACCATATCACAAGACATTATGTATAACTGCATCCATCATAAATTATCGTCGGGTACATGGTCAAATTAAGTATTCAAAATAGTTCCCTATTACAACTAGCACATTCGTAGTGATCGAATGGATATCATCGTAGACTAGAACTGAATATATACCTGACATTTCTACTCATCGACGTTGGGCACATGATAATCGCACATGAACAGTATTCGCTGCAGTATTTCACTTATTGTGATACCGGCATAATAACAGGCCAAATTGTAATTTGGGCTTTTCGTTGTAGCCACGTTGTAATACGTTGTACACCGTAGTTGCCACGTTGTAATGTGTTGTGGAGAAACGCCAGCGAATGTTGGACATGTCCAAAATAAAAAGTTACAATTCACCCTTTGTCACGTGTTAACCATGTTGTTCCAAGTGTGTGCTCAAGTTGCAATCATATTCTGTCAAGTTTCGCAAAGTAGCTAAATGTGGTGGCCAAAACGTGATATTATGACTGGGGCTTAAGAGAATGTCATGTGAGTAACACAAGTTCCACAATGACTATCGTTCGGTAACCGAATTTTGTCATGACCTCAGGTCCATCATAACCAACTAACTGCAACCTGGAATACGCTCACTTCCCGGCAGACGAGGGGGAATCCGTATTAGACGACATATAATAGTCACATTGTGCTACGTTCTTTCCTCTCGTTGGCTAATATTGCTCGCGCTCCAGGAAGCACTTCAGTAAAGTATGATGCAATTGCGGTACCAATTGGATTAGGTGATCGTGCATTATTAAACGTTCGTGTCCGACGTATCAGTTTAGCCATGGGTTCTCCAGATAGTGACTAGACACAGATAGTGACACACATACCCTAACCCAATCAACAATTCATTTTCATCAAGAAACACGAATTTCACAGATAATGCTATAGGTGTATTCGCAGTATTCACATATCAACCTCAGAAAGTTTGTCTATCATATATGCATATTGATTTTGGCAGACAACTCTGGGGACCATTTCAAAATCGTTGATACGTCCTGCTGGACCGCAATTTTGAATAACACCACGACAAGCCACCTGGCATGACAGGGAAATAACGGCCACACAATACGGCGAAGGACATTTACGTTCTGAAAAAGTGATTACATTTAGCAAGTTTTGTTTAAAGATAAATTTTCCTTACGAACTCTTTTGTCGTAGTCCGTGTGTGTGTGTGTGTGTGTGCGCGCGCGTGTGCGTGTGCGTGTGCGTGTGCGTGTGCGTGTGCGTGTGCGTGTGCGTGTGCGTGCGCGTGCGCGTGCGCGTGCGCGTGCGCGTGCGCGTGCGCGTGCGCGTGCGCGTGCGCGTGTGCGTGTGCGTGTGCGTGTTGTGTGAATGTGTGTGTGTTCTATGGATATGTATCTTTGTGAATATTCATGTTTGTGCTGGCGTAAACATGATGAGGAAATCAGAGATCTATGTATAGATGTAGAATATATATATAAAAACAGAGACTACAATATAAATAAGAGAGAGGCGCACAACATTTAAGAGAGCGACAAAGAGTGGTAGAGAATGACAGAGAGAAGGAGGCTATGTGGGAACAACATAGTGGGAGAAGAGAAGAAGACCTTGAAGGATTGAACGAAAACATTGAATGCACGGTCAGCTAATCCTGTCGATACCGCCATCACACTTTACTGAAATGCTTCCTGGAGCGCAAGCAATATTAGCAAAGGAGAAGAAATAACGTATCATAGTTTCAAGCGAGTGTTAGCTGTTGCCTAATATAGATTTTCCCTCGTATACCAGGCAGTTCGCATGTTCCAGACTGCATTTAGTTGACTATAGTAGAACTGGGGTCACGGCAAAATTCGGTTTCCGAACGATATTTATTGAGGAAGTTTTATTACTGTGTGTTAGGCACGTGGCACCTACCTCGGCCTCATAGCCGAGGAAGGTGTTGCGAAATGTTTACAATATGATGAAAGATATTTGTTTTGGGGCAAATTTAATGAGTTATTGCATCAATTATCCATAATGCAACACGATATGACCATCGTTGCATAATCGTCTTTGTATGAACTTAACGCGGCGATGATACAATGAAAAGAAACACAATTTATTTGTCCTGTAATTATGAAGATATCACAGCAGGTGAACTACCGCAACGGACACTGTTCATACTGGAGTAACGGCTCCTCGATATCGGTTACTAGAAATGTCAGGTATATATTCATTTCTAATTTACGATGATGTCCGTCATATCACTACGAATGTGCTAGTGGGTTAGATGGTTTGACTAGTCACGAACGCTTGACCATTACTTTAACCAGGTATCCGACAAACATTTCTGACGCATTCAGTTATACACAATTTGTTGT
Source organism: Oasisia sp. SBJ-2009 (assembly GCA_964017155.1). Taxonomy (NCBI): domain Eukaryota; kingdom Metazoa; phylum Annelida; class Polychaeta; order Sabellida; family Siboglinidae; genus Oasisia; species Oasisia sp. SBJ-2009. The sequence goes on from OZ024854.1 coordinate 6,252,042, forward strand.
GATACGGTTTGTCCTCAAATCTTCAGCATAGCATAGTTTAACATTTGTTTAGATTAACAGATAATTATCTACAATGATATTCAATACCATTATTTGGCATAAGCTTAAATATCCATGATCGATGGCGTTAAACAAATCCAATGCGATATGCAACCCATATTCAAGGTCGGTGTTTTCTTTCAACTGAGTCGTATTGCTATGGTTTACTTGTGTTGTTGTTTGAAGAAGGCTGATGCGAGACGCATTTTGACTGAATGCACTAATCCGAACGAAAATCGGTTGTCGTACCTGACCATAAATGAGTACGTGACCATGAATGACGGCCATCAATTGTGGTCACGTACGACAATTGATTTCTTTGATATTTCAGACGCTTCACAATATTAACTTCATTATCACTAAGGTTGGAGTCCTCCTAAGCGGCATAGGTTAAGGATACAAGCTTTTGTTTAGTTTCAGCTTCGCAAAGTATGTTATTGTGAACATTCAATAACAATATATATTACGATTAATAGTGTTTGTACAAAACAGACACCTTTTTTAAGTGACGCATACTGCCAAATATAAATCAACCCCATATATTGAAAATGTTAACAGAAACAAGCAAAACATAATATAACCTGAACAAAATCAGAAAAGAGTGTTTCTCGAAATAAATTAAACACTCCAGTGACCCCCCACCAGTTCCATGATAGTCAAACAGATATGGCCTGAAACACGCGTACTGCTCGGCAGACGAGGGGAAATCCGTATTAGACGTATTATTTATAAAGTCAGATATATTATAATTTGTCACAACAAAGTGAATAAATAACAACCAAAGGGATTACAAAACACACAAACACACACACACACACACACACACACACACACACACACACACACACACACACACACACACACACACACATACACACACACGCACGCACGCACACACACACACACACACACACACACACACATACATACATTCATACACAACCACATATACACACACAAACACACACACACACACACACACACACACATACACACTCACAAACACACACTCACACACACACACACAAACACACACTCACACACACACACACACACACACACACACACACACACACACACATACACACTCACAAACAAACACACACACACACACACACACACACACAAACACACACACACACACACACACACACACACACACACACACACACAAACACACATACACTCACAAGCCAAATGCGCAAGATAGTGGCATACATTTAAGACACACTTATTTGTTTGTGTGAATTGAGCTACACGAAGTTGCCAGCGTAGGCTAATTGCCATCAAGTCCATAAAAGCTAAACAAACGTAATTTAATACTTGATCTCCTGTAAGTGAAGACGTGTATTCACATATCCATGTAAAGAGTTATATTTGCTTAGGGCAAGTGATATTACAGTGACGTCATTATGTATTTCAACAAACAGTATCTACTGGGTATATAAATCCGTGTCTCGATCGAAACAATCACAACGTCGTTTGTCAACGAACATCAGCTTACGATTATTCACACTCGAAGCAACATGTAAGTAGCAAGTTTTCATAAGTGATACTGTTTCTATATAATATCATGATCATTATGACATACGTTATCTTCTAAATACGTGATTCGTATCGTGCGAATAACTACGTATGCTATCTTGTAAATCGTACTAAAGTGATTACGTGTTTTATTTTGAAAAAGGACATAGCGCATAACAAGTCAAATGAGTGTCCTATAACAGCAGCAGCAACTCACAAATCATGAACATGTAGTGCAATGTATTTTATTATCTTTCACACAATATTTGGTACAAAGTAATACTAGTATTTATTGTAAAAAAGTAACGCATGGCTTTGCAAAATCAAACGTACTATTTTCAGTACGCGTTGCTTATCTTGAATGGTTGCAGGGTTAGTGCCGCTAAGCTCCTCATCGTGATGCTGGTTGTCGCCTTGGTGGTGACACAAACCGATGCATGGAGGAGACGACGATTTAGGCTTAGGCGTTTAGGACGAAGTCTACGTCGTTTCGTAAGAGAAACTAAAAGAGTGTTGGGACATGGGAGCATGGGTAAATATTGTTTGCTTTCACACTATCACATGTTCACACATATTTACACATGCGGACCCGTTCGTAATATGACATGGTTTCATAATTTCTCACATAAATATGCATAAACACAAACAAGGCGCAATGGCACAAAGATACACGCACACATTTAAATAGACCATAGACGTATGCGGGTACACTCACAAGCTCACATGCTCGCATATAAAACATATACATCCGTTCTCACAAATATACATATATTACGTATGTATATATATATATATATATATATATATATATATATATATATATATATATATATATATATATATATATATATATATGTATATGTATCTATATATACATATATATATATATATATATATATATATATATATATATATATATATATATTCATATATATTGTATGTATAAGAAAACGAAACCTTATTTATATGCTTAATATTTTGACAACAAGTATCTGAGATAATACCCATTAAATGTGATTGTTTTTAAAGTCGATGCTAGACCAATAGGAAGTGGTGGCACAGAGATGAGTAAAAGGTAACATCTGAATTGGCGGTCATGTGTTGCTGATTTGTTGTAGTATGCAAACGAGTTCCCGGCCTCCCCTATTGCAATTACGTTGTGATGGCTGATCGGGTCGCAAGAAGGACTTGATTCTTCCCGACGATTCCCGTTTGAGTATCGACACAGCGGCCAACCAGCAATAATGACCATCACGCTTTCTGGCGAACGCTGTGATAACATGTACCTCATTTTCACAACGGTGTAATAAAAAGTCGTTCGCATTCAAGTGTTGTTGCTGTTAATCTGGCGTACCCGTAATTTCCATTACGTAGTCATATGTAATGTTAAAAATATATATTTAGTATAATCATAGACGTGGAACCATGGACCGCCAACTTCAAATCTCGCGCCTCTAGCTTGCGTCGCGCATGCGCGAGCATTAACCGGGCATGTTTACTTCCGTTTCGATCTTTTCCGAGGCTTCGTTGTCTTCGCAATGATGCAGATAATTGCCAGATAAAACCGAACGTTTTGTTATGTTTGTCAGCAGTAAGCATAAAGTTAATGTTATTATACTGTGATTGAGTGTGAATGTATGTTTAAGCACTGTATTTATAGGTCCAGGCGCCGTTAATCGGCCGTCCTGTCCTGGTAATCTGACAGCTATCTGACTCAGTCAGTGTATTTATGATTTGATTGATTCACCCGGCATGATCGGGGGGAGGGTGTAGGCTGCCTGTTTTATATAGAAAATAGCAGCCTGTTGAAGGCCCCATATTACTAAGAAGTAAGGGATACATGAAGGGGGGTGTGCGGGTTACTTATATGAAATATGCAAAGCATATAGACGCCGCCCATCACTGCACGCAAAACAATGCCACCTATCTGCATATAATACGTCAAAGGTTGGACACAAAATACAGCGATGATTTATGAGCCGCAGATAAACTTTGCAAAATTTACTTGATTTCGACCTGACAATGCAAAAATCAAGTAAGCTCTAATTTTCTTGACTTTCTATTTTGAACCATATATAATTGGCAATAATTGCAGAAAGTATTATCAGGCATATTGCACTCCTTTATGCTGCTATACAATAGTGGTATACTCAGAACTAAATCTGTCACATAATCTATCAGTATACAAACGGATGCTGCCATCATAACATTTACTGTTTGTTTCTTTACATATTCTCTGCAGATGTGGTAAATACCTGTATTTGTTGGTATGTATAGTATATATGTGTACCTGTAGGTACTAGTTAGCAGAGACAACAAAATGCCATTGCTAAGCCTAAGGGCTGTATTCAGTTGCATAACGGTAATTGTATTTGTAATATAATAATTGCAATTTAATCTGACTTTGCTATGCATCGTTCACCTAAAGTGCCAATTACATTTACGCGTTACTGTAATTCAAATATTATTTATATTACTGCATATATTTGAACATGTGAATTTCTATATGGGATCTAATAAATGATGCTACAATATAATTGTTTTATTATTATTTTCAAAAGAAGCTACTAGTTATTTACATAGCGTACATTTAGTTGTGTCCATTATGTAGTTTTTTCATAATATTACAATTTGCTCCACAGCTAAAACATGTGTTACAATTTACCTCGTACATGAGGTTTCTACTATCCTAATGCAATACCTTTCGGCAAGCTTATTAGATGGGTCTTTTACAAAATAGTTTTACACTTGGATTATACATTTTTGCAGGGCATCTACCATTCACATTGTGGAGTGTGGACAGTTAGTATGAAATAATAGTATGTCCATCAACTTATGGGCCATGTACTCGTCCTCATATATTATAAGTATATCTGAGTACTTTTTCAATATATACTGGACAAAACTTAATTTATTTGTAGCTATAGAATGAAACTCCTGTTTAAAATGTTAATAATGGGTTACAGCTCCACAGCCAAAGGACAGCAGCAATGCCATAAGCTATGCAAAATAGCAAATATGGCAACCTGGATACTCTTTATAAAGCAGTAGTCCAGCACAGAACAAACAAGGAACTTGGCAGAGCTTGGCATTTCCTCCTTGAAGTGGGATAGAAACCCTGGGCTAGGGATATCCAATGGCTGACTATCCACTCCTTTGTGTTCATTAAAGACACATCTCAACATGATTCGCTATTTTTTTCTCAAACGTCGATCACATTTTATGCCTGATTTACAAGTAAGTTGGTAGCTAGGCGACTTAATATTGCCCTAGATATACCAACACAGTGACGCCACATGCTTGTATTGAAGAGAGATCTACTACATTATCAGACTAAGTTAATTAGAATGTTGCTGGATGAACTTTGATGTTGCAAGAGCTAAAGTATAAAAATAGTAGAATGTCAACTGTGCTTAACCAGTTTGTGGTACCACCTAACTCCATACGGACTGTGTTAGGTTTACCATTTTCCGACAAAAAATAATAAATAATTACCATTATGTATTCAGTTATATGAATTAGATTAATTAATAATGTTAAAGCACACTATTATTTAATAGTTTAAAAAAGTGTACTCATACTTGTACTCAAATGATACCCTGGCCTCATGTATGAAGTATAGGCATGGGACTGTTTCGAAAGCCAGTTTGTGGTACCACCTATCTCCGTAGAAAATGTATTAGGTTTTACAATTTTCCACCAAAAAAATAATTACCATTATGTATTCAGTTGTGTTGAGCTATATAAATTAGGTTAATTAATTGTTACTCGTACTTGTACTTAAATTATAGCCTCGGCCTCATGTATGAAGTATAGGCATAAGACTGTTTCGAAAACATTGTACAACTTTACCTGCCCATGTAATATTTACCAATTCGTTAAATTTTGGAGGGTATGGACAAAATAGCTTCCTTGTTTAGGCTTGGATATGTGGGAAAATGTATATTTTGTTACTAGTTTCGGCTATTAATAATGCATAAATAATGTTGTGGCTTGCATAATTTTGTTTATCTTTATATTAACCAGAAAGTGTTTCACATTATAAGTTTAAATTATTGTAGTTGTCTTAGATATAAAATAAGGTCGAATTTTGTATTAAAAAATGCATTTACCACGCATACGTTGACATATATAACCCTTAATAATGTAATATTTATTTTTAAAACAATTACAAGCTTAAGTTACAAAGTTCTAAAAAAAAAACATTTCTAAAAAGTATCTGCTGGGATTCGATCGTGAGATGTTTTGACTCAAAGTCAAACACTTTACCGATTACGCCAGTTAGCCACACACGGTTTCGACAGTGAATATTGTTACCACGTAACATGTTCTATGGAAATGATGCGACCTGGTTCCGCGTATCTATTTTCGTAAATATGTTTATATAAAATAACTTATATAACACATGTTTACAGAGCTAATGTTAGAGAGCAGGGCCAAACGGCAAAAGGGGCATTGTCATCGACATTTTCACGTTAGTGCTGTTTTAATGGAATTCAACCAAATATCGATGTACTACATAGGAGAAATGTGTTGTGATATTGCGTCCGTTAGAATTACAAGGCAAAACAATAATGGAAACAACGACTCTTTATTACACAACGGTAACAATTGACGGCGAGTTTCCCGCCATGCATTATATTCCCCATACAGCATGATGGTCGTTTCTGATTGTTGACCACAATGTCGATACCCGAACGGGAATTGTCAGCTCGACTCAAAAGTAGATGGAAACAAGCTGAACACTGTTTTGGAATTCACCTACCTCGGAAGCACTATATCAAGTGATGGATGCATTGACGATGAAATACAGAGGAGGATGGCCAAGGCTAGTGCATCTTTCGGCCGACTACGCCAGAGACTCTGGAACAACCACCATGTGTCCATGCGGGTTAAAGGCAAGATATACCGTGCAATCGTGCTGTCCACCCTCCTATACGGAGCTGAGGCCTGAACAGTGTACAGACGACAGCGACATATGCGTTCGATCATGAAGAAAACCTGGATGGACAAAGTGACAAACAAGGAAATACTTGAACGGACAGGGCTGCCATCTATGGAAGATCTCCTGATCAGAAAGAATCTCCGGTGGACTGGACACCCCATGAGGATATCACCAGAAAGGCTACCGAAGCAGGTTCTCTATTCTCAACTGTCTTCTGGTCACAGAAAGAGAGGGCGCCCTCGTCTCCGATTTAAGGATACCATCAAGAGAAACCTGAAGATGAGAGACATAAAGATCGACTCCTGGACATCACTCTCACAGCAGAGAGACAAATGGAGAGCAGCAGTCAAGTGATGGAAGCAGTCTTTGTCGCTTCGCGACCGACAGCATGATGATGATGATGACAAACTAGATCAAATGCATTATTGTGTCTTATTTTCAAACTATGCTAAACAGGTTCCCAGTGCAGCCGCTTAAGCAGCGCCCCCTCTCCTGGTAGTTAAGTTTTAAACTAGAAACATACATGCAATCAAGGTATATATTTTATCTTTCGGGAATAGGTCATCTAGTATGCGCGCGCAATGTTATATTTTCTATCATTCGGACAATATCAAATTGTAGATCACGTTGTTCTCTGTTCGCGCGCAGGGACCACACATGTTGTTCCCTTCGTAATCCTGTTGCATATGTCACACTGTAGCCCAACCAGCCAAGTCTAGCCATGTTCATAGTGTCCCTATATATGTTTATATACAACCAACCGTCATATAAAAGGAATCATGTACTACACTGAATCTATGATGTAGCGGTCCAAACCAGATATGTCTACAACAAATTATATAGGAGCGGAGCACTCCCCGCATGGAACTAAATGTGCATAGATATTGCTCAATCTTGGACGTCTAGTCGTTTAATACGATATACTGATTTATGATTTTCGTTGTCCGATATTGTAGTATGTCTTAACTTACTATTGAGCATAATTGTCGATGATGAGTACGACGTTTCGACCCGTCAGAGCGGCCTTGTTCACGTACTGGTGTCACGGGTGTTGGCTCAGATTTCGGCGGGATAATTATTTGGTTGTAGATGCCAGGCAGATGATATCCATGGTCTCTGTTCATGGTAGGGGCTCTATGTTTGATATATATATATATATATATATATATATATATATATATATATATATATATTGAGAGAGAGAGAGATATATATATATATATATATATATATATATATATATATATATATATATATATATATATATATATATATATATATATATATATAAACATAAACAGAGAGCCCCTACCATGAACAGAGACCAGGGATACCATCTGCCTGGCATCTACAACCAAATCATTATCCCGAGAGAGAGAGAGAGAGAGAGAGAGAGAGAGAACCCTTCTCTTTTCTCTTGTGCCAGTTGCATTCACGGGTCAGTACTTTAGTGTTCTTCATGAACGCTGAATATCCTATGGCCCGGCAGTGATCTCCTACTCCTGATGTTTTATCCAGGTTTGTGTGTTCTTTGAATCTCTGGCTGATTGTTCTCTTTGTTTCACCTATATATCTGTGGCTGCTGTCGATGTAACACGTGATGTTATATATTGGTGTTCTTTAGGTGTTCTATCTCTAGGGTGTACTACCATCGAACGGAAGGTGTTAGCCGGCTTGTGGTGCATGTGTATGTTATGTGACTTGTATATTCGACCAAGCTGTTCTGATAATCCTGCCACGTATGGTAGTCCCAACACACGTGACACCAGTACGTGAACAAGGCCTGTAGCTGACTTGTAGAAACGTCGTACTCATTATCGATAATGATGCCTCAAATTAGGTTAAATTATACTACAATAAACCAGTCTTGGAGCCGTGAACAATATTAATGTTGATAGTTCAACCAATTTGTTTGCAGGCATCTGCGAACCTTCCTGTATGTCTGACTATATGAATAGTGATGTGTGTGCGTGTGTGTGTGTGTGTGTGTGTGCGTGTGCGTGTGCGTGTGCGTGTGCGTGTGCGTGTGCGTGTGCGTGTGCGTGTGCGTGTGCGTGTGCGTGTGCGTGTGCGTGTGCGTGTGCGTGTGCGTGTGCGTGTGCGTGTGCGTGTGCGTGTGCGTGTGCGTGTGCGTGTGTGTACAACGATCGTAAAACCCTACAATCAGCAATATAATATAATGCTATAAAGAATTACGGTGCTAAAGGAAACGTTTCCGCTTGTCCCTATTTTAATGGAATACATTATACTAAATATATTTTTAACCTTACATGTGACTACGTAATGGTAATTACAGGTACGCCAGGGTAACAACAACAACACTTGAATGCGAACGACTTTTTATTACCCCGTTGTGAAAATGAGGTACATGTTGTCACAGCGTTGGCCAGACCGCGTGATGGTCATTATTGCTGGTTGGTCGCTGTGTCGATACTCAAACGGGAATCGTCGGGAAGAATCAAGTCCTTCTTGCGACCTGATCAGCCATCACAACGTAACTGCAATACGGGAGGCCTGGAACTCTTTTGCACACTACAACAAATCAGCAACACATGACCGCCAATTCAGATGTTACCTTTTACTCATCTCTGTGCCACCACTTCCTATCGGTCTAGCATATACTTTTAAAACAATCACATTTAATGGGTATTATGTAAGATTCTTGTTGTCAAAATATTAAGCATATAAATAAAATGTTGTTTTATTATACATACAATATATATATATATATATATATATATATATATATATATATATATATAAACATACATACATACATACGTAATATATGTATATTTATGTGAGCGGATGTATATGTTTTATTTGCGAGCGTGTGAGCTTGTGAGTGTACCCGCATATGTATATGGTCTATTTAAATGTGTGCGGGTATCTTTGTGCCATTGCGCCTTGTTTGTGTTTATGTATATTTAAGTGAGAAATTATTCAACCATGCCGTGTACATATGAGTGAACATGTGATAGTGTGAAAGCAAACTATATTTACCCATGGTAGCATGTCCCAACACTCTTTTAGTTTCTCTTACGAAACGTCGTAGACCTCGTCCTAAACGCCTAAGCCTAAATCGTCGTCTCCTCCATGCATCGGTTTGTGTCACCACCAAGGCGACAACCAGCATCACGATGAGGAGCTTAGCGGCACTAACCCTGCAACCATTCAAGATAAGCAACGCGCACTGAAAATAGTACGCCATTTCCGATACAACCTATGTATATGAATGATATATATCTTGCACATTATTGGTTGGTCAAACATCGGTTGATTTTGCAAAGCCATGCGTTACATTCTTACCATAAATACTAGTATTACCTTGTACCACATATAGTGGGAAAGATAATACAATACATTGCACTACATGTTCATGATTTGTGAGTTTCTGCTGCTGTTATAGGACATAGCATAACTCGTTAGACTTGTTATGCGCTATGCCCTTTTCAAAATAAAACAGGTAATCATTTTAGTACGATTTACAAGATAGCGTACGTAGTTATTCGCACGATACGAATCACGTATTTAGAAGATAACGTATGTCACAATGATCATGATATTATATATAAACAGTAACAAATATGTAAATTGCTACTTACATGTTGCTTCGAGTGTGAGTAGTCGTAAGCTGATGTTCGTTGACAAGCGACGTTGTGATTGTTTCGATCGAGACACGGATTTATATACCCAGTAGATTCTGTTTGCTGAAATACATAATGACGTCACTGTAATATCACTTGCCCTAAGCAAATAAAACTGTTTACATGGATATGTGAGTACGTATTGTGTTGCAATGTTTGATCGTGTTTGTGTAAACAACGTCTTCACTTACAGGAGATCAACTATTGATTTACTTTTGTTTAAGTGTTATGGACTTGATGACAATTAGCCTACGCTGCCAACTTCATGTAGCTGAATTCACCGAAACAAATAATCGTGTTTTTATGTATGGCAATATCTTGCACATTTGGCTTATGTGTGAGTGTGTGTGTGTGCGTGCTCGTGCGCGCGTGTGCGTGTGCTGTTTAAAGATGAATGGTCCTTAATAACTCTTTTGTCGTAGTCCGGGTGGGTATGCGCGTGTGTGTGTTTGTGTGTGTGTGTGTGTGTGTGTGTGTGTGTGTGTGTGTGTGTGTGTGTGTGTGTGTGTGTGTTTCTGTGTTTTGTGATCCCTTTGGTTGTTATTTATTCACGTTATTGTGACATAATCCACCAACAAGCTTCTGAAGCCTTTCGGGAACTTATAACGTAAGTTCAGAAATGTGACACATATACAATACAGAAACAACCGGGAATGGCTTTGCGAAAACATATTAAAAAGAGAAAACAATTACACCAATTGTATCTTGTCTACTCTCAACATAAAACTTTGTACTAGAATTCTCCAAAGATAATAACGTACGGATGAATTGAACATTTGTATCCATCAATTGACGTACCTATGACGGTATCTCCATTTATAAACAGGGTTCTTATGATGATAACGTTTCGTACAACTTAACATACTCAATGGTCTTGCATCTGGTCTTTCAAAGACAATATTTTTCATCTACTTCCTAACGAAAGACGGCTGGCTGGAGGACATTACTCCGAAACACCAAAGGCAATACACTTAAAGATGTGTATACTTATTAATTTGCCTTGTGAATATAAATGTTTTACAACATGTTTTACGTTTGCTCTGTTTTAGACATTCCCTTTAAATTAAGTTGATATATTTTGTCTGACATCTTTTGGATCAGTTATCGCACTTGATCTAATTCACTGGATATTTGGGGATGTTTCAGTTAGAAGACGTAGCTATGAAATGTAATTTATTCTATGTTTTACGTGGATCACTTAGCGTCGGGATCATTCTATCGATGTATTGGCACAACAGTAGACGTTGCATGTAAAGTTAGGAAAACGTGTAAGCCAATGCAAACAACAATTTCATTAAGGAATTCCAGTTGGATCGAACACAACCGACTGACCTTTTATAAACATTAACAAATATATATAAAACCAATCACTCATATTTTAGCAGATCATAAAAAACTGGATTATTTTCAAATTTCATGAAAATAGCAAAGATAAGTCCTGTGTTTAAATCAATTGTCTTCAATTGTCTATTTTTAGACCTAAATAGTTGTTACGCAATTGTCTTACAAAGAGCACTTTTGTTTATGTATTATTGATTTACCGAAAATGTATGACACGATTAATTTTAACATGTTACAAATTAAATTACAATGCAATGGCATGAACTGATTGGCACGGGGTTGAATTATAGGTTACTTAGCCAACTGTAGTTAGTATGTTTGCTACAACAACAGTAATTTAGAGCTAAAGTGAATCAAGTGTAGATAGATACCTACAATTAACAATCCTTGGACAAGTCAAATTTATTTGGTATATAAACGACACATGTGAAGTGTCGTCAACATTACTTAATATTGTTCAGTGTTAATACAGTATAGCTTAATCTGAACCAAACAGATACTATTATAATTATTTGCACAAAACAACTTAGACCACTAGTAAACAGTTATGCATAGAACGAACATTGAGCTAGTGTCACAAACAAAATTCCGTGGTGTGCTCATTGGTGACAGTTTAACATGGAGAGAGCAGAGACATTGGTTGAAACGAAGGTATCAAAGAGCTTATCAGTTTTATATAAAGTGTCATGTTCATTTTTTAAATGTTCGTACAATTTCTGTGAGGGCATAGCGCCTTAAAAGTCACATGACTTCTCATATGTCCCTCCAACAACAGCAGCAACTGACCAATCGTGAAATGGTATTGTATTTTATTATCTTGCCCATAAGGTTTGTTAATAAGCTATGCAATTGCTGTGTTGTTATGTAGGCATTGTCACAGTTATGAGACACCACCAATGTTTGCTGAAATTTGTATTATTGGCAAATTCACGCAAAGCGGGGAGTGCGTTTGTCTGTGTGACTGTGACTATTAGTAGTATCCTTCCAACAGTAATGTAATTTGTTCTTTTCATTCCGTTCTTGGGTTGCATTGTTTTGCTAAATCATAATTCATTTTATTTGTTTTTCCTAATTATATTATATTGCTAAGAACATGAATTTGCCAAATTAATATATTTGTTATTTTTGTAATTGCAAATATTTATCAAATATACAACAACAAAAAAGCCAAAATAATAACATTGTGTCTTCATAATGTATTTTAAATATAACGCTATTAAACCAATCGCTTTAAGCAGATTTAAAAATTCGAACGGTTATAGACAAAGTACACAAAGACACTGTATAATGACATAAAATATCATTTCAAACCAAAATTAATATTTCAGGTGTTTCGAAATATCTTTTCTACGGAGGTTCTGCATCATGCGTCTCAAAATTAAACGGTTGAATTATGCTGAAATTAGGCTCATGTAAAAGGGCACTATGACATTTGCCCTTATTAACAGATAATTCGCAACAACGATATTAAATATCATTGTTTAAATCTAAAATAAATAAAAATGCTAGGAGACGTCATCCCAATGCTATATACAGTCCTTCTTTGTATCTAAATGTGTCGGCGTTTTGTTTCAATGGAGTTATTTTCCTTTGGGTCATTAGCACTGTTTGAATACGACTTATGATGGGAGACGCGTTTTGGAGTATCACCAGTGATCCTGCGGCCGTTCCTTTGAAAGTGGCGAACAAATATTGTCTTTGAAAGACCAGACGCCAGGCCAATTATTATATTAAGTTACACGAAACGGTATCATCATAAGCCCCCTTTTTGAAGGACACAAACGCAGATTGATGGATTTAAACGTTCAATTTATGCGTACATTATTAGTTATGCACTTACCTAGTACAACTTTAAAAATGAGAATATACTAGGGAAATTACTTTCGTTTTGTATCTTCTTTTAATACAATATCGCAAGGCCATAATCGGTGATCTCTATATTGCATCCGTGTCATCTTTCTGACCATACGTGATCATTTATGGACTATGACAAAATACGTGTCAGACTAGACTTAGAAAACTATCTATGCAGTAAAAACAAAACAATACGAATTATGTGTGACCTTGACTGCAATGGATACGCATATGTATATCCTCACCGCTCAACGATTCTTATACTTCAAGATTTAATTACATAAGACTATGATTATGCTTATATTGCAAACAAGTACTGTTTAGAAGCTTGTGTACATGTGCTTTTTGGACCAACAGCATCCGTACACAGGCAATATAATATACAATATAAACGGATTTATGGTAAATAACGAACGCCACCAAAATACTATTGTCAGTTACTTTCGAAGTTACACACTTATGGAACGGAAAGGTCTAGCAAGTGAAATAACCCAGTTACCGAATTTGCAAAAACATATGACAAGATTTAAGTTACTTCCTTCGTATTTATGAACAGTTATTTCAATGTTACAACATACCTCTATTGTTAATTTATGCTATATATTGTAACTCTTGCTACAATGACTACGTGTTTTAGTTTTTTAAGTGGTATAATGCCTTACGCATCGCATAGCTTCTCCTCTGTCTCTTCTACAGCAGCAGTATATCACCAATCATGCATTCTTATTATATTAT
>OZ024854.1:6268626-6276126 GCA_964017155.1 Oasisia sp. SBJ-2009
CCTTTCTGACCATACGTGGTAAAGTTTGGACTATGGAAAAATACGTGTCCATCTAGACATATAAACCTATCTATGTTACACAAAAAAGCTATGCGAATTATCTATAACCTTGACTGCAATGAAAACGCATATATGTATACAACAATTCTTATGCTTCAAGATTTAATTACATAAAACTATGATTATATTTATATTGCAAACAAGTACGGTTTAAAAGGTTATGTACCACTGTTCTTTGAACCAACTTCATCCATACACAAACAAACATTATGACATACAATATAAACTGATTCATGGTAAAATAACGAACCCCAGCCATATACTAGTGTCAGTTACTTTCAAAGGTACACACATACGGAACGGAACGGTCTATGGAATAATGAGTTTGCAAGAAGATATGACACAATTTAAGTTACTTTCTTGTACTTGCCGCCAATGCCATGGCAACCACCATAATAATCGATTAGACTTCATGATTTCCGTGATAATTGTCACCGGCAAAGTGTACCATTGCTTCTGTTTGTAATAATCATTCGGAATATATAATTGAAATACGCTATTTGGGAACAGTTCGCTTATTACAACCAAAAACAAAACAAAGTCCTACGTGTTTACAATGAGAATATGGACTTCCTTCCCCCAACTGCCCCCAGCCTCGTTTTCACGCGCGAGACTTACACGCCCTATTACAACTACTAAGTTTTGTTAATGGCATAGTGTCTTACAAATCGCACAGCTTCTCCTCAGTCTCTTCAACAGCAGCAGCATCTCACCAGTCACGAATTTGTATTACATTATCGTGTCTATAATCAATTGCATTATATTTCCCATAATATATTGTACTCTTACTGTGTTGTTGTTGTTTTTGAATAACAAGTTACCGAAGAAATAAAACGTTCATAGTCTTCAATTGCTGCCCATATACGTTAATCCTTCTATGTTTGACGCCACAGATGCCCAATAGTTTTGGAACAAACACAACGCACATTCAGCGCACCCCCACAAACACGCGCATACATATGCACACAAACATGTGTACACAAACATTTGTAAACACACAATCACAATCACAACCACACACACACACACACACACACACACACACACACACACACACACACACACACACACACACACACACACACAAACACACACACACACACACACACTCACACAGACACACACACAGACACACAGACACACACACACACACACACACACACACACACACACACACACACACACACACACACACACGCATACCCACCCGGACTACGACAAAAGAGTTATTAAGGACCATTCATCTTTAAACAAAACTTGCTAAATGTAATCACTTTTTCAGAACGTAAATGTCCTTCGCCGTATTGTGTAGCCGTTATTTCCATAATGTACCAGGTGGCTTGTCGTGGTGTTAACATTGTTCACTGTTAGTAATTATAATTGATTGTCAGGTGCAAAAAACGGTATTGAAATGGTCCCCAGATGTGTCTGCCAAAATCGTTTATCTCAAGACCGGTTAGTAGTTGCCCAAAACATTTTCTTCATATGTTTTTTATCCGGTTTGTCAAGGCTGGTTAATTTAAAAAAATTATAATTATACAGGTCTCGGTGACCTCTCCAATCTCTTCGGAGGCGTGACTTAAGTTCGTTTACTGTCCTGGCCTAGACTGTGTGATCTGAAAGGGAGTTCCACATTTTAACCACTCTGGTCGAGAAGAAGTGGTTGTACCACTGGCTTTTTTGAATATCAGCTTTGATGGGCACTGTGAACATCTGCAATCCTGGTTGACCGAGTATATTATTTTGATAATTTTGAATGTCTGGATTATGTCTGTTCTCTGTCTTCTGTAATTCAATTTAGGAAGCTGTAATTATATTAGTCTGCTGTTTTATGGTAATCTGTTTGTTTCCGGCACAAGTCATTTTGCCCGCCGCTGAACTGGTTCAATGAGGTCTCCGTCTGTTTTCAGATGAGGGCACCAGACACATGAAGCATACTCTAGGTGTCGTCTAACCATTGCTTTGTATAGCAGTAGAAATGTTTCTTTGTTAAGATGTCGGGATGTTCTTGCAAGGCTTTCTTGACAGCATTCTCTACATGTTCAGAGAATTTGAGTTGGTGGTCAATGGTTACTCCAAGGTCTTTTTCGGAAGTTACCACATCTAACATGTGAATGTTGCCACTGGCATTGTTCATGTGGAAAATGTTCTGCGGGTTCGACTGTCCGAGGTGCAGAACATGGCATTTATTGAGAGAATGACTTTGTTTGCTATTTTGTAATCCTTACTACAGCTACGACGTGTTTTAATTTGAAAAGGGCATAGCTCCTTACAAGTCGCATGACTCACCAGTCATGAAGTTGTATTGCATTGTATATTACTATCTCACCCACAATATATGATTTTCAGCAATACTTATATTACACTGTTGTTATTATTGACTAAAGTTGCTTTCATTCATTAGTTTTCATTCACTCGATACATGTTGTTGACTGTTGTTCAGTTCCACTTTACCTTTCCTTTGCTTTTGCATTGATCAGCATGTAAAACAAAATCACATATCTTTCCAAATTAAACTGACATATCATGCATAAACATAGTTTATGTAAGAAATGCAGTACTATTTCCAACATACTTTTTAATATTGAATTCATGCAGGGCTAGTGCGACTAAACTCCTCGTGGTGATGCTGGTTATCGCTCTGGTGGTGACACAAACAGATGCATTGCGAAAGAGAGCAATTCGGTAACTTCTCGAAAAATATGTGTACAATATTGTTAACGCTGTACATTAAGTGCGGTGGTTTTAATAATGTAAGCATGTCTACATCACAGAAAGTGATGGAGAGAAATGGAAACAATGAATTGGAGGTGATTGTTTTATGTGATTGTTGTAGTGTGCAACGGAAAGCCTTACGGTAAGAGACTCCAGATTTGTTGTGGGGATGGCAGGGTCAGATCTGCGTGGAAAGCTCTTGATTCGTCCTGACAATTCCCGTTCGAGTATCGATACAGCGACAATCCATCACTAATGATTACCGTGTGCTGACGAACATTTTAGTTATATAGCAAGATAATCAACGTCATTATTACAACTTGAAATAAAACCTCTTTATTCATATTCTCATGTTTTACTTGTTGTAGTAACGTGCGAATAATCATAACACATTAGTGCTATGTAGTTTAAAAATATATTAACGTAATTATAATGAACACACTTAGCAACGTAGTCCTTTTCAACATAATATTATAAATAATTGATGTTACGGAATTGTGATGACCTTCCACTGATATCTTGCTCTACAGACAGCGATACAGACATATTTGAAGCTAGAACAAGCAAACATTCCCAGTATGTAATGGTCTTCCCAGCGGGGGTGTATTTCGATGACATCATGACGCATGTTGCAAGGGGATGGCTGTAGCCTCACCCAAAGACGGCCTCTATAATTATCCGGACGTTTCGCTTCTAACATGTGTGGTGATCAGTTATGAAGGCATGTCAGACCGAGGCAACATTATTAGAGACCCTAAAACAGAGTATACTATACCATTGTGGTAGAATGTCTAACGAATACCTTCACTCGCACAAACGCGTGGAATGACAAGAAAGCTATATATAAACTCCCATACGTTGTGAGCTTAATATTTTGGAAGTCGGTTCATGACATTAAGCGGGGAAAGGACAAACGCAAACGGTGACGCTGAATTGGAGATTATTTGTTTGTTTGATTTCTTAGAATATTCAGAGATTTGTAAGGCGCTATGCCATTTTCTGTAGTAAGGTTTAAAAGTAGCAAGCAAACTCATTCACTCAATAAAGTTCACGTATTTAGAAGAGAATGTGTATCGTAATGACAACGATATTCGGGAAACCAGTGTATGTTATGTATATATTTCTACAAATGTTTTCAATTTATTAGCACCTAAGATAATATTATACATTTTTCATCATAATATATTGTTGTTTTCAGAATTACATTTTTTATAATACATTTAAAATGCAACGCTATTAAAATAAACATTTAAGCAAATTGCCGTTTGAAAGCATTCAGAGCCGGTCTAAGACACCGGCGAATCCTGAATATACCTGATATTTTATAACTCGAATTGCCATAGACGTAACACACACAAACTGATGACCAATACGAAGTAATTTGAAACCAAATTAAATAGTTCAGTGATCTCTAGTGACGCTTATTCGGAGACTTTGTCATGATTCTCAAACAGAGAAATATGTATTATGTTCTGATAACAAGATAATTCGCTACAATAATATTTGAGACCAGTGTTTGATATTAACTTAAAGAGGTAATGTTTCATTGATGTCAAACAAAGAAGCTAAATACAGACTTCACTATATTCACGTGTGTCGGTGTTATCTTTCAAATTATTCATTTTGCCAACTTTGAATGTTTGAGTACGGATTATAGGAGAGATGATTTGTTGTAATGCTAGTCACGCAACGGTCGTTTGTATTGTATTATGACAAGTGTTGTCTTTGAAAGATCAGACACAAAGCTAACTGGGATGTTAAGTTGCACAACACGTTAATAACACGACCACACTTTTAAACACACAAACGTGCACCTCAAATGACAGCTACACCCGTTCAGTTGTTCTCAGTGTAAAGTATATATAATGACCATGACTAGTACCACTTTTAACAATGAAAATACGACTAAGACATTTAGTTACATTTTGTTACCATTTTAATGTGTTGATATTTTCGCAAATCCACTCTGTGATGTGTGCATGCCAATTGATTGACCTTACATGATACGTTCCCTAAAGACTGGTGGGACATTGTGTCAGATGTTTGTGTTTGGTGAAGATGTTAACAAAAATCCAGTAGTAAATCATAAATAAAAGAGAATGAATATAATTAATATTACGTTGTTTCACAGTAATTGTGAAACAACGTAATATTATGTATTAGTAATAATTATATTAGACAATTATTGTCGTCCATATACGTTAATATTTGAATGGTTTATGTCAGAAATGTTCAATAATTATGTAAGGAAAATATAAAAGACATTCAACCTCCTACAAACACAAATGCACACACACGCGCGCGCGCACGCCCACACACACACACGCATACACACACATACACGATATGTGATCACGTATCCATGTAAATACAATTTTGTTTCTGTTAGGACAACTGATATTACAGTGATGTCAACTCAGTGACAGTATCAAATAGACAGTGGCTAATGTATGAAAGTAGTGTTTGCTTTTGTCCAGTTTCACCATGACAGATGTCACAAACATGAATAAACATGCAACATATTTCGTAATATCACTTGCCTGCATAAATTGACACTGAAATATACATCAACATTTAAACCGCGCAATGGCACGAAGCTACACGCACACCTTTATATACACGTCATACTTATATACACGTTATACGGTCAAACACGCAAAAGAACAAACACACTCAAAAACGAAACATACACACATTCACACACACATATTCATATATTATGCATTTATGTATGTATGTATGTATGTATGTATGTATGTATGTATGTATGTATGTATGTATGTATGTATGTATGTATGTATGTATGTATGTATGTATGTATGTATGTATGTATGTATGTATGTATGTATGTATGTATGTATGTATGTATGTATGTATGTATGTATGTATGTATGTATGTATGTATGTATGCATCTATATGTATGTATGTATGTATGTATGTATGTATGTATGCATGTATGTATGTATGTATGTATTGCACGTATACATGTCTGTAAACATGTATGCATACATATACACAAATATATATATATATATATATATATATATATATATATATATATATATATATATATATGTATATATACGTATATATATATATATATATATATATATATATATATATACGTATATATATATATATATATATATATATATACGTATATATATATGTATATATATATATATATATATATATATATATATACTTTTTTTATTGTTTTATTAATATTGAGTGTGTAAAAATAACGTTGTGTTCTTTGCTTTATATATAAGAGGTTGCGCGGATGAAACCCATTACATTTGATTATTTTAATTCGATGCTAGACAGTAAAGAGTTATGATGGAAAAGAGAGCAAAAGGGGAACAATAAGTAGACGTCCACGTGTTGTTGTTGTAGTATGCAAACCAAACCCCAACGCCGATGGATATGAATTTATGCTGCTGGTGATCCTGTTCAGAAGGATGTGATTCTTCCAGACGATTCTCATTTCCATGATTACACTGCGACTACCCGTCAACTATGATCAACATGTGGTCTTGCGAACGCGAATGAGTAGAATTTCTACCATGGTGTAATACAAATGTCGTTCACATTCATGTGTGTTTGGTTGTTACAGTGACGTACGCGTAACGAAATAGTCATACGTATCCATTACAAATACATCCTGATTATAATGTAGTCCATTAAAATAGGCACGTGCGGACAATTCTCATTTAGCTCCATATTGTTGTTGAGCATTATATAACAAAGTGTTGATACTATCGCATTACAAACATGGTGCACATATCAGTATGAATAAAGCCATATGCATAGGAAGGGGCGTAGACCACAACTGGTTTAACTACACGCCTGATAAACGTGATAAATCAGGATGTTGCAATGTTCCATCCACCGCTATCAACGAGCACGCATAACAGTTATCCAATAATTCATGAAACCGGTTTCAACTAACACCAGCAACCTTTTCATCAATGACGAAATCAAAACATGAAAACATGCAAGACAGAAGCTCCGTCTCCACACAATTCACACATATGGTATTAGGTACACCCTTGGCGTAAAAAGCAGGAACGCATCTAAATGAAGACATGCTCAAGCAGACACACACTCCCAGTATATAATGTTCTCCCCTGCGTACGTCGAGTTCGATGGCATCTCCTCTTGTGTCGCATTGCGGTGGGTGCTTCCTTATGAACACATAGTGAGTTGGAAATTCTGCTTCAACGAAGTGTTTTGATGTATTATGAAGGTATGCAGCGTCGACAAAACGTCATAGCCGACAACGAACTGTCGCAGATCGTTCAACTTGACACGCCCAAGAATGCGTGGGGGTGAAAACGTACGAGTATTAGCCATACTGAAATGTGGACAGAGTCTTGCTGATAACCAAAGGATCGTGAGAATGTAGATATGTAGATGTATATATATATATATATATATATATATATATATATATATATATATATATATATATATATATATATATACATACAATAATCATTCATCTCATTCTTAATTATATATTTTGGGACCACACTTAAGCAACTGAACTTCTCTAGCAATGTCTTGTGACACATTACAGTTTGCATACGATAGTGAATATGTAGAATAGTTCGGCATCCTTTTGGATTAAGCTATCATATTCTACTTTAGTGTCAATGTTAGACAACAGCTTATCAATACAACATTTCGATGGTGTTATACAAATCCTTTAAAAATGCAGC
>OZ024854.1:6281126-6286126 GCA_964017155.1 Oasisia sp. SBJ-2009
TCGCCGCTATATGCCTTCATAACACATCAACACACCTCGTTGAAGTTTGAGTTCCTACTCACTCTGTGTTCATAGGGAATCAAACACAGCGATACGAAAAAAGTTATGATGCCATTGAACCCAACGTACGCTGGGGAGAACTTTACATACTGGGAGTATGTGTCTGCTTGAGCATGTCTTCATTTAGATGCGTTCCTGCTTTGCAGGCCAATGGTGCGCCTAATACCACATATGTGAATTGTGTTGAGACGGAGCATCTGCCTTGTTTGGTTTCATGTTTTGATTTCGTCATTGATGAAAATGTTGCTGGTGTTAGTTGAAATCAGTTTGATTAATTATTGGATAACTGTTATGGTGTGCTTATTGATAGCGGTGGAGGGAACATTGCAACATCCTGATTTGGCCCCTTCCTGTACATATGGCTTTATTCATACTGATATGTGCACCATGCTTGTAATGCGATAGTATCGACACTTTGTTATATCATTATCAACAAATATATGGAGCTAAATGAAAATTGTCAGCACGTGCCTAATTTAATGGAATACATTATAAACAGGACATATTTGTAATGAAGACGTATGACTATTTTGTTACGCGTACGTCAGTGTAACAACCAAAAACACATGAATGTGAACAACGACCTTTTTTACACCATGGTAGAAATTTGGTGTAGGTTGACAACTCAATCGCAAGACCGCATGATGATCATTATTGACGGGTTGTCGCAGTGTCGACATTCAAACGGGAATTGTCTGGAAGAATCACATCCTTCTGAACAGGTTCACCAGCGGCATATATTCACATCAATCGGCGTTGGGGTTTTATTGGCATACGTGGATGTCGATTTAGAGAACTCCTTTCTCTCTGTTCCACCACTTTATCTTTACTGTCTACAATCGATTTAAAAATAATAAAATGTAATGGGGTGCGCAACCTCTTATACATAAAGCAAAGAACACGACGCTTTTTACAAAAACACAATATTAATATATATAAATATATATATATATATATATATATATATATATATATATATATATATATATATATATATATACATATGTTCAGGAATACATTACATGATTATTATTCGGTTTTTCCTCAATTGTCGTCATTCAAAAATGATCAAAACTGATTTCTATGCAACGTTTATGTCAATCCACATGCAACGATCTTATGGACTATTATAATGTTATGTGTATTTCGGATGTGAACACAATTTAGTCACATTTATTTTACTATTACGTGTTACTAATTAACGTGAATTGACAGCATTCCGGGAAATGTGGCTCACACATCTTGTCATTTTCAACATATTCCTTCTCTGAGCTCAAATATATGTCTAACACGTTCTTGACCCTGGTTGGTTCTAACATATGTTTAGAAAGGAAACTATATTGTACATAATTTATAAAGTCTTGATCCTTTCTCACAGTACTCTGCACAGATGTCCACTGTATATGCCAATGGTTAAAATCTCCGATAATAATATAGTCCCTTTTAGTCACTTCATTTTTTAGCGTTATCAAATCAGATCAGATTCAGAATGCCGATGGAGGTGGCTATTCTAACTATATTGAATTGCGTGGTTATAAGCAATACAATTATATTGTGAGTAAAGGTATTCGAGTAAGGCTCAGTAAACCAAACAAATAAACAAGGTGACCGTTTATTGTTTACATCCATCTGTCCATGTCCGGTGTCGCAAAGAATAGGAAAACAATGTTACCATTATGATTACACAAATTGAAATCATGACCTTCTGATAAAACTCCTCTCATTGATACGAGTACGGGACATTTACTGAAGCGCTTCCGGTCCAGTGTGAACATTGCCAAGACACGGAGCTTTATTGGAGCTGAAATTGGAAGCGACCATGAGCTAGTCATGATGAACTTCAAACTACATCTGAAGAGGGTCAAGAAACTCGGCCACACCAGGATCAAATTTGACCTTGAGAAGCTGAAGGACCCCGAAGTAGCATAAGCCTTCCACGCAGTGAAAGGAGGAAAACTTGCAGCGCTTACCATTCTGGACGCTGACGGTACAGACATGGAAACATTGATCAACACCTTCAACACAGCAGTGACCAACACCGCCAGTGAGATCCTTGGCACACATCGCTCAGTCAAGAAGCCCTGGGTCACAGCTGACTTACTTGATCTGTGCGACAAACGAAGGGAGTTGAAGAAGAAGAAGAAAGATGCAGAAGGAATAAGGCAGTACAGGGCAGTCAACCAAGAAATCAAGAAAGGCATGAAACAAGCAAAGATGGACTGGATTGAAGAGCAGTGCCAGGACATCGAAAATAACATGAAGAAAAATAAAAGCAAGAAAACTTACCAGCTGGTGAAAGACCTGACCACTACAAAGCAAGGGCGAACCACCAACATACAGGACAAGGATGGAAAATGTCTGACTGAAGAACAGGACATCCTAAAGAGGTGGTCCGAGTACTGCTCCGAGCTGTACAACTACAGAGCCACAGGAGACACAGAAGTACTAAACGTCCCTCCAGCAACCGACAACGACACCCCATCCGCGAAGAAGTGGAAGCAGCGGTGAAATCGCTCAAGAAGGGGAAGTCAGCAGGAGCGGACAACGTCCCAGCAGAGCTGGTGCAGGCAGGGGGAGAAGCCATGATAAGTGCCCTACTGACTATCTGCAACAAGATCTGGCAGACAGGGGAGTGGCCCACGCCGTGGACCCAATCTCTCATCATCACCCTCCCCAAGAAAGGCAACCTACAGCTATGCCAGAACTATCGTACCATCAACCTCATCAGCCACCCGAGCAAAGTTATGCTGAAATCTTGCTGAACCGACTGAAGCCGCAAGCGGAAAAGATCATTGCCGAGGAACAAGCTAGCTTCAGACCAGGACGCGGCACAACTGAGCAGATCTTCAACCTTAGGGTACTGTGCGAGAAGTACCTCCAACACCAGCAAGACCTCTATCACGTCTTCATTGACTTCAAGGAGGCTTTCGACAGGGTATGGCATGCAGCACTATGGGCCACCAAGAAGCATTTCAACATCAACGCCAACCTGATCAAAATGATACAGAACCTCTATGACAAGGCCACCAGCGCAGTCTACCTTAACAACAGCATAGGGGACTGGTTCAGAACCACCGTCGGAGTAAGACAAGGCTGTGTGCTCTCCCCCACCCACTTCAACATCTTCTTGGAGAGAATTATGACTGAGGCACTGAACGACCATGAAGGGACAGTCAGCATTGGTGGCAGAAATATCAGAAACTTGTGTTTTGCCGACGACATAGACGGCCTGGCAGGAAGGGAAGAGGAGCTATCTGACTTGGTAGAGCGCCTTGATAAGACTTCTACAGCCTTCGGCATGCAGAGCAATGCAGAAAAGACCAAACGGATGACCAACAACACCAATGGCTTCAGCACTGACATCAGGGTCAACGGCGAGAAACTAGATTGCGTCAACCGATTCAAATATCTGGGAGCAATCATTACAGATGAAGGATATAAACCTGACATTCTCGCCAGGATCGCCCAGGCCACAGCAGCACTCGCCAAACTCAAGACCATTTGGAATGACAGGAATATAGCGCTCAGCTCAAAGATCAGACTGATGAGCTCCCTAGTCATGTCCATATTCCTGTACGCCTGTGAGTCTTGGACATTAACAGCAGAAACCGAGAAAAGGATACAGGCCATGGAGATGAGATGCCTCAGAAAACTCCTCGGCATCACGTACAGAGACCATATCACCAACGAAGAGGTCCGAAACAGAACTCGCAAGCCATTGGACCCCACGAAGACCTCCTGACCACAGTCAAACAACGAAAACTAAGATGGTACGGCCACATAACAAGATCATCAGGGCTTGCCAAGACGGTCATACAAGGTACAGTCCAAGGAGGGAGAAGACGAGGCAGACAGAGAAAGAGATGGGAAGACAACATCCCGGAATGGACGGGCTTGACACTGGGCGCCGCCATGAGGAACGCGGAGAGACGAGAGGAGTGGAGGTAGCTGGTTGCCAGGTCATCTGTGGTGCCCCAACGGTCCACTGAGACTAGGTGATAGGCAAGGCAAGGCAATGCAAGACCTTTACTGAAACCATTTCTTCCACGTTACGATGATAAAAAGTACTGTATTGTGTCAAAGTAGAATATGTTTATGTTATCCATGCTTTTTATAAAAACTTGATTCTCAGCTCAGAACATAAATGTGCACACCACAAATTTGTTTTGTTACGATATATTGCATTCTTTGTTAACTATTGTTTTGGAGCCATCCACACATATGTGAAGTAATGAAAAGATACCTCATTGGTTGCTGTTGATAGTAGATTCTACCCAAGTAACGGATAGTTGATTTTAAATGTTTGACTTAAATTGTAGTTCACTTTGAAAACTTCCACAAATATGCTAAACGTCCGCACAAAAACATAAATTTAAAGCATTTATTACATGATTAATGTGTATTTGATTACTTGTTGACCCATAGTAGCGACATGCATTTGCTTCGATTGATTTCACAGAATAGTTACTGAATATTAAACCCCAAACACATATTTGACCTGTCTGGGTCTCTGGAGAATGTAAGAAAAACTTATATCGCGTCTGTTCTTGCGATTGTTCTTGCATTTATGAGCCGCGCAGTGATGCCCAATGGACTTGGAAAACCAAGCGGCTTTCTCCATCACTGCAGACTGTCACATCCTCGCCGTTTGGGGCACTGCGGCGCTCGGCGCACTAAAGCACATATAGGAAGCTGGGTCTCTTGTTGATTTTAAACTCTTTGCTGATATGTGCACTATGTTTGTAATGCGATAATGTCAACACTTTGTTACACATGTCAACACAAATGTGGAGCTAAATAAGAATTGTCCGCACGTACCTATTTTAATGGAATACGTTTTAATCACGATATATTTGTAATTAATCCTTATGACTATTTTGTTATGCGTACGTCAGTTTAACGACATTTGGTTTTATCGGATCATAAACGTAATGATTGAC
>OZ024854.1:6291126-6306126 GCA_964017155.1 Oasisia sp. SBJ-2009
AATTATGAGGACACATGGGTTAAATTTGGTTTGGAATGATGCATTCGCTAAATATAGCAATTTTAAAACCAACAATGCTGAAAAATACATGATATCGTCTTAGGTTCTAATGAACTTAAACATAATTACCCGTTTTATTTTGGAAACAATGTGGCCCAGCAACGATTTGCAAAGCACAACATTAATTGTCTTTAACAGCTGGATGTCTAAAATTCACAGTGCTTTCGTGAATTTGCCGATCATAAATAATTGTAGCAATAAAGACTGTGCGTTATGACGGTGAATATGACCACCTTAACAGTTCTGTCTCAGAAGCAACACCATCAGCCAAGTTACGTATTTGTAATATATTGACAGTTACTTTATTATACAACTTCTGCTACAATTTATTCCAAATTAACAACGGACATTGGTTTGAGATACAATTTAAACACACATATGCATAGTTGGTCGCATGACTTGCATAATCGCGAATTACGCTGAACAAATTAATAACAATCAAACGTAAAATGTATTATATATACACATGGCATTTACAAAACAATTGGCGAAATAGTATGATTTAAAATGTCCATTCGTGACACGAACACGCACGAGATCACAACTGGAATTCGCTAATGATAATTATCATCTACATTTATTCAGACATGCCACGTGATACCGATTACCCGTATCCGATACGGATTTGGCGTTTTTTTAAGTGATACGGCCGTACTCTGTTTTGATACGGATTTTAACAAAATGTATGGAGACATGATTTTTACCCACATTATGCCTTGCATGTGTCACAAAACTATACTGCATAATGGAGTAATTGTTTGCTGTTAGTGACTAAGTAAATTGATTCGAAACGAACGAACTAAACCACCGATTAGTTTATTGTAGCGCGTAATAGATGGCGCGCTGGTAAATGTTAGTTCTGAAAACTGCGGTAGGTGGCTCAACGGGTGGGAACGGGGCCATGGCAGGCGTGTGACGGTTATAAAAAGTAGTACAGGAAATGGAGCTCGACGCCTAGTTCAATGAAATCGCCTGCATTTCTGATTTCAAAATGTTGACGCTTGCCAGTGAAACTTCAATATACGCGCGAACTGATGAAATAAATTGTCGTCATTTGATGACACTGTCTGTTTTGCGGTGCGTAGTTTAAACGTGTTGAAGTGAAGTAAAACTTCGGTAATCTTCCAGTTAACTGGCCCCAATAATCTAAGCTAAAATACCGTGGAACAACCGTTTTGAAAAGGCCTTAATAACTTACTTAGGCCAGCTAACTGGAAGATCTGCTTAAAGATAAGGATTGATACGGATTCTTACCAAATTTTAGGTCACAAATACGGATTGCCATCCCAAACATGTGGCAAGTCTGTTTGATTATTTATAGGACCCCATCCCGTATTTCAGCTAGCCTGACACCGCGGACGTAATGTTCTAAAACATGGGGTTAAAACTGTTTTAATTTTGCCCAGCCGCACTCCGTCTGATCAGAGACGTCATAAACAAGATATTTGGTCACTGCTTGGTGGGAGGTGTTGAATAGCTGGCTAGCTTCCTATTGCTAAAAACCTAGTAGTGGGAATCCTTGGAGGAATACCATCCTAATGAAAATACTATATAAAATTGTTGTTTAATTTGACGTATATATTTTGGGAAATTCTTTTGCAACATTTATTCTTTGGAAAGTCAATGCACAGAATGGCTTGTGATTGTTACATTTTGGAACATAAACATTCCAAATAGCAAGTCATTAGATCAACCGTTGTCAATAATCCAAATCTTGCTAAAAGAACAATTTCAATTCAAGAGATTAACTCAAGCAAAGCGAATATTATTTGTTTTACAAATTGATCTTTATTAATTGAATATGTTGTTTTTGTATTTGGATATGTGTTTGTTATTTCGATGTGTGTGTGTGTGTGTGTGTGTGTGTGTGTGTGTGTGTGTGTGTGTGTGTGTGTTTGTGTTTGTGTTTGTGTGTGTGTGTGTGTATATATATATGTGTGAATGTGTGTTTGCGTGTGTGTGTGCGTGCATGCGTGGTTGTCTGTGTTTGTGCACCTGCAGGCATGAATGACTACATATATGTATTAGTGTATGTGTTTTATGTGAGGGAGAGTATTTCATTTATGAAAGTGTTTATACCTGATGTTTTGGAGAGCTATTGTAAATGGGCGTATATACATGAGTATTTTGTGCTTGAAATTGCATGCTCGTGTTGTGCATGACATTGTTTGAGTGGGCTTGAAAGTGTAAATATATCAAGGATGAGGAAAGTGTATGACCATGTACGTATGTTTTATTTTTGTGTGCGTGTGTGCGCTTGTGCGGGCGTACTGGCATGAAATCAAGGCTGGGTAATTATCTAAAATTAATTATTCTAACGCCAAACACTTGTATTCAACTGTGGTGATTTTGGGTTTGATTATCTTACTAACATTTGCAGTATGATGTCATGCCATTCATAATGTTCGTCTGATAGTATGATGATCATTACAATAGGAGGTTGCAATGTCGATACTCGAAAGGGAATCGTTTGCACAGCTCAACATCATTTCCATACTGATATGTGTTCTCATTAGTGCAATATCTCTGGTTATTCTAAGAAATCTCAAAACTATCTCCAATTCAGCATCACCGTTTGCAATTGTCCTTTCTCCGCTTTATGTCATGAATCGACTTCCAAAATAGTAAGCTCACAAGTTATGTTTTGTTCTATTCATAGCCCTCATGTCATTCCGCGCTTTTGTGCGAGTGAACAAATTCGTTTGATATTCTACAGCAATGGAATAGAATATTATTTGGGCACGTGTACATATCTCAAAAATGTGATATAGCGAACATGGAAAACAAACAAGCTCCGCACTCCACTGTTGCGCTGACGGCCTTTTAAAGGTATTTCGTCGACATGTTTCTAAGATAATCTGATATGGCTTATCAACCGTATCTGGATCACCAATCTTATTACTGGCGTTTTAATGTGTAAATGAAGATAACATTCCGTTTTTTAGAATATCGAATATTTAAATATGTATATATATATATATATATATATATATATATATATATATATATATATATATATATATATATATATATATATATATAAATCTTGAATATATATATATATATATTAACGATTAACATTTAACGAACCCTGTTATCTAGCTAGTGTGAAACCTAGCTATTAGTAGCAGAACGCAATGTGGATATATATATATATATATATATATATATATATATATATATATATATATATTATGTTGCTCATCATGTACATATATCTGCCTGTATCTAATAATGTTGCCTCGATGTTGCATGCCTTCATATCTCGTCAAGACACATGTTAGAAGCGAAACGTCAGAATCACTATGGTGAGGTATATATATATATATATATATATATATATATATAGGTTTTTAGGTGAGGCTACAACCATCCCATTGCAACATGCGTCATGATGTCATCGCAATACACCGTCGTTGAAGAGACCATTAGTTACGGGGACTGTTTGCTTCAGGTTGTCTTCATTTTAGATGTGTATCTGATACGGTTACGCCTGAGATAGCCAAAGTGAAATATGTTGAGACGGCCCTCCTGCTTTGTATAAACTGTTCGCGTTTCGCTGTCATACAATAACATGCTGTTGATATATCTCCTACAACTGAATCAGAGCAGTCAGTGTTAGTGCGTCTTTCCCCCAAACCCTCGTGATATTGCATAAGACGTTTTGCCGAATAGTGTTTTTATTTCAACATATATGTTTGTGGTGATTTTTGAACACAGGTTGATGAAATCTAAGACAACTTCGAATATATCTGTATCGCTGTCTGTAGAGCATGATATCAGTGCAACGTCGTCACAATTCCGTAACATCAATTATTTATAATATGATGTTGAAAGGGAGGACTACGTTGCTAAGAGTGTTCTTTGTAGTTAGGCTACATATATTTAGGTTCGTGTTTGTTGGATGCGCTGCGGTCGCTTGACTGTATTTTAGGTTTGTTCTTAAACTATATGTCATCTCTGGCGTCAAACATAGAATGGTTAATGTATATGGGCGTCAATTGGTGAACATTGTAAACTTTGTATTCCCTTTGGCTTAATGCTTCCTAGTCGCGTTTTAGCAGAAACGAACAGCAGAAAAATATAAACCGATTTTCATACAGCCATGTTTGTTTACGTTATGTCAATATCGCTGCACCAAAGGACGGACACAAGCTCCCTCCAGCCTTCACATTCAACAACAACAACAACAACAACAACAACAACAACAACAACAACAACAACAACAACAACAACAACAACAACAACCACAACAACAGCAGCAACAACAACAACAACAACACAGTAAGAATGCAATATATTATTTATGTTCAGAAAGGTGACACGTATGCAATACAGAGACCACCGACAGTGGATCTACGATATCATATTTAAAGTAATTTCCGTAGTATATTCTCATTGTTAAACGTTATACTAGGAAAGTGCATAGATAATAACGTACGCATAAATTGAACATTTATATCCATCAATCTGCGTTTGTGTCCCTGAAAAAGGGGGCATATAATGATAACGTTTCGTGTAAAGACAATATTTGTTCGCTTCTTCCAAACGAACGACCGCAGGATCACGGGTGGTACTCCAAAACGCGTCTCACATAAGTCGTATTCAAACAGTGATAATGACCCAAAGGAAAATAACTGCATTGAAAGAAAACACCGACATATTTAGACATAAAGAAATATTGTACATAGCATTGGGTTGACGTCATCAAGCTTTTCTTATTTATCTTAGACTTAAACAATGATATTGAATATCGTTGTTGCGAATTATCTGTTAATAAGGACAAGTGCCATATTAACCTTTTACATAAGCCTAATTTCAGCATAATTTAACCGTTTAATTTTGAGACGCATGATGCAGAACCTACGTAAAAAGATATTTCGAAACTCCTGAAATGTTAGTAACAGTAACTGCAGTAACATTTACAAAAAGAATATGACAGCTAGGTAATTATATTGTATATAAAAAACTCTCTCGCTCTCTCGCTCTCTCGCTCTCTCGCTCTCTCGCTCTCTCGCTCTCTCGCTCTCTCGCTCTCGCTCTCTCTCTCTCTCGCTCTCTCGCTCTCGCTCTCTCTCTCTCTCGCTCTCGCTCTCTCTCTCTCTCGCTCTCTCGCTCTCTCGCTCTCTCGCTCTCGCTCTCTCTCTCTCTCCATGTTAAACTGTCATCAATGAGCACACCACGGAATTTTGTATGTGACACTAGCTCAATGTTCATTCTAATCATAACTGTTTGCTAGTGGTATAATGTCTTTACAATTTTAAAAATGTCATTTCTTTGGTTCAGATTAAGCAATAATTTATTAATCCTGAATAATAAATAGTAAGCAATGTTGACGACACTTCACATGTGTCGTTTATGTACCAAATACATATTATTTGCCCAAGTATGTTTCTTTGTGCACTTGATTCCCTTTAGCTCTGTATTACTGTTGTTGTAGCAAACATACTAACTACAGTTGGCTAAATAACCTATTCAACCCCGTGCCAATCAATTCATGTCATTGCATATAACTTAATTTGTAATATGTTAAAATTAATCGTGTCAGTATTTTCGGTAGATCAATAATATACAAAATAGTGTTATTTTTAGACAATTGAAAACAATTGATTTAAAAACAGGAATTAACTTTGCTATTTTCATGGCATATGGAAATCATCCGGTATTTTGTGGTTTGCTAAATTATGAGTGATTGGTTTTAAAAACTGCATTACTATATGTTTAAGATAGTGGCATCAATAATAAAAAAATTATGTGTGAATTGACCTACATGAAGTTGGCATCGTAGGCTACTTGTGCTCATGTCCGTGAAAGTTAAACATACGTAAATGAATACTTAAGTGACGATTTAGTTTAGGAAAACACGATCAAACATTGCAACACAATACGTAATCAAATATCCATGTCAACTGTTATCTTTGTATAGGGCAACTGATATTGCAATGACGTCTTTACATATTTCAACAAACAGTATCCAGTGGGTATATAAATCCGTGTCTCGATCGAAACAATCACAACGTCGTTTGTCAGGGACCATAAGTTTACGATTACTCACACTCGAAGCAACATGTAAGTAACACGTTTATATAATTGATACTGTTTTTTTCTTTCTAATATCGCGATCATTATGATATACATTATCTTCTAAATACGTGACTCTTATCGTGCGAATAACTACGTGTGTTATCTTGTAAATCGTAATAAAGTGACTACGTGTTTTAGTTTGAAAAGTGCATAGCGCATAACAAGTCTAACGAGTTATGCTATGTCATTTCAATAGCAGCAACAACTCATCAATCATGAAAATGAATAACATTGTATTGTATTATCTTTCCCACAATATGTGGTACAAAGTATTAATATTATTTTTGTTAAGAAAATAACGCACAGCTATGCAAAAGCAAACCGATGTTTGACGAATGATAATGTACACGTTAACTATCATGCATATACATAGGTTGTGTCGGAAATGGCGTACTATTTTCAGTGCGCGTTGCTTATCTCGAATGGTTGCAGGGTTAGTGCCGCTAAGCTCCTCATCGTGATGCTGGTTGTCGCTTTGGTGGTGTCACAAGCAGATGGATTCGGGAGATGGAGAGTTAGGATAAGGGCACCGAGGGTACCGAGGCGCATTCGTAGAGTCTTAAGAGTTGGTAGACAAGGTTTGGGGATGGGCAGCATGTGTAAGTATTGCTAACTTTCATACTGTCACATGTTCACACATATACACATGCACACCAGTTCGTAATATGACATGCTTTCGTAATGTCTCACAATGCATCAACACAAAAAAGGCGTATTGGCACAAATATACACGCACACATTTATATAGACGTATTCGGGTACACTCACAAGCTCACACACTCGCAAACAAAACATACACATACGTTCATACATATGCATATACAAATATTACATATGTATGTATGCATATATGTATGTATATATGTATATATATATATATATACATGTATATATATATATATATATATATATATATATATATATATATATATATATATATATATATATATATTGTGTGTATAAGAAAACAAAAGCTTATGTATATGCTTAATATTTTGACAACAAGTAGCGGAGATAATAGCCATTAAATGTGATTGTTTTTAAGGGAAGTGGTGGTACAGAGTACAGAAGGTAAAATCTGAATTGACGGTCATGCGTTGCTGATTTGTTGTAGTTTGCAGACAAAATCCATACGTCCCGTATTGCAATTTAGTTGTGATGGCTGATCAGCTCACAAGAAAACATTGATTCTTCCCGACGATTCCCGTTTGAGTATCGACACAGCGAAAAACCAGCCATAATGACCATCACGCGGTCTGGCGAAGGCTGTGACAACATGTACCTCATTTTCATAACGGTGTAATAAAAACTCGTTCGCATTCGTGTTTTTGTTGTTACTCTGGCTTACCCGTAATTACCATTATATAGTCATATGTAATGTTAAAGTATATCTGTAATGTAATGTATTCCATTAAAATAGGCACTTACGAACTAATATCCCTTAGCACCGTACTTCTTTATATAATTATTTAAAAAAAAAATACTAGGGCTTTACGATCGTTGTGCACACACAAGTACACATCACTTTGCATACAATCAGACATACAGGGAGGAAAACATAACAACATCAAACATATATCGTACTAAACGACTAGGCGTCCACGATTGAGCAATATATGGTTCGCAGACGCCTGTAAACTAATTGTTTTAAATACCAGCATTAAGAAAACAAAAGTCATCAATCAGGAGATATACAATGTTCTATCCACCACAAAGAAATGAGCATGAGCAAATATGACACTTCGTGCGTAGTTGTGTAACATATAAGAATAACACCATACAGAAAACGTGCCTAGATTTGTATGGTTTGTTGATCATATGTCAATTACAATGTATTATTTCGTTGGCGGTTGCATAGCAAACCATAGTAATACTGGTACTGTCTAGACAGACCTAATACATCCGAACTTGGGCTCTTCCACACACACAACGCACTCATACAATACGACCATAAAACGTATATAGTGCTAAATGACTAGACGTCCAAAATTGAACAATATATGTGCGTATTTAGTTCATTCGGGGGGGGGGGGGGTGCGGGCGGGGGAGGGGTGTGGGGACTGCCGGGGAGTGCTCCGGCTCCTATATAATCTGGTGTAGACCTGTCTCGTTTGGACCGCTACATTGATGCTATGTAGCACATAATTCCTTTTATACCCCTGTTCATTATATATCAATATAAAGAGGGAAACTATAAATATGCTTAGGTTTGTCTGGTTGGTATGACAAATGCAACTGGATTACGAAGGGAATATTGGCTTGACATCTTGATAACTCGTTCCTCTTGTAAAAACATTCAGACACCCACAGTTGTAGATGGCTTATCGGACCATAACACAGTAATTGCAGATCTTGAAGTTCCTATAGCCCCAGCCGTGTCCAAACACAACATGTTCTACAGAGCCATTCACAGTATCAACATTGCATCATTTATGACTGATATAATTACATCCGACCTTGTCACACATCCTAAAGAACATGTATCAGACCTATACAAACAGTACCGTCAAATACTGAAGACATTGCTTGACAAACATGCACCCACTAAATCCAAATCTGTGTCACAAAAGCCGCCAGCTCCTTGGATGACCCCGGAAATAATCCAATCTAAACGGCGCCGTCGCTATCTGGAACGTGTTTGGCGTAAATCTCGTTCATCCTTAGACAGGTCACGCTACACACGGCAATGTCATCTATGTAACAGACACATGTCAAAAGCAAAGTCGTATTATTACGAAAACATGGTCGCAAATAACTCTGCTACACCAAAACAGCTATGGAAATGCCTAAATGAGATCTTACACAGGCGGCCTGCTCCTTCTCTACCAACCCATGCATCAATCAAGTTACTGTGTAACTCTTTCTCAAGTCATTTTAAAGACAAAATCAGCCTGATACATTCAGCCTTCACAGATCACACCTCAGACACTATAAATGCCGACTCTCCACAACTAAATTCTCAACTCACATCGTTTGAACCAGCCACAACTACTGAAGTAAGACAAATAATCATGTCATCCCCAAGTAAATCCTGTGATCTTGACCCACTTCCGACCATACTACTAAAAGCATGCCTTGACGTTTTAATTAAACCAGTAACTGATATAATAAATGCATCACTCTGTTCCGGCTTATTCCCTGAAGACTTTAAATGTGCACATATAAACCCAATTCTTAAGAAGACAACTCTATCAAAAGAAGATCTAAACAGCTACAGGCCTATTTCTAACCTTAGCTTCATTTCCAAAATACTCGAAAAGGTTGTTGCAAATCGACTTACTTCTCACATCAACATAAATGGTTTAACCAATGCATCACAGTCTGCGTACAAACAATTTAACTCAACAGAAACTGCTCTTTTAAAAGTACACAATGATATAAACCTTAACATTGATAATGGCAAAGTTACTGCACTGACCCTGCTTGACCTATCCGCCGCTTTCGACACCATTGACCACGACATTCTCATTACACGCTTATCAACGTGGTACGGGATACCTGGCACAGCCTTGAGCTGGTTTACTTCATACCTTACTGACAGACGGCAAGCCATTAAAATAGGTAACTGCTTCTCAGACATGCTGCCCACCTCTTGTGGTGTCCCCCAGGGTTCTGTTTTGGGTCCGTTGCTTTTCACTCTGTACACAACATCATTAAGCTCAGTTATCCAGAGTCACAACCTGGATCACCACCTTTATGCAGATGACACACAAATCTATGTTTCTCTGACCACACCAGATACTTGTCGCTCCCTAAACCAGCTCAGGGATTGTCTCCAAGATGTCTCCCTTTGGATGAAAAATAGTAAATTAAAACTAAATGCAGATAAGACCGAATTTCTCATCACTGGTACCTCAACACAGCGGACAAAACTCAATGGCTTTTTCCCGACACATATTCTGAGTCAGAGTATCACACCAGCCGCCTCAGTTTTAAATCTCGGAGTAACGTTTGATGAAAACTTCTATTTCAAACAACATACCTCGAAAACATGCCGTTGCTGTTTTTACCATATCCGTGATCTTCGTCGTATCCGCCGGTTTTTATCATTTTCCGTTGCTAAAACTATCGCCACAGCTCTAGTAAGCAGCAGACTCGACTACTGCAATTCCCTCCATTACAATACCGCAAATAAGGACATAGCAAAACTTCAGCGTGTCCAAAATTGTTTAGCAAGGGTAGTCACGCGTTCTCCTCGTTTTTCTCGCTCGGTGCCGCTTCTAAAATCACTGCATTGGCTACCTGTACACTATCGCATCATTTTCAAAATGTGTACAGTAGCCTATCAAGCACTCTCATATACACAACCAGCATATCTAAATTCAATGCTAACTCCAACAAGAAATTCCAGACAGCTACGCTCAACCAGTAGTAACCCTCTTTACATCCCTCGGGTGAAAACGAAAGCCGGGACCCGAGCTTTCTCGGTTGCCGCACCAACGGTGTGGAATTCGCTTCCGGCCAGTGTTAAATCACAAGGTAATATAGTTTCATTTCGCCGACATCTAAAAACCTATCTCTTTAATGCTGCCTATCCTCCTTAGCCTCCTAGCTTTTCCATCCATCCGTTGACGACTCACGCATTGCTTTCGATTATGAGATTGATTAATCCCCTGGTTTTGTCGCGCCACTGAGCTTGATTTTCGAGGGTATTGGCGCAAAAGAAGTTACTATTATTATTATTATTATTAATATATGTTGTGGTCCCAGCGCGCGAACAGAGTGAAACGTGATCTTCAATGTAATATTGCCCGGATAATAGAAAATATAACATTGCGCGCGCATGCTACATGACCTATTCCCGAAGAAAACATGTATTGCTCGATTGTATGGATGTTTCTAGTTCACAACTTAACTACCAGAAGACGGGGCATTGCATAAACTGGGGACTTGTTTTACATAGTTTGAAAATTAAACACAGTAAGTGATTACCTTTGACCTGCCTCCGCTCCGCATTGCATTTGTCCACTGTTATAATATTACGTGGTGTATAAGATATATAGAAAATTGTAACATTGCGTATGCGCAATTGAATTTATCTGTGACCTATTCACACAAAATACATAATTAAGCCAAACTATAACATTTGACTTTGTTATTCGTCTGTTCCGCGTCCGCTAAGGTTGCCACAACCACCCCTCTTGTCCGCTCCGCCACGGGGTACAATTTGACTTTCTTCTTCTTCTTCTTCTTCATGGACTTTTTAGCGAATTGTAAAATAAGACACAAAAGGTTTGGGAGGATTATTTTATAATAGTATATCCGCCAAGGGCGCTGCATGACTGTTACCCAGTTTGGCGTAGTTCTAAAAATAAGACACGCATATGATTGTCATACTAGTAATTTACGTATCCGCTGTGGCTCATCTTGCTATTTGATCTAGTTTGTAATTCACCATATATCCGCCAAGGTGAGTTACATGACCTTTGAGCTTGACATTTCAACTTGACATTTGGCCTTCCGTCCTGGGTCGGCATTTGTTCCATATTCACCGCGCCGCGGTCCTTTCATTTGACGCGATTGTACTTCTGAGGTGAAAAGAAACATGGATGACCAAGAGGCTATCCAGAATAGATATATTACTTAACATTTACTAGGGTTCACAATCAAGCAGTATATTGCAATAATATATGGTTAAACATATACAGAAACAAGAATTGCAGACATTATCGAAACATCGTGTTAATTAATTAATCGTTACAAATGACACGGATATACAGAATATTACTCGTGTACAAAATAGCTTGCTCCAGCCGTTTAGAAATCTTGTTGCAATTTGATTATTATGTTCCACAACACACACACGGTGTCCATATACTTATTTCCAGTTATGTACACACGCACACGCACACGCACGCACGCACGCACACACACACAAACAAACAAACACACACACAATACAAACACACACACGCACACACACACACGCACACACACACATACACAGAGACACACACATACACACACACACACACACACACACACACACACACACACACACACACACACACACACACACACACACACAAGGGCGTCGATCATTGGGGAACGGGGGACGCGTCCCCCCACTTTTCAGGGTGGGGGACAACATAGGAATTGTCCCCAACTTTTCAGTTGAGAAAAATTGCAAAGCATATAGCCTGCCTCAACACTCTTTTAAAAGCCGCTACATGGGACTTGTAGCTAGACAATAAACTCGCGATATGATGTTCCGACCACCCATTAGAAAATCGACTAGTCACTAGCTAAATCGCGCAACTTGATCTTACTTTAGCAAATAATCATCACGCCGGGCTGTGGTGTAGCGCTTACATGTTTCGGGCGTTATAAAAGTTATTGACGTTCCTGCATGCGCGATAAATTTAAAATCACCAATGTGCAGCGAAACGACAAAGCAGTTATCGTTACGCATAAGTATGTTCATGATTCCGTTGATGAGTGCCCATCTTGGTACTCAATGTACTCCTCCACTGCAACACTTTTGCCATCGTCCGATAACGACTACACCGCAGCAGCCTCTACTGCGGCTGTCGTAGACGTGAATGCCACACCACGCCCCGAACCACGGCCTACGCACCACTCGTCGTAGACGTGAATGCCACATCACGCCCCGAACCACGGCCTACGCACCACTCGTCGTAGACGTGAATGCCACAGCACGCCCCGAAACACGGCCTACGCACCACTCTCCTGCCACAGCACAGGTAGTACGTCGTGTCGTACCCGCGATAACCACAGCATGCTTGAGTCCTTCTGTCGAGTATTTGTCCGCCGCAGCATGCGTCCTAGCCTGAGTTGTACGGACGATTACCACATGCATTGTGTCCTGCAGAGAGGCTGGCCAGTATCCATGCACCCGCGTTGCCATAAACGCGGCAAAAATGGAAAAGTGCCGCTGTGGATTTCCTTCTGCGACAACTGCAACACGATTGACATAAAGAGGTATTGCAACGATTCCGTCGATAATTTAAATATGTGTCTTGATATAGCAAAACGTTATCCCCACTAGTTTGCACCCGTTCATTTAGAAAATACAAACAGGATGAAAACTGTTCTTCAGTATGGCACTGGTAACCCAGTCAATTATATTTCAACTATACGTATTAGCCACCTGGATTGTATCGTGTCACGCTACGTGTCCTAATCACATCACCACAAATGATGTTGCGTTTGTTTCAGAGCCAGTCGGTAAACAACGTGTATATGCCTCGATGACGAAAATTAAAGAAATAAATAGATGATCAGCACGTGAGATCCTCGTTGTACATAACACAGTAGCGAACAAGATTACAACTGTATTTATGATGGTTGCATATGTTCACGTTTAGTTGAAATGGACATGTTTATGTGAATGTAATAATACTAACACTGAGCAAAAAATGCTAGTGAAACGTCATACTTAGTTATATTCGAAACACGCAATATACGGCAATACGAAAGACCCGTATATAACTTACGTCGATGTGTCCTTTAAATTAACGATGTGTGTTCCTTTCCTATCTGCCACATGCATACTGAACATCGGCGTAGGGCAGTACCTGTATTATGAATACTTGTGAAGGATTAGGATCATCGACTTGCAAACAAACCCCGCCATTGCAGTGTGTATGTTAAGCCTATATCATATTGCGTCTAACCGGGGTACACTTTATCAGAAGTGTATACACTAATATAAGAATAGCACAAAACAGTGTTATAAAACAAATATGGTACACAAGTAGACAAGTACACAAGTAGACAACGGCCCCTTACTCCTTACAATTTCGATATATATGATTATGTACTAATATGCACAAATGTATGCATTTACATAATGACGTGATATAACTCTAACATATTTATTTTCGTGGAATTAAATGTGTGGAACTGAATGTCAGCTGCAGAATGGCACCTGAGTAGAAATAACATTACTAAATTACTGACATGAGAACTAGTAACTTTCACACATTACTCATCCCTAAGAAAAATAAAAGCACCACGTGTGTGGCCAATAACGCCGACTAATTTTCATATTATCTAAGGAGATTCAATCACAATTAACATGTTCCCCCGAGAGCAGCATGCTCTCAAGTTGTGACAAAAAAGATGGAATATTATAATAACTAGTGAGGAAAACTGACATGTTATTATGTATATTTGTAATTAAGCTCGGCCTATGCATACACACGCTCGCCCATTTACATGTATCTCGTAGTCCTTCGATTTTACAGCCGATGCACAATTTATTATTCATGCCGACTTTTAAAATAGGATCCATATATATATATATATATATATATATATACATATATATATACATATACATATACATATACATATACATATACATATACATATACATATACATATACATATACATATACATATACATATACATATACATATACATATACATATACATATACATATACATATACATATACATATACATATACATATACATATACATATACATATACATATACATATACATATACATATACATATACATATACATATACATATACATATACATATACATATACATATACATATACATATACATATACATATACATATACATATACATATACATATACATATACATATACATATACATATACATATACATATACATATACATATACATATACATATACATATACATATACATATACATATACATATACATATACATATACATATACATATACATATACATATACATATACATATACATATACATATACATATACATATACATATACATATACATATACATATACATATACATATACATATACATATACATATACATATACATATACATATACATATACATATACATATACATATACATATACATATACATATACA
>OZ024854.1:6313626-6356126 GCA_964017155.1 Oasisia sp. SBJ-2009
ACTTATGTACACTCGGATATCGGCGAAGGTATGATTTGTTCCATCGAGACACGGATTTATATACCCGTTGGATAATGTCAACCGTCATATTTAATGACGTCATTGTAATATCAGTTGTCCAAACACAAACAAAACTGTTTATATGGATACGTGATCTCATATCGTCTTGCAATATCTGATCGGATTTGAGTAAATACCAACCTGTTACCCTATGGCAGATCAAACATTAACACACGTTAGTTTATCGTTCGCTGACCTGTTGATATGTTGATAACTTGCGTATATTGTAAAAGTCTTGTGGGGCAATGGTAACACGTTGGTATTTATGCAAATCCGATCAGATATTGCAAGACGATATGTGATCACATATCCATGTAAACATTTTGTTTGTGTTAGGATAACTGATATTATAGTGACATCATTAAATATATCGGTTGACATTATCAAACGGGTATATAAATCCTTCTCTCGATGGAACAAATCACACCTTCGCCGTTATTCGAGTGTACATACGTTTGCGATTACTCAAACTTCAAGCAAAATGTAAGCAAAAAAATTCACCTAATAGACATTGGTTTTGCAATATTGTAACAATTATTATTTGCTATATCGTCTAAATACGTAATTCCTATTTTGAATTGATGAATTAGACTTCACGTATTTCGTAAATGTTATTGTATTGTTCGACTGAACACTGTTTTACCACAACGGCTGCACGTATCTGCCTTTTGAATGTTTCAGGGTTAATGCCGCTAAGCTCCTCGTCGTGATGCTGGTTGTCGCTTTGGTGGCGGCACAAGCAGAGGGCTTTAATTTGGATAATTTCATCGGCCAGGCTACACAAGTGGCCTCAGCCAGTAAGTATAGCTTCTTTTATCCACCTTTACAACGGTACATGTCACAAACATTAACACATGCACTATAATTCGTAATGTGACTTGCCTGCCATGACATTTCTCATATAAAAACGTACAATGGCACAAAGCTACACGTACACATTTACGAAGACGTCATACGGTCACATACGCACAAGAACACACGCAAACGAAACATACATTTATTCACATTCACACACACATACACATATTTTGTATGTATGTATGTATGAGTATATGTTTGTATGCATGTAATGTAGGTATGTTTGATTGTACGTATGTAGGTATATATATATGTATATATATATATATATATATATATATATATATATATATATATATATATATATATATATATATATATATATATATATATATATGTATGTATAGGCGTATATACATGGATACATGTTTATATATATATATATATATATATATATATATATATATATATATACATATACATATATATACATATATATATATATATACATACATACACGCATATATATATATATATATATATATATATATATATATATATATATATATATATATATATATATATATATATTATGTGTGTGTATGTTTACGTCGACTCTAGACAGTCAATAGATAGTAGTGGCGCACAGAGAAAGGGAAACTATAAATTGACTTCCACGTGTTGTTTGATTTTGTAGTATGCAAAACAAACCCCA
Source organism: Oasisia sp. SBJ-2009 (assembly GCA_964017155.1). Taxonomy (NCBI): domain Eukaryota; kingdom Metazoa; phylum Annelida; class Polychaeta; order Sabellida; family Siboglinidae; genus Oasisia; species Oasisia sp. SBJ-2009. The sequence continues at coordinate 6,315,200 of OZ024854.1, forward strand.
ACGCCGATGGTTGCGAATATGCGCAGTACTTGCCGCTGGTGAATTTGTTCCGAAACATGTGATTCTACCAGACGATTCCCGTTTGAGTGTCGAAACAGCGATCACCCGTCGATTGTGACCAGCATGCGGTCTGGCGACCGCTATATCAACCTACACCAAAGTACAATGGTGTAATAAAAAGTCGTTGTTCACATTCGAATACTTTTGTTTGTTATACTCATGTATGCGAAACCAAATAGTATATATAATGATCAACATATATCCCGATTATTATGTATTCCATTAAAATAGGCACGTGCGGTAAATTCTCATTTATTTCTGCTTGGGCATTGAACAAACAGTTGATATTAAGGAATAATAATCATGGTGCACATACACTTCACTATGAATAAAGCCAGACGTAAAGGAAGGTTCTCAGACTCAAACAAATTAGATTAACTACATTCGTTAGAAAGCAAAAAGTAATAAACCAGTATTTTGGAATTTTACATCCACCTCAAACAATGAGCACACCGAGAAAGTTTCTCAATAATTCATAAAACAGGGTTCAACCAACGCCAGCAACCTTTTAATTGATAACGAAATAAATAAACATGAAAACACAGCAGGCATAACGTCCGTCCTATCACCATTAACATGGTATTAGGCGCACCATTGGTGGAAAATCAGGAACGCATCTAAATGAAGACATGCTCAAGCAGACACACACTCCCAGTATGTAATGTTCTCCCCAGCGTACGTCGAGTTCGATGGCATCTCCTCTTGTGTCGCATGGCGGTATGTGAGTCCTTATAAAGACATGCTCTATAGTGAGTTGGAAATTCGCATCAAAGAGGTGTGTTCGTGATTTATGAAGGCATACAGCGTCGACACAACGTCGTAGGTGACAACTATTGAAGGTCGCTGTATATGACACCACGAAAGAATCCGAAGGGGGGAAACGTTCGAGAATTATCATAACGAAATTTGGATAGTTTCGTAGTGACAATAAAAGGATCGTGAACAAGTGTATATAAATATATATATATATATACTTACAAAATGGCGCCGATCTATGGCGACAGGATGTTGGGCGTCGTGTTTTTAGTGTGTGTTGTGACGGTATTCCTGGTCGGAAGGACATTGTGCGTGCACCAATACGATCGGGACGTTCTGCTGCACATCAGGGATACCATGAGTGAGTGTGACATGCAACCAAACTATCGTTTTAATGACATTGTTTTACCCGGTCAAAACTGGGTCACAGACCACCCGGCCAACGCCCGTGGTCAGCGCGTTCGTAAACGGGGTAGACGAGGCGGAGCCCTGTTGAGGCTACGCCGTCGAAATGTACGACCCCCACTACCGTCCATGTTCCTGTCGAATGTGCGATCTTTACGTAACAAGACGGATGCATTTCTATGCAACCTTCAAACTAACAGAGACTATAAACATTGCTCCATATTCTGCTTCACCGAGACATGGCTGGACGCCACCATTCCCGATTCTGCCGTGCAGCCCCCCGGACTAACTATCTATCGAAGTGACCGGTCTCGCGACGAGACTGGGAAGACTCGCGGAGGGGGTGTCTGGTTCCTAATTAATGATCGTTGGGCTACCGATGTCAAGATTTTGTCAAAAACGTGCTCTGTTGACATAGAAACCCTTACAATTGTCTGTCGGCCTTTCTACCTGCCCAGGGAGTTTTCCAGCATAATTCTGACTGCCGTGTATATACCCCCCCAAGCTAACACAGATGCCGCCGTGATTCAACTGTCTGACATCGTCACGCAGGCTGAACTTTCTCAACCAGACTCGTTTGTTATTGTGACGGGTGATTTTAATAAAGCCAATCCAAAGAAAGAGATGCCGAAGTTCATACAGCAGGTGACATGTGCAACTAGGGATGGTAGAACTCTTGACCATTGTTACACAACCATCAAGGGTGCGTACCGTTCCATCCGTCGCGCACCACTCGGCCGCTCGGACCACGCCATGTTTTACCTGGTGCCGACTTACAAACAGCAATTGAAACGTGTTAAGCCAACCGTGAAAACTGTGAAACAGTGGTCAGTGAATGCAATGGAGACACTTCGCGGCTGTTTTGAATGCACCGATTGGGGAGTATTCAAAGAGGCCGCAGCCGACATTGACGAGTACACCGAAACAGTCAGTGATTACATCACCTTCTGCGAGGGCCTCTGTATACCAACTAAAACAATAACAATCTACCCCAACGACAAACCGTGGTTCAATACTTCTATTAAACACAAGCTTCAGGTGAAACATGACGCATTCAAAGCCAATGATAAAGATAAATACAAGAAAGCGAGATATGAAGCGGAAAATGCCATCAAGACCGGCAAGGCGAAATACTGTGACAAACTTGAAGAGAATCTGTCCACCAACAACTCCAAGAACATTTGGCAGGGAATGAAGGCCATAACGAACTACAAGCCGTCTCCCAAGAACACTAAGGCTACCGACACTAATCTTCCTGACAGATTGAATGACTTTTATAGCCGGTTTGATAAACTGAACACTACTTCTCCTTCCTGTATCACTCCCTCCTCATCCCTCCCTCCTTTCGCAGTGGATGAATATGTTGTTAGAAGCATGTTTCAACGTTTAAATAGCAGAAAAGCTGCCGGTCCGGACAACATCTCTCCATGTCTACTTAAACTGTGTGCCGACCAGCTGTCGAGTGTATTCACAGACATATTCAATGTGTCTCTTTCCCAATGTAAAATCCCTCATTGCTTCAAAAAATCAACTATCATTCCTGTTCCCAAGAAATCTACAGCCTCTTGTTTAAACGATTACAGGCCTGCTGTCTTGACTTCTGTAGTCATGAAGACACTCGAGCGCTTGGTCTTGCAGTTTCTGAAATCAATTATCGATCCATTGCTTGACCAATTTCAATTTGCATATCGCAACAATAGATCCGTTGACGACGCTGTCGCCATAGGATTGTTTCACGTTCTTAAACATCTCGACAGCCCAAATACTTACGCTAGGATCCTTTTTGTTGATCTTAGCTCTGCTTTTAACACGATTATCCCATCAAAACTTTTCGATAAGATACAGAGTCTCGGTGTTCCTCAATCCATGTGTCTGTGGATCCTCGATTTTCTTTTAAATAGGCCGCAGGTTGTAAACATAGGCGACAACTTATCATCATCAGTTACGTTATCTACTGGCACGCCTCAGGGCTGTGTTCTGTCACCAATGTTATACTCTCTTTTTACACATGATTGTTTATCTTGTCACGTAGGTACTAAAATACTGAAATTTGCCGATGACACTACAGTGATAGGGCTTATAATAAATTCTGATGAATCTGAATATCGGGACCAAGTAAACAAAATCATCAGTTGGTGCAGCGATAACAATCTGGAACTTAATGTAAATAAAACGAAAGAAATGATTGTGGATTTTAGGAGAAAGAAATCTTCTCCACCCTCGCCTCTAGTGATCGATGGCAGGACAGTTGAAATCGTCCAACATTTCAAATTTCTCGGTTCAACAATCTCCAGTAATCTTAAATGGGAACTAAATGTTGTAAATATTGTCAAAAAGGCCCAGCAGCGGCTGTACTTTTTAAGAAGGTTAAGATCGTTTGGTTTGACCACACAGGTCATGCTCAACTTTTACAGAGCTGTAATCGAGAGTGTTCTGACATTTTCTATCACAGTATGGTTTAAATCGATGACACAGAAGGAAACGCTCAGATTAAACAGAGTTGTGAAAACTGCTTCCCGAATCATTGGCAGAGACCTTCCCAGTCTTGAAATACTGTATCAGCAGCGTCTGTTAGGAAGAACGACTCTCATCTCTCAAGATACATCCCATCCTGCCCATGACCTATTTGAACCTCTCCCATCTAGTCGCCGATTCAGATCCATAAAAACCAGGACCAACCGCTTTAGTACTAGCTTTTTCCCCTTAGCCGTTCAAGCCCTGTCAAAACAGAAGTGATTTTCTCCCACCCGCAGCAAACACATAGTCCACTTTCCGATGAGTTTTAGTATGTATATTTTATCATAATTTATTATATTTTATATTTTAATTTTTTTATTTCATATTTTACATTTTAAGCTACTATATGTCTACTAGATCGTACAATTATTTATCGATGTTATAATGAGCAATTTTTTATTCGGACCTTTTTATGTGATTGTTCTTATTTATTTTATTTAATGTAGTAGTATATGTTAACATCATTGTTTGGTGCATGTGAATGTATTGTCATGTGAATGTACTATTACGACGACCAATATCATTACACATTCCAATGTTTTATTGTAACTACAATGTGAACACATGGCAATAAAGCTATCTTATCTTATTATCTTCAAACAGATAACGTACTAAACGACGAGACGTCTCAAATTGAATGCATTCTGTCCGCGTTTAATTCCATCGGGAGTGGGTGTTGAGGGAGTGGGTGTTGAGGGAGTGGGTGTTGAGGGAGTAGGTGTTGAGGGAGTGGGTGTTGAGGGAGTGGGTGTTGAGGGAGTGGGTGTTGAGGGAGTGGGTGTTGATGGAGTGGGAGTTGAGGGAGTGGATGTTGAGGGAGTGGATGTTGAGGGAGTGGGAATTGGGGGAGTGGGTGTTGATGGAGTGGGTGTTGATTGAGTGGGAGTTGAGGGAGTGGGTGGTGAAGGAGTGGGTGTTGAGGGAGTGCGTGTTGAGGGACTGGGTGTTGAGGAAATGGGTGTAGAGGGAGTGGGTTTTGAGGGAGTTGGAGTTGAGGGAGTGGGTGTAGAGGGAGTGGGTGTTGAGGGAGTTAGTGTTGAGGGAGTGGGAATTGGGGGAGTGGGTGTTGAGGGAGTGGGTGTTGAGGGAGTGGGAGTTGAAGGAGTGCGTGTTGAGGGAGTGGGTGTTGAGGGAATGGGTGTAGAGGGAGTGTGTGTTGAGGGAGTGGGATTTGAGAGAGTGGGTGTTGAGGGAGTGGGTGTTTAGGGAGTGGGTGTTTAGGGAATGGTAGATGAAGGAGTGCGTGTTGAGGGACTGGGTGTTGAGGGAATGGGTGTAGAGGGAGTGGGTGTTGAGGGAATTGGAGTTGAGGGAGTGGGTGTAGAGGGAGTGGGTGTTGAGGGAGTTGGAGTTGAGGGAGTGGGAATTGGGGGTGTGGGTGTTGAGGGAGTGGGTGTTGAGGGAGTGGGAGTTGAAGGAGTGCGTGTTGAGGGAGTGGGTGTTGAGGGAATGGGTGTAGAGGGAGTGGGTGTTGAGGGAGTAGGATTTGAGAGAGTGGGTGTTGAGGGAGTGGGTGTTTAGGGAGTGGGTGTTTAGGGAGTGGGTGTTTAGGGAATCGGTGTTGAAGGAGTGTGAGTTGAGGGAGTGGGTGTTGAGGGAGTGGGTGTTTAGGGAGTGGGTGTTGAGGGAGTGGATGTTGAGGGAGTGGGTGTTGATGGAGTGGGTGTTATGGTAGTGAGTGTTGAGCGAGTGGGTGTTGAGGGAGTGGGTGTTGAGGGAGTGGGTGTTGAAGGAGTGTGTGTTGAGGGAGTGGATGTTGAGGGAGTGGGTGTTGAGGGAGTGGGTATTGAGGGAGTGGGTGTTGAGGGAGTGGATGTTGAGGGAGTGAGTGTTGAGGGAGTGGGTGTTGAGGGAGTGGGTGTTGAGGGAGTGGGCGTTGAGGCAGTGGGTGTTGAGGGAGTGGGTGTTGAGGGAGTGGGCGTTGAGGTAGTGGGAGTTGAGGAAGTGGGAGTTGAGGAAGTGGGTGTTGAGGGAATAGGTGTTGAGGGTGTGGGTGTTGAGGGAGTGGGTGTTGACGGAATGGGTGCTGAGGGAGTGGGAATTGGGGAGTGGGTGTTGAGGGAGTGGGTGTTGATTGAGTGGGAGTTGAGGGAGTGGGTGTTGAAGGAGTGGGTGTTGAGGGAGTGGTAGTAGAAGGAGTGCGTGTTGAGGGACTGGGTGTTGAGGGAATGGGTGTAGAGGGAGTGGGTGTTGAGGGAGTTGGAGTTGAGGGAGTGGGTGTTGAGGGAGCGGGTGTTGAGGGAGTGGGAATTGGGGGAGTGGGTTTTGAGGGAGTGGGTGTTGAGGGAGTGGGAGTTGAAGGAGTGCGTGTTGAGGGAGTGGGTGTTGAGGGTACGGGTGTAGAGGGAGTGGGTGTTGAGGGAGTGGGATTTGAGAGAGTGGGTGTTGAGGGAGTGGGTGTTTAGGGAGTGGGTGTTTAGGGAGTGGGTGTTTAGGGAGTGGGTGTTTAGGAAGTGGGTATTTAGGGAATCGGTGTTGAAGGAGTGTGAGTTGAGGGAGTGGGTGTTGAGGGAGTGGGTGTTTAGGGAGTCTGTGTTGAGGGAGTGGATGTTGAGGGAGTGGGTTTTGATGGAGTGGGTGTTATGGTAGTGAGTGTTGAGGGAGTGGGTGTTGAGGGAGTGGGTGTTGAGGGAGTGTGTGTTGAGGGGGTGGATGTTGAGGGAGTGGGTGTTGAGGGAGTGGGTATTGAGGGAGTGGATGTTGAGGGAGTGGATGTTGAGGGAGTGAGTGTTGAGGGAGTAGGTGTTGAGGGAGTGGGTGTTGAGGGAGTGGGCGTTGAGGGAGTGGGTGTTGAGGGAGTGGGTGTTGAGGGAGTGGGCGTTGAGGTAGTGGGAGTTGAGGAAGTGGGTGTTGAGGGAGTGGGTGTTGAGGGAATAGGTGTTGAGGGTGTGGGTGTTGCGGGAGTGGGTGTTGAGGGAATGGGTGTTGAGGGAGTGGGTGTTATGGTAGTGAGTGTTGAGGGAGTGGGTGTCCAGGGAGTGGGTATTGAGGGAGTGGGTGTTGAGGGAGTGGGCGTTGAGGGAGTGGGTGTTGAGGAAGTGGGTGTTGAGGGAGTGGGTGATGAGGGAGTGAGAGTTGAGGGAGTGGGTGTTTAATGGAGTGGGTGTTGAGGGAATGGGCTTTGAGGGAGTGGGTGTTGAGGGAGTGGGTGTTGAGGGAGTGGGGGTTGAGGGAGTGGGGGTTGAGAGAGTGGGTGTTGAGGGAATCGGTGTTGAGGGAGTGGGTGTTGAGGGAATGGGTGTTGAGAGATTGGATGTTGATGGAGTGGATGTTGAGGGAGTGGATGTTGATGAATTGAGTGTTGAGGGAGTGACTGTTGAGGGAGTGGATGTTGAGGGAGTGGATGTTGGTGGAATGGATGTTGATGGATTGAGTGTTGAGGGAGTGAGTGTTGAGGGAGTGAATGTTGAGGGACTGGATGTTGATGGATTGAGTGTTGAGGGAGTGGGTGTTGAGGGAGTGGATGTTGAGGGAGTGGATGTTGAGGGAGTGGATGTTGAGGCAGTGGATGTTGAGGGAGTGGATGTAGATGGAGTGGGTGTTGAGGTGGTGGATGTTGAGTGAGTGGATGTTGATGGATTGAGTGTTGAGGGAGTGAGTGTTGAGGGAGTGGATGTTGAGGGACTGGATGTTGATGGATTGAGTATTGAGGGAGTGGGTGTTGAGGGAGTGGATGTTGAGGGAGTGGATGTTGAGGGAGTGGATGTTGAGGGAGTGGATGTTGAGGGAGTGGATGTAGATGGAGTGGGTGTTGAGGGGGTGGGTGTTGAGGGAGTGGGTTTTGAGGGAGTGTGTATTCAGGGAGTGCCATATTGCACAGGGAGTCAGTGGAATGATTTTTGAAGTGGCACTGAGCGCGAAAAGACGAGGAGACGACGTGACAACCATATATAGACTATTTTGGACACGCTGAAGTGGTGGTATATCTTTATTTCCAGTATTGTAAAGGAAGGAATTGCAGTAGTCATGTGTGCTGCTTTCTAAGACTGTTGCGACGGTTTTAGCGACGGAAAGCGATATAAACCGGCGAATACGGCAAAGATCACGGATATGGTAAAAACAGCAAGGGCATGTTTTCGATACATGTTGTTTCAAATTGAAGTTTTGCTCGAAATATATTGAGGCGGCTGGTTTGACTCTCAGGTTGTATGTCGGGAAAAAGCCATCGAGTTTTGCACGCTTCAATGATAAGAAACTTCGGTGCCGTACCAATGATGGGAAATTCGGTCTTTTCTGCATTTACCTTTAATTTACTGTTTTTCATCGAAAGAGAGACATCTAGGAGACAATCCCTGAGCTGATTAAGGGAACGACAAGTAACTGATGTGGTCAAAGAAACATAGATGTGTGTGTCATCTGCATAAAGGTGATAATCCAGGTTGTGATTCTGGATAACAGAGCTTAGTTTTATTGTATACAGAATGAAAAGCAAGGGCCCCAAAATAGAACCCGGGGGACACCAAAATAGGTGGCAGCATGTCTATGAAGCAGTTACCTATTTTAAAGGCTAGCCGTCTGTCAGTAAGGTATGAAGTAATCCAGCTCAGGGCTGTTCCAGATATCGCGTACCACGTTGATAAGCGTGTAATGAGAATGTCGTGGTCAATGGTGTCGAAAGTGTCGGATAGGTCAAGCAGGGTCAGTGCAGTCACTTTGCCATTATCAATGTTGAGGTTTATGTAATTGTGTACTTTTAAAAGAGCTTTTCTTTTGAGTGAAATTGTTTATAAGCAGACAGAGTGTAACACATTATCTCAACTATTTTTGTAGATGTGAGAAATGAAACGATTTGCTACAACCTTTTAAAGCATTTTTGAAATGAAGCTAAGGTTGGGAATTTGCCTATAACTGTTTAGTTATTCTTTTTACAGAGGTGTCTTCTTTAGAACTGAGGTTACATGCGCACATTTAAAATCTTCAGCAAATAAGCCAGAGCGGAGTGATGCATTTATGATGTATGTTATTGATATAATTAAAACGTCAAGGCATGCTTTCAGTAGTATGGTCGGAAGTGGGTCTAGATCATAGGGTTTACTTGGGGACGGTATACTTATTTGCAGGCCGCCTGTGTACGATCTGATTTATGCGTTTCCATAGATTTATTTGAGACCATATTTTCATAATAATACGACTTTGCTTTTGACATATGTATGTTACATAAATGACAATGCCGCGCTTTGCGTGACCTGTCTAAGGATGAACGGGATTTACGCCAAACACGTTCCTGATTGCGACGTCGCCGTTTAGGTAGGATTATTTCCGGGGTCATCCAAGGAGCTGGCGACCTTTGTGACACAGGTTTTGACTTAATGGGTGCATGTTTGTCAAGCAGTGTCTTATGTATTTGACCGTACTGTTTATATAGGTCTGATACATGTTCTTTAGGATGTGTGACAAGGTCGGCTTGATTATATCAGTCATAAATTATGCAATGTTGACTTCAAGAAGTTACAGAACAGGATAAAAATAAAACACACAATGAGAACAATGGTGACATTTGACAGTATCTGCTCAAGTGACTCGAATGATAACATTGGTGTATCATAAAATAATTGGTGACCGAGAATAGCCAGATGTTCTAAGATAATGTAAATGTTTTAATGCTTGACATAGGTAAACAGCACTAAAACTTAATAAATAATATATAGTAAATAAATAGATGAGAGTATAAGGTCCCACTAATTCTAAAATTGCGACAGCCTCTCAGATGTAAGACTATTAAATCTAACCAATCATTATTTAATTTATGTATTATAAAATACATATTACATAGACATAATCATGTTGTATTTAAAATAAATAATAAAATAAATCAGTAGTTTCAAATGAGTGTGTAAAATGCTAGATAAATCTATAAAATGCTAAATGTGGAAAGAACCTTTAAAAGGCTAAATACAATTCGGTTAAAAGGCTAAATACAGATCTTTTAATTTTCCGCGTTCAGCAAAGCCTGTGCAAAAGTATTTAGACGTTTAGTGCCCGTGTAAATGAAAGATTTAGAGCCTTCACCCCAAGGCAATTCTGGATATAAAGAAACGTCTTATAAAAAGACCTGTTAGTCAACAGTTTATAAGGGCTACCCCAGTCTTTGTATGTTATTTATATGACCGTACAAACTATAACTTGAACGAGCAGTCATATATAAACATGTACGACCTTACGCCACCTGGCGACCAACCATAAGAAACATAACCAAACAAGAAAGGAAAAGCTAATTAGGCTCTCAGTTAATGACATCATGAGATGTACATAGGGAGGAAATAGTTAAATTAAAATAAATTTTAGAAGATTTTGAAAACGTGCAAATAACAATAGGGCAGTCAACAATAGTTGTGGCTGTGCTTAGTGACACAACCAAAAACATGTACATCTACACATAGTGCTAGCATTGTATACAAAACTGTATTCACATAAAGTGTTCTGTTTGCACTTAGTTATGGCAGACGACACAACCACAAGTTTATATATCTACATATGATGACAGCACTGTCAACAAACATGAATGAGCCGATGACATGTCACTACTTCGGCGGCCACAACTGGAGGTGTTACTCCCATTGTTTCGTTAACAATGGACAGCAGCTTGCCGGTGGTGCTTTCCCCCTTCTCTGACTCGGGGATTCCGAAGAATAGTAGATCTGTTCTTCGTGAATATTGTTCTTGTTGATCAAGATCAGCCTCCACTAAAGACTGTCTTGCCTGTATACTCGTCTTTCTTATCCAACCGTTCGTTGAGCTGGGAGATTTTTGTAGTTAATGTGTCTAATTGTTTTAGTGAGGGCCTTTGGGTTTATCACATTGCGTAACTTCTCGATAACTGCTTCTATGGACAAAAGTTCTACAAACCTGACCAGCAGGGCGTTTTCATTTGTTAGTACTTCGGGGGTGTCCGAAGCGCTGTCTCATCTCCGTTTCGCCGGAAGGCTTTACTTTAAAAGATCCGTCGTAAAATAGTACATTTGATCCCAAGATAGAAAGATGTCACTCCTTGGCAGACATTTTGAATGGAAAAGAACACTGAACATTGAAGATATCATCTAGAGGACACTTGCAAAGATGTACACTAAATGTTTAACAGAAAGGCGAATACACATAGCGTGGAAGAAAAGAAGATGAAAAAGAAATAAATCTAAGATGGCGATCATCTTCAAAGAGGGTAATACGCACAACTCATGAATTACAAATCGAAATGTCTACTATGATAACATATATAAAGTACTAAAGAAATTACTAATGAAAGGCTAGATAAGACAATCGTCGAAAACCACTCACGAAAAGTGCTTGAGTTCCAATGCAGATACTAAACGACATACCACATCCACGGCGTAAACCAACAGAATTAGAAGCGCATAGAATATAATATCCCATTTCAATGTGTGTATGTTTGTGTGTGTGTGTGTGTGTGTGTGTGTGTGTGTGTGTGTGTTTGTGTGTGTGTGTGTGTGTGTGTGTGTGTGTGTGTGTGTGTGTGTGTGTGTGTGTGTGTGTGGTGAGTGTGCGTACGTGCGTGTGAGTGTGGTGTGTGTGAGTGTGTATGTGAGTGTGTGAGTGTGTGCGTGCGTGCGTGCGGGCGTGTGTTGAGTGTGTGTTTGTGTTTGTTTATGTGTGTGTGTGTGTGTGTGTGTGTGTGTGTGTGTGTGTGTGTGTGAGTGTGCGTACGTGCGTGTGAGTGTGGTGTGTGTGTGTGTGTGTGTGTGTGTGTGTGTGTGTGTGTGTGTGTCTGTGCCAGTAAATCAGGCCTCATGCTCTCCTCAAAGATGAGTTGATGCCTCTTTGTACTTTTCCTTTCATGCTCTTTCGCAGTGAAGACGGTTGGACGATGCGTTCGCCACGAAATATGACCCCATCCTGGATCGTCAGCTCGTCGCGGTAGCTGAAGTAGAGTAGCAGACGATCTGGCACGCGTCTTCTGTCATTTGGCCATCCTGCCATGATGATTAAACCCAATTCTTGCAGGACAGGGTCCAGCAATGTAGCTCCAGGTATTCGGTCTAGGCGTATGGGAATGAACGCTGTGAGCGTGATGTTGTTGACGGCTACCTCAGCCGTGACCGGGTCGTCTGTGGGTGCTCGGGAAAAAGCGTCGGCGACCGGTATGGCTTTTCCAGGTTTGTACGTCAGCTGGTATGAGTACTCTTGTCATTTCAGCCGTTTGGGAGCTTTCCCCATGGCTTCGCCCGGATCGTAACTACCGGTTTATGGTCCGTCACCACAGTTACATTTCTACAGTACGTGTAGTGGTGAAACTTGCGCAGAACAAACATCACGCTCAGCATTTCTTTTTGATCTGAGCGTAATGTCGTTCAGCTGAAGACAGAGGTCGGCTTGCGTATGCTACTGGCTTGCTATCTTGTAGCAAAACCGATCCAGTCCGTAATCACTCGCATCGTTGTCCAGCACTAGTTCCTTGTCCGAATTGTAGAATGCAAGAACAGGGGCGACAAGACCTGCTTAAGATCCGCAAACTTTCCCTAGACGCGTGTGTAGATGTCTGCATAGCAGCAGGGTCGACCATATCACACAGGTCAGTACTGGGTGATGTATGTGAACCCGTACACGTCGTAAATCATGGTCGTTTACTCAAGCGTGAGTGTGGATACTGCGGCGTCACGCTCCTAAGAATGTATTGGGCCCCGCATACGGAAAGACCTGCAATAACTGTGGGTCTAAGGATCATTTTGAACGGAAATGCATAAAAGGGCGCAACACAAATCAGCTGTCTAGAAACCAGCACCAACGACGTGTGTACTACGTACGTGACAACAATGGGTATGATGAAGACGACGACGATAGTGGTGACACCTGGGTGCATATATTGACATCACGAAATTGGAGCGCATGTGCGAAGTGTCGAATGTTCGTAAACGGGAAGCAGCTCGTATTCCAAATCGACACAGGTGCCACAGTCAATATGCTGCCAGCTAGATACGCCAGAGATGGTGTTCCATACAATGGCGTTCTCACAATGTGGAACGAAACGATCATTATACCGCTGGGGAAGTGTCGAATGTTGCTGATCAATCCCCAAACGGACACATCACATGATGTTGAGTTCATCGTCTTCAAGGACAATGACGACTGTCAGCCGATTCTAGGTTTACAAACCAGCGTTTCTAAGTTTACAAACCACATTGTCTCTACCTATTAGTTGGTGGATAACCTGATAACTCTTTGTTTGTGTGTGTGTGTGTGTGTGTGTGTGTGTGTGTGTGTGTGTGTGTGTGTGTGTGTGTGTCCGTGCGTGCATGTGGCGTGTGCGTGTGTGTGCGTTTAACTATGCTGTGCTAACATGTGCTAACCATGACGTTTTTGGCAAACAACATATTGCCAGTGAGCACTCTGGTAACAGAAAATGTTGATAACACTGATGAAAGCACTCATAATGCATCACTGTTGTTTTGCCCTGCCGGCTTTAGTCATTCATTACAGTGTACATACAATAATGCACAGTAAAATAAATCACAGAAAAAATAACAGTTTTGCCTAGGCAAGTCACAGGAAATAAGGTCACAAAATAATGCTATTCAGACACTCTCTAGTTAATACAAAGGTTTGGTCTTGCATACACGAGCACCATAAAATCTTTTGAATCTTTGACAATAGTAAGAAATAAGGTAGCAAAATAATTTTATTGTGGTACAGATCGCTACAGGCTGCCCTTTTTACACAATCATAGCAATGATGACAGACCTAGCTAACAGCCAAGTTGATTTGGGTTCTCCCTTTAGCACAAGTATCACCATACACCAGGCTGCCATGCCTTGCTAGGCTGAGTGATGTTTGAAAAACTCCCAAGGACACCTACTTAATTTGGGATACCTGGCCTGGACAAAGGGCTTGCTTATCTGAGCCAGACCTGCTCTAACCCACAAAGGCAATTAGCAGCCTGGTGGTGTCCAGTTTTACCGCCCTGTACCCACAGGTGTTAATCTGTGTAAATATTACTAAACAATGCCTGAATGATCTCACATTGGCATTGCTGACTCTTAGCAGAAGCTTTTCATTTCTTGATAACCATGTTCAATGTATTTATCATAACATGTGTTACAAGACATTGACTGTAATATATTAATAAGTATTTAATAACAAAAGTAAAGCAATTCTTGAGGGGTTCTAATACAGATTTCCCTTAATGGATGAGTGTTGGCTGGTCTTTATTTAATGCATAATATATTAATGAGTAATGAAAATGTATGGCAGGATATTCAATTACCCAATGTGGTAAGCTGTAAAATTACAACAGTGTAAAGCAATTGAACATCCTACCTGGCTTGGGTGCCACTTCCTTCCCTCAAGCAAATATTTCTTATCACTTTGCACCACCACTGAGGCACTAACACAACTGTTAGTGGATATTAGCTTATCTGGTATGTTCAGTGTTGTTATGGTAAATGACTACAGTGACTTCCAATATAATTATTTCAGTCTGACTGGAACATTTTGTTTATTGAATTTCAAGTAATTAAATGGTTACAAAAGACAAGGTGAATATAAAATGTAACTAGCCATATATAATAAAACTATATATTTATATTAGTATTATTATATTATTATATATATATATATATATATAGTCATATATATATATATATATATATATATATATATATATATTATTTATTTATATATTAAATTTATATATTAATAATAAATTAATAAAGAAAATTCAATAAGGTTTAGTTATTTTAGTTATTCCATGTAGTCTGTTATTGGCTGCAGGCTGATTTTTGAATGACAAATTATGCGGGCCGAACTGCGGGGCGGTCTGCGGGCCAAGTTACTGCGGGGCGGGGCGGGGCGGTGCGGGCTGCGGGCCAAGTTACTGCAGGGCGGGGCGGGCTGCGGGCTATGATGTGGCAAACATGTGCGGTGCGGGCTCACTGCGGGCCAAGTTACTGCGGGGAGGGGCGGGCTGCGGACTATGATGTGGCACATTTTGCGGTGCGGGCTCACTGCGGGCCAAGTTACTGCGGGGCGGGGCGGGCTGAGATTTCCAGCCCGCGCAGGGCCTTAGTCCATAGACCCTCACGAACTCAACAAGGCGTTGCAGCGTGATCATTACTCATTTACAATTCTCGAAAATGTTCTACATGAACTGCAAGGAGTCACTGTTTTCTCGAAGGCAGACATCTCGACTGGCGACTGGCACGTCAAGTTAGATGACGAATCCAGCCTGTCGACGACGTTCCAGACATGTTTTGGAAGATACATGTGGAATATCCTGCCTTTTGGCAAAACGGTGTCAAGTGAAGTGTTCCAAAAACACCTTCTTGAGGCATTGGGTGGTCTACCAGGCATCATCTGCATAGCGGACGACATAGCGATCTATGGCAGGACATCGTAAGGGTACGATGAGAACCTGCGAAAGTTCTTCGAGAGGTGTCTGGAGACAGGCATCAACCTCAACAAAGAGAAGCTGGACATCGGACTGAAAGAGGGCACATTCATGTGTCACCGAATCACGAAGGAAGGGTTACGCGTGGACCCAGCTAAAGCATCGGCAATCAGTGAAATGCAGCCAACGACCAACATCAATGAATTGCGCCGATTCATGGGCATGGCGAACTACCTGGAGCGGTTCATGCCTCACCTAACGGACAACATGCAACCGCTACACAACCTGCTCAAGAATGACGTGCCCTACGTGTCCAGGCAGAGGCCCCTGTTCTTGCCTTCTACAATTCGGACAAGGAACTAGCGCTGGAGAATGATGCGAGTGAGTACGGACTGGATCGGTTTTGCTACAAGATGGCAAGCCAGCAGCTTACGCAAGCCGACCTCTGTCTTCAGCTGAACGCTCAGATCAAACATAAATGCTAAGCGTGATGTTTGTTCTGCGCAAGTTTCACCACTACACGTACTGTCGAAATGTAACTGTGGTGACGGACCATAAACCGGTAGATGCGATCCGGGCGAAGCCATGGGGAAAGCTCCCAAACGGCTGAAATGACAAGAGTACTCATACCAGCTGACGTACAAACCTGGAAAACCATACCGGTCGCCGACGCTTTTTCCCGAGCACCCACAGACGACCCGGTCACGGATGAGGTAGCCATCAACAACATCCCGCTCACAGCGTTCATTCCCATACGCCTAGACCGAATACCTGGAGCAACAATGCTGGACGCTGTCCTGCAAGAATTGGGTTTAATCATCATGGCAGGATGGCCAAATGACAGAAGACGTGTGCCAGATCGTGTGCTACTCTACTTCAGCTACCGCGACGAGCTGACGATCCAGGATGGGGTCATATTTCGTGGCGAACGCATCGTCCAACCGTCTTCACTGCGAAAGAGCATGACAGAGACTATACATGACGGCCAAAGAGGCCTCAACTCATCTTTGAGGAGAGCACGAGGCTTGATTTACTGGCACAAACACAAACACACACACAACACACCCACGCACGCACACACGCACACACGCACACACGCACACACGCACACACGCACACACGCACACACTCACACACTCACACACACCACATTCACACGCATGCACGCACACACACACACACACACACACACACACACACACACACACACAAACAAACAAATAAAGAAACATACACACATAGGAGTGGGATATTATATTTTATGCGCTTTTAATTTTGTTGGTTTATGCCGTCGATGTAGTATGTCGTTTAGTATCTGCATTTGAACTCAAACACCTTTCGTGAGTTGTTTTCGACGATTGTCTTATCTTATTAGTAATTTCTTTAGTACTTAATATGTGTTTTCATAGTAGACATTTCGATTTGTAATTCATGAGTTGTGCGTATTACCCTTTTTGAAATTGATCACCATCTTAGCTTTCTTCCACGATATGTATAGTGTACAGCTTTACAATTGTCGTCTAGATGGCATCTTCAATGTTCAGTGTTCACTTCCATTCAAAATGTCTGCCAATGAGTGACATCTTTCTATCTTGGGATCAAATGTACTATTTACGACGGATCTTTTAAAGTAACTAGACCTGGCGAAATCCTTCCGGCGAAACGGAAAAGAGATACCGCTTCGGACACCACTGATGTAGGAACAAAAGTAAACGCCCTGCTGGTCAGGTTTGTAGAACATTTGTCCAACGAAGCGGTTATCGAGAAGTTACGCAATGTGATAAACCCAAAGGCCCTCACTAAACAAATTAGACACATTAACTACACAAATCTCCCAGCATAACGAACGGCTGCATAAGAAAGACGAGAATAGAGGCAATACAGTCTTCAGTGGAGGCTGGTCTTGATCAACAAGAACAACATTCACGAAGAACAAATCTTCTATTCTTCGGAATCCCCGAGTCAGAGAAGGGGGAAGCACCACCGGCAAGCTGCTGTCCATTGTTAACGAAACAATGTGAGTCACACCTCCAATTTTGGGCGTCGAATTAGTGACAGGTCATCGGCTCATTCACGTTTGTTGACACTGCTGTCATCATATGTAGATAAATAAACTTGTGGTTGTGTCGTCTGCCATTATTAAGTGCAAACAGAACACTTCATGTGAATACAGTTTTGTATACAGTGCTACCACTATGTGTAGATGTACATGTTTTTGGTTGTGTCATTATGCACAGCCACAACAATTGTTGACTGCCCTATTATTATGTGCAGGTTTTTAAAATCTTCTAAAATGTATTTTAATTTAACTATTTCCTCCCTATGAACATCTCATGATGTCACTAACTCAGAGCCTAATTAGCTTTTCCTTTCTTTTTTTGTTATGTTTCTTATGGTTGGTCGCTAGGTGGCGTAAGGTCGTACATATTTATATATGACTGCTCGTTCAAGTTATAGTTTGTACGGTAATATAAATAACAAAGACAGGGGTAGCCCTTATAAACTGTTGACTAACAGGCCTTTTTATAAGACGTTTCTTTATATCCAGAATCGCCTTGGGGTGAAGGCTCTAAATCTTTCATTTGCACGGGCATTAAACGTCTAAATACTTTTGCACAGGGTTTGCTGAACGCGACAAATTAAACGATCTGTATTTAGCGTTTTAACCGAATTGGATTTAGTTTTTTAAAGGTTCTTTCTATATTTAGTATTTTATAAATTAATCTAGCATTTTACACACTCATTTGAAACTACTGATTTATGTTATTATTTATTTTAAATACAACTTGATTATGTCTATGTAATATGTATTTTATAATACATAAGTTTAGATAATTTTAGAATTAGTGGGTCTTTATAGTCTCATCTATTTATTTATTAAGTTTTTGTGTTGTTTACCCATGCCAAGCATTAACACATTTACAGTATCTTAGAATATCTGGCTATTTTCGGTCACTAATTATGTTATGTTACACAAATGTTATCACTTGAGACACTTGAGCAGATACTGTCAAATGTCACCATTTTTTTCATCGTGTGTTTTATTTTTATCCTGTTCTGTAACGTCTTGAAGTCATGATTTTTCCTTGTGTCCTTGTTTCCTTTTCCACTGCCACTGTGGTCGGATGTCATTTTAATATGTCAATTTCCCAACACACATAAATGGCCATTGGCCCGACGTCTTGATAACCCCTTCTCTTGTAAAAACATTCAGACACCCACAGTTGCATATGGCTCATGGGACCAGAACACAGTAAAAAGTTAAAGTTCCTATAGCCCCAGCCGTGTCCATACACAACGTGTTTTACAGAACCATTCACTGTATCAACATTGCATAATTTATGACTGATATAATCACGCCGACCTTGTCACACATCCTAAAGAACATGTATCAGACCTATATAAACAGTACCGTCAAATACTTAAGACACTGCTTGACAAACATGCACCCATTAAGTCAAACCCTGTGTCACAAAAGTGGCCAGCTCCTTGGATGACCCCGGAAATAATCCTACCTAAACGGCGCCGTCGCAATCAGGAATGTGTTTGGCGTAAATCCCGTTCATCCTTAGACAGGTCACGCAACACGAGGCATTGTCATTTATGTAACCTACATATGTCAAAAGCAAAGTCGCATTATTATGAAAATATAGTCTCAAATAAATGTATGGAAGCGCATAAATCAGATCGTACACAGGCGGCCTGCAAATAAGTACACCGTCCCCAAGTAAACCCTGTCATCTAGACCCACTTCCGACCATACTACTGAAAGCATGCCTTGACGTTTGAATTATACCAATAACATATATCATAAATGCATCATTCTGCTCCGGCTTATTTCCCGAAGATTTGAAATGTGCGCATGTAACCCCAGTTCTAAAGAAGACACCTCTGTAAAAAAACAGCCATAGGCCTATATTCCCAACCTACATACATCATAAATGCACCCCAGTTCTAAAGAAGGCACATCGTAAAAAGAATAATTAAACAGCAATAGGTCTATTCCCAACCTTAGATTCATTTCAAAAATGCTTTAAAAGGTTGTAGCAAATCGTTTCAATTCTCACATCTACAAAAATAGTTTAGATAATGTGTTGCACTCTGTCTGCATATAAACAATTTCATTCAACAGAAACAGCTCTTTTAGAAGTACACAATTACATAAACCTTAATATTGATAATGGCAAAGTGACTGCACTGATCCCGCTTGACCTATCCGCCGCTTTCGACACAATTGACCACGACATCTGGCACAGCCCTGAGCTGGTTTATTTCATACCTTACTGATAGACGGCGAACCATTAAAATAGGTAACTGCTTCTTACACATGCTGCCCACCTATTTTGGTGTCCCCCGGTTTCTGTTTTGAGGCCCTTGCTTTTCATTCTGTATACAACACAACTAAGATCTGTTATCCATAATCACAACCTGGAGCATCACCTTTATGCAGATGACACAAAAATCTATGGTTCTTTGACCACACCAAATAATTGTCGTTCCCTAAACCAGCTCAGGGATTGTCTCCAATATGTCTCTCTTTGGATGAAAAACAGTAAATTAAAGGTAAATGCAGATAAGACCGAATTTCCCATCATTGCTACGGCAACGCAGTTTCTTTTCGTTGAAGCGTGCAACACCCGATGGCTTATTCCCGACACATACCCTGAGTCAGAGTAACACACCAGCCGCCTCAGTAAATCTCGAAGAAAACTTCAATTTGAAACAACATAATATATCGAAAACATGCCGTTGCTGTTTTACCATATCCATGATCTTCGCCGTATTCGCCGGTTTATATCACTTTCCGTTGCTAAACCCATCGCAACAGTTTTAGTAAGCAGCATACATGACTACTGCAATTCCATCCTTTAAAATACCGGAAACAACGACATAGCAACACATCAGCGTGCCAAAATAGATAATATATGGCTGTAACGCCTTCTCCTCGTACTTTCGCGCTCAGTGCCGATTCAAAAATCATTGCATTGGCTCCCTGTGTAATATCGCACTCCCTCAACACCCACTCCCTCAACATTCACACCCTCAACACCCGCTCCATTAGCACCCACTCCCTCAACACCCACTCCCGCAACACTAACTCCCTCAACACCAAATCCCTCAACACCCATTCCCACAACACCCACTCCATCAGCACCCACTCCCTCAACACGCACTCCCTCCACACCAACTCAATCAACACCTACTGCTTCAACACCCACCCCCTCAACACCCACTCCCTCAACGCCCATTCCCTCAACACCTACTCCCTCAACACCAACTCCATCAACATCCACTCCATCAACACCCACTCCTTCAACACCCATTCCCTCAACACCCACTCCATCAACACCCACTCCCTCATCACCCATTCCCTCAACACCCACTCCCTCAACACCCACTCCCTGAACACCCACTCCCTCGACACGCACTTCCTCGACACCCACTGCCTCACCACACACTCCCTCAACACCCACTCCCTCAACACCCACTCCCTCAACAACCACTCCCTCAACACGCACTCACTCAAAACCCACTCAGTCAACACCCACTCCCTCAACACCCACTCTCTCAACACAGACTCTCTCAACGCCCACTCCCTCAACACTCACTCCCTCAACACCCACTCCCACAACACCGACTACCTCAACACCCACTCCCTCAAAAACCACTCCCTCAAAACCCACTCCCTCTACACCCACTCCCTCACCACCGACTCCCTCAACACCCACTCCCTCAACACCCACTCCCACAACACCCACTCCCTCAATATCCACTCCATGAACAAACACTCCCTCAACACCCACTCCCTCAACACCCACTCCCTCAACACCCACTCCCTCAACACCCTCTCCCTCAACATCCACTCCCTCAACACCCTCTCCCTTAAAATCCACCTCAACACCCATTTTGTGTCCCCCGGTTTCTGTTTTGAGGCCCTTGCTTTTTATTCTGTATGCAACACAACTAAGATCTGTTATCCAGAATCACAACCTGGATCATCACCTGTATGCAGATGACACACAAATCTATGTTTCTTTGATCACACCAGATAATTGTCGTTCCCTAAACCAGCTCAGGGATTGTGTCCAAGATGTCTCTCTTTGGATGAAAAACAGTAAATTAAAGGTACATGCAGATTAGACCGAATTTCCCATCATTGCTACGGCAACGCAGTTTCTTATCGTTGAAGCGTGCAACACCCGATGGCTTATTCCCGACACATACCCTGAATCAGAGTAACACACCAGCCGCCTCAGTAAATCTCGAAGAAAACTTCAATTTGAAACAACATAATATATCGAAAACATGCCGTTGCTGTTTTACCATATCCATGATCTTCGCCGTATTCGCCGATCTATATCACTTTCCGTTGCTAAACCCATCACAACAGTTTTAGTAAGCAGCATACATGACTACTGCAATTCCATCCTTTACAATACCGGAAACAACGACATAGCAACATATCAGCGTGCCAAAATAGATAATATATGGTTGTAACGCCTTCTCCTCGTACTTTCGCGCTCAGTGCCGATTCAAAAATCATTGCATTGGCTCCCTGTGTAATATCGCACTCCCTCAACACCCACTCCCTCAACACTCACTCCCTCAACACCCACTCCCTCAACACCCGCTCCATTAACACCCACTCCCTCAACACCCACTCCCGCAACACTCACTCCCTCAACACCCACTCCTTCAACACCCATTCCCACAACACCCACTCCATCAACACCCACTCCCTCAACACGCACTCCCTCAACACCAACTCAATCAACACCCACTCCCTCAACACCCACTCCCTCAACGCCCACTCCCGCAACACATACTCCCTCAACACCCACTCCATCAACATCCACTCCATCAACACCCAGTCCTTCAACACCCATTCCCTCAACACCGACTACCTCAACACCCACTCCCTCAAAAACCACTCCCTCAAAACCCACTCCCTCAACACCCACTCCCTCACCACCTACTCCCTCAACACCAACTCCCTCAACACCCACTCCCACAACACTCACTCCCTCAACATCCACTCCATGAACACCCACTCCCTCAACACCCACTCCCTCAACACCCACTCCCTCAAAACCCACTCCCTCAACACCCACTCCCTCAACACCCACTCCCTCAACACCCTCTCCCTCAACACCCACTCCCTTAAAATCCACTTCCACACCCACTCCCTTAAAATCCACTCCCTCAACACCCACTCCCTCCCTCAACTCCCACTCCCTTCAACACCCACTCCCTCAACACTCACGCCCTCAACACCCACTCCTTCAACTCCCACTCTCTCAACACCCACTCCATCAACACTCACTCCCCCAACACTCACTCCCTCAACTCCCACTCCCTCAACACCCACTCCCTCAACACCCACTCCCTCAACACCCACTCCCTCAACATCCGCTCCCTCAACAACCACTCCCACAACACCCACTCCCACAACACCCACTCCCTCAACACCCACACCCTCAACACCCACTCACTCAACACGCATTCCCTCAACACCCACTCCCTCAACATCCACTCCCTCAACACCCACTCCATTAACACGTACTCCCTCAACACGCACTCCCTCAACATCCACTCTCTCAACACCCACACCATCAACACCCACTCCCGATGGAATTAAACGCAAACAGATCGTCATCAATGTCATACATCTCTTCGTATAGTACGGTATCTGTTTGAAGTTGTTATCCCATCCGTGTTTTGTGTAGAAAATCCCCAGCTAGGATGAATTAGCTCTGTCGAGAAAATAACAGTAACACTATGGGTTGCTATTCATCCGACAAAACCAGACAAATCAAAACCAACATATATAGAAGCTGGAAAACTCCCTCGTTAATAAAACATAATAAACGAAAAAAAATATATATGAGGGCAGCGTGGTAATTTTAATTTCGTGTGGATTGTATTAATAAATGTTTAATATTATATATATATATATATATATATATATATATATATATATATATATATATGTATATATATATATATATATATATATATATATATATATATATATATATATATATATATATATATATGCACACACTTTCTCACGATCCTTTTAATGTCCCTACGAATTTATCCAAATGTCGTTCTTATAATTCTCGAACGTATTCATCCACACGGATTCTTTCGTGGTGTCATATACAGCGATCTGCAGTAGTTATCGACTATGAAATTGTGTCGACGCTGCATGCTTTCATAAGTCATCAACACTCCTCTTTGATGCGATGTTTTCAACTCACTATAGAGCATGTCTTCATAAGGAATCAACCACCGCCATGCGACCCAAGATGCTAGAGCATGTTGTTCCTGCTTTTCCACCAAGGGTGCACATAATACCATTTGAATTGTGGTAGGACGGACCTTATGCGTTGAGTGTTCTCATGTTTTATATCGTTTTCAATCAAAAAAGGTTGCCGGTGTTGGTTGAATCCAGTTTTATTAATTATTGAATAATTTTCTCGGTGTGCTCATTGATTGAGGTGGATGTAAAATTCAAAAATACTGGTTTATTTCATTTGGATTTCCAACGCATTTAGTTAATCTAATTGTATTGCCTCTGCGAACCTTCCTTTACCTGTGGCTTTATTCATAGTGAAGTGTATGTGCACCATGATTATAATGCCTAAATATCAACTTGCTGTGCAATGCTCAACAGAAATATAAGTGTATAAATGAGAATTTACCGCATTTGCCTATTTTAATGGAATACATAATAATCGGGATATATTTTTGTCATTACATATTACTCTTTTGTTTCGCATAAATGAGAGTAACAAACGAAAGCACTTGAATGTGAACACCGACTTTTATTACACCATTGTACTTTGGTGTAGGTTGATATAGCGGTCGGCAGACCGCTTGCTGGTCACTATCAACGGGTGATCGCTGTGTTGACACTCAACGGGAATCGTCTGGTAGAATCACATGTTTCGGAACATACCCAACAGCGGCAAATACTTCGCATATTCGCAACCATCGGCGTTCGGGTTTACTTTGCATACTACAAAATCAAACAACACGTGGTAGTCAATTTAGAGTTTCCTTTTCTCTGTGTGCCACCACTATCTCTTGACTGTCTAGAGTCGATTTAAACATACACACACATAATATATATATATATATATATATATATATATTATGTGTGTGTGTATGTATATATATATATATATATATATATATATATATATATATATATATTATGTGTGTGTATGTATATATATATATATATAAATATATATATATACATATATATATATATATATACATATATATGCGTGTGTTTATATATGTATGTATACATATATATATATATATATATATATATATATATATATATATATACGCGCACACATTAATATATATACATATATATATATATATATATATATATATATATATATATATATGTATAAATAAATATATATATATATATATATATATATTCATACGTAAAACCATACATGCATACATTATACGCATGCATTACATGCATACATACATACATATGATCATACATACATACATAATATGTGTATGTGTGTGTGAATGTGAATAAATGTGTGTTTCGTTTGAGTGTGTTCTTGTGAGCGTGTGACCGTATAACGGCTATGTAAATGTATACGTGTAGCTTGATGTCGTTGCACGTTTTTGTGTGAGAAATGTCATGGCAGGCATGTCATGTTACGAACTATAGTGCATGTGTTAATGTTTGTGACATGTGCCGTTGAAAAGGGGGATAATAAAAGCAATACTTACTAGTTGAGGCCAGTTGTGTACCCTGGTCAAGCAATCTATCAAAATTAAAGCCCTCTGCTTGTGTTGCCACCAAAGCGACAACCAGCATCACGAAGATGAGCTTAGCGGCATTAACCCTGCAATCATTCAAAAGGCAGATACGTGCAGCCGTTATGGTAAAACAATGTTCAGTCGAACAGTACAATGACATTCACGAAATACGTGAAATCATTTTCTATTTCACAAATTCAAAATAGATATTACGTATTTAGACGATATTGCAAATAATATTTATCACAATATTGCAAAACCAGTGTATATTAGGTAATTGTCTTACATTTTGCTTGACGTTTGAGTAATCGCAAACCTATGTACACTCGGATATCGGCGAAGGTGTGATTTGTTCCATCGAGACAAGAATTTATATACCCATTGGATAATGGCAGCCTTCATATTTAATGACGTCACTGTAATATCAGTTGTCCAAACACAAACAAAACTGTTTATATGGATATGTGATCTCATATCGTCTTGCAATATCTGATCGGATTTGCGTAAATACCAACGTGATGCCTTATAGCAGATCAAACATTAACACACGTTCGCTGACCAGTTGATATCTTGATGACTTGCGTATATTGTAAAAGTCTTGTGGCGCAAATCAAATAAAACATTGCTTCTTTTATATGCCACTACCTAGCGGATATGGTGTCTTTGGATTCTTGTTTAAACGCATATATGTGTGTGTGTGTGTGTGTGTGTGTGTGTGTGTGTGCGTGTGCGTGTGCGTGTGCGTGTGCGTGTGCGTGTGCGTGTGCGTGTGCGTGTGCGCGTGCGCGTGCGCGTGCGCGTGCGCGTGCGCGTGCGTGTGCGCGTGCGTGTGCGTGTGTGTGTGTGTGCGTGTGTGTGTACGTGTATGTTTTTATTTCTTTATGTGAATTTGTGAACATTTCTAGCACCATGTTTAACAATAATATATAATACAATAAATAAATAAATAAATAAATAAATAAATAATATATATATATATATATATATATATATATATATATATATATATATATATATATATATATATATATATATATATATATAATGCGTAAAAAGTGAACGGTTGTAGCCATCAATATTCTGGTGAACGTTTGTGTGTTTGAAAATGATGTTGTTCGTGATTTTAATGTTTCGTTCAACTTAGTATCCAAATTTGCTTTGCGTCTGATCTTTCAAAGACAACATTTGTCGTCGTTCAAAATAAACAACTGTGGGGTGTATGGTATTACATCAAACCATGTTTCAAATAAGTTGTATTCAAACATCAATAATGGCCCGCAGCAAATAGACTCATATTCCTAGTTTAGACAGGCATAACAAAATCTGCGAGATAACCTTGCTCGAAATCACAGAAATATTTAATTTTGAAAATAATATAAAAGTAATTGGGCACGTAACCTGCGTAATGGTACTATACGCTAACAAATTGATAACAGTCAAACGTAGAACTCATTAGTTACAAATCGCATTTATAAAAAAATTGAAGAAATATCATGATTATAAACGTCCATTAGTGACACTAACAGAAAAGAGATCAAAACTGCAATACAATCATGCTAAATATCACAACAATATAAGTATTTATTTAACCTCAACCCATTGTTAATCCACTGTGACACTAGCGATCGTAATGGACTAAAACATAGTATGTGTTAAAACTGTTTTCATTTAATTCTGCCGCCCTCCATCTCGTCAGAAAAGTCATAAAAACCATAAATGTTATCACAGCTGGGTGGGTGATGTTGTCTAGCTGGCTATCTTCCTATTGCAAAACATATAGTATTGTTAGTCCTTGCAATTAGCTATTTTGTCATGCATCTCAAAAATAGAAATATCGTTTATGGTCTGATTAAAATATAATTTGCTACAATAATATTATATATCGGTGTTTGATATTAACTTGAATAGGTAGTGTTTAAATTATATAAGACAAATGCTAAATACAGGCTTCAACATGTTCAGATGTGTCGGTGTTTTATTTTCAATTGAGCGATTTTGCTACGGGCCATGCTTGAATACTACTATTGAGAGAGATATATACATATATATATATATATGTATATATTTATATATATATATATATATATATATATATATATATATATATATATATATATATATATATATATATGAACATTTCTAGCACCACGTCTAACAAAAATAAATAAATGCAATAAACCTTGTTTCACAATTGTTGTCCATATATGTTAACTACCAAATATTTGATGTCAGAAATACCCAATACATCTGAAAGGAAAGAGAAAAATACCTTTTAGCGCGTACCAACACAAACTCACACAATCACAGGCACGGGCACGGGCACGGGCACGGGCACGGGCACGGGCACGGGCACGGGCACGGGCACGGGCACGGGCACGGGCACGGGCACGGGCACGGGCACGGGCACGGGCACGGGCACGGGCACGGGCACGGGCACGGGCACGGGCACGGGCACGGGCACGGGCACGGGCACGGGCACGGGCACGGGCACGGGCACGGGCACGGGCACGGGCACGGGCACGGGCACGGGCACGGGCACGGGCACGGGCACGGGCACGGGCACGGGCACGGGCACGGGCACGGGCACGGGCACGGGCACGGGCACGGGCACGGGCACGGGCACGGGCACGGGCACGGGCACGCGCACGCGCACGCGCACGCGCACGCGCACGCGCACGCGCACGCGCACGCGCACGCGCACGCACACGCACACGCACACGCACACGCACACGCACACGCACACGCACACGCACACGCACACGCACACGCACACGCACACGCACACGCACACGCACACGCACACGCACACGCACACGCACACGCACACGCACACGCACACGCACACGCACACGCACACGCACACGCACACGCACACGCACACGCACACGCACACGCACACGCACACGCACACGCACACGCACACGCACACGCACACGCACACGCACACGCACACGCACACGCACACGCACACGCACACGCACACGCACACGCACACGCACACGCACACGCACACGCACACGCACACGCACACGCACACGCACACGCACACGCACACGCACACGCACACGCACACGCACACGCACACGCACACGCACACGCACACGCACACGCACACGCACACGCACACGCACACGCACACGCACACGCACACGCACACGCACACGCACACGCACACGCACACGCACACGCACACGCACACGCACACGCACACGCACACGCACACGCACACGCACACGCACACGCACACGCACACGCACACGCACACGCACACGCACACGCACACGCACACGCACACGCACACGCACACGCACACGCACACGCACACGCACACGCACACGCACACGCACACGCACACGCACACGCACACGCACACGCACACGCACACGCACACGCACACGCACACGCACACGCACACGCACACGCACACGCACACGCACACGCACACGCACACGCACACGCACACGCACACGCACACGCACACGCACACGCACACGCACACGCACACGCACACGCACACGCACACGCACACGCACACGCACACGCACACGCACACGCACACGCACACGCACACGCACACGCACACGCACACGCACACGCACACGCACACGCACACGCACACGCACACGCACACGCACACGCACACGCACACGCACACGCACACGCACACGCACACGCACACGCACACGCACACGCACACGCACACGCACACGCACACGCACACGCACATGCGTTTAAACAAGAATCCACGCAAACGATATCCGCTAGATAGTGGCATATAAAAGAAGCAGTTCCTTTTTTTGATTTGCGCCACAAGACTTTTACAATATACGAAAGGTATCAACATATCAACATATCAACAGGTCAGCGAACGATAAACTAACATGTGTTAGTGTTTGATCTGCTGTAAGGTAACACGTTGGTATTTATGCAAATCCGATCAGTTATTGGAAGACGATATATGATCACATATCAATGTAAACAGTTTTGTTTGTGTTTGGACAACTGATATTATAGTGACGTCATTAAATATATCGGTTGACATTATCCAACGGGTATATAAATCCTTGTCTCGATGGAACAAATCACACCTTTGCCGTTATCCGAGTGTACACACGTTTGCGATTACTCAAACTTCAAGCAAAATGTAAGTAAAACATTCACCTAATATACATTGGTTTTGCAATATTGTAACAATTATTATTTGCAATATCGTCTAAATACGTAATTCCTATTTTGAATTTGTGAATTAGACTTCACGTATTTCGTAAATGTTATTGTATTGTTCAAATGAACACTATTTTACCGCAACGGCTCCACGTATCTGCCTTTTGAATGTTTCAGGGTTAATGCCGCTAAGCTCCTCGTCGTGATGCTGGTTGTCGCTTTGGTGGCGACACAAGCAGAGGGCTTTAATTTGGATAATTTCATCGGCCAGGCTACACAAGTGGCCTCAGCCAGTAAGTATAGCTTCTTTTATCCACCTTTACAACGGCACATGTCACAAACATTAAGACATGCACTATAATTCGTATACTGACTTGCCTGCCATGACATTTCTCATATAAAAACGAACTACAGCTACACGTACACATTTACGAAGACGTCATACAGTCAAACAAGCACAAGAACACACGCAAACGAAACATACATTTATTCACATTTACACCCACATACAGATATTTTGTATGTATGTATGAGTATATGTTTGTATGCATGTAATGTAGGAATGTTTGATTGTACGTATATAGGTATATATATATATATATATATATATATATATATATGTATATATATATATATATACATATATATATACATATATATATATATATATATATATATATATATATATATACATATATACATACATACACGCATATATATATATATATATATATATATATATATATATATATATATTATGTGTGTGTATGTTTACGTCGACTCTAGACAGTCAATAGATAGTAGTGGCGCACAGAGAAAGGGAAACTGTAAATTGACTTCCACGTGTTGTTTGATTTTGTAGTATGCAAAACAAACCCCAACGCCGATGGTTGCGAATATGCGCAGTACTTGCCGCTGGTGAATTTGTTCCGAAACATGTGATTCTACCAGACGATTCCCGTTTGAGTGTCGAAACAGCGATCACCCGTCGATTGTGACCAGCATGCGGTCTGGCGACCACTGTATCAACCTACACCAAAGTACAATGGTGTAATAAAAAGTCGTTGTTCACTTTCGAATACTTTTGTTTGTTATACTTATGTATGCGAGACCAAATAGTATATATAATGATCAACATATATCCCGATTATTATGTATTCCATTAAAATAGGCAAGTGCGGTAAATTTTCATTTATTTATGCTTGAGCATTGAACAAACAGTTGATATTAAGGAATAATAATCATGGTGCACATACACTTCACTATGAATAAAGCCAGACGCTGGTTGTCGCTTTGGTGGCGACACAAGCAGAAGGACGCTTTAATTTGGATAGTTTCATCGGCCAGGCTACACAAATGGCCTCAGCCAGTAAGTATTGCTTCTTTTATCCACCTTTACAACGGCACATGTCACAAACATTAACACATGCACAATAGTTCGTAATATGACATACCTGCCATGACATTTCTCACACAAAAACACACAATGGCACAGAGCTACACGTAAACATTTACGTTGACGTTATACGGTCACACATGCACAAGAACACACGCAAACTAAACATACATTTATTCACATTCACACACACATACACATATTTAGTATGTATGTATATGTTTGTATGCATATAATGTCGGTATGTTTGATTGTACGTATGTAGGTATATATATATATATATATATATATATATATATATATATATATATATATATATATATATATATATATATATATAATATATATATATATATATATATATATATATATATATATACATATATATAATATATATATAATATATATATATATATATATGTATATATGCATACATATATATGTATATATATATATATATAGGCGTATATACATGGATACATGTATATATATATATATATACATATATATATATATACATTCATACACGCATATATATATATATATATATATATATATATATATATATATATATATATATATATATATATATATATATATATATTCACCAGCGGCAAGTACTGCGCATATTCGCAACCAACGGCGTTGGGGTTTGTTTTGCATACTACAAAAACTAACAATACGTGGTATTCAATTTAGAGTTTCCCTTTCTCGTTGTTCACTTTCGAATGCTTTTGTTTGTTATACTTATGTATGCGAAACCAAAATGTATATATAATGATAAACATATATCCCGATTATTATATATTTCATTACAATAGGCAAATGCGATAAATTCTCATTTATACCCTAATTTCTGTTGAGCATTGAACAAACGGTTGATAGAAAAGGAATAATAATCATGGTGCACAAACACTTCACTATGAATAAAGCCATACTTAAAGGAAGGTTCTCAGACTCAAACAAATTAGATTAACTATATGCGTTGGAAAGCCAAATGAAATAAACCAGTATTTTGGAATTTTACATCAACATCAATCTATGAGCACACCGAGAAAGTTACTCATTGATTCATAAAACTGGGTTCAACCAACGCCAGCAAGCTTTTCATTGATAACGAAAAAAATCAACATGTAAACACAGCAGGCATAACGTCCGTCCTAACACAATTAACATTGTATTAGGTGCACCATTGGTGGAAAAAACAGGAACGCATCTAAAGGAAGACATGCTCAAGCAGACACACATGTTCTTATATGATATTTGCTGAAGATTTCGATCAACGGATGTCGAAATAACAATGTGTACAACACAATATTTTAACAACATTTCACTTTCTCCTATATCCCCTTTAAAAAAAAAAAAAAAAAAAATTAAACACAAAAGGGAATACTAAATCTATAATATTACCTTGTTTCACAAGTGTTGTCCTTATATATTAACCATCGAATGATTGATATCAGAAATACCCAATACATCTGAAAGGAAACCGCAAAATATCTATCAGCGCGAATCAACACAAACTCACACAAACACATACACACATACACAAACATACACACACGCACACGCACACGCACACAGACGTACACACACATGCGTTTAATCAATAATCCACACACGCCATATCCGCTAGATAGTGGCATATAAAAGAAGCAATTATGTTCTTTGATATGCGATACAAGACCTATACAATATACGCAAGTTATCAACATATCAACAGGTGAACGAATGATAAACTAATGTGTGTAAATGCTTGATCTGCCATAAGGCAACACGTTGGTATTTACGCAAATCGGATTGGATATCGCAAGACGATAAGTGATCACATATACATATAAACAGTTTTGTTTGTGTTAGGATAAATGATGTTACAGTGACGTCATTAAATATGACGGGTGACATTTTCCAACGGGTATATAAATCCTTGTCTCGATGGAACAAATCACACCTTCGCCGATATCCGAGTGTACATAAGTTTGCGATAACTCAAATTTCAAGCAAAATGTAAGTAAGACATTCACCTAATAGAAACTGGTTTTGCAATATTGTGATAATTATTATTTGCAATATCGTCTAAATACGTAATTCCTATTTTGAATTGGTGAATTAGACTTCACGTATTTCTTAAATGTTATTGTATTGTTCAACTGAACATTGTTTTACCACAACGGCTGCACGTATCTGCCTTTTGAATGTTTCAGGGTTAATGCCGCTAAGCTCCTCGTCGTGATGCTGGTTGTCGCTTTGGTGGCGGCACAAGCAGAAGGACGCTTTAATTTGGATAATTTCATCGGCCAGGCTACACAAGTGGCCTCAGCCAGTTAGTGTAGTTTCTTTTATCCACCTTTACAACGGCACATGTCACAAACATTAACACATGCACTACAGTTCGTAATATGACTTGCCTGTCATGACATTTCTCACACAAAAACACACAATGGCACAAAGCCACATGTAAACATTTACACAAACGTTATACGGTCAAACACGCAAACGAAACATACATTTATTCACATTCACACACACATACATATATTGTGTATGTATGTATGAGTATATGGTTGTATGCATGTAATGTAGGTATGCATGATTGTACGTGTGTAAGTACATACATATATATATATATATATATACATACATACATACATGCATATATATATATATATATATATATATATATATATATATATATATATATCATGTGTGTGTATGTTTACGTCGACTCTAGACTGTCAATAGATAGTGGTGGCGCACAGAAAAAGGGAAACTCTAAATTGACTACCACGTGTTGTTTGATTGTGTAGTATGCAAAACAAACCCCAACGCCGATGGGTGTCAATATGCGCAGTACTTGCCGCTGGTGAATCTGTTCCGAAACATGTGATTCTACCAGACGATTCCCGTTTGAGTGTCGACACAGCGAACACCCGTCGATAGTGACCGGCATGCGGCCTGGCGACCGCTATATCTACCTACACCAAAGTACAATGGTGTAATAAAAAGTTTTTGTTCACATTCAAGTGCTTTTGTTTGTTACACTTACGTATGCGAAACTAAATAGTATACGTAATGATAAACATATATTCCGAAAATGTTGTATTCCATTAAAATAGACAAGTGCGGTAAATGATCATGTATACCCTTTTTTCTGTTTAGCATTGAACAAACAGTTGATATTAAGGCATAATAATCATGGTGCATATACACTTCACTACGAATAAAGCCAGACGTAAAGGAAGGTTCGCTGACTCAAACAAATTAGAATAACGACATGCGTTGGATATATGTATATATATATATATATATATATATATATATATATATATATATATATATATATATATATATATATATATATATATATATATATATATATATATACATACACATATATATATATATATATATATATATATATATATATATATATATATATATACACACATATATATATATATATATATATATATATATATATATATATATATATATATATATATATATATATATATATATATATATAATATAATATTAAACAAATACTAATACAACCCACACGAAATTATCACGCTGCCTAAATGTATTATTTTTTCATTTATATTGTTTTATTAACGAGGGAGTTCTCCAGCTCCTATATATTTTGGTCTTGATTTGTCTGGTTTTGCCGGTTTAATAGCAACCCATAGTGTTACTGTTATTTTCTCGACAGAGCTAATTCATCCTAGCTGGGGATCTTCTACACAAAACACGATGGGATAACAATTTCAAACAGGTACCGTACTAAACGACGAGACGTCCGAAAGTGAGGGCGATTTGTCCGCGTTTAATTCCATCGGGATTGGATGTTGATCGTGTGGGTGTTGAGAGACTGGGTATTGAGGGGGTGGGTGTTGAGGGAGTGGGTGTTGAGGGAGTGGGTGATGAGGGAGTAGATGTTGAGGGAGTGGGTGTTGAGGGAGTGGGAGTTGAGGGAGTGGATGTTGAGGGAGTGGGTGATGAGGGAATGGGTGTTGAGGGAGTGGGTGTTGAGGGAGTGGATGTTGAGGGAGTGGCAGTTGAGGCAGTGGGAGTTGAGTGAGTGGGTGTTGAGGGAGTGGGTGTTGAATGAGAGGGTGTTGAGGGAGTGGGTGTTGAGGGAGTGAGTGTAGAGGGAGTGGGTGTTGAGGGAGTGGATGTTGAGGGAGTGGGTGTTGAGGGAGTGGGTGTTGATGGAACGGGTGTTGAGGGAGTGGGTGATGAGGGAGTGGATGTTGAGTGAGTGGATGTTGAGGGAGTAGGTGTTGAGGGAGTCGGTGTTGAAGGAGTGGGTGTTGAAGGAGTGGGTGTTGAGGGAGTGGATGTTGAGGGAGTGCGTGTTGATGGAGTGGGTGTTGAGGGAGTGGGTGTTAAGGGAGTGGGTGTTGATTGAGTGGGTATTGAAGGAGTGGGTGTTGAGGGAGTGGATGTTGAGGGAGTGTGTGTTGAGGGAGTGGGTGTTGTGGGAGTGGGTGATGAGGGAGTAGATGTTGAGGGAGTGGGTGTTGAAGGAGTGGGTGTTGAGGGAGTGGGTGTTGAGGGAGTGGGTGATGAGTGAGAGGGTGTTGAGGGAGTGGGTGTTGAAGGAATGGGTGTTGAGGGAGTGGGTGTTGAGGGAGTGGATGTTGAAGGAGTGGATGTTGAGGGAGTGGGTTTTGAGGGAGTGGGTTTTGATGGAGTAGGTTTTGAGGGAGTGGATGTTGAGGGAGTGGGTGTTGATGAAGTGGGTGTTGAGAGAGTGGGTGTTGAGGGAGTGGGTGTTGAGGGAGTGGGTATTGAAGGCGTGGGTGTTGACGGAGTGGATGTTGAGGGAGTGGATGTTGATGGATTGAGTGTTGAGGGAGTGAGTGTTGAGGGAGTGAGTGTTGAGGGAGTGAGTGTTGTGGGATTGAGTGTTGAGGGAGTGCGGTATTTCACAGGGAGCCAATGCAATGATTTTTGAAGCGGCACTGAGCGCGAAAGTACGAGTAGAAGGCGTGACAACCATATATAAACTATTTTGGACACGCTGAAGTGGTGCTATATCTTTGTTTCCGGTATTGTAAAGGATGGAATTGCAGTAGTCAAGTATGCTGCTTACTGAAACTGTTGCGACGGTCTTAGCGACGGAAAATGATATAAACCGGTGAATACGGCGAAGATCATGGATATGGTAGAAACAGCAACGGCATGTTTTCGATATATGTTGTTTCAAATTGAAGTTTTCTTCGATATTTACTGAGGCCGCTGGTCTAATACTCTGATTCAGGGTAAGTGACGGGAAAATGCCATCGAGTTTTGAACGCTTTAATGATAAGAAATTAGGTTGCAGATCCTTTGATGATAAATTCGGTCTTATCTGCATTTACCTTTAATTTACTGTTTTTCATCCAAAGAGAGACATCTTGGAGACAATCCCTGATATGGTTTAGGGAACGACAATTATCTGGTGTGGTCAAAGAACCATAGATTTGTGTGTCATCTGCATAAAGGTGATGATCCAGGTTGTGATTCTGGATAACAGAGCTTAGTTGTGTTGTATACAGAATGATAAGCAAAGGCCCCAAAACAGAACCAGGGGAACGCCAAAAGAGGTGGGCAGCATGTCTAAGAAGCAGTTACCTATTTTAATGGCTTGCCGTAAGGTATGAAGTAATCCAGCTCAGGGCTGTTCCAGATATCGCGTACCACGTTGATAAGCGTGTAATGAGAATGTCGTGGTCAATTGTGTCGAAAATGGCGGATAGGTCAAGCAGGGTCAGTTCAGTCTCTTAGCCATTATCAATGTTAAGGTTTATGTAATTGTGTACTTTTAAAAGAGCTATTTCTGTTGAGTGAAATTGTTTATAAGCAGACAGAGTGTTACACTTTATCTAAACTATTTACGTAGCTGTGAAAACTGAATCGAGTTGCTACAACCTTTTAAAGCATTTTTGAAATGAATCTAACGTTGGGAATAGGCCTATCGCTGTTTAATTATTCTTTTTACGATGTGCCTTCTTTAGAACTGGGGTGCATTTATGATGTATGTTATTGGTATAATTAAAACGTCAAGGCATGGTTTCAGTAGTATGGTCGGAAGTGGGTCTAGATCACAGGGTTTACATGGGAACGGTATACTTATTTGCAGGACGCTTGTGTAAGATCTGATTTATGCATTTCCATAGATTTATTGGAGACCATATTTTCGTAATAATACGACTTGGCTTGTGACATATGTAGGTTACATAAATGACAATGCCGCGTGTTGCGTGACCTGTCTGAGGATGAACGGGATTTACGCCAAACACGTTCCTGATTGCGACGGCGCCGTTTAGGTAGGATTATTTCCGGGGTCATCCAAGGAGCTGGCGACTTTTGTGACACAGGTTTTGACTTAATGGGTGCATATTTGTTAAGCAATGTCTTAAGTATTTGACGGTATTGTTTATATAGGTCTGGTACATGTTCTTTAGGATGTGTGACAAGGTCGGCGTGATTATATCAGTCATAAATTATGCAATGTTGATACAGTGAATGGTTCTGTAAAACGCGTTGTGTTTGGACACGGCTGGGGCTATAGGAACTTTAACTTTTTACTGTGTTCTGGTCCCATGAGCCATATGCAACTGTGGGTGTCTGAATGTTTTTACAAGAGAAGGGGTTATCAAGACGTCGGGCCAATGGCCATTTATGTGTGTTGGGAAATTGACATATTAAAATGACATCCGACCACTGTGCCAGTGTTTTACACAAGGAAAACTCATGACTTCTAGAAGTTACAGAACAGGATAAAAAATAAAACACACAATGAAAACAATGGTGACATTTGACAGTATCTGCTCAAGTGGCTCAAGTGATAACATTGGTGTATCATAAAATAATTAGTGACCGAGAATAGCCATATGTTCTAAGATAATATAAATTTGTAATGCTTGGCATGGGTAAACAGCACTAAAACTGAATAAATAATATATAGTAAATGAATATATTAGAGTATAAGGTCCCAATAATTGTAACATTGCAACAGCTTTGAAAAAGAAATGCTGAGCGTGATGTTTGTTCTGCGCAAGTTCAACCACTACATGTACGGTCGAAATGTTACTGTGGTGACTTTTTCCCGAGCACCCACAGACGACCCGGTCACGGCAACATCACGCTCACAGCGTTCATTCCCATACGCCTAGACCGAATACCTGGAGCTACATTGCTGGACCCTGTCAGGATGGCCAAATGACAGAAAACGCGTGCCAGATCGCCTGCTACTCTATTTCAGCTACCGCGACGAGCTGACGATCCAGGATGGGGTCATATTTCGTGGAGAACGCATCGTCCAACCGTCTTCACTGCGAAATAGCATGACAGAGACTGTACATGACGGCCAAAGAGGCCTCAACTCATCTTTGAGGAGAGCACGAGGCTTGATTTACTGGCACAAACACACACACAACACACCCACGCACGCACACAAGCACACACTCACACACCCACACACACCACATTCACACGCATGCACGCACACACACACACACACACACACACACACACACACACACACACACACACACACACACACACATACACACACACACACACACAAACACACACACACACACACACACACGCGCGCGCGCACACACACACACGCACACACACACGCGCACACGCACACACATACACACACACACACACACACACACACACACATAAACAAAGGAACATACACACATAGGAGTGGGATATTATATTTTATGCGCTTCTAATTTTGTTGGTTTACGCCGTGGATGTGGTATGTCGTTTAGTATCTGCATTTAAACTCAAACACCTTTCGTGAGTTGTTGTCGACGATTGTCTTATCTAGTTAATAATTTATTTAGTACTTATTATGTGTTTTCATAGTAGACATTTCGATTTGTAATTCATGAGTTGTGCGTATTACCCTTTTTGAAGATGATCACCATCTTAGCTTTCTTCCACGATATGTGTATTCGTCTTTCTGCTAAACATTTAGTGTACAACTTTGCAAATGTCGTCTAGATGGCATCTTCAATGTTCGGTGTTCACTTCCATTCAAAATGTCTGCCAAGGAGTGACATCTTTCTATTTTGGGATCAAATCAAATATTTTACGACGGATCTTTTAAAGTAACTAGACCCTATCCTTCCGGCGAAACGGAAAAGAGATAGCGCTTCAGACACCATCGATGTATGAACAAAAGAAAACGCCCTGCTGGTCAGGTTTGTAGAACTGTTGTCCAACGAAGCGGTTATCGAGAAGTTACG
This sequence comes from Oasisia sp. SBJ-2009, assembly GCA_964017155.1. Taxonomy (NCBI): domain Eukaryota; kingdom Metazoa; phylum Annelida; class Polychaeta; order Sabellida; family Siboglinidae; genus Oasisia; species Oasisia sp. SBJ-2009. The sequence continues at coordinate 6,353,901 of OZ024854.1, forward strand.
CAATGTAATAAACCCAAAGGCCCTCACTAAACAAATTAGACACATTAACTACAAAAATCTCCCAGCATAACGAACGGCTGCGTAAGAAAGACGAGAATAGAGGCAAGACAGTCTTCAGTGGAGGCTGATCTTGATCAACAAGAACAACATTCACGAAGAACATATCTACTATTCTTCGGAATCCCCGAATCAGAGAAGGGGGAAAGCACCACCGGTACGCTGCTGTCCATTGTTAACGAAACAATGGGAGTCACACCTCCATTTGTGGCCGCCGAAGTAGTGACATGTCATCGGCTCATTCATGTTTGTTGACAGTGCTGTCATCATATGTAGATAAATAAACTTGTGGTTGTGTCGTCTGCCATTATTAAGTGCAAACAGAACACTTCATGTGAATACAGTTTTGTATACAGTGCTACCACTATGTGTAGATGTACATGTTTTTGGTTGTGTCATTATGCACAGCCACAACAATTGTTGACTGCCCTATTGTTATGTGCAGGTTTTTAAAATCTTCTAAAATGTATCTTAATTTAACTATTTCCTCCCTATGAACATCTCATGATGTCACTAACTCAGAGCCTAATTAGCTTTTCCTTTCTTTTATTGTTATGTTTCTTATGGTTGGACGCTAGGTGGCGTAAGGTCGTACATATTTATATATCACTGCTCGTTCAAGTTATAGTTTCTACGGTCATATAAATAACATACAAAGACACTGGTAGCCCTTATAAACTGTTGACTAACAGTCCTTTTTATAAGATGTTTCTTTATATCAAGAATCGCCTTGGGGTGAAGGCTCTAAATATTTCATCTGCACGGGCACTAAACGTCTAAATACTTTTGCACAGGCTTTGCTGAACGCGAAAAATTAAAAGATCTGTATTTAGCATTTTACCCGAATTTTATTTAGCCTTTTAAAGGTTCTTTCTACATTTAGCATTTGATAGATTTATCTAGCATTTTACACACTCATCTGAAACTACTGATTTATGTTATTATTTTATTAAATACAACTTGATTACGTCTATGTAATATGTATTTTATAATACATAAATTTAAATAATGAAAACAATTGATTTAATAGTCTTACATCTGAGAAGTTATCGCAATTTTAGAATTAGTGGGACCTTATACTCTCATATATTTATGTATTATATATTATTTATTATGTTTTAGTGTTGTTTACCCATGCCAAGCATTAAAACATTTACATTATCTTAGAACATCTGGCTATTTTCGGTCACTAATTATTTTATGATACATCAATGTTATCACTTGAGTCACTTGAGCAGATACTATCAAATGTCACCATTGTTCTCATTGTGTGTTTTATTTTTATCCTGTTCTGTAACTTCTTGAAGTCATGATTTTTCCTTGTGTAACACACTGGCACAGTTGTCGGATGTCATTTTAATATATGAATTTCCCAACACACATAAATGGCCATTGGCCCGACATCTTCATAAGTCCCTTCTGTTGTAAAAAAAAAACATTTAGTTGCATATGGCTCATCGGACCATAACACAGTAATTGCAGATCTTATAGTTCCTATAGCCCCAGCCGTGTCCAAACACAACGTGTTTTACAGAACCATTCACTGTATCAACATTGCATAATGTATGACTGATATAATCACCACCTTGTCACACATCCTAAAGAACATGTACCAGACCTATATAAACAACACCGTCAAATACTTAAGACATGCTTAACAAATATGCACCCATTAAGTCAAAACCTGTGTCACAAAAGTCGCCAGCTCCTTGGATGACCCCGGAAATAATCCTACCTAAACGGCGCCGTCGCAATCAGGAACGTGTTAGGCGTAAATCCCGTTCATCCTTAAATAGGTCACGCATGTAACCTACATATGTCAAAAGCAAAGTCGTATTATTATGAAAATATAGTCTCCAATAAATATATGGAAACGCATAAATCAGATCGTACACAGGCGGCCTGCAAATAAGTATACCGTCACCAAGTAAACCCTGGGATCTAGACCCACTTCCGACCATACTACTGAAAGCATGCTTTGACGTTTTAATTATACCAATAACAGACATCATAAATGCATCATTCTGCTCCGGCTTATTTCCTGAAGACTTTAAATGTGCACATGTAACCCAAGTTCTAAAGAAGACACCTCTGTAAAAAGAATAAACAACTATAGGCCTATATTCCCAACCTCAACTGCATTTCAGAAAAGCTTTAAAAGTTTGTAGC
>OZ024854.1:6361126-6378626 GCA_964017155.1 Oasisia sp. SBJ-2009
GGTTTTAACACCGCAGCCAGGATTCGAATCCGGGTTCCCGTTGTGTAACGGTATTGCTTGTTTTAATAATACTCTTATAATATATCAATACAAACAACTCGTCATGTTCAGAATATTTATTACCGAGCTTTCTATAAGTACGTGTCTACTGTTCTAACCCTAGCCTAGACTGGTTCACTATAATTACTGGTAGCGCCCACTAATCTATATGCTAATTACTGTCCGCGTAGGTACCGCCCCTAATGTCCAGATGTTGCTGTTAGACAGCGTGTCCAAATATACCCTCCATGCTGTAGTTTGTCATAATTTGCTTGTTTCTTGTGTGTGTGTGTGTGTGTGTGTGTGTGTGTGTGTGTGTGTGTGTGTGTGTGTGTGTGTGTGTGTGAGAGAGTGTGTGTGTGTGTGTGTGTGTGAGTGTGTGTGTGTATGTATGTGTGTGTGTGTGTGTGTGTGTGTGTGTGTGTGTGTGTGTGTGCGTGCGTGTGTGTGTATGTGTGTGTGTGTGTGTGTGTGTGTGTGTGTGTGTGTGTGTGTGTGTGTGTATATGTGTGTGTGTGTGTGTGTGTATATATATATATATGTGTGTGTGTGTGTGTGTGTGTGTGTGTGTGTGTGTGTGTGTGTGTGTGTGTGCTGGCCGTGACGAGGGCGGTCGAGCGAGGAGCTTCGCTCTGGCGATGCTTGGTAGCGATACGGTTGCGGACGGTCAGCAACATCATACGGCATTGCACGAAGCCACGCCTCCGGCTGAGTACAGTGGCTGGCGTTGCAGTGTATATTGCTGGTGGCTCCGTGATAATCGCCCGTGATATACGGGTGATATTTGTTTATACAGCTGCACATTTTCGATTTTCGAATTGAATCGAACAACGGAAAAACATTCGAATATTCGAAATTTCGAATATGAATCGAATATACTTCCCATCCTTTACACACATGCACACACAAACGCACACATACATACATACACACACACAAACGCACACACACGCACAAACACGCACATACACGTAGATGCATACGCACACGCACACAAACACACAAGCTCAAGCGCACACACACACGCAAACACACGCACACATGCACACACGCACACAAACACAAACACAAACACAAACACACTCACACACACACACACACACACACACACACACACACATACACACAAACACAAACACAAACACACACAAGAAGAAAGCAAATTATGCATGCAGCATTTGCTTACAAAGATATACTTAATTAAACCACACTAGAAATAAATTAGATAAGGTACTATACGGCTAAATCCGCCTGGTCCGGTCCCAATCCCGGATGAGACAGAGGAGTGTTGAGATATGGGCTAGCACCCCACCTAGTAAAAAAAACTACTCGCTACAGAAACGTTGACAGCTACACGGTTACGGAGTATAGTCCACATAAGAAAATCTACAGCATGGCATAGGAAGATACACATCATCAGGTGACTCCATCTGGCGAACAAACACGGTACTACAGTTGATTACTAGCACATTTAGACGCTGCCCAAACAAACGACAAACCAGCCGCCAATAAACCTTCTCACAATAGTTATCATCAACATAAACAAACTATTACCTTTCCTTATTTGTCCTCATAGTTCCACTTTACAGGTATGACAATGACGAGTATTCAAATGTTTTCCTTCAATATGCCTTTTTTATAACATAATTATTTTGACGTATCACAATTAATTTAGTGTCCTTATTTTGGCGAACAAAATACAGTGTTTATAAGTTATTATTATCATTATCATTATTATTACATTATTGCGTTATCATGGTTAATGATTAATATTAAATAAACACTTCTGTTTAACTGGTGTCGTTTCTTTGAAATCATGCATGCTTGAATAACGGATAGGGCTAATGACATTTGATATGCAGCTCACGCATTCCAACGATTTAAATGTCTTGTAGTAGCAAAGCATGTATTTTTTATTGGATGTGTGGGTATGTGTGTGGTGTGTATGTGTATGTGTATGTGTATGTGTATGTGTATGTGTATGTGTATGTGTATGTGTATGTGTATGTGTATGTGTATGTGTATGTGTATGTGTATGTGTATGTGTATGTGTATGTGTATGTGTATGTGTATGTGTATGTGTATGTGTATGTGTATGTGTATGTGTATGTGTATGTGTATGTGTATGTGTATGTGTATGTGTATGTGTATGTGTATGTGTATGTGTATGTGTATGTGTATGTGTATGTGTATGTGTATGTGTATGTGTATGTGTATGTGTATGTGTATGTGTATGTGTATGTGTATGTGTATGTGTATGTGTGTGTGTGTGTGTGTGTGTGTTTGTTTGTGTGTGTGTGTGTGTGTGTGTGTGTGTGTGTGTGTGTGTGTGTGTGTGCGGGCTTGTGTGCGTGTGCGTATGCATCCACGTGTGTGTACGTGTGTGTGCATGCGTGCGTGTGTGCGTGTGTATGTAGACATGTGCGTTTGTGTGCGTGTGTGTGTGCGTGTGTGGTTTTGTGTGTGTGTGTGTGTGTGAGTCTGTGTTGTTTATGTATGTGCGTGTGTGTGTTTGTTTGTTTGTGTGTGTATGTATGTGTGTGTGTGTGTGTGCGTGCGTGCGTGCGTGCGTGCGTGTGTGTGTATGTGTGTGTGTGTGTGTGTGTGTGTGTGTGACGCTACACATTGGTGAGGGAGCTAGGTCGATGATGGGCGAAACGTCGATGTGATTAAAAAAGTATTAGTTGTCAAATAAGAAATGTGTTTGAATAGCATAAATCTAATTTAAACGTCCATACTTTAAGGTGGTGAGTCTTGTATGCAACACAATTTGCGATATAATGAAGTAACACACTCAGCGTTCGTCTCACCCGTGGTTTAATATCAACAGGACATGTATGGCACTGTGTGCACACTGCCAAGTACATCAACAATTATTCTGCTACGTTCTTGCGGGTGGCTGCATCCAAAATACAAAACCACCTATATCATAAAACGTTTCAGTTCATATGTGGAGTAACATAATCAACGTCATTGTTTTTCATTAAGACCTTCACGAAAGTGTATACATCTGATAGATACAGCTTTGCAATGGCTAACATCCGATGTTCTCACATATATATTCAGGTTACCAATTACACGTTTGGATATTCTCATACGCCACAACGAAACACTTTGAAAGTGTCCTTTTAAAATATTCTCAAGTTTTTATTGTGGTTCATATTGGTCAATCAACGAAAGAAACAATAACATGCAACGGCTGGTGACGGTTTTATCGCATATACGACAACATGACTTGTTTTAAATACACTGTATTTGAATCAATAATATAACTGCAAAACTATTATTTTAGAATTGCCTCTTAGCAATTTTTTAAAATCTTACTATACTGTATTTAGTGGTTAGTAATTACAATTTGAGGCACCTCTAATAACTGGATCACGTTATTTGTTACTACACTGAGGATGAATTAGACGGACAATAGCACGCAAAGGTGTAAAGTGTGATGGGTGTTGACCAATTTGTCAGCAAGAAAGTCCGACGACGACTCGCCCGCTGCAGCATCTATGGGAGCTGTAGTTATAAGCTTCGAGACCACAACACGTCAGTAGACCACCAACATGCAGCCTTCCACGGCAACATGTCCTATGCTGTATACCGTATGCTACTGTGCCACAACACCACTGTCCACCACCAACTTGCAGCTCTCCACGGCAACATGTGTAATGTATCGAATCGTACGTTCCGGCCCCGCAGCCTGGAACACAGTGACAGCGACACAACAGATCAGGATCACGGGATTTTGCATGTATTCCACACTAGAATACAAACACCAAGGACCAGTTTCATGAAGAATTTAGAAGGATTCGCTTACATTTCTAGTGAGGGACATGTTTTTATAAACATCATTAACCAAGGCATTCATGTCAACATTAAGAACCTTCTTAGCCACTTCGCAAAACAGGCCTTAGTGATATAAGACGATCACATCGTTGGTAATTAAAAAGTGAAAGTGTAAGGGGTAATAATTAGTTTGGTTAATTCATATCAAGTTGTGCATTTGACTTCATATATTAAACACATAGCCAATCCAACACTTCAACACCATCATAATAGTTGATGCCTCTAAGACATATCGTTGAAATAAGGAAGCCAAACATTGCGCTAAGATGTCTTGGAATGGGCCCCCTATAAGACGATTACATCGTTGGTACTTACATAGTGAAAGTTTAATGGATAATCATTAGTGTGGTTATGTCTTATTAAATTGTTCACATGACTTCAAATATGAAACACAGAACCAATCCAACTCTTCAACACTATCATAATGGTAGATGCCTCCAAGACAATCCGCAGTCTGATATAGAAACGGAACGAAAACGTGGACTTAATAAAACATAATCGTATAGTGTTATAACTGTAGATGTGATACCGCCTTGGAACAACTATTCTTGTTCTAATCAAAGCACCACTTATATATAACTATACATGTGTTTATTTTGTGGAGACGTAAGCAATATTATTATTCAAGTTGACATTTTCAAGAACCTCCTATCGTTGAAACAAGGAAGCGAAACATTGCGCTAAGATGTCTTCAAATTGGCCCTCGTTTTAAACTGTATCATTAGGGATGTCACCTCGAAGGAACATGTGACTGCACATATAGATAAATGTTGCCGTTTCGAAAAACTGAAACATTCAATTATGTTTTCACGATTCAATTTATTTAAACACAATCATGTTATCAACCCAGAACGCAAAGGCAATGAACTCTATATGAATAGGTTGTTATTGCAAATCGACGCTGTTTGTATATTTATCAGAAACAACTGCCGAAGTCTTGTCATTCGTGGTGTCATATATGGAGTTTAATGAACTCGGATAACGTTAAAAACGGATAATGGATACCTCGAATTGGTCAGCAACTTTGTAATACATATTCGAAACGCTTTGTAGCTGTAGAACATATCGTAAATGCACGATATGATATGTGTGTAAGAACACGTGAGTCTACTGTAGCCAACATATCCTCTCCGCTGTTGTTATCTGTTACAAACCTTACATACATATTATTGACATACGTTACTGCAATAATCTGAACAATGATATATTTGTGAGGTTTTCCCTTCAAGGTTAACTTATATTTATATTATGTGTCTCGCTTACATTTTTTTCATTGTCGTTTTCCCCATGTCCAATACAAAATATCCAAATATGTTACTATGGAACCAACAGCACCGAATACACGATCATCGACTAGAATCGTAAACTTATTCCAATGAAGCAGCTTTCTTGATCAATAAATACGTCAGAGCCTACTACGACTGGGAACTATCACATGATAAGTTTCTCTTTCTTTGTCGCCAGATAGTGTTCTCCTTCACATTCCAGCTAAACAATCACAAGAGCCTTTTTAAAGATCACTTTCACAGTGCCGAAATGCTGGTCATACACTCGATTTGACGATTGTGCATTATGATATTGTGTGTTATTACAATCGCCGGATAATCATTTCTGTATTTTCAGTACAGGGTATATTTCTTTTTACTATAAAGCTGCGATCCATTCAACTGATCTCCGAGAATGCAAAGCGACTGTAAGAGCTTGAGCCATCTCATCGGATGGCGCTAGTAGATTCAAATACAAAAAAAGCTACACTGTATAATTGTGCCAAAACTGCGTGTTCCGACCATAGGAAATGTTTTGCAAAGGTAATCATGGTGGCGGTTCCGTCCTTTGCGACAACATAAACAACGAACGACGAGTAGAAAATACGTCATGGAGTGGACCATTCTACAGACCCTGCTATACATCGCTTAACATAAGCCCGCTGACCGTGACTCACGGGGACCAGGGCATACGACCGTCGGTATATTATAAAGGGATGACGTGACGAAAGACTATTAAGATTACATGTCACTAATTGTTCAGTTGTTCTATGTTATGATTTCCTCTTGTATGTATATACTGTATATATAATAAATATATTTGTTTTGTTATTAATACTACATTACTACCTGGTGATCTGTAACCTGCTCTTTCACAACCCTGGGTTTCGCCAAACAAGATGGCCGCCAACATCAGGCTGAAGATGATGAGATGTGTCATGTGGCGAATCCTATGAACACAAGAATACATTGTCACGTTAAATTGTTGCTTTTTCCCGCTTATGTTGTCTTAGTGCGTTATTTAAGAGCTCTTTCTCCTACCCACTGCCGAATTCACTCACCCACTCACTCATTCACTCAATCATTCATTCACTCATTCACTCACTATATCATTTACTCACTCCCTCACTCACTCTCTCACTCACTCTCTCACTCATTACCTCACTCACTCACTCACTCACCCACGCACTCACTCATTAATTCACTCACTCACTCCTCACTCACTAACTACGCCTCTATTGCTACTTACATTGTTGGATTTGGCACCCGTAAACGTACGTCGATGTTGCTGTTGTGTGTGCCACAGTCTAGTTGACGGCGTGTCCTGTTGTCTTGACAAACAAGCTGTCTGTATTCCATTTGAGTGACACCGTTATATAGTCCTGGAAGGAGCCCGTGCTGTTTAACTAGTTTCTGCAAAAACTCTGGACCATTTATTGTCGAGAAGGTTAACACCTTTCAAGCTGAACAGCGTCGCTGTGTGGGAGTGATAAATATGTAGACGGTCGCGTTACAAGATTCGCTAGGTAAATTATACACATACACACACACACACACACACACACACACACACACACACACACACACACACACACACACACACACACACACAACACACAAACACACACACACACACACACACACACACTATTGTTACAACTTAATTTATTTGTCAATATTAATGCTAACTATTTTTACATGTATAAATACATACATACTTATTTTATCATATTTATTGATCTAACTTATATTATTTGTTATATTGTTTTAGCATATGCATTCCTATATTTAGTCATTTTATTTATTTTTGCTGCTGGTATGGTTGTCCATAATTCTATTTTAATGATGCATCTCAATAAATACTACTAACCACCACTGTATACTTTCTTGACTTTATTCTGTACACACATGTTATTTTAATGTTACGTTTTATGCGCTCTCCTCAGTGTAAAGTGTATTGTTATTATTATTATTGTATAGTAATTACTACATTTGCTTTCGTCCGACCAGTCGCCACAATCATCTTTGCCATCACACATACATTTCTTTCGAAGGCACTTTTTCGTTTGTGCAAGTGAACTGCCCAACATCACAGCCTGTAAATTGTGCCAAAAAACTTGCATTTATCGCACCCGCAATGTAGTGATATATATGAAAATCAAGTAAATTGTTTCATATATCATAGCATAATAGTCTCTCATCGTTTGTGTAATTCAAATAGTTTGTAATTTCGTGTGGATCGCGGTCTGCGCTGACGTGCAACTGCTGGTGGACCCGCAATACACCATGCACCAGCGATCTGTGTAACCTTTGTTCGGAAATTATACACTTTATATGCATAGCAAATGTACTTATCAATTTGCACGCGGAAACACTTTTATATACATGTTGTAGTCCACCTCATTGTGTTAGAATGGCAAATTAAAATATTTAACTTATTTTGTTTACTTATTGACTTATTGACTACAGGAAAGTGTGCGGTAATTTGACACAGCGACGCGACAAAACACGACCCAATGTTCACGTATTACTTGTGCAAATTCATTTACGTTACAGTAGATCTACTCTAAAATGAGTCAACCACTCAATTATGTAATAAATAAAAAAAATCGCATATTAAAAAGGAGTAAAACTGCCAATTTGATGCATTTATCCTACTTAAACACATCGGTTCTTAAATGTTTTGGCTGCGATTTAAATATTTGTTCGGAAATTGCCTGAGGCCCACACGTTCTTAGAGTAAATTGATTATACTAAAGATGGGATAGATTAAGAAGGCATACTATGAATATTATACCAGGCATTTTATTTATAAGTATGATGAACACAAGGAATCATTAACACACACTGTACTGTTCATTCATGTATTGCCTATTGGCCAGCTAACGAAGCAAAGATGGCGGTGGACACAGTTAAGGAAGTCGTAGGATTTCGACATCCGTCGTCGGATATATTATGCTAACATTCTGGTAGTAATAATAAGGAGGCAAGTAACGCGTGCGTGAACACTTTGACAAATGCGCCAATGTTTCTGTGAACGTTATTTTGACATATTCGATATGGGCCGAGTGCATATAAAACAGCCGTAGTATATGATACAATTTGGAACACACTCACCAGGTTTTGGATGATCAGACCGTCAGTCGCGTGAACTCGAGTTTGACTGCTGTGTTGGCGTGTCGAACCTTGAGCTAATTTGTTCTCTCAACGTTGTTTTAGTTCACTCAGCTGAGGTACCAGCCAATATATAACGTAGCGCCGTGGCTCAGTGGCTGAAGCGTCTGATTCTCAGTGAAGAGACCACCAAAGAACCATATGTACCATGTCGGTCCTTAAGCAAATTATTTCCCTATACGGTGCTCGAGATCACCCGAACGTAAAAACGGGTACATGGCTATAGCGTGTGGTGGATGATTTTTGTAGAGCGCAGTGGCTCAGGGGTAGAGCTTCGGACTCTCGACTACGAGAACCCGGGTTCGAATCCTGGCTGCGGTGTTAACACCTTAGGCAAGTTGTTTCACTCTACATTGCTCCAGTTCACTCAGCTGAATAAATGAGTACCTGGCTATAGACAGTGGTGGATATGTGTACCAGCTGCCTTCGCGCATTAATTGTAGCATATGGCTGGATGCTTCCCAGAGAAGCCGAGGTGGTGTCTGAGTGAACAGGTCTGTCAGGGAAGTAATAATAATAATAATAATAAAAGCATTTATATAGCGCCATAAATCCAAGTTACCTTGTTCGAAGGCGCTGTTGCAACATATCATAGAAAGAAACTAAAAGTAAAAAAATCATAAAACATGGCATCAAATATCGAAATAAATTATTATAAAAATACACATACTAATAATAATTTAAAAAATACTTATAATAATAATAATAGTACATATTATGATTGTAAAAATACTAAAAACAGCTCTGAATAATAAATAAATAAATAAGTAAATCCTAAAAACTTAAAACGTCCGTCAGTGTCCAGTGTTCATGAGTAAAAAGCTCTTTTTAATAACTAGGTTTTAAGGAGTCTTTTGAACTGGTATAACGAATCACATGTTCGCATATTGCGTGGTAGATCGTTCCATAAGTGAGGAGCAGCGATGCAGATCCCTCGATCACCGGACTGGCGGAGATGTGCCATGTTTACAACCAGTAGGGACTCTGATGACGACCGCCATGTTCTGATTGGCTGGTAGAACTCGAGCAGATCGGAGAGGTAGCTAGGCGCAAGTAGATGACTGGCTTTGTACGTTGTTAGTATGATTTTGTACTGAATGCGATAAAGTAAAGTGTAAAGCGCTTTGAACGGTCCTGAGGACTGGATACTGTGCTATATAAGAACTTGCCTTTTTATACACGAAGAGTCTTCGCGTAATTGGAGCATGGCTGAGTCTTTCCCAGAAAATTAATTATAGTGCTCGACTGACAAGTCTTCCAGGGTGTACAGTTGAAAGTGCTTTGAACAGTCCCAGTGGCTGGATACTGCACTATATAGGAACTTACTGTTTTAACACATGCATAAAAGACGAGCAAGATGACGGAGTGAAGCAATACAACAGTTTTGAAAGATCAATGTTGGAGAGAATATCATCGTTCTCTTAATTGTATACTTTATATGCAAACAAAATTGACTTATCAATTTGCACGCGGAAACACTTTTCTATACATTTCTTAGCCCACGTCATTGTGTTAAAATGGCAAATTAAAATATTTAACTTATTTTGTGGTTCGCAATTTTTATTATAACACTCTCAAGTTTATAGCGCGATATGAATGTAACGTGGACAAGGATTGATCGTTCTTATTGACTACAGGAAAGTGTTCGGCAATTTTACACAGCGACGCAAGAAAATACGACCTAATGTTCCAGTATTACATGTGCAAAATTATTTTCATTACAGAACGTCTACTCTCAAATTGGTATCCCACTCAATTATGTAATAAATTGACAGTTTCGTATATTAAAAACGATTTGCACTGCCAATTTGATGCATTTATCCTACTTAAAAACAACGTCCTGAAAGGTGCATAAGTCAGACTGATCTAATTTCTCAAAAATATGTTACTCAAGTAGACCCTATGTAAGAAAATGAAAGATCGAGTGCCATATTGGAATGAATTATTGTGTTGTTGTTCCGTATGAGTTTACCGGAAGTAATAGTAAGAGTCTGGATTAATAATAATAATAATAATTAGTTAACTTCTATTGCGCCTATATCCTTAGAAACCAAGCTCAGAGGCGCATCAAAACAAAAAGGATTAATCGATCTCATAGTCGGTAAACAAATCAAGTTGTCATCAGATTGATTGATGCGCCATGGAGCTATGGTGGATAGGCCAGATTGTACAGATATGATTTTAAATGACGAATATTTTGGAATATTTTCAACTGATTTCACGCTAGAAGGAAGCATATTCCATAGAGTAGGCGCACCCACAGCAAAAGCCCTGGTCCCCATATTAGTATTGACCTTTGGTACAAAGAGTAAATCAGAAGTAGATGACCGAAGTTGAATAGGTTTTCTCATAGGAGTAAGCAAAGTATGTAAATACGATGGCTGGTTAGAAGAAAGTGCCTGGTAAGTAATGGTACACATCTTAAACATTATACGATATTGGACAGGCAGCTAATGCAGAGACTTTAGAAGCGGCTTAGAAGGAGTAAAGCGTGGAGACCTAGTCACCACCCTTGCTAAGCAATTTTGAACACGTTGTAGTTTTGTGATATCCTTAATAGCAATATTATGAAAAAGTGTAACTAATGCAGTTGCAATAGTTTTTGCAACATAAACAGGCAAATATCGACGAATACGCCGCAAATCACGAATGTGGTAAAAACATGTTCGACAAATTTGATAAATGTGTTCTCTGAAATTTAATTTATCATCAAAAATTACTCCCAAATGCCTAGTCGAAACTGCAGGCATAACATGCTGATTAAGTAAGGGTATAGGAAAAAGAGTCTTAATTTTGTCACGCTGCCGGTGTGTACCAATAAGAAGAAACTCAGTTTTATCAGCATTCAGCTTCAATCTACTCTCAGTCATCCAGCAAAAAATGTCATCAATACAAGTTCTAAGCTGCTGTAAAGAACTACTTGCATCTGAAGTGGATAATGATATATAAATTTGAGTATCATCTGCATAAAGATGATGGCTCAAATGATGCCTATTAATCACTAGACTCAATGGAGTAGTATACAGTGTAAAAAGTAATGGTCCCAAAACTGACCCCTGAGGAACACCACACGAAACATTAAGTGGTGACGAAAAACAATCCCCAATCTTAACTCTCTGGTGTCTACCACTCAGATATGATCTAAACCAGCTTAACGCTATACCAGACACACCATACCACACAGACAACATTAACCTTCATACAAATGAAAGTGTTAGTATGTAACCTCATGTGTTATAAGTTTTTAATATCATCTAAATATATTGTTACAAATTACGATACTGTTATCACGCCAGTGGACTAAGCTGGATGATAACAGTAACACAACTGTAGGTTCGCGTGTCTTTGCCTTGCCCGACCTTCACATTAACTATACAAAAAAACGGAAGTTATTGGACGGGTGGCCTGATACGAAGTATATGAGTGATTTGCTCGTTGTTGCCATTCATGTCATTGATAATATGACTCTCTTGGAGACGAAATTGAAAGGATTGTAACTGAAGTTCAGACAGGTGTTCTGTGTGCCAGGTATAACGTGTGCATCCATGTGTGAATATGTAGGCTAAACCAGTAGACCAATAGCAATTATAACAACTGGAAGGCATCGTGAAAATAATTAAGACATTTTTATGTGAAGTCTGCATGCAAAAATCATGGATATCTACGAGCATTGCCAAATCTTGGCCCGGTTGAATCTGAACTACTTCTTCGTCAGTTGCTGATGATGTAACCGGTGGAAGTACCCCCTGTGACCTATCTCTTAACACAGAATGGGGCAAAGCGGCCTGTTGTTTCAAGCTGTACAAGGAATTGCATCCGTGGAATGTATTTATTTTGTATCACCGAAAATAAACTTGCCTACAAATGTGTTAATGGATATACCCAGGACTTGGTCTTTGCTCTTAGTACTTTTTAACGGCAGACTTACGTCATGATGATTAATGATCTATTGATTGATGTCGACCAATTGATTCGAAGCACGACATCTGTATGTCGCCCTATTTGCCAGCTACTACCACACCTGGTGTGTCAACAAGTAGACTGTGGTGATTCATGGTCGTTCCTTCTGAGTGTGTGGCACTTGGACATTAACGCCAACAGGCGACCAAAACCTTCATGTTGCTATTCTTTGGGACCAACCCAATGTTTCCGATACGGCTGGGACAGACCCATCAATCAATGTACACATGGGCTGTAAGACTGACTTTCCCATTGCTATCGCGTGTAAAAACGAATTTCCAATAACAAGTTCACAACAAGTACACGACTGTTTAGCATGGCGTATAACAAGGACACAATTCTACCTGTTTGATATTACTCACACTAATGGTAAATAAGTGCAGCATAATGACCACGCCGGGACAAATCGGCGCCTCAGCGACGTCTCAACCAGGAGCTTTGAAAGTGCCCGGCCCGTCCAATTACCTGGTGCTATCGGCTTCTCAAGCTGCTGTAGATATGGACTAAGTCGACATCAATTGTTAATATAATGGTAGCATACTGTAGTCGTAAACACAAAGACATTTCTCTGAGATTCGTGCTACGGATGAATACGTATTCAAGTCTACAGAGAGGATATAAACTTTGTCAAAACGTATGTATGAATATTTCAAACTGGACTTCACTTTGTGTATTACAAAACGTGGTTTAATTCAGAAGATGTTTATATTGTCAACACTAAATATCCGGTTTTGTGACATTCAATTATACGTTATTGTTGTTTTAATGAGTGCTGCTATACAGTAACATCGCCTTTTATTCAACTAACATATTATTCGTGCAGTAAATTAAATGTCTGACCAATTAGCTACAGCAATACTATTTATACGTATCAATGTATTTTATTCAAATTATAGTTCAAAATGTCGGTTGTGGCAATTGCAATTATGTTGTGCTTGACTGTGGTGAGCATCGCCCTACCCCCAGGTAAGTGCACAACTGTTTGCCTCTAAGACCCAGTGACATGTCTACAGCTACCGTTTTTCCACTATGTAGTACTCATTATATCACAATATAATTATAATACGTAATTGAGAAATATATGCTAATAATAGTGGTGCATTTATTTAATTTAAATATATTATGTATACTATTTGTCATACTGTGAAATACTGACCAATTCTGAAAAATGCCAAATGTTGTTTCTGCTGAAAGAGTTTTGTAAAAGAGTCAGAACTGCAGAAGCAGGACATATGTGTTGTCGTGAACTATCAGGTAACTAACTACCTCTTTCCAGAAGCATCAGCCTGCGAGGTGCGATTTTACTATAACCTAAAATAGTTATGGTACAAAGTTGTCAGTAAAGATAATGAGGAAGATGACGAATGTTTCATGCCTAGGTCCCAATAAGACATGTCTGAAGTGTGTGTGCCAGGTAAGGGAATATTACTGTAACACATTTCTGTTGTTACTGTTTCTTCTGCTGTCACTCATGTTGTGTTGTTGTTTTCTTTTTGTAGTCGTACGTCATCGTGTTCCTGTTCTTTTGCAATTATATACCTGCTGTAATTAGTGAATAGTACTACTACAATCCCAGCCTGCAGTATACATTACAAACACATCGACCCGAAGACGATTTCCCGGAGCATTCGTAAAATGTAATGCGGTTGCAAAGTCGTAAAAGTGAACTGGTTTCGTATCAGTAAATATTCCGTCCTAACGATCATGAAATGCAGGAAACAAATTCAACGTCATCAACAATCAATTTAATCTGTCTTCCATAGTAGCTCTTCGGATAGATAGTTGTCCTCTTAAATATGTAAGGTCCTATATTGTATCAGCACTTGTGATTGGCCAGAAAGAATATATAAATGTAATAGGTGTTATATGCCAAACAATACAGTTAGTTTTCTGAATGTCATATGGTTGCTGTGGTCTTGGAGATTGCATTAGCAAGTAACATCCAACAACTGTAGTACATCTAGAACACATTTCTAACGGTACATTAGTTATTCGTGTTAAATACACTGTTAAATAAATTGCATAAAAGGAGACAAGAGGTGGTGTTTAACATGTTGTATCCGTAAATCAATCATTATCACATCATTCGTGACACACTCAACTTGTAAACAAACCGTAACATAGTGTTGATGTTTGTCAGGCATATAACCAATGTTACCACGGTGCTTGTGGATGGTACCGCATCACCGAGGCATACTTTGACGACTGCGGCCCACAGAACAAATATGGCAAGGAAATAGTTGCATATGTTGATGCTAAATATTATGGGAAGGTTTATTGATGGCTGGTTTGTTATATGTTTGGGCAGCGTCTAAATGTGCTATTAATCGTAACGCTCGTTGACTGTTCAAATGTAGTACCACGTGTGTTCGCCAGATGGAATTACCTGATGATGTGTGTCTTCCTATGTCATGCTGTAGTTTGTCTTGTGTGTACTATACACCGTAACCATATACTTAATTAATCCACACTAGAAAAGAATGTGCATTTTAGATAAGGTACTACACGATTAACTCCGCCTGGGCCGGTCCCAGGCCCGGATGAGAAAGGAGGAGGGTTGGGCATGGGGCTAGCACCCCACCTCGTTGAAAGGTACTCGCTACAGAAACGTTGACAGTTACACGGTTACAGTGTATAGTCCACACAAGACAAACTACAGCGTGACATAGGAAGACACAAGTTATAAGGTGCCTCCATCTGGCGAACTAACGTGGTAATACATTTGAACACTCAACGAGCGTTACGATTAATTGCACATTTAGACGCTGCCCAAACATACGACAAACCAGCCATCAATAACCTTACTACAATATTTAGCATCAACATATGCAACTATTACCTTGCCTTGTTTGTTCTTATGTTTCCACTTTTCAGGTATAACTATGACGAGTATACAAGTGTATACTCTGTTATCTTTAAGTATGCCATTTTTCTGACATAATTATTTCGACGTATCAAAATTTATTTATTGTCTTTTTGAAGAAAAAACTGTCATTAGAAAGTATTATTATTATTAATTATTAATATTGACAAGATTGCGATTTAGCACCACGAACGTTGTTAAGAGTATTGGTTGCTCAGACGCAGGTCCTGCATAAATAATCGTTTCTTTTTTTAATTGAATTGAAATTTATTTCAACAACAACAACAACTACTACTACATTTTAAATACAGTACATACAATTCAAATAGTCGAATGAAAGGGTAAAAGAAGTACAATATGTATCATGTTTACCCTTATATTTGCTTAATTTCATTACTTTGATATCATGCACCCTTGAATAACAGATAGGGCTAATGACATTTCACTAGCAGCGTGTGTGTGCGTGTGTGTGTATGTGTATGTGTGCGTGTCTGTGTGAGCGTGTATGTGCGTGTGCATGTGCGTGTGCGTGGGTGTGTGCGCTCGTGAGTGTGTGTTTGTGTTAGTTTGTGTGTGTGTGTGTGTGTTGTGTGTGTGACTGTATGTTTGTGGGTGTGTATGTGTGTGTATGTGTGTATGTGTGTGTGAGTGTGTGTGTGTGTGTGTGTGTGTGTGTGTGTGTGTGTGTGTGTGTGTGTGTGTG
Organism: Oasisia sp. SBJ-2009; assembly: GCA_964017155.1. Classification (NCBI taxonomy): domain Eukaryota; kingdom Metazoa; phylum Annelida; class Polychaeta; order Sabellida; family Siboglinidae; genus Oasisia; species Oasisia sp. SBJ-2009. Next base: position 6,376,974 of record OZ024854.1, read on the forward strand.
TGTGTGAGTTTGTGTGTGTATGTGTGAGTATGTATGTTTGTGTACTTTTATGTGTGTGACACACTGATGAGGGAGTTAGCTAGGACGAATTTCATGTTCACCCCATAGATGCTGTGTTGTTTACGAATATCAATGTATTCGTGAAAATGTTCATCAAGTTGGAAGAATAAAAAGTTCTAACTAATAATTACTAACATCGATGTTGTGAACTGTGGCCTTCACCAGGATCGATGAAAGCCGGCGATGGTGGTCGAAACGTGGTTGTGATAAAAACATTACTAGTTGTCAAATAAAAATGTGTTTGAATAGTAAAAATCTAATTTGAAAGTGCATAGTTTAAGATTGTGAGTCTTGTATGTAATAAAATGCGAGATATCATAAATACATACACTCAACCTTCGTCACACCCGCGGTTTAATATCAACAGGACATGTACGGCACTATGTACGCACTTCCAAATACGTCAATCACTATACTGATACGTTCTTGCGGGTGGCTGCATCCAAAATTCAAAACCATCTATATTATAAAACGTTTCAGTTCATATGTGGAGTAACATAATCAACGTCATTGTTTTTTATTAAAATCTTCACGAAAATGTATACATTTGGTAGTGACAGGTTTATAATAGCTAACTTCCGATGTTTTCACATATATATTCAGGATACCAACTACTCCTTTGGATATACTCACATAAGAGAGTAATGTGTATGTTATATCACGATCTTGTCACAACGAAACAATAAGAAAGTGTCCTTATAAAATATTCTCAAGTTTTTAGAATGGCTAATATTGGCCAATCAACGCAAGAAACAACAACATGCAACGGCTGGTGACGGTTGTTTGGCACATACTAAAGTATGAGTAGTTTGAAATACATTGTGTTTGAATCAATAATATAACTGCAAAAAGTATTGTTTAGACTTGACCCTTAGCAGTTTTTAAATGTCTGACAGTACTGTATTTAGTTGTTGGTAATTACAATTTGAGACACCTCTAATAACTGGATCAGTTTATGTGTTACAACACTAAGGATGAATTACATGGACAATAGCACACAGAGGTGTAAAGCGTGCTGGTTGCTGTCCAGTTTGTCAGCAAGAATGTCCGAAGACGACTCGCCCGTTGCAGCACCTACTGAAGGTGTAGTTGTAGGTCTTGGTACCACAACACGAGAGTCCACTACCAAAATGCAGCCTTCCACGGCAACATGTCCTATAAAGTATACCGTATGCTGTAGAGCCACAACACGACTGACCACCACCAAAATTCAGCCTTCCACGGCAACATGTCCTAGAAAGTATACCGTATGCTACTGTGCCACAACACGACTGTCCACCACCAAGATGAAGCTTTCCACGGCAACGTGTGTAATATCTCGGATCGTACGTCCCGCAGCCTGAAACACAGTGACAGCGACACCACAGATTAGGATCAAGGGATTTTGCATGTATTCCACACTATAATACAAACACCAAGGACCAGTTTCATGAAGTATATTGAAGGCTTCGCTTAAGGTTTTAGTGAGGATTGGACCCTGCTATATATCGCTTAATATCAGCCCGCTGATCGTGACACACGGGGACCAGGGCACACGACCGTCGATATATTATAAAGGGATGACGTGACGCGAAAGACTATGAAGTACATGTC
>OZ024854.1:6386126-6393626 GCA_964017155.1 Oasisia sp. SBJ-2009
AGATGCCATCGAACCCGACGTACGCTGAGGAGAACATTATATACTGGCAGTACGTGTGTGTCTGCCTGAGCATGGCTTCATTTAGATGCGTTCCTGCTTTTCCACCAAGGGTGAGCATAATACCATTTGAATTGTGTTAGGACGGACCTTATGCCTTGAGTGTTCTCATGTTTTTTATATCGTTATTAATGAAAAGGTTGCCGGTGTTGGTTGAACCCAGTTTTATTAATTATAGAATAATTTTCTCGGTGTGCTCATTGATTGAGGTGGATGTAAAATTCCAAAATACTGGTTGATTTCATTTGGCTTTCCAACGTATTTAGTTAATCTAATTTTATTGCGTCTGCGAACCTTCCTTTACCTGTGGCTTTATTCATAGTGAAGTGTATGTGCACCATGATTATAATGCCTTAATATCAACTTGTTGTGCAATGCTCAACATAAATAAGGGTATAAATGAGAATTTACCGCATTTGCCTATTTTAATGGAATACATAATAATCGGTATATATTTTTGTCATTACATATTACTATTTTGTTTCGCATAAATGAGAGTAACAAACAAAAGCACTTGAATGTGAACAACGACTTTTATTACACCATTGTACTTTGGTGTAGGTTGACATAGCGGTCGCCAGACCGCATGCTGGTCACTATCGACGGGTGATCGCTGTGTCGACACTCGAATCGTCTGGTAGAATCACATGTTTCGGAACATACCCAACAGCGGCAAATACTTCGCATATTCGCAACCATCGGCGTTCGGGTTTACTTTGCATACTACAAAATCAAACAACACGTGGTAGTCAATTTAGAGTTTCCTTTTCTCTGTGTGCCACCACTATCTCTTGACTGTCTAGAGTCGATTTAAACATACACACACACATAATATATATATATATATATATATATATACATAATATATATATATATATATATATATATATATATATATATATATATGCGTGTGTGCATATACGTATGTATACATATATATAATATATATATATATATATATATATATATATATATATATATATATGTATCCATACATATATACACACACGCATATATATGTATATATATATATATATATATATATATATATATATATATATATATATGCATATATATATATATATATATATACATAAACATATATATGCGTGTGTGTATATATGTATATATATATATATATATATATATATATATATATATATATATATATGTATATATAAACATGTATCAATATATATACGCGCACACATTAATATATATATATATATATGTATGTATATATATATATATATATATATATATATATATATATATATATATATATATATATATAACTACATACGTAAAATCATACATGCATACATTATATGCATGCATTACATGCATACATACATACATAATAAATATTATGATGCATACATACATAATATGTGTATGTGTGTGTGAATGTGAATAAATGTGTGTTTCGTTTGCGTGTGTTCTTGTGAGCGTGTGACCGTATAACGGCTATGTAAATGTGTATGTGTAGCTTTATGTCGTTGCACGTTTTTGTGTGAAAAATGTCATGGCAGGCATGTCATATTACGAACTATAGTGCATGTGTTAATGTTTGTGACATGTGCCGCTGTAAAGGTGGATAATAGAAGCAGTACTTACTAGTTGAGGCCAGTTGTGTACCCTGGTCAAGCAATCTATCAAAATTAAAGCCCTCTGCTTGTGTCGCCACCAAAGCGACAACCAGCATCACGAAGATGAGCTTAGCGGCATTAACCCTGCAATCATTCAAAAGGCAGATACGTGCAGCCGTTATGGTAAAACTATGTTCAGTCGAACAGTACAATGACATTTACGAAATACGTGAAATCATTTTCTATTTCACCAATTCAAAATAGATATTACGTATTTAGACGATATTGCAAATAATACAATGTTGCAAAACAGTGTTTATTACGTATATGTCTTACTTACATTTTTCTTGAAGTTTGAGTAATCGCAAACTTGTCTACACTCGGATAACGGCGAAGGTGTGATTTGTTCCATCGAGACAACGATTTATATACCCGTTGGATAATGTCATCCGTCATATTGAATGACGTCACTGTAATATCAGTTTTCCTAACACAAACAAAACTGTTTACATGGATATGTGATCACGTATCGTCTTGCAATATCGAATCTGATTTGCGTAAATACCAACGTGTTACCTTATAGCAGATCAAACATTAACACACGTTAGTTTAGCGTTCGCTGACCTGATAACTGAAAACAATGGCTTCTTTTATATGCCACTATCTAGATATGGTGTGTGTGTGTGTGTGTGTGTGTGTGTGTGTGTGTGTGTGTGTATGTGTGTGTGTGTGTGTGTGTGTGTGTGTGTGTGTGTGTGTGTGTGTGTGTGGATTCTTGTTTAAACGCATGTGTGTATGTGTGTGTATATGTGTATGTGTTTCTGTGAGTTTGTGTTGGCTAATAGGTATTTTGTGGTTTCCTTTCAGATAGATTGGGTATTTCTGACATCAAACCTTCGATGGTAAACATACATGGACAACAATTGTGAAACAAAGTAATATTATAGTCTTTGTATTCCCTTTTGTTTTTAATTTCCTTTTTTTTTATAGAATTGGGCAATTGGAGAAAGTGAAATTGTGTTCAAATATTGTGTTGTACATATTGTTATCTTAACATCCGTTGATCGAAATCTTCGGCAAATATACACATTTGTATTATTTATTATTATTAAACTTGGCGCTAGAAAAGTTCATATATATATATATATATATATATATATATATATATATATATATATATATATATATAATGCGTAAAAAGTGAACGGTTGTAGCTATCAATATTCAGGTGAACGTTTGTGTGTTTCGAAATGTTGTTCGTGATTTTAATGTTTCGTGCAACTTTATATCCAAATTTGCTATGCGTCTGATCTTTCAAAGACATTATTTGTCGTAATTCAATATAAACGGTAGTGGGGTGTATGGGATTACATCAAACCATGTTTCACATAAGTCGTATTCAAACATCACTAATGGCCCGTTGCAGAATGGCTCAATTGAAAATAACACACCGACACATCTGAACATATTGAAGCCTGTATTTTGCATTTGTCTTACATAATTTAAACACTGCCTACTCAAGTTAATATCAAACACCGATATATAATATTATAGTAACAACTTATATTTTAATCAGAACATAACCGATATTTCAATTTTTGAGAGATATGACAAAATAGCTAATTGCAAGCACTAACACTACTAGGTGTTTTGCAATAGGACGATAGCCAGCTAGACAACATCACCCACCCAGCAGTTACCACATTTATGGTTGTTTGTGACGTTTCTGACGAGTGCGGCAGAAAAAAATGTAAACTGTTTTATGACATACTAAGTTTTAGCACATTACGATCGCTAGTGTCACACCGGCTTAAAAATGGGCAGAGGTTCAATAAATACATATATTTATGTGGTAATTAGCATTATTGTATTCCAGTTCTGATCAAATGTATGTTAGTGTTACTAATGGAGGTTTATAATCATTATATGTCTCCTATTGTTTTTAAATGCAATTTATAATTAATGAGTTCTACGTTTGACTGTCTTTGAAATATCAGACACTAAATTTATTGGGATGCTAAGGTGCGCGAAATATTCAACTCACGAGCAAAATGTTGAAACACACAAACGTTCACCTCAATTGACGGGTACATGCGTTTAGTTTTTATGCTATCTATCTATCTATCTATCTATCTATCTATCTATCTATCTATCTATCTATCTATCTATCTATCTATCTATCTATCTATCTATCTATCTATCTATCTATCTATCTATCTATCTATCTATCTATCTATCTATCTATCTATCTATATATCTATCTATCTATATATCTATCTATCTATCTATCTATGTATATATATATATATATATATATATATATATATATGATATATATATATATATGATATATATATATGACATATATATATATATATATATATATATATATATATATATATATATATATATATATATATATATATATATAGCACCACGTTTAACAATAATATGATAATACAATAAATACTTGTTATCATTTTAATATTTTTTCGCTATTTGTTTTACTTTTCGCTATTAAACTATTCGTTTTAAGCAGGTTGACTTTGACCCCTGTTTGTGTGGCAAATCCCTTACATTTAAAAATTCGAACTATTGTAGACAAGGTATACAAAGGCTAAATACACTCATTCGCGATATATCAATATGTCGGTGTTTTCTTTCAATGACGTTTGTTTCCTTTAAGCCATTAGCACTGTTTGAATATGACTTATGTGATGACGCGGTCGTTTGCTTGAACGTAGCCAACAAATATTTTCTTTGAAAGACCAGACGCAAGGCTAATTAGGATATTGAGTTGCACGAAACGTTGGCATAATACGCCCCCTTTTTCAGGGACACAAACGGAGCTGAATTGATATACAAGTTCAATTCCTGCGTATTTTAATAATATCTACGAACTTTCCTAGTACAGCGTTTAGTAATGATAACATACTAGGGACAATTATTTTAATTGTTTTCTCCTTTTAATAAGATATAGCAGAGTCATCATTGGTTGTCTCTGTATTGCCTACGTGTCACCTTTCTGACCAGGAACATGTGGTTAGTGCACGACAAAATATACGGGACCGCGCCATTTCTACACTAAATGTGCATTAATGTAGACGTTATGCTTTCATAATGACGGAGATGTTACACGACATAAATATTTAACTATGTGTGAAGCAGCCGTCTAGTGTGGAGTATACCGTTAATTGTAGATGATTCTAAACAACCATTCCAAAATCGTTCTAACACAACTGTCGGGCCACCAGTCGACGTTCCATCGCCTCATTCGGCTGCTAATGTACATTTCTAAACTAACGGATTAAGCAAACTCGTAATCGAAAACAGACGTCGGCGGGATGAAGCTATCTTACCGTTGATTTAACAATGGCAGGAAGCGAATTCCACTGCGCTGGTGCGGCAACTGAAAAAGCTAGGGTTCCCTGCTTTCGTTTTCACCCGAGGAAATGTAAAGAGGGTTACTACTGTTTGAGCGTAGTCTGGAATTTCTTGCTGGAGTTAGCATTGAATTTAGATATGCTGGTTGTGTAGATGAGAGTGTTTGATAGGCTATTGTACAAATCTTGAAAATGATGCGACATTGCACAGGGAGCCAATGCAATGATTTTAGAAGCGGCAACGAGCGAGAAAAATGAGGAGAAGGCGTGACTACCCTTGCTAAAACAAAAACTGGACACGCTGAAGTTTTGCTATATCCTTGTTTGCGGTATTGTAAAGGAGGGAATTGCAGTAGTCATGCTTGCTGCTTAATAGAGCTGTTGGGATGGTTTTAGCAACGGAAAGTGATATAAACCGGCGAATACGGCGAAGATCACGGATATGGTAAAAACAGCAACTGCATATTTTCTATATATGTTGTTTCAAGTTGAGGTTTTCATCAAACGTTACTCCGAGATTTAAAACGGAGGCGGCTAGTGTGATACTCTGACTCAGAATATGTGTCGGGAAAAAGCTATCGAGTTTTGCCCGTTATGTTGACGTACCAATGATGAGAAATTCGGTGTTATCTGCATTTACCTTTAATTTACTGTTTTTCATCCAAACGGAGACATCTTGGAGACAATCCCTGAGCTTGTTTAGGGATCGACAAGTACTTGGTGTGGTCAAAAAAAAAAAGTGTTGTGTCACCTGAGTAAAGGTCCAGGTTATGATCCAGGTTATGACTCTGGATAACCAAGCTTAGTGGTGTTGTAGATACAGTGAAAAGCAACTGCCCCAAAACAGAACCCTGTGAGACACCAAAAGGGGTGGGCAGCATGTCTGACATATATTTCATGCCTTCACATTGACGGTCACGTTAGACTATATCCATATTTAGCTATATGCGAGGTTAACATGCAAACCAATCCTCGTTAGTCGCTAGAGGCGCTGATACGCAACTAAACCCTTGTTGCGTACCAACGCCTCTGGCGACTAACCTGGGTTTGTGGAACCCCGTTTAGAAGAGAAGGTATAATGATGACGGTATTAGGGAAACCAGTGTCTGTTATGTAAATGTATCACTTAGATTGTGCTTGAAGTTTGAATAATCACAAACTTATGGACACTCGGCAAACGTCGAAGTTGTGATTTGTTCTATCGCGCGACGTGTCTGTATAGCCGTTGGATATAGGTGACCGCGAAAAGTAATGACGTCACTGTAGTATCAGTTGCCGAAACTCAAACAAAACCGTGTATATGGATAAAAGAACATGTATCGTGTTGCAATGTTTGATCTTAATTTCGGGGATCAAATATTCATTTACGTTAGATTAACTCTGACGGATCTTATGATAACTCGTAAACATTGCTAACTTCGTGTGGCTCAAATAACAGCGAAAATTTATTTTTTCTATGCCACTCTCTTTCATATTTGCTTTGCTTCGCTTCGCTTCGCATCGCATCGCTTTGCTTTGCTTTGCGTTGCGTTGTGTGCGTGCGTTGTGTGCGTGCGTGCGTGCGTGCGTGCGTGCGTGTTCGTATGTGCGTGTGTGCGTGTGTGCGTGTGTGCGTGTGTGCGTGTGTGCGTGTGTGCGTGTGTGCGTGTGTGCGTGAGTGCGAGTGCGGGTGTGTGTGATTGTGTGTACGTGTATGTGTAATCGTGTGCATGCAAATGTGTGTGTAATTAGGCGCGTCTGGTCTTTCAAAGAACACCGACATATTGAGATATCACGAAGGAGTGTATTTGGCTTTGGGTGGACGTCATCAAATGTCCCTATTTAAATTAGCCTTCTATATATATATATATATATATATATATATATATATATATATATATATATATATTATATATATATATATATATATATATATATATATATATATATATAATATATATATATAAATATATATCATGCGTAAAAAGTGAACGAATGTAGCCATCAATATTCAGGTGAACGTTTGTTTGTTTCAAAATGTTGTTCGTGATTTTAATGTTTCGTGCAACTTGATATCCAAATTGGCTTTGCGTCTGATCTTTCAAAGACGTAATGTCGTACTTCAATATAAACGACTGTGGGGTGTATAGGATTATATCAAACCATGTTTCACATAAGTCGTATTCAAACATCAGTAATGGCCGGGAGTAAAATGGCTCAATTGAAAATAAAACACCGTCACATCTGAATATATTGAAGCCTGTATTTAGCATTTGTCTTATATAATTTAAACATTGCCTATTCAAGTTAATATCAAACACCGATACCTAATATTATTATAGCAAATTATCTTTTGATCAGAACATAAACGATATTTCTGTTTTTGAGAGATATGACAAAATAGCTAATTGCAAGCACTAACACTACTAGGTGTTTTGCAATAGGACGATAGCCAGCTAGACAACATCACCCACCCAGCAGTTACCACATTC
>OZ024854.1:6398626-6458626 GCA_964017155.1 Oasisia sp. SBJ-2009
ACGTCACAAACAACCATAAATGTGGTAACTGCTGGGTGGGTGATGTTGTCTAGCTGGCTATCGTCCTATTGCAAAACACCTAGTAGTGTTAGTGCTTGCAATTAGCTATTTTGTCATAGCTCTCAAAAACAGAAATATCGTTTATGTTCTGACCAAAAGATAATTTGCTACAATAACATTAGGTATCGGTGTTTGATATTAACTTGAATAGGCAGTGTTTAAATTATATAAGACAAATGCTAAATACAGGCTTCAATATATTCAGATGTGTCGGTGTTTTATTTTCCATTTTGCTCCCGGCCATTAGCGGTGTTTGAATACGACTTATGTGAAACATGGTTTGATGTAATCCCATTCACCCACTGTCGTTTATATTGAAGTACGACATTACGTCTTTGAAAGATCAGACGCAAAGCAAATTTGGATATCAAGTTGCACGAAACATTAAAATCACGAACAACATTTTGAAACAAACAAACGTTCACCTGAATATTGATGGCTACATTCGTTAACTTGTTACGCATGATATATATATATATATATATATATATATATATATATATATATATATATATGTATATATATATATATATATATATATATATATATATATATATATATATATATATATATATATATATATATATATATAAACTCAGCAGCTGTACGACAAACTTCATTTGCTGTCAATTGACCCATCAATGTGTTACTGGCTTCTGGACTTTTTACTACAGCGATCACAGGTTGTTAAGATGAACAGTATAGTTTCCAGCACTATTATCATGAACACGGGGACTCCTCAGGGATGTGTCCTCTCCCCACTGCTATATTCTCTGTTTACAAATGACTGTGTTTCACATCACTCTTCTGTACCATTGTTAAAGTTTGCTGATGACACCACATTAATAGGGCTGGTGTCGGACTCAGATGAGTCTGAATACCGCCATGAAGTTAGCAGCCTGGTGTCGTGGTGTGACACTAACAACCTACAACTGAATGCGTCCAAAACTAGAGAGATGATCGTAGATTTTAGGAAGAGAAAAAGCCCACTTGCTCCCATTATTGTTAACGGCGACTCTATCGAAAGGGTGGATTGTTTTAAATTTCTAGGCACCATAATATCAAATGACTTAACTTGGGAAAACAACACAGATGCTGTCGTCAAAAAGGCCCAACAAAGACTGTTCTTCCTGCGCCAACTAAAGAAGTTCGGGCTGAGGAGAGAAATTCTTGTTCAGTTTTATCGTTCTGCTATTGAGAGTATTCTTACATTCTCAATATGTGTATGGTTCGGCGGCATCAGCCAGCGCCAGAGGGGCAGGCTTGACAGAGTGGTGAAAACAGCTTCCAAAATTGTCGGTAGTGAACTCACCTCTCTAACAGCCATATATAAAGACAGATCCAAAAAAAGAGCAGGCAAAATTATCTCAGACCAAACTCACCCCGCCCATCATCTGTTCGAATTATTACCTTCAGGGAAACGCTATAGGTGCATCCGTACGAAAACAAATCGCTTTAGAAACAGTTTTTACCCGAGTGCCGTAGCAGCCTTATCAGGAGTGAAATATAGAACGTAGCTGTAAAGACCCTGGAAACTTGGCTGTTTTCGCCTCTCTGGCGGAATTGTTATTTTTCTGGTGCTGGTTGGTGTGGCTGAGCTGTACGCGTGTGGGGTGTGGGTGTACCTATTCTCAGTGGCGGATCGGTGGTGCTGAGCAACAATCTTATCTTCTCCTGAAATGTTAGCTTAACTTAATAATTGTATAAATATATATTTTTAAACAAAATTGGACGCATTCAATTGTAATTCAATTGTAATGGTAAATATAATTTTAAAATGATATTTTAGTCCTCTTATAGTGTATGTCTATTTTTAAAGGATATTTTTTTAATTATTTATTTATTTATTTTATTAACTAATTTACACCATAATTATTGTTAAATAGATAATCTATTATTTTAATGTTGTCTTTAGTTATTTACTATATTAAAACAAATTTTTTTATATTAAAATATTTTTTTATTTTATTTTAAAGAACATATCATGTACAATGTATATTTTATATCTATATTTTATATTTGTTTGCCGTGTTCTATTTTACTGTATATTTAGGCACTATGTAAGTCAACGCCAGACTACATTCCAATTTATCATGTAACTTTTACACGTTGAATATGGCAATAAAGCTTTATTATTATTATTATAAACATTAGCAAATTAAAAACAAAAGGGAATACAAAGACTATAGTATCACCTTGTTCCAGAATTGATGTCCATATATGTTTACCACGCAGTGTTTATGATATATGCAAGCTATCAGGTCAGCGAACGATAAACTAACGTTTGTTTGATCTGCTATAAAGTAACACGTTGGTATTAACGCAAATCCGATCAGATATTGCCAGACGGTATGCGATCAGATATCCATGTAAACAGTGTTGTTTGTGTTAGGACAACTGATATTACAGTGACGTCATTAAATACGACGGTTGACATTATCCAAAGGGGTATATAAATCCTTGTCTCGATGGAACAAATCACTCATTCGCCGTTATCCGAGTGTAGACAAGATTGCGATTAATCAAACTTCAAGCAAAATGTAAGTAAGACATTTACGTAATAAACACTGGTTTTGCAATATCGTCTAAATACATAATTCCAATTTTGAATTGGTTAATTAGAAAATCACTTCACGTATTTCGTAAATGTTATTGTATTGTTCGACTGAACATTGTTTTACCATGACGGCTGCATGTATCTGCCCTTTGCATTGCAGGGTTAATGCCGCTAAGCTCATCTTCGTGATGCTGGTTGTCGCTTTGGTGGCGACACAAGCACAGGGCTTTAATTTCGACAGATTGCTTGACCAGGGTACACAACTGGCTTCAACTAGTAAGTATTGCTTGTTTTATCCACTTTTACAACGGCACATGTCACAAACATTAACAGATGCACTATAGTTCGTAATATGACATGCCTGCCATGACATTTCTCACACAAAACCGTGCAACGACACAAAGCTACACGTACACATTTACATAGACGTTATGCGGTCACACGCTTAAAAAAGAACACACGCAAACGAAACACACATTTATTCACAGTCACACACACACACAAACAAACACACACACACACACACACACACACACACACACACACACACATACACATATTATGTAGGTATATATGATTATATATATATGTATGTATGTATGCATGTAATGTATGCATGTAATGTATGCATGTAAGGTATGCATGTGTGATTTTACGTGTGTAGGTATATATTTATATATATACATATATATATATATATATATATATATATATATATATATATATATATATATATATATATGTTAATGTGTGTGCGTATACATATTGATACATGTTTAGATATACATATGTATTATGTGAGTGTGTATGTGTGTACGTATATATGCATGTTTACACATATATATATATATATACATACATACACACACGCATATATATATACATGTATATGTATATGTATATATATAATATATATATATATATATATATATATATATATATATATATTATAGATATATATGTATATTATGTGTGTGTATGTTTAAGTCGACTCTAGACAGTCAAGAGATAGTGGTGGCGCACAGAGAAAGTGAAACTCTAAATTGACTACCACGTGTTGTTTGATTTTGTAGTATGCAAAGTAAACCCGAACGCCGATGGTTGCGAATATGCGAAGTATTTGCCGCTGTTGGGTATGTTCCGAAACATGTGATTCTACCAGACGATTCCCGTTTGAGGGTCTACACAGCCATCACCCGTCGATAGTGACCACCATGCGGTCTGGCGAGCGCCATGTCAACTTACACCAAAGTACAATGGTCTAATAAAAAGTCGTTGTTCAATTATCAAGTGTTTTTGTTTGTTACACCCACGTACGCGAAACAAAATACTAATATGCAATGAGAGAAATATATCCCGATCATTATATATTCCATTAAAAAAGGCAAGTGTGGAAAATTCTAATTTTTACCCTTATTTGTGTTGAGCATTGCACAAATAATTGATATTAAGGCTTTATAATCATGGTGGTCATACACTTTACTGTGAATAAAGCCAGACGTAAAGGAAGGTTCGCAAAAGAAGATGCGTTGGAAAGCAAAACGCAATAAACCAGTGTTTTGGAATTGTTCATCCACCTCAATCAATTAGCACACCGAGAATGTTATTCAATAATTCATAAAACTGGGTTCAACCAACGCCAGCAACCTATATATTGATAATGAAATAAAAATCATGAAAACACAAGGCATAAGGTCCGTTCTAACACAATTCACATATGTGGTATTGGGCGCACCTTTAGTGGAAAAGCAGGAACGCATCTAAATGAAGACATGCTCAAGCAGACACACACTCCCCGTATGTAATGTTCTCCCCAGCGTACGTCGAGTTCGATGACATTTGGCGGTGGTTGATTCCTTATGAAAACTTCGCATCAAAGATGTGTGTTGATGACTTATGAAGGCATGCAGCGTCAACACAACGTCATAGGTGACAACTATTGCAGATCGCCTTATATGACCCCACGAAAGAATCCGTAGTGGAGAAAACGTTCGAGAATTATAAGAACGACATTTGCATAGAGTCGTAGAGACAACAAAAGGATCGTGAGAATGTGTGTATATATATATATATATGTATATATATATATATATATATATATATATGTTCTGATGTGATATATATGATATATATATAGTTACGCCTATATATATATATATATATATATATATATATATATATATACATATATATATATATATATATATATATATATATATATATATATATATATATATATAATTTATATAATGTGAAACAGATACTGATGGAACACACATTCTAAAGCAAGCAAAAACACACACAAAAACACAGAAATTTACCACGCTGCCTTCACTTTTTCACTTATATTCTATTAACAAGGGTGTTCCCCTGCTCCTATATATTCTGGTCTTGATGATTTGCCTGGTTTTGCCGGTTGAATAGCAACCCATATTGGTACTGACATTTTTGCGACAGAGCTAATACATCCTAGCTGGGGTTCTTCTACACACGACAGGGATGGGATAACAACTTCTAACAGATACCCTAACAAACGACAAGACGTTTGACATTGTGGGCGATCTGTCCGCGTTTAATTCCATCGGGATTGGGTGTTGAGGGAGTTAAGAAAACTTGGCATTTACAAACTGCATAATTGTACTTAAAATATTCAGTGTTTTGTTTTCCTTAGCTAACTTAGTAAACCTGTCGAAATCATATTATGACGAACGACGAATTAAGTTGAGATTACATTTCAAGTACCGACATTGCGACCACCTCTCATAATGACTACCATGCTGTCTGGCGAATATTATGTTTATTGCAAGTTTTAGTAGGACAATGGATCTCATCATCTCAATAGTTTATTAAAAGTGTTTCGCGATAACTAAATTAATTTATCTAATTGCAAGGACTAAAACTACTAGGTGTTTTGCAAAAGGACGATAGCCAGCTAAAGAACATCACCACCAAGCAGCGACCACATTTCTTGTTGTTGACGACATTTGTGATGAGACGGAGTGAAATGAAAAATGAAAACAGTTTTAACAGTGTTAGGACATTACGATCGCCAGTGTCACACTGGCTGAACTATGGGCTGAGGTTCAATAAATGCATTTATTTATGTGATAATTAGCATTATTGTATTCCAGTTCTGATCTCTTTTCTGTTAGTGTCAATAATGGACGTTTTAATCATGATATTTATCCTATTGTTTTGAAATGCGAATTGTAAATAATGAGTTCTAGGTTTGACTGTTACACATTTTTTAACGTATAGTGCCATTATTCATGTAATGTGGCCAATTACTTATATATAATTTTACCAAAATATTTCAGTGATTTCTAGCGACGTTTACTGGGCGATTTTGTTATGCTTCTCAAAAGTAGAAATATGCCTAAATGTTCTGATTAAAAGATCAGTGAATGCAATAATAGTAAATATCGGTGTTTGACATTATCTTAAATACGCAGTGTTTCATTTATTTTAAACAAATGCTCAACACATGCTTCAATATATTCAAGTATGTCGGTGTTTTCTATCAATTGAGCCATTTTGCTACGGGCCATTAGTGATGTATGAATACGATTTATGTTAGAGATGGTTTGTTGTAACGTCAGTCACCCCATTAATTTGGTCGTTTGTCTTGAATGACGACAAATGTTGTCTTTGAAATATCAAACACTAAACAGGCTGTGGGAGTCATTCGTTCTAAAGCTTGGGAGAACATTACACCATTGCGAGGAAGTGTTATATTGACTCCTGCGTCGACGTCTTCTTGCCTTGTGTATCACTTCCGTGCAGTGTGCTTACGCGCTATGGTCGGGTGCCCCGCCGGGTGTACCCACCCCTATAACAATATACCCCCATTAGGTATGTTGGTACGAACTCAAAGATACAAGGGTAGCTAGTAGGGAGCGTTGCAAGGCGCACTGTGTAATACTAACCAATACGATTTGCCGTTTTGTATAGGCGGCCACATCTTCCCTCACATTACAGTAGGCCAAGTTTTCAAAATAACAATCATTAATTACCATTTAGTTATAAATAATATCCGATACAATGTTGTAATGCGTATTTTTTATTTACTTGACAACCTTTTTTTAACCAATTCGTTTTTATTGTATTCACCTTATTTCAGATTCATCTACTAACTTAGTAGTATCATGCAATTTTATCAAACAAAGAAACTTGTAAAATGTTTGTCGTTGTGAGTGTGTGTGTGTGTGTGTGTGTGTGTGCGTGCGTGTGTGTGTGTGCGTGCGTGCGCGCGGGCGTTTGTGTGTGTGTGTGTGTGTGTGTGTATGTGTATGTGTGTGTGTGTGTGTGTGTGTGTGTGTGTGTGTGTGTGTGTGTGCGTGTGCGCGTGTGCGTGTGTGTGTGTGTGTGTGTGTGAGTGTGTGTGTGTGTGAGTGTGCGTGCGCGTGCGCGTGCGCTTGCACGTGCGCGTGTGCATCTGTGTGTGCATGCGTGTATGTGTGTATGTTTTTGTCTTTTTACGCACTTGTAGGTATTTAGCGTTTATTGGGTATTTCTAACTTCAAACAATCCATGTTTATCATCATATATGAAAGACAATTGTGAAACAAAGTAATACTGTTTTTTTTGTATCCCTTTGTTAATGACTTCCTACAGTTTGCTTTTATAGAAATTGGCTGTGGGAGAAAGTGACATGTTGTTAAAACATTGTGGTGTATAAATTGTTATCTCGACATCCGTTGATCGAAATCTTCAGCAAATACACACATCTGACACAAACTCCCACCAGTCTATTTATTGTATTATCATTGTTAAACGTGGTGCTAGAAATTTATATATATATATATATATATATATATATATATATATATATATATATATATATATATATACATATATATATATATATATATATATATATATATATAATGCGTAAAACTGAAAGGGTTTAGCCATCAATATTGATTTGTAATCAAACATATACGAGTGTGGGGTGTATGGCTTTACATCAAACCATGTTTCTCATAAGTCGTATTCACACATCACTTAGAGCCCGTAGCAAAATGGTTTTTAAGGGAGAAAAAAACACCTACACATCTTAATATAATAAAACCTGTATTTAGCATTTGTCTTCCATTTTTGAAACACGGCCTATTCAAGTTAATATCAAACACAGATATATAAAATTATTGTTGCGAATTGTCTTTTAATAAGAACATAAACGATATTTCTATTTTTGAGAGGCATGTAAAATCTCCGAGTAAACGTCACTCGAAATCCCTGAAATATTTAATTTTGAAGAAAAAAAGTAATTCAGCACGTAGCCTGCGTAATAGTAGTATACGCTGAAAAATTGATAACAGTCAAACGTAGAACTCATTAGTTACACATCGCATTTATAATAAAACAATTGGAGAAATATCATGGTTATAAACGCACATTAGTGACACTAAAAACAATATATGTATTTATAGAACCTCAGCCCATTGTTAAGCCAGTGTGACAGTAGCGATCGTAATGTGCTCAAGCAGTTTTAATTTTGTGCTGCCGCACTCGTTCTCGTCAGAAACGTCACAAACAACCATACATGTGGTCACAGCTGGGTGTGTGATGTTGTCTAGCTGGCTATCGTCCTATTGCAAAACAATGTGTTAGTCCTTGCAATTAGCTATTTTGTCATACCTCTCTCAAAAACAGAAATATCGTTTATGTTCTGATTAAAAGAAAATTTGCTTCAATAATGTTAGGAATCGGTGTTTGATATTAACTTGAATAGGCAGTGTTTAAATTATATAAGACAAATGCTAAATACAGGCTTCACTATATTCAGATGTGACGGTGTTTTATTTTCAATTGAGCCATTTTGCTCCCGGCCATTAGTGATGTTTGAATACGACTTATGTGAAACATGGTTTGATGTAATCCCATACACCCACAGTCGTTTATATTGAAGTACGACATTACGTCTTTGAAAGATCAGACGCAAAGCAAATTTGGATATCAAGTTGCATGACACATTAAAATCACGAACAACATTTTGAAACAAACAAACGTTCACCTGAATATTGATGGCTGCATTCGTTCACTTTTTACGCATTATATATATATATATATATATATATATATATATATATATACATATATATATATATATATATATATATATATATATATATATATATATATATATATATATATATATGTATATATATATATATACATATATATATACGTATATATATATATATATGTATATATATATATATATATATATATATATGTATATATATATATATATATATATATATATATATATATATATATATATATATATATATATATATATATATACCAACAATAAATAATACAATAAATAAACTGCAGGGAGTTTCTGCCAAATGTGTACATTTATTGAAGATTTCGATCAACGGATGTCAAGATAACAATGTGCACAACACAATATTTTAACAACATTTCACTTTTTCTATAGCCCATTTCTAAAAAAAAGCATTAGGAAATTAAAAACAAAAGGGAATACAAAGACTATAGTATCACCTTGTTTCAGAATTGATGTCCATATATGTTTACCACGCAGTGTTTATGATATATGCAAGCTATCAGGTCAGCGAACGATAAACTAACGTTTGTTTGATCTGCTGTAAGGTAACACGTTGGTATTAACGCAAATCCGATCAGATATTGCAAGACGATATGTGATCACATATCCACGTAAACAGTGTTGTTTGTGTTAGCACAACTGATATTACAGTGATGTCATTAAATATGACGGTTGACATTATCCAAAGGGGTATATAAATCCTTGTCTCGATGGAACAAATCACTCCTTCGCCGTTATCCTAGTGTAGACAAGATTGCGATTACTCAAACTTCAAGCAAAATGTAAGTAAGACATTTACGTAATAAACACTGGTTTTGTAATGATAATTTTTATTTGCAATATCGTCTAAATATGTAATTCCTATTTTGAATTGGTTAATTAGAAAATGACTTAACGTATTTCGTAAATGTTATTGTATTGTTCGACTGAACATTGTTTTACAATAACGGCTGCACGTATCTGCCCTTTGCATTGCAGGGTTAATGCCGCTAAGCTCATCTTCGTGATGCTGGTTGTCGCTTTGGTGGCGACACAAGCAGAGGGCTTTAACTTTGATAGATTTCTTGACCAGGGTACACAACTGGCCTCAACTAGTAAGTATTGCTTGTTTTATCCACCTTGACAACGGCATTTGTCACAAACATTAACAGATGCACTATAGTTCGTAATATGACATGCCTGCCATGACATTTCTCACACAAAAACGTGCAACGACACAAAGCTACACGTACACGTTTACATAGACTTTACGCGGTCACACGCTCAAACGAACACACGCAAACGAAACACACATTTATTCACATTCACACACTCACACACATACACATATTATGTATGTATGTATGATTATATGTATGTAAGTATGTATGTAATGTAAGCATGTTATGTATGCATGTAATGTATGCATGTGTGATTTTACGTATGTAGGTATATATATATATATATATATATATATATATATATATATATATACATATATATATATATATATATATATATATATATATATATATATATATATATATATATATTATATATATATATATATATATATATATATATATATATATATATATATATATATATATATATATATATATATATATATATATATATATATTATGTGTGTGTGTATGTGTAAGTCGACTCTAGACAGTCAAGAGATTGTGGTGGCACACAGAGAAAGGGAAACTCTAAATTTACTACCACGTGTTGTTTGATTTTGTAGTATGCAAAGTAAACCCGAACGCCGATGGTTGCGAATATGCGAAGTATTTGCCGCTGTTGGGTATGTTCCGAAACATGTGATTCTACCAGACGATTCCCGTTTGAGTGTCGACACAGCGATCATCCGTCGATAGTGACCACGATGCGGTCTGGCGACCGCCATATCAACCTACACCGTACAATGGTGTAATAAAAAGTCGTTGTTCATATTCAAGTGCTTTTGTTTGTTACACCCACGTACGCGAAACAAAACACTAATATGCAATGATATAAATATATCCCGATTATTATCTATTCCATTAAAATAGGCAAGTGCGGAAAATTCTCATTTTTACCCTTATTTATGTTGAGCATTGCACAAATAATTGATATTAAGGCATTATTATCATGGTGCTCATATACTTTTCTGTGAATAAAACCGGACGTAAAGGAAGGTTCGCAGACACAAACAAATTATATTAAGTAGATGCGTTGGAAAGCAAAACGCAATAAACCAGTATTTTGGAATTTCACATGCACCTCAATCGATGAGCACACCGAGAAAGTTATTCAATAATTCATAAAACTGGGTTCAACCAACGCCAGCAACATTTTCATTGATAACGAAATAAAAAACATGAAAACACAAGGCATAAGGTCCGTTCTAACACAATTCACATATGTGGTATTGGGCGCACCCTTAGTGGAAAAGCAGGAACGCATATAAACGAAGACATTCTCAAGCAGACACACACTACCCGTATGTAATGTTCTCCCCAGCGTACGTCAAGTTCGATGACATTTCCTCTTGTGTCGCATGGCGGTGGTTGATTCCTTATGAAGACATACTCTATAGCGAGTTGAAAACTTCGCATCAAAGAGGTGTGTTGATGACTTATGAATGCATGTAGCGTCGACACAACGCATATATATATATATATATATATATATATATATACTTTATATACTTTATATACTTTATATACTTTATATACTTTATATACTTTATATACTTTATATACTTTATATACTTTATATACTTTATATACTTTATATACTTTATATACTTTATATACTTTATATACTTTATATACTTTATATACTTTATATACTTTATATACTTTATATACTTTATATACTTTATATACTTTATATACTTTATATACTTTATATACTTTATATACTTTATATACTTTATATACTTTATATACTTTATATACTTTATATACTTTATATACTTTATATACTTTATATACTTTATATACTTTATATACTTTATATACTTTATATACTTTATATACTTTATATACTTTATATACTTTATATACTTTATATACTTTATATACTTTATATACTTTATATACTTTATATACTTTATATACTTTATATACTTTATATACTTTATATACTTTATATACTTTATATACTTTATATACTTTATATACTTTATATACTTTATATACTTTATATACTTTATATACTTTATATACTTTATATACTTTATATACTTTATATACTTTATATACTTTATATACTTTATATACTTTATATACTTTATATACTTTATATACTTTATATACTTTATATACTTTATATACTTTATATACTTTATATACTTTATATACTTTATATACTTTATATACTTTATATACTTTATATACTTTATATACTTTATATACTTTATATACTTTATATACTTTATATACTTTATATACTTTATATACTTTATATACTTTATATACTTTATATACTTTATATACTTTATATACTTTATATACTTTATATACTTTATATACTTTATATACTTTATATACTTTATATACTTTATATACTTTATATACTTTATATACTTTATATACTTTATATACTTTATATACTTTATATACTTTATATACTTTATATACTTTATATACTTTATATACTTTATATACTTTATATACTTTATATACTTTATATACTTTATATACTTTATATACTTTATATACTTTATATACTTTATATACTTTATATACTTTATATACTTTATATACTTTATATACTTTATATACTTTATATACTTTATATACTTTATATACTTTATATACTTTATATACTTTATATACTTTATATACTTTATATACTTTATATACTTTATATACTTTATATACTTTATATACTTTATATACTTTATATACTTTATATACTTTATATACTTTATATACTTTATATACTTTATATACTTTATATACTTTATATACTTTATATACTTTATATACTTTATATACTTTATATACTTTATATACTTTATATACTCTAAAGCACATACTGATGGAACACACATTCTAAAGCAAGCAAAAACACACACAAAAACTCAGAACATTACCACGCTGCCTTCACTTTCTTTCACTTATATTCTATTAACGAGGGTGTTCTCCTGCTCCTATATATTCTGGTCTTGATGATTTGCTTGGTTTTGCCGGTTGAATAGCAACCCATATTGGTACTGACATTTTTGCGACAGAGCTAATACATCCTAGCTGGGGTTCTTCTACATACGACAGGGATGGGATAATAACTTCAAACAGATACCGTAATAAACGACAAGACGTTTGACATTGGGGGCGATCTGTCCGCGTTTAATTCCATCGGGATTGGGTGTTGAGGGAGTTAAGAAAACTTGGCATTTACAAACTGCATAATTGTTCTTAAAATATTAAGTGTTTTGTTTTCCTTAGCTAACTTAGTAAACCTGTCGAAATCATATTATGACGAACGACGAATTAAATTGAGATTACAATTCAAGTACCGACATTGCGACCACCTCTCATAATGAATACCATGCTGTCTGGCGAATATTACGTTTATTGCAAGTTTTAGTAGGACAATGGATCTCATCATCTCAACAGTTTATTAAAGGTGTTTCACGATAACTAAATTAATTTATCTAATTGTAAGGACTAAAACTACTAGGTTTTTGCAAAAGGACGATAGCCAGCTAAACAACATCACCACCAAGCAGCGACCACATTTCTTGTTTTTGATGACATTTCTGATGAGACGGAGTGCGGCAGGACAAAATGAAAACTGTTTTAACAGTTTTAGGACATTACGATCGCCAGTGTCACACTGGCTGAACTATGGGCTGAGGTTCAATACATGCATTTATTTATGTGATAATTAGCATTATTGTATTCCAGATCTGATCTCTTTTCTGTTAGTGACAATAATGGACGTTTTAATCATGATATTTATCCTATTGTTTTGAAATGCGAATTGTAAATAATGAGTTCTAGGTTTGACTGTTACACATTTTTCAATGTATAGTGCCATTATTCATGTAATGTGGCCAATTACTTATATTATTTTACCAAAATAAATATTTATTTTACTGGGCGATTTTGTTATGCTTCTCAAAAGTAGAAATATGCCTAATGTTCTGATTAAAATATCAGTGAATGCAATAATAGTAAATATCGGTGTTTGACATTATTTTAAATACGCAGTGTTTCATTTATTTTAAACAAATGCTCTACACATGCTGTTGAGATAAACGAAGTACCAGAAGCAATCCATAATCCTTACACATGCAGCACAATTAACTAAGCTCTTATAGACCAGAATCCATGTTTATCCGTACTACATTGATTGTACCATACGTGGCAGTAATAGGGTTCGGTTAAGAAGAAAAGAGTCAGGGATAAGTTCATACTTTGTAAGCACGAAAGTGGTGTGAACTTTCTGGATGCAATGATATGACGTATTTGCTAGATGCGCAGACTTGAGTACGTCTGAAAGTGTATTTTCTGACATGTATATATATATATATATATATATATATATATATATATATATATATATATATATATACATGTGTATGTGTGTGTGTGTGTGTGTGTGTGTGTGTGTTTGTGTGTGTGTTTGTGTGTGTATGTATGTGTGTGTGTGTGTGTGTGTGTGTGTGTGTGTGTGTGTGTGTCTGTGTGTGTGTGTGTTTGTGTGTGTGTGTGTGTGTGTGTGTGTGTGTGTGTGTGTGTGTGTGTGTGTGTGTGTGTGTGTGTGTGTGTGTGTGTGTTCGTGGAAGCTTTGTCTTATTTAGATCCATTGATCAAATATGGCTTGACAGTTACTGAAATTTAGAATTTCGTGTCCAGTTTAGCAGATAATTATGATCCTGCGTTATACAACCGATATTTTAAGACACGTATATTGGATAACTATACTGATACAATTCAGTTCTGTCCTAGTTATCGAGTCAATGTGCCCATGACATGTGCTTTTCATCATATATTAGCGTAAAAGGTACTGCAGCAAAGATGAGACAAATTAATGTTGTCAAGTCGTGTGCGGAGATTATAAGACGTTGACAGGCGTCTTTTTTGTACCCTTAACTATTTCTGTGTACCTCCTAAATAGGCCGGATATTGCGTTTACCAGTTTATCGTTTAGAACATGCATGCGTTTTGTGATACTTGAATGCAATCAGGTCCGATAATCTATACTATTTTGTTAACAGTGTCATCTTTGAGCTCTGCTAGTATCCCCACCATAAAGTGGCTCGACTGTCTTGCCCAATATGCAAATAATACATCAAATTAAAGATTGCCAGAGTAGACTTGAAAATCCGAAGATGAAGTATCTTAAGTTATTATGTATTTTTGTCCATGGCTATGTTTATTTTCAATCATCTAAATATGGCAAGACAAGAAACAAACAAGTTTGAAATAATAATAGCTAGGGTAATATACTTGTGTTTTGGTATATAATAGAAATGTTTTTAATCAATGAGACAACTTTGGGGCAAACACCTCATTAATACTTCTCACTTGGGATAGTCATGACAGTGGGGATATATCTCGTAGGCAATTACCACCTGTTTTAAAACATCATTTGACTCCTCAGTATCTGATAATCTATATATATCTATGGTAGTCCTTGCCTGAGTGACGCAGGCTTTAACATATAAACACGTTTTTCACATGCATCTTTCCATCTATAATGTGTTCTGGTGATGACACTTTCCAAACGTACATGAAATTCAAACTTATATTGGCATTTGGCTAAATACCGATGACACATCGATTAATGGTCTTGCCATAATATTTTATGATATCATACATACCGAGCGATAATAGGAAACATATCATATACGGCGTTGAATTCGTCTCAAGCTTATAACTAATGTCAACAGTGGGTCAAACAGGTCTTCACTGTACATCAGCTACACCCTTTGACGACACGAAGCACTTAAGATGTGGTGATATATGGATCTAAAAATACCGAATTTCTTAAATAGGGACAAAATGGGATTTGCCAGAAGCCATCTTTAAAAATGGCGCGAATTGTTATGTTATTGAAGGTGACAAATAATATATTTGATATCGCTATCCACCAAGCTATCCAACAACGTCAATAGAATTGCTCTAGGTGACGCAGTGTTTGAGACATGGGGACATTTGTATTGACGACCGCCATCTTTAAAAATGGCAGATATAAATGCCGGAGGAGCCAAATCATTGTATATATGAAATCGGGGTCCCCTAAAATATACTCTCGCATACCACAATTATTGCTCTGCATGCCGCATTTATTAAGATGGGGGGATATTGAATTTGGCAGCCATTTTGGAAAATGGCCGTCGCCACGTTATGCCCCAAAAGTAAAATTGCCACCAAACTTTTTCCTTTTACTGATACCCTAATGATAACATTCTAACAAAAAAATCGCGTTTGGCATAGATTCTCACGGGATCCAGTTTTAGGTACACGAGGACCCTGACTAATTGGGTGTTGAAGGAGTTAAGAAAACTTGGCATTTACAAACTGCATAATTATACTTAAAATATTAAGTGTTTTGTTTTCCTTAGCTAACTTAGTAAACTTGTCGAAATCATATTATGACGAAGGACGAATTATATTGAGATTACATTTCAAGTACCGACATTGCGACCACCTATCATAATGACTACCATGCTGTCTGGCGAATGTTACGTTTATTGCAAGTTTTAGTAGGACAATGGATCTCATCATCTCAACAGTTTATTAAAAGTGTTTCGCGATAATTAAATTAATTTATCTAATTGCAAGGACTAACACTACTAGGTGTTTTGCAAAAGGACGATAGCCAGCTAAACAACATCACCACCAAGCAGCGACCACATTTCTTGTTGTTGATGACATTTCTGATTAGACGGAGTGCGGCAGGGCAAAATAAAAACAGTTTTAACAGTTTTAGGACATTACGATCGCCAGTGTCACACTGGCTGAACTATGGGCTGAGGTTCAAAAAATGCATTTATTTATGTGATAATTAGCATTATTGTATTGCAGTTCTGATCTCTTTTCTGTTAGTGTCACTAATGGACGTTTTAATCATGATATTTCTCCTATTGTTTTGTAAATGCGAATTGTAAATAATGAGTTCTAGGTTTGACTGTTACACATTTTTTGAACGTATAGTGCCATAATTCATAAAATGCAGCCAATTTGTTATATAGTTTTACCAAAATAAATATTTCAGTGATTTGTAGCGACGTTTACTGGGCGATTTTTTTATGCTTCTCAAAGGTAGAAATATGCCTAATGTTCTGATTAAAAGATCAGTGAATGCAATAATAGTAAATATCGGTGTTTGACATTATCTTAAATACGCAGTGTTTCATTTATTTCAAACAAATGCTCTACACATGCTTCAATATATTCAAGTATGTCGGTGTTTTCTATCAATTGAGCCATTTTGCTACGGGCCATTAGTGATGTTTGAATACGACTTATGTTAGAGATGATTTGTTGTAATGTCAGTCACCCCATTATTTTGGTCGTTTGTCTTGAATTACGACAAATGTTGTCTTTGAAAGATCAAACACTAAACAGGCTGTGGGAGTCATTCGTTCTAAAGCTTGTGAGAACATTACACCATTGCGAGTAAGTGTTATATTGACTCCTGCGTCGACGTCTTCTTGCCTTGTGTATCACTTCCTTGCAGTGTGCATACGCGCTATGGTCGGGTGCGCCGCCGGGTGTACGCACCCCTATAACAATATACCCCCATTAGGGATGTTGCTACGAACTCAAAGATACAAGGGTAGCTAGTAGGGAGCGTTGCATGGTGCACTGTGTAATACTAACCAATCAGATTTGCCGTTTTGTATAGGCGGCCACATCTTCCCTCACATTACAGTAGGCCAAGTCTCCAAAATAACAATCATTAATTACCATTTAACTATAAAAAATATCCGATACAATGTTGTAATGCGTATTTTTTATTTACTTGACAACCTTTTTTTAACCTATTCGTTTTTGTTGTATTCATCTTATTTCAGATTCATCTACTAACTTAGTAGCATCATGCAATTTTATGAAACAAAGAAACTTGTAAAATGTTTGTCGTTGTGTGTGTGTGTGTGTGTGTGTGTGTGTGCGCGTGCGTGTGTGTGTGTTTGTGTGCGTACGTGCGTGCGTGCGTGCGTGCGCGCGGGCGTTTGTGTGTGTGTATGTGTGTGTGTGCGTGCGCGCGCGCGCGTGTGTGTGTGTGTTCGTGTGTGTGTGTGTGTATTCGTGTGTGTGCGCGTGCGCGTGCGCGTGCGCGTGCGCGTGTGCGTCTGTGTGTGCATGCGTGTATGTGTGTATGTTTTTGTCTTTTTACGCGCTTGTATGTATTTAGCGTTTATTGGGTATTTCTAACTTCAAACATTCCATGTTTATCATCATATATGAACGACAATTGTGAAACAAAGTAATACTGTTTTTTTGTATCCCTTTGTTAATGATTTCCTCCAGTTTGTTTTTATAGAAATTGGCTGTAGGAGAAAGTGACATGTTGTTAACACATTGTGGTGTATAAATTGTTATCTCGACATCCGTTGATCGATATCTTCAGCAAATACACACATCTGACACAAACTCCCACCAGTCTATTTATTGTATTATCATTGTTAAACGTGGTGCTAGAAATATATATATATATATATATGTATATATATATATATACATACATATATATATACATTCATACACACACATACACACATATATATATATATATATATATATATATATATGTGTTTATATATATATATATATATATATATATATATATATATATATATATATATATATATATAATGCGTAAAACTGAACGGGTTTAGCCATCAATATTGATTTGAACGTTTGTGTGTTTCAAAATGTTGCTTGTGATTTTAATGTTTCTTGCAACTTAATATCCCAATTTTCTTTGCGTCTGATCTTTCAAAGACAACATTTGTCGTGATCAAACATATACGAGCGTGGGGTGTATGTCTTTACATCAAACCATGTTTCTCATAAGTCGTATTCACACATCACTTAGAACCCGTAGCAAAATGGCTTTAAGGGAGAAAAACACTACACATCTTTATATAATAAAACCTTTATTTAGCATTTGTCTTCCATTTTTGAAACACGGCCTATTCAAGTTAATATCAAACACAGATATAAAAAAATTATTGGTGCGAATTGTCTTTTAATAAGAACATAAACGATATTTCTATTTTTGAGAGGCATGTAAAATCTCCGAGTAAACGTCACTCGAAATCACTGAAATATTTAATTTTGAAAAAAAGTAATTCAGCACGTAGCCTGCGTAATAGTAGAATACGCTGAAAAATTGATAACAGTCAAACGTAGAACTCATTAGTTACAAATCGCATTTATAATAAAACAATTGGAGAAATATCATGGTTATAAACGCACATTAGTGACACTAAAAACAATATATGTATTTATAGAACCTCAGCCCATTGTTAAGCCAGTGTGACAGTAGCGATCGTAATGTGCTCAAACAGTTTTAATTTTGTGCTGCCGCACTCGTTCTCGTCAGAAACGTCACAAACAACCATACGTGTGGTCACAGCTGGGTGTGTGATGTTGTCTAGCTGGCTATCGTCCTATTGCAAAACAATGTGTTAGTCCTTGCAATTAGCTATTTTGTCATACCTCTCTCAAAAACAGAAATATCGTTTATGTTCTGATTAAAAGAAAATTTGCTTCAATAATGTTAGGAATCGGTGTTTGATATTAACTTGAATAGGCAGTGTTTAAATTATATAAGACAAATGCTAAATACAGGCTTCACTATATTCAGATGTGACGGTGTTTTATTTTCAATTGAGCCATTTTGCTCCCGGCCATTAGTGATGTTTGAATACGACTTATGTGAAACATGGTTTGATGTAATCCCATACACCCACAGTCGTTTATATTGAAGTACGACATTACGTCTTTGAAAGATCAGACGCAAAGCAAATTTGGATATCAAGTTGCATGAAACATTAAAATCACGAACAACATTTTGAAACAAACAAACGTTCACCTGAATATTGATGGCTGCATTCGTTCACTTTTTACGCATTATATATATATATATATATATATATATATATATATATATATATTTATATATATATATATATGTATATATATATATATATATATATATATATATATATATATATATATATATATACCAACAATAAATAATACAATAAATAAACTGCAGGGAGTTTCTGTCAAATGTGTACATTTATTGAAGATTTCGATCAACGGATGTCAAGATAACAATGTGCACAACACAATATTTTAACAACATTTCACTTTTTCTATAGCCCATTTCTAAAAAAAAGCATTAGGAAATTAAAAACAAAAGGGAATACAAAGACTATAGTATCACCTTGTTTCAGAATTGATGTCCATATATGTTTACCACGCAGTGTTTATGATATATGCAAGCTATCAGGTCAGCGAACGATAAACTAACGTTTGTTTGATCTGATGTAAGGTAACACGTTGGTATTAACGCAAATCCGATCAGATATTGCAAGACGATATGTGATCACATATCCATGTAAACAGTGTTGTTTGTGTTAGGACAACTGATATTACAGTGACGTCATTAAATATGACGGTTGACATTATCCAAAGGGGTATATAAATCCTTGTATCGATGGAACAAATCACTCCTTCGCCGTTATCCGAGTGTAGACAAGATTGCGATTACTCAAACTTCAAGCAAAATGTAAGTAAGACATTTACGTAATAAACACTGGTTTTGTAATGATAATTTTTATTTGCAATATCGTCTAAATATGTAATTCCTATTTTGAATTGGTTAATTAGAAAATGCCTTCACGTATTTCGTAAATGTTATTGTATTGTTCGACTGAACATTGTTTTACCATAACGGCTGCAAGTATCTGCCCTTTGCATTGCAGGGTTAATGCCGCTAAGCTCATCTTCGTGATGCTGGTTGTCGCTTTGGTGGCAACACAAGCACAGGGCTTTAACTTTGATAGATTTCTTGACCAGGGTACACAACTGGCCTCAACTAGTAAGTATTGCTTGTTTTATCCACCTTTACAACGGCATATGTCACAAACATTAACAGATGCACGATAGTTCGTAATATGACATGCCTGCCATGACATTTCTCACACAAAAACGTGCAACGACACAAAGCTACACGTACACATTTACATAGACGTTACGCGGTCACACGCTCAAACGAACACACGCAAACGAAACACACATTTATCCACATTCACACACACACACACACACACACACACACACACACACACACACACACACACACACACACACACACACACACACACACACACACACACATACACATACACATACACATAATATGTATGTATGCATGTAATGTATGCATGTAATGTATGCATGTAATGTATGCATGTGTGATTTTACGTATGTAGGTATATATTTATATATAGATATGTATATATATATATATATATATATATATATATATATGTATTTATGTATATTATGTGTGTGTATGTTTAAGTCGACTCTAGACAGTCAAGAGATTGTGGTGGCACACAGAGAAAGGGAAACTCTAAATTGACTACCACGTGTTGTTTGATTTTGTAGTATGCAAAGTAAACCCGAACGCCGATGGTTGCGAATATGCGAAGTACTTGCCGCTGTTGGGTATGTTCCGAAACATGTGATTCTACCAGACGATTCCCGTTTGAGTGTCGACACAGCGATCATCCGTCGATAGTGACCACCATGCGGTCTGGCGACCGCCATATCAACCTACACCGTACAATGGTGTAATAAAAAGTCGTTGTTCATATTCAAGTGCTTTTGTTTGTTACACCCACGTACGCGAAACAAAACACTAATATGCAATGATATAAATATATCCCGATTATTATCTATTCCATTAAAATAGGCAAGTGCGGAAAATTCTCATTTTTACCCTTATTTAAGTTGAGCATTGCACAAATAATTGATATTAAGGCATTATTATCATGGTGCTCATATACTTTACTGTGAATAAAGCCGGACGTAAAGGAAGGTTCGCAGACGCAAACAAATTATATTAAGTAGATGCGTTGGAAAGCAAAACGCAACAAACCAGTATTTTGGAAGTTTACATGCATCTCAATCGATGAGCACACCGAGAAAGTTATTCAATAATTCATAAAACTGGGTTCAACCAAACGCCAGCAACCTTTGCATTGATAACGAAATAAAAAACATGAAAACACAAGGCATAAGGTCCGTTCTAACACAATTCACATATGTGGTATTGGGCGCATCCTTAGTGGAAAAGCAGGAACGCATCTAAAGGAAGACATTCTCAAGCAGACACACACTCCCAGTATGTAATGTTCTCCCCAGCGTACGTCGGGTTCGAAGGCATCTCCTCTTGTGTCGCATGGCGGTGATTGATTCCTTATGAAGACATTCTCTATAGCGAGTTGAAAACTTCGCATCAAAGAGGTGTGTTGATGACTTATGAAGGCATGCAGCGTCGACACAACGCATATATATATATATATATATATATATATATATATATATATATATATATATATATATATATATATATATATACTTTATATACTTTATATACTTTATATACTTTATATACTGTAAAACACATACTGATGGAACACACATTCTAAAGCAAGCAAAAACACACACAAAATCAGAAAATTACCACGCTGCCTTCACTTTTTTTCACTTATATTCTATTAACGAAGGTGTTCTCCTGCTCCTGTATATTCTGGTCTTGATGATTTGCTTGGTTTTGCCGGTTGAATAGCAACCCATATTGGTACTGACATTTTTGCGACAGAGCTAATACATCCTAGCTGGGGTTCTTCTACATACGATAGGGATGGGATAATAACTTCAAACAGATACCGTACTAAACGACAAGACGTTTAACATTGGGGGCGATCTGTCCGCGTTTAATTCCATCTGGATTTAGTCAGGGTCCTGGTGTCATCCCGTGAGAATCACTTGCCAAAAGCGATTGTTTGAATGTTATCATTAGGGTATCAGTAAAAGGAAAAAGTTTGGTGGCAATTTTACTTTTGGGGCATAACGTGGCGAAGGCCATTTTCCAAAATGGCTGCCAAATTCAATATCCCCCTATCTTAATAAATACGGCATGCAGAGCAATAATTGTGGTATGTGACAGTATATTTTAGGGGACCCCGATTTCAAATATACAATTATTTGCCTCCTCCGGCATTTATTTCCGCCATTTTTAAAGATGGCGGTCGTCAATACAAATGTCCCCATGTCTCAAACACTGCGTCACCTAGAGCAATTATATTGACGTTGTTGGATAGCTTGGTGGATAGCGATATCAAATGTATTATTTGTCACCTTCAATAACATAACAATTCGCGTCATTTTAAAAGATGGCGTCTGGCAAAGCCCATTATGTCCGTATTTAATAAATACGGTATTTCGATCCATATATCACCACAACTAAAGTGCTTCGTGTCGTCGAATGGTGTAGCTAATGAACAGTGCAGACCTGTTTGACCCACTGTTGACATTAGTTATAAGTTTGAGACGAATTCAACGCCGTATATTATATGTTACCTATTATCGCTCGGTATGCATGAGATCATAACATATTATGGCAAGACCATTAATCGATGTGTCATCGGTATTTAGCCAAATGCCAATATAAGTTTGAATTTCATGTATGTTTGAAAAGTGTCATCACATCACCAGAACACATAATAGATGGAAAGATGCATGTGAAAAACGTGTTTATATGTTAAAGCCTGCGTCACTCAGGCCAGGACTACCATAGATCTATATAGATTATCAGATACTGAGGAGTCAAATGATGTTTTAAAACAGGTGGTAATTGCCTACGAAATATATCCCCACTGCCATGACTATCCCAAGTGAGAAGTATTAATGAGGTGTTTGTCTCAAAGATGTCTCATTGATTGAAGACATTTCTATTGTATACCAAAACACAAGTATGTTACCCTAGCTATTATTATTTCAAACTTGTTTGTTTCTTGTCTTGCCATATTTAGATGATTGAAAATAAACATAGCCATGGACAAAAATACATAATAACTTAAGACACTTCATCTTCGGATTTTCAAGTCTGCTCCTGCCTCTCTTTAACTTGATGTATTATTTGCATATTGGGCAAGACAGTCGAGCCACTTTATGGTGGGCAGACTAGCAGGAAACGTGTCAGTGACGTAGCTGAGCTCAAAGATGACATTGTTAACACAGTATTAGGGATTCTCGGACTTGACTGTTCATTCAAGTATCGCAATGCGTTTGCATGTTATAAATGATACACGGATATACAGAATATCATATTAATTTTGGAGGAACACGAGGTAACTGTTGAGATAAACGAAGTACCAGAAGCAATCCATAATCCTTACACATGCAGCACAATTAACTAAGTTCTTATAGACCAGAATCCATGTTTATCCGTACTACATTGATTGTACCATACGTGGCAGTAATAGGGTTCGGTTAAGAAGAAAAGAGTCAGGGATAAGTTCATACTTTGTAAGCACGAAAGTGGTGTGAACTTTCTGGATGCAATGAGATGACGTATTTGCTAGATGCGCAGACTTGAGTACGTCTGAAAGTGTATTTTCTGACATGTATATATATATATATATATATATATATATATATATATATATATATATATATATATACATGTGTATGTGTGTGTGTGTGTGTGTGTGTGTGTTTGTGTGTGTGTGTGTTTGTGTGTGTATGTATGTGTGTGTGTGTGTGTGTGTGTTTGTGTGTGTGTGTGTTGTGTGTGTGTGTGTGTGTGTGTGTGTGTGTGTGTGTGTGTGTGTGTGTGTGTGTGTGTGTGTGTGTGTGTGTGTGTGTTCGTGGAAGCTTTGTCTTATTTAGATCCATTGATCAAATATGGCTTGACAGTTACTGAAATTTAGAATTTCGTGTCCAGTTTAGCAGATAATTATGATCATGCGTTATACAACCGATATTTTAAGACACGTATATTGGATAACTATACTGATACAATTCAGTTCTGTCCTAGTTATCGAGTCAATGTGCCCATGACATGTGCTTTTCATCATATATTAGCGTAAAAGGTACTGCAGCAAAGATGAGACAAATTAATGTTGTCAAGTCGTGTGCGGAGATTATAAGACGTTGACAGGCGTCTTTTTTGTACCCTTAACTATTTCTGTGTACCTCCTAAATAGGCCGGATATTGCGTTTACCAGTTTATCGTTTAGAACATGCATGCGTTTTGTGATACTTGAATGCAATCAGGTCCGATAATCTATACTATTTTGTTAACAGTGTCATCTTTGAGCTCTGCTAGTATCCCCACCATAAAGTGGCTCGACTGTCTTGCCCAATATGCAAATAATACATCAAATTAAAGATTGCCAGAGTAGACTTGAAAATCCGAAGATGAAGTATCTTAAGTTATTATGTATTTTTGTCCATGGCTATGTTTATTTTCAATCATCTAAATATGGCAAGACAAGAAACAAACAAGTTTGAAATAATAATAGCTAGGGTAATATACTTGTGTTTTGGTATATAATAGAAATGTTTTTAATCAATGAGACAACTTTGGGGCAAACACCTCATTAATACTTCTCACTTGGGATAGTCACGACAGTGGGGATATATCTCATAGGCAATTACCACCTGTTTTAAAACATCATTTGACTCCTCAGTATCTGATAATCTATATATATATATGGTAGTCCTTGCCTGAGTGACGCAGGCTTTAACATATAAACACGTTTTTCACATGCATCTTTCCATCTATAATGTGTTCTGGTGATGACACTTTCCAAACGTACATGAAATTCAAACTTATATTGGCATTTGGCTAAATACCGATGACACATCGATTAATGGTCTTGCCATAATATTTTATGATATCATACATACCGAGCGATAATAGGAAACATATCATATACGGCGTTGAATTCGTCTCAAGCTTATAACTAATGTCAACAGTGGGTCAAACAGGTCTTCACTGTACATCAGCTACACCCTTTGACGACACGAAGCACTTAAGATGTGGTGATATATGGATCTAAATACCGAATTTCTTAAATAGGGACAAAATGGGATTTGCCAGAAGCCATCTTTAAAAATGGCGCGAATTGTTATGTTATTGAAGGTGACAATTAATATATTTGATATCGCTATCCACCAAGCTATCCAACAACGTCAATATAATTGCTCTAGGTGACGCAGTGTTTGAGACATGGGGACATTTGTATTGACGACCGCCATCTTTAAAAATGGCAGATATAAATGCCGGAGGAGCCAAATCATTGTATATATGAAATCGGGGTCCCCTAAAATATACTCTCGCATACCACAATTATTGCTCTGCATGCCGCATTTATTAAGATGGGGGGATATTGAATTTGGCAGCCATTTTGGAAAATGGCCGTCGCCACGTTATACCCCAAAAGTAAAATTGCCACCAAACTTTTTCCTTTTACGGATACCCTAATGATAACATTCTAACAAAAAAATCGCTTTTGGCATAGATTCTCACGGGATCCAGTTTTAGGTACACGAGGACCCTGACTAATTGGGTGTTGAAGGAGTTAAGAAAACTTGGCATTTACAAACTGCATAATTATACTTAAAATATTAAGTGTTTTGTTTTCCTTAGCTAACTTAGTAAACTTGTCGAAATCATATTATGACGAAGGACGAATTATATTGAGATTACATTTCAAGTACCGACATTGCGACCACCTATCATAATGACTACCATGCTGTCTGGCGAATGTTACGTTTATTGCAAGTTTTAGTAGGACAATGGATCTCATCATCTCAACAGTTTATTAAAAGTGTTTCGCGATAATTAAATTAATTTATCTAATTGCAAGGACTAACACTACTAGGTGTTTTGCAAAAGGACGATAGCCAGCTAAACAACATCACCACCAAGCAGCGACCACATTTCTTGTTGTTGATGACATTTCTGATTAGACGGAGTGCGGCAGGGCAAAATAAAAACAGTTTTAACAGTTTTAGGACATTACGATCGCCAGTGTCACACTGGCTGAACTATGGGCTGAGGTTCAAAAAATGCATTTATTGATGTGATAATTAGCATTATGGTATTGCAGTTCTGATCTCTTTTCTGTTAGTGTCACTAATGGACGTTTTAATCATGATATTTCTCCTATTGTTTTGTAAATGCGAATTGTAAATAATGAGTTCTAGGTTTGACTGTTACACATTTTTTGAACGTATAGTGCCATAATTCATAAAATGCAGCCAATTTGTTATATAGTTTTACCAAAATAAATATTTCAGTGATTTGTAGCGACGTTTACTGGGCGATTTTTTTATGCTTCTCAAAGGTAGAAATATGCCTAATGTTCTGATTAAAAGATCAGTGAATGCAATAATAGTAAATATCGGTGTTTGACATTATCTTAAATACGCAGTGTTTCATTTATTTCAAACAAATGCTCTACACATGCTTCAATATATTCAAGTATGTCGGTGTTTTCTATCAATTGAGCCATTTTGCTACGGGCCATTAGTGATGTTTGAATACGACTTATGTTAGAGATGATTTGTTGTAATGTCAGTCACCCCATTATTTTGGTCGTTTGTCTTGAATTACGACAAATGTTGTCTTTGAAAGATCAAACACTAAACAGGCTGTGGGAATAATTCGTCCTAAGGCTTGTGAGAACATTACACCATTGCGAGTAAGTGTTATATTGACTCCTGCGTCGACGTCTTCTTGCCTTGTGTATCACTTCCGTGCAGTGTGCTTACGCGCTATGGTCGGGTGCGCCGCCGGGTGTACGCACCCCTATAACAATATACCCCCATTTGGTATGTTGTTACGAACTCAAAGATACAAGGGTAGCTAGTAGGGCGCGTTGCATGGTGCACTGTGTAATAGTAACCAATCAGATTTGCCGTTTTGTATAGGCGGCCACATCTTCCCTCACATTACAGTAGGCCAAGTTTCCAAAATAACAATCAATAATTATCATTTAACTATAAATAATATCCGATACTGACAGTAGGGCCTAGGTGACAGTAGGGCCTAGTTGACAGTAGTGCCTAGGTGACAGTAGGGCCTAGGTGATTGTAGGGCCTAGCTGACAGTAGAGCCTATGTGACCGTAGGGCCTAGGTGACAGTAGGGCCTAGTTGACAATAGTGCCTAGGTGACAGTAGTGCCTAGGTGACAGTAGGGCCTAGGTGACAGTAGGGCCTAGGTGACAGTAGAGCCTAGGTGACAGTAGGGCCTAGGTGACAGTAGGGCCTAGGTGACAGTAGAGCCTAGGTGACAGTAGGGCCTAGGTGACAGTAGGGCCTAGGTGACAGTAGGGCTTAGGGTTACTCACATATGCAGTTAATGTAGGATCACCTTAATGTTACCTGTAATTGCTACCATCTAAATTCAAAGGAAACATCAATAGCATTAAGATCAATAGGGTGTATGTGGCCCCTAATGACATACCCCGTTTCAGTGAGAGGCAAAATAAACCAAAACAGCATAATAGTGTAGGGTGCATCAAGCAGCTGTGCATGGTGATAGTATGTATGTATGTATGTATACATGAACCATGGGACCGAACCGTGCATGCATGTATAAATCAAGATAAACCAGTGGTTGGGATTTTGGCCGTTGGGATTTTGTCTGGTTGGGATTTTGTCCGTTGGGATGTTGTCCTCGCACCTCTTATTTACGTGTCTTATTGAACTACGACAGGTCTCCTAGTCTCGCTTAACCGACTGTCGGTCGGCTGCGGAACTACGCCGAGAAGACAGTCTGGTGACATTTGCCGGCTTTTGTTTGGTATCCGCGTGATCTATAAAATGCTGCCACCTCACGGACACTGCCGTAATATTTTTTTTTATAAACAACTGCAAATTTGTATTTCTATTTATTTTGGGTTAATATAAGTTTAATTTTTAATAGTTTTTATAATACAGCATTATTTGATCAAAAGGTTTCCTTATTTAATTTGTATGCTATCCGTGTCGGGCTAGACAATGCTGCCACCTCACGGATACTGGTTAATCCTGCCGTAATTCTTATTTTATAAACAACGGTAAATTTGAATTTTTACTTACTGTTGTGTTAATATAAGTTCAATGGTGAATACTTTTCAAATGATATTATTATCTTGTAAAACTATATCGTTATTTAAATTTTTATTTCATAGTTGGCCTGAGAGCCAATCAGCGTCTCTACCCTATTCTGGGGTAAGGCTGCCCGGATGTAGAAACTTAAGCATATATACTGTCCCAGGCGTAGTTGAGGGGGCTTAAAAGTGCTGCCACCTCACGGAGTCTGGGTAACCGAGGCTACAGGTCTCCATGTGTTGGTTGAACAGTGGCGCCTCCTGGGGAATGCTGGAGTAATAACAATCTACATTCTAAATATCGTGACATGTCCATGATGTCATCGTTAAATAAAGGGGACTGAACGCAGCTGTTATACGATGTTACACGATGTTACATATTGCAATGTATAAGTATACATTACATTTGACAGAAACCAACTCATTTACAAGAAAACTGAATATATAAGAATTATACACTAAAACGAAATAGATCTGAAATCGTATGCAAAGTTACTTAAAATGTAACTCGTACAACGCTTTGCTTGAATAATGGCATATTAATTTCCGATGTCATGATACAGGGAATTTGTTGTAGTCAACTTGCCAAATTCATAGTTTTGTGTTCGCTACAGTGGAGCAAAACGCCACTAAGCATTGTTCTATAATAATCAGGAAGTCATGTTTTAGCTCAGAAATCATTATTTCCGATCACATAGCATCTAGTTATTGAGGTTTTGATAAATGTTTGGGACGCATAGCTTTGCGGCAAAGTATTACAAAGAATTAAAGCAAAACAACTGTTCGTAAGTCTTAATAGATTCGATAGATGACACCACGCACCAGCGGGCACACGGCAGGTGGCGGTAACCGGCAGACAGAACGTTCGATGTTCCATAGTGACGCTGTAGCGCTTACATTTTTCCGGCGTTAAAACCGTTCCGATTGACGTTTCTGCGCATGCGCGATATATATGTAAAATCATTAATGTGCAGCGAAAAGACCAAGCATTTATGGTATATATACTTCGGATTGTTCATTAGGATGTATATAACCTGTTAGCAAAGTTATTTGTCGCAAATTAACAAGAGGTATAAGTTTCGAAGCATATTTTGATAGCAAGCGTAAATCACGTGACTGTAGTTCGCCATAATCCGTGATAGTGTTTTATATAAAACGTAATATTTTATTGCATTGAACCACATTTTAAGAAACTCTTCGCAGTAATCATCACAGAAATGTCAATCGGAACGTTTTTAACGATCGGAAAAATGTAAGCGCGATAGCGACAACGCTGTTGCCGCGTTTTCCCGCCTGTGACGTCATATAACAATCAAATCGGCGAGGTACAAACACATACCAATAACACATCCAGAAAATCAATTTTTTTATTTGTCAAATTCAATTTCGAAGGGAATAATAAGTTATTTGACACAAATATAGATTTCAACTTAAAAAAACAATATCAATTTCCATTCTTACTTTTGGACATGCACATTTAAGCTCTTGTCAGAAGAAAGCGAGATATTAAAAGAATAGTGCGTTAGGCGTTTATAGGAGAAGTGATATGGGTGTATTGCCCCTCATGGGCATATTATTACCCCACCCTGTCCTATTTTGATTTTTGTGGTGAGTAGAGTACCAGTTCTGCACGGTTGAAGACTAAGCTATTCATTAGCAGTTTTCGGAAGGTTGGCAGATAAAAACATAGTGCAATATCCAGTTCTCGGAGCACGATGCATGTTACTACCCAGCCGACCTGTCCATAGAACTCTATGATCTCTTCCCCAGCAACATCAATCAGAATAAATTATTTTGAGAATTATTTCAAAGTAAACGACTTGTATGATATCATAGGCACCCTGTTAGTTTGCACTGCTACTGTACAACTGCCTTCGTGTCCCCTTAATAAGAAGCATGATAACAGGCGACATTCTGGAGGGGTGACGAAGGACGATATATTTAAAAAACCAAACAACTTTATCAAAATGTTTACAAAATACATTACACAGTCACCATAAATGTCTAGTTATAAAACTAAAACCACACATCACCAAAATATGTAAGCATGGTGTGGCTACCCATGAGAAAACATAAGAATATCCACAGAAAAACATGCGAAAATATCAGCTGTTGTTCCACTGTGCTTGATCGAGCATTATACCAGCATTTTACAAATTTCTTTTATCAAAAATACTGGAACATTAAAGACATACCAATAAGCAAAATGAGACATTTTTAAACACTGTAACTTCAACAGTTGGCAAATAACACGTATAGTCTCTAGGAGCATGGCACAAGTACACACCAAAGAACTGATGTTGTATTTTTCATTCATATTAAGTCTGAATTTGTTAAATAAATACACACGAATGTTGTACATACATTATACACAATGTTGTTTATAAACGTGTATGCACAGATAAACGGGATACCTCACACAACCTACAGCAACCAATGAGAACTCATGACAGGTTCCTGTTTTGATAGACTGAAGATTGATGAGAGACACCATCCCAGGAACAGAGATGAGACTGTACCGTCATCACAGCAGTGACAGCACTACGAGTTATCTATGGCTGTGACATGTGTCAGCAATGCAGTGTTCTGGGCAGCATTATGGTTCATTGGGATCTTGCCAAGAGGTGTCCTTGCATTTGGGGACGATGCTTTTGCGACCTGCTGTAATCTGGTGTTCGACTTCTGCTGCATAGGTGCCTTCTGGCTTGTGTGAGATGATGACATTG
Organism: Oasisia sp. SBJ-2009; assembly: GCA_964017155.1. Lineage (NCBI taxonomy): Eukaryota > Metazoa > Annelida > Polychaeta > Sabellida > Siboglinidae > Oasisia > Oasisia sp. SBJ-2009. The sequence goes on from OZ024854.1 coordinate 6,430,170, forward strand.
CTGCAGTGGCGACAGACCATCAGGTTTACCATAATCCAGCCAATTGCTGTATTTGACCTGGTGCTCACCGTGTCTACTCGATGTTTACCACTGCTGTCCAATCGTCTGTCTCATTGTATGCCAATGTTGCCTGACCCAATACCTCATCTGATCTGATTTTGACCAATGTTGCCTCACCCACTACATCATCTGACCCTCTGTTCACCAATGTAGTCTGGCCCAGTACCTCGTCTGTGCTGCCTGCAGTCACTCCAGTTGTACATCAGCTGTTAAGTCCTGTTGTGTGCGACACCAGGGCTCCCGTGACTGCTGTGAACTCTGCGACCACTGACGCGACCACTGTGACAGCTGATATGACCACTGCAAACTCTGCAACCACTGCAAACTCTGCAACCACTGCAAACTCTGCAATTGCTGATATGGCCAGTGCGAAGTCTGCAACTGCTGCGAACTGTGGACACTTTGCGACCGCTGGTGTGCTTGCTGCTGCTGCAGACTATCAGATGATGAGTGCTGTGGCTGCTGTGGCTGCTGTGGCTGCTGTGGCTGCTGTGATGGCCATGGCTGTTGTGATGACCGTGGCTGTCGTGGCTGCTGTGGCTGCTGTGATGGCCATGGCTGCTGTGATGACCGTGGCTGCTGTGGCTGCTGTGGCTGCCGTGACCACCGTGACTGGTTTGACCGCAGTGGCTGCTGTATCTGCTGTAACCGCAGTTGCTGCTGTAACCGCAGTGGCTGCTGTGGCTGCTGTAGCTGCCGTGATGGCTGAGCACTGCACACAAACATCTAGAATTGCATTATCTAGCACTAAGATGTTTTCTGTTTAATTTTGTTTGTTGTTATGAACGTGCGTGTTTTGGGAACCACGGTTTAATAGCAATGTATAAATGAGGATATATATATATATATATATATATATATATATATATATATATATATATAATAATTATATATATATGTGGACGTAATTTTTGTTTTGCTTCATGTTTTTGTGCCTCTGTGGTTTCTCTATCATAATACCATGTGGTAGTCAGCTGAACTGTGTCTACACTTTATGGATCATACTGAAGGACAGAAAACGTGTTCTTACTACATTGAGAATAACACAATAGATTGACATTTGAAACTGGGGATCTTAGTACAGTAATTCATTAAAGACAGAGTGAAACAAAAGTATTGGCTGCGTTAAAAAGGTAAATTGTCTTGTTCACAGCAATGGTCAACTGTTTATAGCAGAAGGATAACTGTGGATGAAAGAATGATATTAGGTGAAAGAACAAGAAAGCTTTACCTTGTGCTTGGCTGGCTGTATGTGAATGGCAGGGGCTTGGTGAGTAGTTCGTCCAGTGTTGGTCCGTAGCGTCCGAGTGGGTCGTCCGGCACCATGAACAGGTCACCCACAAAGGAATACATCAGAAGTCTGACGACACGGTCAACACACATTAGTGAGTGCCATCAGCAACAAGCGATCATCATCACCATAAACCTGAACTCAACCTTAACTAAAATATCACCATAAACCTGAACTCAACCTTAACTAAAATATCACCATAAACCTGAACTCAACCTTAACTAAAATTTACACCACATGGTTGACTTGCATGAGCATAAAAACAAAAATGGTACCCAGAAACCAGGTTCACAACAGAATTGTGAAGATTAACCATAATTTAAAACGTCAAATATGTAAATGTTATCAGTTACCTAATCATCTATAATATATGATGTTTATAGGGCCCTGGTTTGATCATAACTGTTGCTCAGGTCCTGAGGAAGTAACATATTTAAATTTCACTAGTGTTTGTTTACTGTCAGATACAGCAATTACATACATATGACTATCATGGGAAATTATATAATAATATTCATACACAAACATGAATGGAATTGAATGAGTAAGTTTCCAGATGAGCTAGTTGCTCATCTAATGAACATAGGTGAAATGTTGTTTGGGATGATGACAACTTGTACTTCTGGTAAGTAAACAAAGTACAAAGCACTGTCAAGTTGTATGACAAGTCACTTGTTTGAAATGCAGACTACTACAATGACAAATTTACAGTGTACTTGCACATTGACACATTTACTATACTAAAACTGATTAATATTACAAACTGTCAATGACTTACAGTCACCTCTCACTAAAACATAAATATTTGTTGTGCTAGGCAGTAGACCATAACCTATAATTGTGACGACTCACCGATATCACGTACTCACCGTTTTTCAATGACATCACGCCAAGCGACCACATCATTCCAGAGATCGCGGAAGTTGTCGTTGCTCACTATCACACCTTCAGTTGTAGATGCTAGTCGCAGGTGGAATCTGGCAATGGACACAAGACGACTGACTGTTAACTGGCAAATGGTTAAAGCAGCAAACATAGTTTCACTTTTCATAACTCACACATCGTCGCAAAGTTCATCTGTGGATTGATCATGAAACAATCAGGGGCATGTTAACATAGAAAATACTGATTCGATGTATATTTTGATCTTGTAAGAAAAACGGGGATGATCTGGTTACTTTTAACTGCAACAGTTTAACAGGCCCAGAGTAAGATTGCAAATGTTACTCAATAAATAATAAATATCCCCAGACAGTTCTATTTAATATGTTCACCAAGACATTTGGTCAACCCAACTGTTCCTGCATAAACTCTCACCACTAGTCGCGCATAACTGCATACAACACATAGTTTCTTAATGAACATTTCAACATGCTTTTAGTTAAATTAAGAACACCTTTGAAGGCAGCATCTACTGCAGCAATTCAACTATACAGACACAGCACAAAGTGACAGCATACCTGTCATCGTAACACACAATGTTCTTGCCCTGCACCCTGCGACTGGGGGTGAACACAAGAACGCCCTCTGCCTTCAGCTTGTTTAGTAGATACTGGTCACTGATCGGGTAGTCTGGCCTGATAGCTGTCTGTGTGCGCCACTGTGGCACGAAGGCTGTGATCTCTGTGTGACCACGCTGGCGGAAGTAGTCGACACACAGTTGGATGCCCTTGCAGGAGAATATCTTCCCATTGCCATGCCTGCGAGGACAGTCAACTGGGTGAGTTACTCATAACCACATTTAGTAGTAAACCTAGTACTACACTGAAGGTTTGTTAATATATTATTCTAAGGGATTGAACAAAAAATAGCATCATTGCACTCTACAACACTTCAGTGGATCATGACAAACAACAAAGAAAGAAACATTTATTTAGTTTTACTGCAAGACCTCCTGCAAAATCATGCATATTAATTTTCACAGAAAAGCCTGTTGCCATGGTTATGGTTATGCAAATGAGATGAAATTATACAATTGGTCATCTTTTCCCATCAGAAACATATCCTGAACGTTTTGCAAAGATTGCTTGTCTGGTTGCCGAGATATCATCTGAATACATTTCCCGACCAGTGTCCTGCCTTAATAAAACTGTAGGTGTTTACACACCAAGAGCCATTGGTGACTGGGACAGAGTAAGTAACCAGAGCATGGGTACAGCTGACTTCCCCTACATGAAAAGAAAACTAATAATGTAACAACAGACTGAGGGTGGTGCAGAGGACTACACTTACGCCATTGCCAGGTTGCTGCCATCAATCACTATGTATCGCAGTCGACTCTTCTCAGATGCACTCTGCTGCTTCAGCAAAGGCTGTGGTATCGGCACTGATGACGGTACCAGCTCGAGTTTCTCCACTCCAGTTTGGTTGGGAGCAGCTTCTTTGATCTGATTACACACTGCCACTTTGGGTTGAATGGAGGCTGCCACTTTGGGTTGAACAGAGGCTCCCACTTTGGGTTGAACAGAGGCTGTCAATTTGGGCTGAACAGAGGTTGCCACTTTGGGTTGAACAGCGGTTGCCACTTTGGACTGAACAGAGGATGCCACTTTTGACAGAACATAGGTTGCCACTTTGGACTGAACAGGGGCTGCCACTTTGGACTGGACAGAGGTTGTCACTTTGGACTGGACAGAGGTTGCCACTTTGGACTGGACAGAGGTTGCCACTTTGGACTGGACAGAGGTTGCCACTTTTGACTGAACATAGGTTGCCACTTTCGACTGAACAGAGGTTGTCACTTTTGACTGAACAGAGGTTGCCACTTTTGACTGAACAGAGGTTGTCACATTTAACTGGACAGAGGCTGCCACATCGGGTTGAACTGAAGCAATCAGTTTGAAGCCTATGTCACTATGAGTGGTACTCTTCATGTTTGCTGCGATGCTGTTGTGTTGGGGGACAAGAGTGGCACTGGTCTCAAGGACAGCTGGTGAGTTGTCATCAAGCTGTGTCGCCGTGCGTTTCAGGTTGCGCTCTGTGCCAAGTGTGTTTCTGTCTCTGTCAGCCATACTGCTTAACACCAACATGTTTTGCTGAGCAGTGCAACCCTGAGAGAGACTGTCAAGTTGTGCTGAGTTGTTCTTCAACTGCTCCGACCTGGCAGCTGCTGGTTTCTGCGTCTTCTTTGCTGGAATCACATCATCACTCTTATCAAGATTGCTCTTTTCCTGACTTGAGCGTTGTTTCTCACAGGCCTGTTGACTTAGTTTCTGACGCTTGCTGCCCTTCAGGTCATCAGTAGAATCCTCTGTCGCGTTCTTCCATGACTGTATGCCTGCACCACTCAGAGCCTTATGTGACAATTGGGCTGATTGTGTTCTAGGGCCATTGAGAACCTTCAGTGGTGATCGTGCTGACTGTATGTTAGGACCACTGAGACGCTTGGGTGGCGGTTGGGCTGACCGTGTCAAAGGGCCACTCTGAGTCTTTTGGGGTGACTCTACAGTTGGAACATGACCACGGGTCTTAGACGGTTCATCGTGCAGTGAATCCTTCTCCTCAGGTAAACAGGTGAGCAGGTTACGTGGCTCACAAGGTGGGTCTGTCTCGGTGCCAGTGCTGTGGACAGCACCCGTGCATGGCTGTGGCGGCTTCACACACGTGCTGCTGCCTCCGCCTGGGCTATTCACGGGAGTGTGGAAACTGTCCTGGAGCATGGCAGACAGACTGACATCAGGGCACTGCTGGACAATGGTGTCATCAAGGTCAGTGTCAACAACAATGACATCAGGACTGTCTGGGACACCGCCTGGCCTTGTGTTGGCCGTACGACGCGGCGTCTGTGGGTCCTGGTTCTCCTGGAGCCAGCCAAGGATTGTCCTCTTCACTGCGTTGTTCATGTAGGTGAACTCCTCCTCCGAGATGATGATGATGCTGTCGTCAAGGCTGAAACGTCGTAGTTCCTTGTTGAGGCGTTTCTTGGCGCGGTGGGAGGGCGACTGGAACGCGGCAGTGCCACTGTCACTGGTCTGCTCCTGCAGGTATATGTTGATGAGGTCCTCGATGGCTGACAGTGCCAGTGTCACCGACAGCGTGTCACAGCCGAGGACACGCAGCTCGCCCCGCTGGCCGGGAGAGAACATCACGATGGCCTTCGACTGCTGCTCCAGTTTGACAAGCACGGTCGGGTTGACGAGAACATTGTGCATCTCCTTTGGGTAGTTCACCGTGATGGTCTCTGTTGGCGCCACTAGTGTCTTTATGTAGTCCTGAAACAAACAGCAGCAAACTGATGAATAACCAGCATGAAGCCAAGGATGTTCCCAGAAAGATAAAACATACAAACAATCACGCTCAGTAGCAGAACAAAAAGTATGGACTATGGATAAGCCTGAAGGGACGGGGAGCAAGAGATACAAGCTTTTTACCAGAGGATTACAATCAGGATGCAGGACATTTGGCAGAATGAATGCAGGCAAGTACTAAGCAGAGGTGGAGAAACATGAAGACAGCAGGAAAAGGCCATTAAATGCGAGTTTAGAAAGATGCCAATGATAGACAGACCAAGAGCTGATGGCAAATTGCACCAGGATAGCACTGTTTAACCCAATACAAACATACAGCACAATCTCTGATTTTGTGTACACAGAATCCAATACTATTGCAGAAGAGTCCCTGAAAATATTAGAGTGGGCAAGTAATAAGTTTCAGAGAAATTAATATTTTCAGGGACTCTTCTGCAATGGTATTGGATCCTGTGTATATATTATAGTATTAGCAAAATCAGTGATTGTGCTGTATGTTTGTATTGTACAGGTTATACAGTGCTATCCTGGTGCAATTTGCCATCCACGGGTGACGTCGGGTGTACTTAATTTAATGTATTTCTGAACAATATTATTTGCCTACTCTAATATGTTCAGGGACTCTTCTGAAATAGCATAGGATACTGTGTACAACATATTAGCAAAATCAGAGAACACATTTGTTGGGAATCTGAGGTCAAAGGCCAAATATCAAAAATTACAACATTCTTATTTACACTAATGTTTTAATTTTATAATAGTTGTGTGCATGATTATTGGCTTTCCATTGATATATTGATTGTTTCTCTAGCTTTATTAATAGCAGAGTTGCAGGCCTTAATGTAGTGGTCAGAATGCGATTTGGGTCAAAGTTCAGTGACCTATATCTTCAATGATACTTGACCTAGATTTGTATTTTATTTTTATGTTCTCGCATGAGCCAATAACTGTACTAAATTTCATCAAAATTGGAGTCGGGTGATGTTTTGAGTGATTGATTTGACATGGAATGACCCCTCAGCTGCTGAAACATACATAACCATGAATGGACTGTACATAATGGACTCGTTGCTGAAGTTGGCCATTTATTAAAACCTACATTAATTACTCACTATTGGGCGGTGTTGGCTTGACTTCTTCTTTAAATCCCAAAATACAAACGCTGAATTATATTGCAATTCACCGGTTTGATGAAATCATGTTTTTGGAGCATCAGTGAATGTGTTTATTGTAGGCATGCCATATCAGCCTAGTATAATACTGATCTTCCTCATCTGATTCATAAAATGTTAATATCAATTTACAAGCCGGTATAGGCATCCATTCGCAGAAGGCTAGGCAAAAACACGATTAATATATGTGCAAAACAAACAAGGCCTCACTCATATTTACTGTACCTCAAGTTAATTAAACATAATCAAAGCAACTGTTCAAATGTTAAACAAACACTTGAGAGATCATTAGGAAAACCATGCCCTAGGTATATAATAGGCACGGAAATGATTGGACTGGTGCTGCAATGCCAACTTCAGAGCAGAAGCCAGAGCAGAGGCAGACCAAACAACAAACCCAGCAACTTGCCCCACTCCAGATTCATTTTTATGTTGCATTTTTACGTTACATTTCTTGTATGTCAACAGACTCAACACATGTTTCAAGGTACACCTGTACAAGTCAAATATGATAAGAACTTCATAAGTGACATATCTGCACATATCCAAAATGTTGTTTTGTAGCGCGAATTGGAGTGGGGATTGGAACTGAATGATTATAGATGGAACAGAAAAAAAATTATTTAAAAAAATTGAATTGGAATTGAACAAATTGAATTGAAAGAAATTGAAAAAACATTAATTGAAATAAATTGAATTGGAGTTAAAAAAATGAAATGAAAGACATTGAAAAAATTGTATTGACCCAAGCCCCTAGTCATCTGGTTTGTTTAGTTAATTGGTATATAAAAACTATACATTTTGACAAAACCGAATGCAACAACATAACCTGTGCAATCACTTAAAAACATATACATCATAAAGTGAGTTATGTAGCAACTCATAATTCTAAAACAGATTTTATATGACTAAAGAAGAGAGTTGAAGATGACGACCTTAGCGAGCTGTCTGTCATCTGGTTCACCCTTCACTCCAATCCACTGGTTCTGACGGTGTCGTGCCCCGTAGACTACATCCACATGGAACCTGGTCTCAATGTGCCTCTCCTTCTCCTCCACCAGCCACACGCAGCTCCTCGCTACGGTCACCTCATCCAATCTTCCATTGATCTGTCTCTCCATCCTTCACGTTGTGTACCGTCACTGTCAAAATACAAAACATCAAGATTGTTAAAAAGTATTCATTATAAAACTATGTTTGGACCGTTTGTCCATTAAAATAGTTAATTTAAGTTTGTTTCAATTCCCTATAATAGACAACTTCAAATTTTAATTTACTAGATTTCAAAAAGCTTCAAAACCTTTGAACAGTGTAAAATTCAATGACTGTCACATTACCAGTATAACTGCAGTACTCTCCTAGTGTCTACCTTTATAACACATGAACTATCATTGTTGACATATAGGCCTCACTGAGCAATATCAGAAATGACCACAAGAATGAACAGTACAAAACAGTAGAGTTACTGTTAGATGCACCAGCTAGAGGGGCCAACTGCTGCCTGCAGGTGGCCAGGTCCACTCCAGCTGTTGTCCCTCCCCTGTGACTCACTCATAACCCTGGTCATTTGTAACCTGTTGTCACGAGTTTTGAACGAGTTTGACACGAGTCGTACTGGGTCAGAACTGGTACAGATTCACTGGTACGTGTCATCACGTGAAAAAACTCGTGATTTCACGGGAAACACGTATTGACACACCAAATTTGACAACAGAATCTGGTGAATTCACATGAATTGAACCAGTTGAACTTGTGAATTCACTTATGGAACAGGTGTGAAGCTGGGGGACCATCCAGCCTGGGAGGCTATCATTGTGTCTTGAGTTTGGCTAGGCTAGAATTGCAATTGTGATAGAATTAGTGATTGTGCAGTACCTATGACCTATGGCTACTCCAGTGCCCATGTAACTGACTAACTGAGAAACTCCTGGCTTGGCCAAGTTTTCATTTGCCTATCAGCATCATACTATAGGTCACTCCAGATATAAGGGGTCAAAAGCATTGAAAAGTGTTTAATATCGTAGATTAGCAGAAATGTATATTTGTATTAGAATAATTACCATAACTAAGAAAGTAATCACTGTAGTTGTTGCTTGATAACATTTGCCAAAAAATTAGTTTTGCAAAAGTTAAACAAGTTGAGTGTATCTGTGACATTTGACAGATGTTTGCTGCCCACATAGGGGTGACAGAGCATGTGTCCTGAGGGTGCTAGGACAAAATCCCAGCGGTCAAAATCCCAGTGGACAAAATCCCAACTGGACAAAATCCCAATGGACAAAATCCCAACCACTGGTTTTAGATGTGGGTGTCCAGACTTTCTTGATTTATACATGCATGCATGGTTCGGTCCCATGGTTCATGTATACATACATACTATCACCATGCAGAGCTGCTTGATGCACCGTACACTATTATGCTATTTTTTGTTTATTTTGCTTCTCACTGAAACACTAATTCTAACAATTTGGTGTCACAGTGGAATTTGTATACCTTTGAACTAACACCTGCAAAACAGTATTAACTGCTTTCATTTGTTCTCAACAATGCAACTCATCCTTACACTCCCCTTCAGACCACTGCCATCCTGGAAGTACATTCTCTCACCTATGCATTGTGGATTGTTTTAGGGGCCACATGTATCCTATTGATCTTAATCCTATTGATGTTTAAGTCTTGAATAGTCTAGGATTAGGGATAGACTATAAAATGTTATGAAAGCCAGAATTTCTTGAAGGTGTTGGCATGTACATTAGATTAAAACATGTGTAATCTGGATGGTTCAAGCACACTACACTATTTGATAATTTGTGAGACTTTTTTATATGTAAGATTGTTGAATAAACATAAGCTATGAAATGAGCAATAAATGAAGTTGTTAATAAATGTTTTGTATATAGAGGCATATATGTATATATATATGTATATATATATATATGTATATATATATATATATATATATATATTATATATGCATACGCAGAGAAAGTCTAGTCCAACAGTCCATCTAAAATTGGTTGGGATTTTGTCCATTGCAATTTTGTCCGCTGGAATTTTGTCTGTTGAGATATTGTCTGCTGGGATTTTTCAATTGGGATTTTGTCCTGCACTTGTCTAGAGATAGTTGGAGCAGTGTAAATGCATATTGAACTTATCAGGATTATACGCTCAGAGTTTGTGTGGTGCACTGTATTGTTTGTACAAATCCAATGAGATGAAGACTTCCATATTGATAGCATAATGTTTTGGGTGATGCTAGACATTTGTTGCTGTAACATGAGTTAAGATTTCCCTTATTCACACCACCAGATGACGCGATTATGACTGGTGAAACCTGTCACCACAGCTTTATGTAGAGACCCGTCCACCCGTCATTTGGACGGATAAAAACGAATATGGACGGGTAGAAATATGGGTGGACGGAAAAAAAAATTAAGTAGCAAAAAAACCGTCTTCCAAAACCATAGCTATTGTTAGTTATGCCTTGAAAGTGAGTGTAAATGGTGTCACATGTGTGTTTGTAGTCCTTTCAGGTCAAAATAAGACATTTAAAGTTTGTGAACTGGGCAATAATTTGATCCTGCATAAAGCCCTGCCTGTCACAGCTGATTACAACCCACTTCCCAAATACATATCTTATGTAACTAAATATTCAGTTTTTTAATTACCTATGTCAGATGGCATTTACTTGTAAAGATTCTAGTTTTTGCTGATAATGTATGTTGTTTGTCAGCCATAACAACATAATTTTATTTCACAGTCAGTCAGACATTACTTGACAGACGACTATAATGTCCACTTGCTAATTTTTATTTAATCAAAGCACTATCTCCGAGACTGATGAAACTGTAAAGCACCATAATATAAATCTACACAATTATTATATTTAATACATACATATCCGAGATATTATTTGACATAATATTCATGATATTTCATCCTACTCAAATTCATACTTGCCCTGGTATTTTTCTTGTTGGGAGGTCAGAAGGATTTGCTGCCCCTTCAGACAACATAGGGAGACAGGGGTCCAAGTTTAGTGGCCGTAATTTATTATCATGCAACATATTTGTTTGCTTATAAATGTTCTTATGTTGTTATAAAATAATGTCCGTCCATGATTCTGCGCTGATAATTGATTTTTTTGGTGGTAAGAGTGGTTAATGATTTGGTCTTCTCAATGTAGTATTTTGGTTTTTATTATTTATGCCTGCAGCCATGTTGAATCACAGGCCCCATCTTTAAAAATTATTTGCGAGATTACGTTAATTGAGTATAGCCATTTTGAAAAGTAGCAGACAAAAAAGAAAGATACATGAAAGTGATCTTACAAATATCATCATAATCCGACAATGTTTTGTGACTATTTATTTACTTGGATTCCAGAGATGGAGCGAGTACAATACAAATGTACTCGAGTACGAGTACGATTACTTTGAACATGCATGAGTATGAGTACAAGTACGAGTACTCAGAAAATAAATGTACTCGAGTACGAGTACGATTACTTTAGAATGTCATCATGATTACTTTCACGATTACTTTAGAATGTAATCATGATTACTTTCATGATTACTTTAATAAATATCCTGTTTCTACTGTAAAGGCGACCTCCATGGAATCAGGTGTCATTCTTTTTCTGTTGCTGTGCCAATATCTAGTGTTCTAACTGATTACTGCTAACTGCTATCCACTATCCAGATGTTATTATTATTATTATTATTAATCAGATGACTTTCTCATGTGTTGAATGAACCATTTAATACTGGATTGATACTCAAGATGTCCATATATCATACTACAAATTAAAGGTGTCATAGTGATACTGTAACAAATAGCATACAAGTATTATAATGAGTGACAAATTAGTGGTGGTTCAACTATGTCAATGAAGTATCAAGAGGAAAATATATTAACAATAATATCCAATTCAAATATGTCATATATCAGATGGTACAAACAGAATAGTTGGGGATTTAGACAGGTTTACAGTTTACACTTCAACATAATGGACAGGGATTTAGCAGCTAACTGCCCAGTCATTCACACCATACTGACCGAACAAACAGTACAGGTGGGGCTGTGGCATGGCTTCTAAAATTTCAAAGCAAGATGTTAGGGGATGCTTATCTCCTGCAGTGCTTCCCAGGGACTGTCACAATATAACTTGTACTTTGTACTAAGCAGGAGGGTGAGGAGGTGTGGCCTCTCTGGGAAGAGAAGGTATAATTAGGGAAATCTTACTGAATATTTATTTAACTTAAATGCTCAATAGTAATAGAAAATGAATACCTCAATTATTATTACATTTATTAGATTACTTCTAATATCGTCATTTTATCTGTCTAATATATTTGCTTGCAACTGTTCATATGAAAAAAAATGTAATCGTGAGAAGTAATCGTGAGTACGATTACTTTGGTAATGTACTCGAGTACGAGTACGATTACTTTGCTTCGTACTCGAGTACGATTACTCAAAAAGTACTCGTACTCGAGTACGAGTACAAGTACACGAGTACGATTACTCCATCTCTGTTGGATTCATCGGGATTCATGTGAAGAAGTGTAAAGAACGGTATGGACGATAATATGATTAGTGTCTTTAGTGATAGCTTACATATTGATAGCACAAACATGCATAAGGTCTGTTTATGGAGCCCCTGACTCAAAAGCATTTTTCCTTGGTCCGCGCAATACAGCAAACAAGGAACCATTTCTAAACCAGTTGGCACATGTCATTCTGGTTCATAATTGGTACTGCTCCACCTATATGTATTGTACGACTGTAGGAGTCTTTGATTAATTAATTACTATTATCAGAAGAAAATAATAAAAGCAATTGTAAAGATGTATTGGCTAAAAAAAATAGATCATATTTTGTTTGGAAAATGTGTTTTAATTTGAAATTTCATAAAATTGTAGCTTCCTTAATATTTCATATACATACATGAGACAAGCACCACTGCACTTCAATTAGAGATTATGATCTGGGGGGAAATATTTCTTTAGAATGTGTTTCATATATTATATATAATATATAGCAATTAAACTGTCAGAAAACGTCATCAAATTTGTAACTTTACATCTGTAGTTTGCGTCACACTTCAGTTAAATACATGAAACAACTACCATTATATTTCTTATAGTGACTACTTTCTGGGAACATTAAAAAAATATTTTTTCTAAAGACAATTTTGGTCCGACCGGGCTCTGTTCCAGGTGGCAGCTGCAAGTACTCAAGTACTTGTTTAACTAAGACTAAGTCTAACGCTGGACATGCACGTCGTTGTTAAAAAAAACCTGAATGAATGTAAAATCACCATAGCTGACGCCTCTCTGGATTTGTGCTGTTAGGACTTAGAGAAAGACTATCACAGATCAAACCAAAACAACGATTACGATGTCAACATGCCGGAGTCGGAGAAACGGTGACAGTGACGTCATTCACTGATTGCATTGACATTGTAACTATTGTGCTGACACATTAAACAAGGTTAACGGTACTCCAACATGTCGAAGTTAATTAGCTTAATGACATCAAGTCAAAATGATCTAATTATACTTTTAACAAACCTCCATTTGAACGGTGATTATCGATGCATACGACGCGTGACAACTTGAGCTGACTTTCGCGCCACCTAGTGGTTATTAGTTTCCCGCATTTTCTGGTTCCAGAATCCTTCCCTAGACCAAAGAGGACCCTATAAAAGCAGAATTATGCAGGTTGTCTGAATTTTTGTGAGCACATATGTAGTGTGGAGTGATTATAAATGACGTTTTTGTGCAGTGTGACATAAGAGCTGTCAAATTATGACAGCTGTCATTCGGTGCATTTCTGCGTAGTAACACAGTTGTCATTTTGCTCGGTTATATACTCAGGGGCAATCCGTGGGTGGTTCAAACAGAACTGGAGGGGTGTAAGGTTTGAATTAACTTTGTGGGAGCCTGAGGTATTAAAAGTTCACGAATTTTTCACTGGACCTCTGTCTATGGAGCGTAAATATGCTGTGAAATTGTCAATAACAGAGCTGATCAAGATTAATAGGAAATAAAGGAAACGTTATAATGGTCGCCTATGGAAAATGCAAATGTGGCCTGAGTCCTAATTGAAAAACGGCCGTTTTAACATAAGAGGCACGAAAACGTGGCTTGAGCGACGCGTGAGGTTGTTTTTGTACCATTTGAAGTTGCTATTGACTGGAATACAATGGAGTCATTATTTACTAATAATGCTCCATCTAGGAGAGTTAGTAAAAGTAATTAGCAAGCTAAGATATTGGTAAATGCCTGAGCCGGACGCCATCTTTAAAAATGGCGCATATATGAATGTTAACGAAGGTCAAATGTACATTGGTGTATATCGCTATCCACCAAGCTACCCAATGTCATCAACAGTATTGTTCAATGTGATGTAGTTTTTGAGATATCGTAACATTTGTATTGATGACTGCCATCATTAAAAATGGCGGACGCGAAAGCCAGAAAATGCCAACAATGGTTTATTCGAAATCCTTGTCCCATATAACATATACACACACACCAAAATTATTTCTCTAGATGAAACAGTTATTAAAGTACTGCGAAAGAAATGTTGGCGGCCTTTTTTTAAATGGCCGCTAAATCAATAGGGAACCAAAAAGTAAAAATTGAAACAACGATTTTTAAGTTCTATATACTATTTAGAAGATTTTAAAACATGTTGCCAAGATTATACCCAAAAATATGCATACTTTACATTTGCCAACGTACTAACATTGTTGATGTAATATATTATTGCATACTGTGTTCGTCTAGTACCCAAGTACTACGAATGCATACTATTTTGGTGGTTGTGGTGATATCCTAAGTTGCACAACTGTAGGCAATTATTTATATAACGTTAAATATATGTTTTCGTTGAGTTAAATGTGTGAAATACCTGCACATAGGCACCGAAGAGGCACCATGTTATAGAGACAGTGGCAAACATCCGCAATGGTAGAAACTAAAAGCTTGCACGAGGACTAGTACCCACAATACGTTACACATCCCCGTACCACGTGTGTGGTCAACATCGCTAAAAATAGAAGGTTAACATTATATAAGCGCATTTGACCATATTCAACATGTTCTTGACAGTACACTCATTCTGTGTTATCAAAGTGGAATATTATAATAACAAGTCCGATATCCTGACAGCTGACATCATTGTATGTATGTTTTTATTTTGGCTCGACGGATGCATAAACACGCTCGCCTATTTATGTTTGTATATATATATATATATATATATATATATATATATATATATATATATATATATATATATATATATATATGTATATATATATATATATATATATATATATATATATATATATATATATATATATATATATACATATATAAATATATATATTAGCATTATTATAGTGACGGAGAGACGTAGGTGGAACCTGAGTTATAATAAATTACGTTGGCAATAACTACCAAGACTATTCATATGCGTCGTATTGACACACCATGCTTAGTTCTGTGCCACTGATTCACTCTCTCCACGAGCTGGTGTATGCATATTAGATCAGACGGTTTAACTGCCAAGATTATAATTCCATAGCATGTTGTTGATGTGTTTACTTACTGTATTAAAGTGTTTAGTTTATGATGGCGCTATTAGCTTACACATGAAGCACCTTGACGTGGATGTCTTCATACATTGTGTATAACCCATGGCACACTTACAGTTGTGCCTGCCTACAAGGTGTTTGCACTTGTCGAAAGAAGAGTAGTTATATAAATTACTGTCAAATTGCAGCTGCATCGAGAGTTACCATTCGTCAGAATGTGGATTGGGTTGTACGACTTAGTCCATAAAAGAGGTTTACATAAGATCAGTTCAGTTTTACAAGCATACGTCCGACTCTAAGGAGAATCGCCTATATATATATTTTCGAAACGATTACCAGACGCTGACTAACCAGTAGGAATAATAAGCACTGCCTAAGAATTGCCGAGAGCCTAGTGACCCCTGAAATGATTTAGCGTACCTATTTTCTCGGAACACAATTATCAAGACATGATCCGACCGCTTTGTCTAATCTGGAAAAGTCTCGATTCTGCTATATATCTATTACGTTTGCATAATTGCATATCTCAATGCGCATTTATCAAGTTTTATTAGCGTCTTAACATACGTTTTAGTCCCACAGATATCTTGGTTTACATCGACATACGCTGCTTTATTGCTCGTAACACGAACACGGCCGCAGCGGCCCACGTTGTTTTCAACGAACTGTTTGAGGGCTTCAACAATGGACCAATACGCACTTTGTTGTTGTGTGACGGTACTTTTGCAGTGATGAATCGAATTGAGGCAAACCCATTAATAACGGCTAAATCGAGGTTGTTGCGGAAACTATTGTTTGTCTACCCCATTGGACCAATGGAATATATCAAAATGGTGGTAATCTTGATGTAGGTTAATTGTGTTTTAATGTTTACGACATATCATGCAGGTTTGTATGTTAACGGTATTCCTTTTCTCCGAGCACCCAATACTTTACAACATATTACCATATTCGACCCAATGGTGATCCGGCCGGATTACCGCTATTATATTGGAACTAGTCGTCGATTTTATCAGTTACTCCGGATATATAGCTAAATATCTATTTGGCGCACAATGTGTGAAGTCCCAATATGACCTGTTGTTCTTTATTTTACTAACTAGGTCTACGCATACATAAACGATTGACTGATAGTTGCCGCAGCATGCCCGCTTTCATATGTGTTTGGTATATTATAAACAAGGTGGCAGCACTAGCACATGCTACGCTGCGCATAACACATCGAAACACCGGTTGTGGTAGAGCGAAACGTGCTTCATGTGTCACCTTTTAGAAACTATACACGCAACTAACTGTAGCATTAAACACAGGAAGCATAGTGCGGTTGAATTAGCAATAGCAGTTCACTGTGTTTGACGAAACCGTTCGCTTTGGCCACGCCTTTTTTGTATGCCAGTATGGCACAGCATCGGTTTGTGAAGCGTGGATTTTATCATACTACTTACCAGTTTGTTTGCATTATGTTGATCAGACAACGGCCAGTATAAAATTTATGCTTTTCGCAAAGAGTTTTTTAAAAAACTACATTCGGTTACCTATATCCAATGTCGTTGTTCTCCTCCTGGCAGCCCTGTCGTTGACATCGTCTTTGTCTTCGTCTTGTCTGTCCTCAGTTTCCTCTCAGTAAGTTCACCTTCTATGATGACTGTTTAATTTGTCTTTTTAACTTTACAGTATCTATATTATACATTCTACGCAATGTCTCATCATATGTGGAAAACGTTAATTTTATATATTTAGTAATAGTGCAACTTATAGTATTGTATATCAATTTGTTGAAGTTAATTTGCAAATTGAAGATCTATGTAGGACATATTACCAATCTGCATTTTTGCTTCTCTGCATCACAAACAAATTCTGCAAAACTCGACAATTGATTTAGACCACTCGTTGAAATAGTTGCAAAGTATTAAAAGGACCAGAGTCAATATCCAATATTAAATATAAAGTATTGGTATTTGTCTTGTAAAACGTACCTGCTTGCACACACAAACACACACACACACACACACACACACACACACACACACACACACACACACACACACACACACACACACACATGTATATATATATATATATATATATATATATATATATATATATATATATATATATACACACACGCAAGATATACATAAATGGGCGAGCCTGTTTATGCATACGTCGAGGCAAATTAGATAATAACACGTAGTAGATAATGTTAACCTTCATTCTTTAGCGATGTTGACCACACACCAGGTACGGGGATGAGTAACGTATTATGGGTGCTAATCCTTATGCTAATGGCTTAGGCTTTTATATTCTAGTTTCTTGCGGGTGTTTGCCACTGTGTTTATAACATGGTGCCTCATCGGTGCCTATGTGCAGGTGTTTCACACATTTAATTCAACGCAAATATATATATTTTAGCGTTATAACAACGTACATAAATAAATGCCTACAGTTGTGCAAATTGGGATATCATCACAACCACCAAAACGCATCCATAGTACTTGGGTACCAGACGAACACATTATGCAGTAATTGTTAAATAAGCACTGTTGTCTGCAATCCTTATGTTAGTTGATGTATTTGTGCTACAGTTTACCCGTGGCTAGGCGCAATATGATATACAATACACATTGCTAAGGCGGGATTTGTTTGCACGTCGGTGATCCTAATCCACCACAGTTAAGCACAACACAGCTACTAGCCTCGACCAATGTTCAGTATGACTGCTGCTGATAGGAAAAGAACACAGACATCGTCAACCTAAACGAGAAGCAGTCTTTGGCAGTTCCGCAAATTGCTCATTCCCAATATAATTGCATGCGATGAAAGGTTCAAGATTAAAAAAAAACATATTATTGTCCGTTTAAAAACATATTAAAAACGGAAATTGTTCTTCAGTCACACATAAAATGACAGTAATAAAAACATTGGTGAATCATATAGGGCCTACAGTTGTCAATACACAATAAAATTAATAATAAATTACGTATAAAAATAGCTACTAAGATAAATAAATAAATAAGCATGTATAATTTCTTAAAATGGGTCTCTGATAGGAGACAATAACATTAGTAATAACATAATACTCGTTGAAAACAGAGCATTATCATTTGGCATTTAAAGTTAAAATGGCAGAGGGTACAAACGAATTTTTGAAGAGGTTCGTTTTTGCCAATGGAACCTTTAGACGTCTCCCTGATGGCAGTTTCTGAAAGGCTTGATTCAGAGGATGGGCAGCATCATAGAGAACGTGCATTCTTTCTTGCGTATTATTACAATCACGTAAACGTGTCCACACGCCTGCGACCAGCAGAAATGCCGTTGTCATTACATTCGCTGTTGCCTTATTTACAACGCCGATCTCACAGATTGAACATATTGTTCAACAATTACAAGTCCTGCAACAGTTTATTAGAAACATCGCAACCGTTCATCAATCGCTCGCGTTACCTGACACGTTTCTAATTTAATAAGAAGATTACCAGTCGAATAATATAGTATGCTAGTAGTAATGTTATTAATCATATCACCTATATGTGTGGGTACGATTCATAGAATCATCAAGGATCTGTATTGTGTTACCAGGATATCTCACTCTGCAGATCCAGATTGGCCGTGCGTTTACATCAACTATCAGCGCCACCTGTCCGCCGAAGTGTAACCATATTGTACACAGTCCGTGCGCCCCCGAAACGGGCCGGCGAAGAAAATTCGTCGAGTTCGGCAGAATATACATTTCCTCTTTGGATGAAGTATCTCTCCAGTAAGGTTTATTATATATCTTCACTGTCAATACGTGTTTAGTGCAGAAATAGTATAGCGAGAAATATTGAAATTAGATGAGCACGGTAAATATAAACAAACGCTACTAAAGCCTACTTGTCTTTCGTTACGGTCCCGTCAGACTACATAAATTTAAATTAAATTTCCGCTATGTATGATTTAACTGTGGAAATGATTTGAAAGGAAATACATTACGGTGGATATATATATATGTGCAAGAAATTTATTAATGCATTATAGATGATGATAACATTAAAAAAAACCGTTTTGTGTGGTCACGTGACCCGAGTAAACGCTCTGAGCCGGCGACTGAGCGTGGTTCGTTCGTGTCAATCATGAATGAATGGTACGCTCTCGACCAGCACGGCAAACACAGCTAGTCTAATAAGAATGGCATTGAACAATAATTGTGGTCTCAAATGTTAAATCAAGGATTAGTTATGCGTGCAAAAATGTGCTTCTCCATTCTTGTCA
Organism: Oasisia sp. SBJ-2009; assembly: GCA_964017155.1. Taxonomy (NCBI): domain Eukaryota; kingdom Metazoa; phylum Annelida; class Polychaeta; order Sabellida; family Siboglinidae; genus Oasisia; species Oasisia sp. SBJ-2009. The sequence continues at coordinate 6,449,799 of OZ024854.1, forward strand.
GCCATGCAAGCTCATGTTTTCTGGAACTGAATAATTGAAGCTTCATCTTCGAATTGAGATGGGGGAAGAAAAGGCAAAATCCTGCTTAAAAGTTAAGTTAATAACATAAATTAATACTTACCCTACAAACTAGAACATAGTAAAATACTGTTGAGTTATTCTATCTATTGCTAGGCTTTATAAATCATACCCTTCAACTGAATGTTCTGATTCTTTTTTGTTTTAGTTTTTACAAAGGTAGTCAATACTACTGTCTGATATTTGTTTAAGTTTGTGGGAAAGGTTTATAATTAAGACATGTGTAGTGGAAACTAGCTGCCAGGTATGGTTTTCATGTTCACCACAATTTTAGTAATAATTAATTTTTTTAATTTCCCGTCGGTAAAGGACATTGCCAAAGTCTATGGCCGCAATAATAAACCTTTCTGAGTAAAACTGTAAATATTCATGTTGATTGTACCTGTTATATGTTTCCAATAATGGAAAGAGCTCGTTTCTCTGATTCCAGTGATACGTGATTCATCTTTCTAGCTTAACTAGGAGTATATATATGTTCTTTTTATATTTTTTAAATGGCGTGTTCGAAAATAATGGCATAATAATTATAATTGGTCATTTTCAAGTTCACACATTTTTGCAAATAGTTACTGGCCTACCGATTTGCAACAAATAACCATAAAGTAAATAGTATATACTTAATTGTTATTATAAAAATTAATGTTAAATCAATACTGGTTTTTATCTGTGACCTGCTCCGAAATGCAATGTCATTAATTTAAGCCGAGGATGTAAAAAGCCGGAAAATAGTCAATGTTTAGAAAATCATACCTTTTCTTCTAATCAAGCCACATAGATGACGTTTGCATCACTGTAATGAGAATAAAAAGTTATATATTATTATGATAGAATCCAGCATGAAGGTCACATTTGAAAAATCAGTTTGGAGTACCTTTCTTGGTCCTTTGGGAATCGGAATAAACTTAACCCCGGACATTTCCATCTTGAATTGTTGCAGTTATTAGCTGCACAAAACTGACCCTCGCTTCGCCACTTTCTCTTTCTGTCATCCATTGGACTGCTGCGACTCTGGCTGCGGCCGTTACACTTCGGCGGATAGATGGCGCTGCGCGCTAATTTGCACAGTGGCGAAAGCAGGAATGAGACATCCTAGTAAAACTATTAAAATCATTGGAACCATTGCATGTGTGGGTTAGGCAAGTTGGTGTTGCACACGGATTCCCCGTGGTTTGCTTCTTTATGTAAGTTGGTATTGGTGACAGTTGCTCATGGCGTATTGATTTATGGGTGGGTGTGAACTAATCTTAAACCGAGTCGTGCACACATATCACTGCACAACGTTCTATTGATAGAATAATCCTTTTTCCCGACCGTCTTTCAAACAGGCTATATATATATATATATATATATATATACAGGTAGGACGCATCAGGCGAGCATTGGTTGTTTGAGCCGTGTCAGTCGTAATCCGCCTTCAACCTACCAGTGGCAAGAACGATGTAAGTACCATCAGTATCATACACGAACAGAGGTACAGTACATTGACTACTGTAGCTTTATGTTATAGGAAACATCTTCCCCTAGCTATTGACCTATTCTTTTCAAATGTGTTTTGTAATAAAACATACATATGAACGATATTCGATTTGTGTGTGTGTTCGTGTGAGTGCGAGCATGAGTGCGCGTGTGTATGTATGTGTGTCAATGTAGCTAATTGATATGGTATGGATATGTGTGGATGGGAGGATGCGTTGAAATGTGTGTGTGTGTGTGTGTGTGTGTGTGTGTGTGTGTGTGTGTGTGTGTGTATATATATATATATATATATATATATATATATACGTATTTGTATGTTTATATATCCGCACGTATGTATGCACAATTGTATGTATATAGACGTTGTATGTTCCAAAGCATACTGTTTAGCAACATTGTGTTTACCTGATTAATAACAACATAGTATCCTGGAAAGTAACATTTTTTTCAAAGTCGTTCTGTTTGATATTGGGTATTGAATTCCAACTGAATCATTGCATGAATTGCAGCTATTACAAAGAATGTATTAAATCAAGTAATATATTTTGCGATGATGCAGAAGTGTAGGTTTTTAACATGTCGTTATCGTTATCATAGCCTAGATAACTAGAGTCGTTGCAAGAGTAGTACATTCTAGCAGACCGCATTCGACTACTGTTTCAGGGTCAGCTCCACAACATTCATCGTGTTACTGCTGGTGGTGGCCCTAGTGGTCAGCTCGGAGGCTAACTTCTTTAGTCGCTTCAAGAGAAAGCTATATGATCTTGCCGATAAATTCAAATACAGTAAGTCGTGGGTATTATAAATACATACGTGCACGCATTCAAACACACACACACACACACACACACACACACACACACACACACACACACACACACACACACACACACACACACACACACACACACACACACACACACACACACACACACACACACACACACATATATATATACGCAAAATGAATAAACGTCCGCAGATTTTAACACCGCAGTACAGGATTCAAAACCGCTCTTTCTTAGACCGTGTTCAAACTGGTGATTTTGTGGACGCACGTAAAGTCCACGATACGCGTCCACGTGTGTCTACAGTGTGGACGTGCTACTGGATGCGTACGCTTCGTATCTTGCCCTAAATTGTTGGCACAATGACCTCCCCACGTGAGACGGTTCAATATATCGTTCTTACTTATCGCAGTCACTGCCAATGCAAATACCCGAAGTCCTGTCGCACATTCCTCGCGAAAGGCATTTAGTCTTTTCTGTCATTGGTGAACAATGAGGAGTTTTCGCTGACGTTGTGACTTCTTCAATGGTATCAGTCTTCGTTGCATTTACAAGATAATATATATATGTGTGTGTATATATATATAGATATATATATATATAGATATATGTTTATATATATATATATATATATATATATATATATATATATATATATATGTGTGTGTGTGTGTGTGTGTGTGTGTGTGTGTGTGTGTGTGTGTGTGTGGGGGGGGGGGGGTTATTGTTCTGGTGCAACCTGCTATTAGTACTGAGCCAGTTTGTTTTGAAATGCAACTGAGAATGATACCGTTGAACGTCAGCGAAAACTCCTCATTGTTCGCTAATGGTAGAAAAGACTAAACGCCTTTCGCGAGGAATACGCGAAAGGATTTCGGGTATTTTTCTTGGCAGTGATGGCGATAAGGAAGAGCGATATGTTAAACCGTTCCACCTTTAGAACGTGATCGTTACAACAATTTTGGTCAAGATGCGAAACGTACGCATCCATTGACACGTGCACAATGTAGACACACCTGGACGCGTATCGTGCATCCACAAAATCACCAATTTGAACACAGTCGATGAAAGGGCGGGTTTGAATCCTGCGATGCGGTGTTAAAATCTGGGGACGTATATTCACTTTGCATTTACTCCAGTCCTGTTGCTAATCAGTGTATTTTTTGTCGTTCGCATTAACGTCCAGAATAATGGTGTACAGCAGGTATACATATTTCCACAGGTATTTATTTTTGAAATACATTACTTGTTGGTCAAATAAATTTAGAGTATTAGCCTGAATAAATATTATTTATTAGTATATAATAGCTTAGTATAAACAGTTTTCTGGGGAATTATGGTCATACTGACCTTATATTAAAAGAATATATGCTTAGCGGAAAGGATATTTATAACAACTAGTACTTACAATGTAGGGAAGGTACACAGACATCTAGATGGATTTGGCCTTATTCAAAATAGTTATATGGTACTTAAATACCATTTTAAATGTGTTATGTATATTTTGACAAAGTGTATGAAGTTGACCTGGCCGTCAAATACTAGTACTATTCTGTATATATCGTCTGAAATGACTTGGATTTAACACTCCACCAAAATACTATTTTCTAAGTCGATCTGAGACTTGATTTACAAACCGTATTCATGCTGTTGTGCGCCATGTTTGCAGGGTCTCATTGCGGGGGTGTACGATACGATGTGCGGTACATGAGGTGCTGCAACGGACAAATAAGACGGACATGTTGAGTCATGTTGAATCATCTCGACGAATATCGTTCGGATGACGCCTTCGGATCATTTGTCACTACGTCGTTCTCGCGGATTCCCTCACGATATAACTTGGTGCTTGTTGTGAATTGTAAGCACATCGCAAGGCATAATAAACAAAATGTTGTTCATCGTTCGAGTGAATCTTAATGAATATGACATGAAAGAGATCCGCATACAACTGTAAATCGTCATGCTTTATCGTGATCATAGAATGGTTGCCCAGTAACACAAATACAATATCATACAATGCATCAGCAGTAATTAGTGTGTATTTTTCATTCCAAACTCGTTGGCCACCTATTCTGCATACTTCAAGCATTTGTATATTTGGCTAGACTATGTTGGATCAAAATGGATCACTGGGTCATAGCTGCACTGATGGTGTCACAGTTGTGAAGAAACCATTTCAATGATTGGTTAATAGCTGCACTGATGGTGACACAGTTGTGAAGAAACCATTCCAACCATTGGGTCATAACTGCACTGATGGTGTCACAGTTGTGAAGAAACCATTCCAATGATTGGTTCATCGCTGCACTGATGGTGACACAGTTGTGAAGAAACCATTCCAACCATTGGGTCATAGCTGCACTGATGGTGACACAGTTGTAAAGAAACCATTCCAATCATTGGATCATAGCTGCGCTGATAGTATCATAGTTGTGAAGAAACCATTCCAACCATTGGGCCATAGCTGCGCTGATGGTGTCACAGTTGTGAAGAAACCATTCCAACCATTGGTTCATAGCTGCACTGATGGTGTCACAGTTGTGAAGAAACCATTCCAACCATTGGGTCATAGCTGCACTGATGGTGTCACAGTTGTGAAGAAACCATTCCAATCATTGGGTCATAGCTGCGCTGATGGTATCACAGTTGTGAAAAAAAACATTCCAACCTGGTTACACAAAACGCTAAACGAACGGTGGCGATCTCAAAGCGAAGGCAGGCCTCCGCGAAACATATGGCTACATTAATTGTTCAACACACAAAAACGTTTCATTCGTATATAGAAGTGTACGAAAAATGGACTACATCGACATTCAGTACATCGGGATACCGCATACTAATTAATGATGACGCTCCTATCGACCAAAGGTTATCCTTGTAAATATGCTTTGTATGCAAAGAAAGGGTCCGCCTAATGTCAGTACGTGCCATCTCTGACGTAAAAACTGGGTATCCAGAACACGCGGTCAAATAGACATATATATATATATATATATATATATATATATATATATATATATATATATATATATATATATATATATATATATATATATATATATATATATATATATATATATATATATATATATATATATATTCAAAAAACAATTGAATTTATAATTTTAATTCATTGATATTTTATTTGTTTGGCTTTGTGGACATGGAGCCATAGAGCAACACGTATGATAATATTGATTCAAGCAATAGTTCTTTTTCAGTTTTAATTGCAAGTTATTTATTCAGTAGATGTGATATGTTAACAATATATTTTGAATATGAAAGGTAACTACAGCACATTTTATATTTTCGTTTCGACATACATATCAATATTTCCTTACATATTCATGTCAATAAGATACATTTGTCGTTATCCTCTTGTCCATTCCGGATAATGATATCGAAATTACCTTAATAGCTTAGAGAACTATAAAAAATGTACAAATTGACTATTGTGAATACACGGCCATTCAGATATCCTATATGTCTGAATGTAGGGCAACACAGCCGAGTGAGGTACACTAATTTGAGATTTTAAAGACATAACATACGCGTTAAATGCTCTGGAAACAAGTAACATATGCAGGTTAGAACGCAATATTTATGTAATTAAGTACCACGAATTTTGGCCTGCTCTGACTGTTCTGGACGCGACATGCTCGCTCCCTCCGCAAGTACAAATACAACTTGATATATTACACGAAATAAAAGCCGTACTATTGACGATAAATTCTCAAAAGATTGCATCTGTCACAATTAATGTTTTCAATCTATAATCCGTCGTTTTGAAATGACCCTTACAACACCCTATTGACGTTGTGTTATCAGTGTTGGCTTCTGTAATGTTCCCTCTGGCTGAGCCTCAGGGTCAGGCTCAGATCGACTAATTGCTATCACCCAAGCATTATAATTATTTGCCGTTATATTTATGGAAATATATGACTGCCCTTACTGCTAAATTCGTGAAGAGAACAGGCATTTAAGTGGCAGTAAATACCTATTTATTATTTGTACAAGAGAGAGCGAGGTGGTGTATTGGTTACCACATCCGCCTCTGAGAGTCTGACGCCGGCAGCACGGGTTCGATCCCTGGTACCGGCAGTTGTGATATAAAAATCTGTGTATCCCTCGTGAATCGGGGAATCACGTTAATGTCGGTCCCGTCTCAATTTGGGACGTACAAAAAACCACTGAGGACGACAAGCACCCTGCCAGTGACCATCCTTAGTGACTCCTGCGGTAGCCCAAGATTGGGCTATTTGGAGTTAATAACCTGAATACACGCAGGCGTGACTGGCTTGTCCTGAAAACCGGAAGTAGCAAGCAGGCCCGGTAGCGCGTTTTGGCTCACCGCATAGGTTAAGGCAACAGGGCGTTTTTCGACCAATGAGTAACGATCATGTGTCCACGTGGTCGGTATGTGATGCTATTTTTTAGGGATATTTCGTCTCCTATCCACTAAATATTTTGATATTCATATACATTTTATTAACTTCGCTGAACAGTCAGCGAGGGATTTGCATTTGGCTTTGCCTCTACTGACTGGGTCACTTTACTGGCGGGAGCACAAATCGTGCGTCCGAATGTGTTTAGTAAAAAATAAACCGTTTTCATAATAGATCATCCATATGCTAAATGAATAAATTTCTAATATGCTTTTCGTAAAATGTTTGCTAACAGTCTGTTAGAAGAGTAGTTTTGACTGAACTGCTAAAATAGATTAGCGAAATTAATCCAAATCATCTAAACAACGCCTACGTTAAAAAAAATACGTCCTATCTGCCCTGTGTAAGTCGCTCTATGACTGGGCAGAACGTGTCACGTGAATCACTGTATGATCAGACAGTGCAAAGTAACTTTATGATTTATGCCATAACTTCACAAAGAACACAATATTTCGGTGACATGGATTTTTACATGGCAGAATGTTCCAATCGTAAGTATAAAATAATTGTAGCATGTCCAGACAAAAGTTCGTTCATCGTCCAATTCAATGACGATGTCGGACGGTTGGGCATTGGCATTGCATATCACATGTGTTGTTTTTCCATTTTAGTTTAATTGCGTCGGTTTTGTTTTATGTTGATCTTGCAAATACAAGTGTTTACAAAATTATCTGATATAGCATATGTGTATCTGATATAACATATATGTCATTATTCAGTTTGTCTTTCAATTTAGATATGTTAGTTATTGTTTCCCCAAAAATACATAATATACCTTGTTACCACGGAATGTCGCGACACACGAACTTAGTACGCTAGATTTTAGGAGAGGAAACTCAGTTGTAATCTAAAATGCCGTCTTAGCAAATAACATGAGCACATTTTTACGTTAAGCATCCACATAATCTAACTATCTAATGATAATTTACTTACATCTGAGAAACAATATACAATGCCGTGTTGCCACGGAATGTCGCGAGCTTAGGACATTACATTATAATACACAGATAGGAGGGGACCCTCAGCAGTGCGTAATAGCAAATGCGTTTGTAGCCAAACACATGCTTACGTTAGACATTTCCGTTTTAAATATATTACATGTATTCCTTAGATTTGGTTGTTAGAAATAGTTTTTTTCCGAGTGAAGTATCCTTGTTACGAACAATTATTAAAAGTCGAAGATCCAGTTCGCGATATGTTACAACTGTGCTAACGCAGATAAATCGCTATGGAACACAATTACACAATATACATAGCTATATAGGCCTACGTCGATTTTGCACATTTATCAAATGTTATTTGATATACGATATATTCACAGTTAATTATCTCACATGGCGTGCGTATACTACATTTCATTTAAATTTTTCCAGCAAAAACTACAACAAAAGCGCAAAGTACCTGTAACGTACATGAGGAACTACGGTCCGGAGCAGATGAAATGTGCATATCGCATGTGGAAGGAAGACGGCATTTCTGTCTTCAAAGCAGCCAAGATGTGTGGCATTCCCGTCCAGACTTTACGTGGTAGAACACTCGGCCAGTGCGACCCGTACAAATACAAATCCGGTCGTAACCCTTACTTGTCCAGTGCCGATGAGGCCGTTTTCGTGGCTCACGTTGTGAAGGTTGCTGCCTGCGGGTACGGATTCATGAGACGCGAAATAGCAGAGCTGGCAGCGGAAACGGGATTCTACCTAAACACGAAAGAGAAAAACGTGCCCGTAAATGACAAGTGGGTCACCGCCTTCATCAACAGATGGCCCGACCTGAAGATAACGAAGCCGAAAGATATGCCCATGGCTAGGGCACGTTTCGCCACAAGGATAACGACGCATACTTACTACAAAGTACTGCTCGATATTCTCCAGAAGTATGAACTTCTGCAGAAACCACATCGCATATTCAACTTGGAAGAAACAAGTCTTTCGTGCGCCCACACCCCGGTCAAAGTGGAGCCGAGTGGTGGCGCTTCGCTGGCGGAGATGCACAACAGATCAGCCACTGTGGTCAACTGCGTGAGTGCCACGGGACAGGTGGT
>OZ024854.1:6463626-6476126 GCA_964017155.1 Oasisia sp. SBJ-2009
CTCACCCATCTTCATCTTAATGGCCAATTCGTCATCATCTTCATCACCTACATTTTCATCATCACTAGAATCATAGTTCGTAAACTTATTAATTAATTTATTTATTTGGTTTAATTATCTTATGAATAGATGTGTATTTTAAGCGCACTGACCAACTACAGATAATATACAGCGTGTAATAACAACTATGATGATTGTTATTATAAGTGTTGTAATTAGCATAATTAACATAATTAGCCTGCATGAACTTTGTAATGACACAAATTAATTAACAAGTTGCAACCTTTATTACAACCAAAAAGATTGTAATCATAAAAATATTATATAGTATTATATTTATCAACAAGTTCGTAACCATCGCTGTCATCATCTTCGTCATGATCACCTTCGTAGGCGGCATCTTTAATTCCATCATTCTCATCATTCTAATTTTCTTCAACATAATCTTCTTTACCATATTCGCTCACGCAACAAATTATATCAAAACATATTTCAAAGTTATGATAAGTTATCGTGTGTGTGTGTGTGTGTGTGTGTGTGTGTGTGTGTGTGTGTGTGTGTGTGAGAGAGAGAGAGAGAGAGTGTGTGTGTATGTGTTTGCGTGCGTGCGTGCGTGTGATTGAAGTCAGAAGACGGAATTGAACCTGGGCACGTCAGCAGAAAACGAGACAATCGATGGACATCGCGTATCACCACCAGAACATCACACGAAGGTAGGGGAAACCCGGGCAATGCGGGAGAGTTAACGTATCGCTGCGCACCAGGGCAACAGTTTGTTGTGTATCGGCCAGACACACAAAACACAACAGGGCATGGTATCATTTTTAATTGGCATCATTATTTTTTTTTATAAATACGGACTATCCCGTTTTACCCGCAACATTCCCATTTTACCGGCACATACGGGTAAAATGGGATTTTGATCCGGGAAATATGGGATGCATATTTAGTTGTGTCATTCGCTAATGTGACGTGGTCCTACATATTCAGAATAGTTATTTTAAGTAACTCATATACTAGAACTAGTAAACTACAATAAGAGTAGCCAAGATATGCGATATGGTAAGGTCATATAAGCAAAATGTCATACTTCTTCGTGAATTTGACTGCCGTATTACAATTCCTATATCATTATATAATCCATAGACCTCACATCTTTATTAAACTTAGTGAGCTACTAGTTAAGTTAAGCGATCTACCTAAACAGGCATATTGTCAAAGTAAACTGCATTTTTAATGTTTTTCAATGATAACATGCATAACATGCACAACGGGATGATCCCATTTTGCCTGCATTAGTATAGCCCATTTTGCTCGGAATAGGTACGGTTTAATCAAACTGTGATACATTAGTCATCGCACACTGTCACAAAAAACTATTATACGCGGAAACACACGTAAACTAATACTACATTCTCACGACATTCGTAGTTGAAATATGACAAGTTGTAACTTAGCAAACTTAGATGGATCTTCAAACAAACAATTTAGCAAGGGTTGGAAGCGAAAATACGCTTTGTGGCAGCACTATTCTTTGCATATAGCGATTTCCTATATTACCCGAGTATTCCATATTGCCCGGGTTTCCCGTACTCTCTGGCAGAGGATAACGCAAGAAAAGCAAATGTGGAAACAGCGTGCAGAGGTCTTCGCCAAACCACGGACGGGACAGGACACTACGACTGAACAATGATAATGAATTATAATTTGTATATATTATTTGTAACCGTCATCAGAGTGACATCACGTGTCGCATGCCTGGAGAAGAAACTGGTTTTATCAAAGACATGTTTAAATCCGCAGCACAACCAAGTAAACCGTAAATTGTGTGTCTTCAAAATATTATTATAAAACACATGATACCTAACATGTAAGGCATAATATTATTAATTGCAGCTGCTTATGGTTAGTATATGTTAATATTTTTGGACGATGTCGTCATAACATGTAGTTTCAAATATCTCCAGATACCCTTGTGCAAACAAAAAGCTGTCTTTCAATTTGTTTACCTAGTGGATTTCTAAAGAAATATGGATAATGAATTATAATACTCAAAAACAACATCCCAACTTTCGTAAGTACCAATTATATACATAACGCGTCTGTAAGAAGGTTCTGGACTAAATGTCACACAGGCGTACAACAAAGCAGCCCCTCGTTTAATCCTGTGATCGATGTGTGATATAAATCAAATTGGGATCATTGCATACTCCTATTACATTTTCTTTGGTGTTGTTAGTAAACACGATGACACGCCTCTAGATAGAGATGAGAGAGAGAGAGAGAAAGAAAGAGAGAGAGAGAGAGAGAGAGAGAGAGAGAGAGAGAGAGAGAGAGAGCGAGCAAACGTTAATATGGCGACAATAACATGAAACTTATACTCTAGGTGTCAGGGAGTGTCGTTAGTCATATCTAAGTTTGCGTTTAAACTTCGGGCATTGAAGTGTATGACACTCAAATTTTTGCCCGATCAGTATCGCTAAACATAACTAAATATTGTAAAGGGGTGTAATATCTACACTGTGTTGGCAAGTCGTTATACAGTAAATATTCAGTGTGTATTTCGTGTTCGTAAAGGAGTTCAGAGTCATTCAGCGTTTTTTATATATAGGCATTAACAGTGTTCGTCGTTTGATAATACATACATTGTGCATTCACTTGGTTTTAATCACGATCCCTTACCACCAACTTGTCAAATCATACCCATGAAAGATATAATCATACCAAGGGCGGATATAATCATACCCATGTTCGGTGTAACTATTTTATCTCAGTAGTTAGAATTAGATTACAATTAATGTACATAGGAAAATGTGGGTATACTTATACCCATGTATATATTACAGATTAGTCATTTATATTTATGTAGGTGTACGTCGGGTATAATTATATCCATGCACATATTTGTCAACGTTTCATATCCTTAGCCGGGAAAGGTATAATTATACCTACATCTAAACCGCTAGTTAGTTGTGGTCAAAAGTCCATTTTTAGATTTCTTAAGTTACTACAAGCAGATTTAATGAGTTACGTAGTTACTACACAGGGAGTATGTTAATTTGTTTTATGTTATACTGGTTATGGAGTATTTGTATTAGGATAGTGTGTAGAATTAAAAACTATAAATGGAGAAGAGTGTCGTAGTTAGCAGCGCCACACAGCGCCACACAACAACACCGTCCAGCGAACCGGCAACGCCACCAACGCAGCCAACCAAGCGTGACCATCATATTCAAGGATCTGCACCATGACTCCCACGGCTCGCCACTTACCGAACGTACATCAATTGTAAGACAACACGACTACAGCCGTCGCCGCACTGCAGATTGCAACGTAAGTGTTACTACACTACTTGTACGGGCCTATATGTAGGATATGAAAACGCCATCATTACTGCAATAACGTTCGTCTACTTCAGTAATATTCACGACTCGAGCGCTGTGAACCAATAAATGCTGCATACGGCACTTTCAATACCTATGCATAGTATAAAGAACTCTCGAAATGTCACCCAGCCAAGTCAATATCCTGGTCTCACCAGAAGCGGAGGTCTTTGCCTGACGACTCGTCTAAAGTTCAGTCGATGTGATTTCGTTGCTCGCTGCACCGTCATTTATAGCAGCCCAACTGCTAAACTACTGAATCCACGGTATTGTGGAACCCACAACCCATCTACTGCAAAGTGGTGTGCCATATCATATGTACTTAGCCAGGATTTAACATATTATTTGAACACATCAGTTTAACCATAATAGGCATGATTTATGGGTAAATGCATGTAAATATAAAAGGTAACGGGATTATAATTAACATGTCCATTCCATACTACTTCACCATACAGCAATCATTGTTATGTCATTTGGAAAACTAACAACATTCCTTGTAAATCTAACATGTCGTCCAGTAGATGTGTGCTTAGGTGTTCTTATTATAATTGTGTACTATATATAAACCTGGCTTTCCAGCTTCACTTGAAAAGAAATATTGCCGGCAGAAATATGCATAAAATCTAAGGCCTGTTACATTGTGTCATTAAAATTCAAAATCTAATAAAACACATGCCGATAATTGGTTGTATGTTGCAAGTGATGTATACATGGTGACTTAACATGTCATCGGGGTGACAACAAATATTTGTAAACAACAATAGCAGGTAAAAGGAAATACGTGTTTATTGTTTGCTGTACATGTTGCAGCCATGAATAATTCAAATGCCAAAGTGCACAGTACTTCTATTTGTGTAGCTTCACACAACAAGCTGACAATAATGAGTAAGACAACAAATTAGAAGACACATAATCTCTAGTTACTGTTTGAGGAAATACTGATTTGCTACAGAATGAAGCTCAACTACACTGTGCAGGTCTGTTATGAAAAGGTTATTGTGTGCACATAGAATGAGATGAAATCACTCTTAGCAATGAGCACTGAAATGAAACCACAAATCTTTATTTTTGTATAGAAGTAACCTGTATTTTAGTAATACAATTATACTTCTCACAACAAAGGTATCTTTGAAAAAGGAACTTGTAAACATCTGATTGATCTATTTCACAATAATACATTCATTCTTATTCAGGCAGTCTTTCACAAGGCTTTTTGGTGCACACACGGGCGTCCACTTTTCAGTTCAGACAAATTCCGAGGCATATAGCCTGACTCACCACTCCTCTCTATTAACAGCCGCTGCATAGGAATAGCTAGACAATAAATTCGCGATATGAAGTTCCGACTACCCATTAGAAAATCGACTAGATAAATTGCTTGGCTGTACACACCGCGCAACTTGATCTTACTTTAGTAAATAATCATCATAACGGGCTGCGGTGTAGCGCTTACATTTTACTGGCGTTATAAACGTTCCGATTGACGTTTCTGCGCATGCGCGATAACTGTAAAATCATCAATGTGCAGCGAAACGCATTTATGGTATATCTACTACGTGCTGCTCGTTATGATGTATATAACCCCTCAGCAAAGTTATTTATCGCAAATTAACACGAGGCTAACAAGTGTTGAGGCATGTTTTGATAGCACGCGCGAATTACGTGACTGTAGTGCGCCATAAGCCGTCTTAGTGATTTAAACAAACGTAATATTTTAATGTATTGAACGACATTTTAGACAACTTTTCACAGTAGTCATCACAGGAGAGTTAGAGAACATCCCATGGCATTTATATAAAAAATGCTTTGTTATTTCGCTGCACATTGATGATTTACAATTTGTCGCGCAAGCGCAGAAAGGCCAATCGGAAAGTTTATAACTACCGGGAAAATGTTAGCCGCTGCCTGGCTCTATCAGTTTGCAACCTTGTGTTGATATTATTAATAGTAATAGGCTCTAGCCATCAAGCACATTTATAATAATGAAATATGTAGGTTGACAAACAGATCTGCTTTATAAATATGTACTGTATGTCAAACTGCTAATAAAGCACATATGAAGGTTATTGAAGTCTGTCGCAATACGGTATTTGTACTGATCCAGTTAACTTGTTTAAATACTTACATAAAACACTTTACTGAAAGGTCTCACAAGAAAATAGTAAATTATGTTAAGAGTACACGGGATTCCATCGTGGGTGCAGAACAATTTACTGGGTCTTAAAGATAGTTGAATAGAAAACATTGCTAAAAGTCCGAAAAATAATCCAGATAATAGACCAAATAATATAGGTAATATTGGATATAAAATGCTATTTCAAAGTCATACCCATCTACACTGAGGTCAACAATGTTTTGTTTTTACAAATATATCTGACAAAATATAAGGTCATAGTAGTTTGCAAGTGCATTTCAGTTGAGTGATCCAGACCTGGCACGAACGTATGCTAGACGGCAGGCTGTGCAGTGGTCACACATTTGGTATGATTTTCTTAAAGTTAAAATTGCTATACGTTTTAAATGCATAAAGAAATTTAAATTACGTCGTATCTTATTACCTATTATACATACAATCAATGTACACCACTATAAACATGGTAAAGGTATTTATGATTTTTTCAGGTCCCTAACTATGGCAACACTGTATATGTCATATATGCATTCTTAATTGGCTAACTTTTGGATATACTTAGTACAAGTACTGTAGTGCCCAGTATTTCTGATTGAGACCGAGTGATACTAGATCGTGAATGATACCTGTAATATCGCTCGTATTGTCAGTTTTGGTCTTGCGCATGACGTAATGTAAGTCTCCATTTAAAAATGAATTGACAATAAACTGCCCATATTATATGATGATTTTCTGATTTAATCTCACTTCAAGTACATCGTGAAGTTCGGAAATTGGTACAGAATCCACTTCCGTGTTGCCACTGTTGGAACTGTGAGGCCGACTTCGATTGAGCTACGCGAGTAACTCGCGTAACCCGAGGGCTACCCGAGTTCCAATCGAACAGCCGAGATCACTCGAGCACGTGACCATTTTTGACCTAGATTAGTTACTCGAGGCAATCGCGAGTTTTACAGGATTCACTCGAGTAACTTACGTAGGCCCCCTACTGCATAAGAAATTAATTAAACATTACATGACACAATCATTTAAGGACTTAAATATGGATTACAGTCAACACATTCTATGAATTATAATTAAAGTCCAAGAAGATGAACGTCACAATTTACACATTAAACAACAGATTACTTAATTTTATTTATTTACATAAGGGGTTTATGTCCGTGATCACGATCGTCGGTGTTCAGTTGATTACGTGCGTTGTACTGCGCGCGCAGTGTAAATTATCATAAACCGGATACCACGTTGGGGCTACGCGAGTAACTCGAGTAGATCAATCGACGCTCAGTCCATGGTTTTGACGTTCTACGACTCCCGGTGAGGGCGCTGCGAAATTCAAACCTTATTATTTTCCCGCCACTCGGAGTCGGCGATGTCTCTGTTTTCTACCTATGCTATTAGATAGGAACTAGAGTACTCTCCCGATGGAACCAAACGCGCTCAGATCTCGAACGTCTCGTCGTTTATCTGTTTTAAGATTTTATCCCATCCGTGTGAGGGCGCTGTGTGGTGAACGCTCGTCTGCCGATGAACTTTGATTTCTTGACTGAATGAGTACATTGCAGTAGAGAGAATAATGCTCGTATTATATTGGTTCGATCGCAAATTAAATATAATGTGTTTGCTAAAGCATCACATCCACAATTGCATGCCTTTCTAGATGACAAAACATATTTTTACTAAACGCAAACTATTTTGTCATCTAGAAAGCCATGTTCACCCAACCTTAGCGAAACACGATTGTGGAAGAGTAGTTCCACAATGGTAGCCAGATGGCGAAACTGCGCCACTGCGGTCAAAAGGTTAATCCGCAACTTCGATAAATTAGACACCACTATTTTGTAGATAAACAGGTTTATTAAATGCAATTATGAATAGGCTAAACAAACCGGAAACATGGACGACGGACGAGGAATGAAGTAAAACCTCCTGCACGGTCCGCCAGGCGGCGTGCTAAACTGATGCCACACACATAGTGGCGCTGAGGGTAGCATCTCCAGTGCACTGCCCTTGGTCAGCCTACAGGGGGCCGGGAGACTATAAATAGGCGTAGTCACCAGTGGCGTAGCCAGAGGGGGGCCGGCCTCCCAATCCCATAAACAATTACGATGGTGGCGAATGGAGTACGAATAACTGGCTGCCTGAGTCATAGAGTCACAACGTTCAGTGGGTTTCAGGATGTCACTGTAAGCTTTTCTTTCCCAGTCCTATCCTTTCGCAGAAATGTTTTTCATAATTCAAATGGGATTCAGTTAGGAATTCTCCAATTATGTCGCTGGCTGAAGCATAAGAGTTGCTAGAACAATGACAATGTCATCATTCTAAATGTGCATAATGGCTAATGGCTATTAATGATTCAAAGTAATACTTGCCCGGTTACTAGACTAGAGTCAAATTGCATTATGTTGTTATTATTTTCTTGGTATCGCTGTCGTCAGGGGTGAGTTGACCTAGACTTCCTCTTTCATTTTCTTTTTTCTTCCTCTCACTTGTCCCTTGCTACGTTCTCTGTCAGCAGTCACCAATTCCTTCTATCTATCATCTTGCCCCATTCATCTCCCAATCTTTCCAGGTCACTATTACTGCAATCCCCATCGCAAACTCATTTGGGGTGGCTGCCACGAGAGCGACCAAAATGGTCTTAGTGACAGTCTCCTCGACCCCTGGTTATTTTACCTACATTAATAATTCATAATCACATTTTATAATTACATTTCTATTATTTCTTATGCAATTACTTGGCTGTTTACTGCACAGCGGTACTAATGTAATATTATTTTATAACATTTGTATGAACATTGCTTTATGTATATTTTATTGGTGAATAAACAATTCCGATCCGATTCGGATTCATTACGTACCATTTATTGGTGTGAATACAATTCCTATTATGAGATTATCGATCAATGGAGAAATGACTAGTAGATGAAGTATTAGTAGTAAGAGTAAAAGGGAAGTAGAGAAAGAAGAAATAGAAGAAGACGAAGAAACTGGTGTATAAGAAGGAGCAGAACAACATCACCCCATTATTCCATTTGTTTTATATTAAACATATCAGTTATTGGATTGCATAAATATTAATTAACGTTTGGTGTTGTTTCAGGCAGAGGAGAAAGTGTGCCTTGTTGATGACGATGATGAAATATATTGGATATATAATTATTATCCTATTCATCGCTCAGCTGTTGATGATGTTACGCCATATTAAGGTATTTTATTTATATGTATTATAATTGGAATTCTTAGAAATAGAAACGCTTCTTTTGCGTATAGCAGAACAGAATTATGTAATATGCACTAACTACCATTTTCACCGTACCTTCGCGTTGTTCTTATCACATATATATCCTTTGTTTAAAAAAAAAAAACGATCTCATTAATTGCTATCCTATTCATCGCTCAGCTGTTGATGATGTTACGCCACATCAAGGTATTTTATTTATATTATTATATCTACAATTCTTGGAATTACAGACGCTTCGTCTGCGTATCGCAGAACAGACTTATGTAATATGCATTTACTACCGTTTTCACCGTCCCTTCACGTTGTTCTTATCGTATACATGTCCTTTGTCTAAAAAACGATCTCATTTATGTATTTTTCTAAATAAGACATATTTTATTCTTTTATACACAATTATACTGATTTAGATACACCATGCAGACATGGTATGCCAGTTCGGGTAAAATAATCTTCCTTGGTGAGACGGCTTAACGATAGGTTTTATGATGTTGCACTTGTTGTGATTATTGCAGACATCAGACATCTCCCCGCTAGTAGTAATGACGACAAATGTCTCGGAGAAACTGCCGCTGCAATATACGAGCAACAGCATCCCGTTTAACGCGAGTGACGAGACACGACGCACCTTCATGCCTCCCAGCGACTCCTTCCATCCTCTCACTCCAGACAAGATGGCCGACTTCGTGTTTGTCACCGCGGCCTGCAGTGGCCACTTTGACGAGGTGGTCGATGCCATTGCTTCCATACAGACGCTGATGCCACGAAAACAAATTTATTTCTTCGACATTGGATTAACAGCTGATCAAATAGCGAAGGTAATATGACATGTATGTCGTGTTGTCACTAGGTGTACAATGTTTCCTTTTTGATCGACTAGTTGATATATTATTTAAAAAAAACGCAATAAATACATAAAGTGCGAGGGTTTAATCATTTATACGGAGAACTATGAAATGCGAGTGATTGGAGATTAATGTTTGTGTGTGTCCATACATTGTGCATGTATGCCAACGAGAAGATAGTTAAGTCTGTGTTATGTATTTCAGGTGAAAGATTGGTATTTCGTGACATACAGGTATTTCAACTTCAGCGGAGTACCGACATATACCAAAGAAAACCTGAGATCTTGTGCATGGAAACCGGTTGTGATTGAGGCAAGTATAGGTGTGGATTTATATAACTGTGTGCAATGAATTTGCACGATGTTCCAGGTTCAGCAGGTTGTTCCAGGTTCAAGTAGGCAAAATTATTGTGCGACCATTTTAAGGGTACATTTACATTGATCATGCCTCACCTATGCTTAATTATTGTATCGCTATTCATCATAAGTTTAACTGGAATTGCTAAATGGGTCGCCAAACAAATTCCGAGATTGAAATTTGGATTGCCTATATTATTTTATTTTGCATATATATTATTCTCTGGAGTAAGTTGCATGCGAAAAACGATGACGATATTTGATAACTGTGTATGTCTTCTAGCATGTCAGTGTGTTAACAACAACTTAATTCCGTATTCATTAGTCAGTTAAAGGCCCTACTCGCTAACGGATACCCTGATACGGCGCCCACATTTTCATTGCATTAGCGTTTTCTAAAAGCAACGTCCCCTCACCACCGGCCTCCCGACTAACGCGGCCAGCTGCCATGGCTGCATGAAGAATCTACAATTCTTCAGCGGTTAATCGGCAGTCGAAAAGTGTAATTTTTATTCAAAAGTCAATATCAAATTAAGTAGTGTCATCGTTCTGGTATCGTTGCAATGTTAGATATTTCGATTGTTGAAAACGTACATGTGTTCTTGTGTACTTGTACGGGAACTAGCACTTTCCCGTGAAACAGGGGCATTTACCGATGGTACCCACTCTCCAGAGGCCACCCGCCTCATACGGCGTTTAACGCTATATATATATATATATATATATATATATATATATATATATATATATATATATATATATATATATATATATAATGTGTCGACCTTTATTAACACAACATAGTTATACGTACTCACTCTTCTGGCATGTCAGCGTATTTACACAAATTTCAATTCCGAATATATATATATATATATATATATATATATATATATATATATATATATATATATATATATATGTATATATATATATATATATATATATATATATATATATATATATATATATATTCGGAATTGAAATTTGTGTAAATACGCTGACATGCCAGAAGAGTGAGTACGTATAACTATGTTGTGCTAATAAAGGTCGACATATTTCGTTTAGCCAGAATTGCAATTGTTTAATAAAGTAGTTCATCTCGCAAGCATTCAACATAAGTGTTCGCCCAACTACAAAAAAACACACAACACGTTATAAGACTAATTATAATTATTATGTCATATTTGTATATGCAGAAAACCTTACGTGAACAGAGTGCCGCCTTCTGGGTAGATGCATCATTTCGTCTCTTGAGAACTCCTGACATGAGCGAAGCCTATCGGGTTGCAAGGACGAACGGAGGTTTTGTTATGTTCTTCAGGTATGTTTTATGATTCACGTTCAAAACTGCATTCGAAAGGTGCGGAGAGTGTCGTATACTTACGACCATAGTACTCAACATTTGCTTTACGGTGTGGAATTCCAAACATACTAGTCTTTCTGTATATTTGGTCAAACATGTTAAATATCTCAACTCCATGTTTATTTACGGAAGCTAGAATGAAAGAGAAGAATAGGTCGACCAAGTAACACCCAACGCATAGAACTGAAAACAGAAACGAGCAGGATGAGTTACACACGGAAGCATCACAATATCTATTTGACATTTGATTTTTGAAGATGGCGGTCGTCAATATACATTCACAATATCTCAAAAACACGTCACGTAGAGCAGTAATATTGATTATATTGGATAGCGATGTAAAACGATTTACATGATGACCCATATCAGCCAAAAGTGGCACAACCCTAAAACCTACTACATAAACCCCACCCAAAGTTAATGCTGTCTCATAGTCGATGGAATTACAGTCATGCCGAGTGATGGTGGCAGTCAAGAACCTCAGTAACTACAACGACTTTGCAAACCAAATGTTTTTTCACTCACTCAAAAGATGAAGGTGACGACCAAGTGAAGATTATCTTTGACAATTGTACGAAAGTATCCTCACCGAGGGAAGCAACACTGGCTGAAGAATTATAAATATTTGGAAATGTATAGGCATTTTAGAAATGTCGTCTCAAATTATATCGTAAAACGGGAATACTACATTAGTCTAATTTTGGACAATAAGAAGAAACCAACATTATTGTGGAAATACTTAAAATAATAATGCCAGGACAATTTAAAACCAACTTTAAAGGTTTCCTTTGTGATGGTCAAATGACGACTGATGCCAAGTGTATGGCTAATCCATTCAAACATTTATTTACATCCAATGGTCAGGAATTGGCAAGAAGGCTTTCTCCAGTAACAGCGTCAATTATTTCACCCGAATCAGCGTTTATGTTTCCTAAACTTACAACTGATTTTGTAGCAACAGTTAAGGAAAATGCATGAAAACAAATATGTTGTTGGTCTAGACAGACTGCCTGACAGAAGTCTGCGCAGTATCACCAATCGTATAACATCCACATGCATTCATTCTAAATATATCTCTGATTACTGGCAAGTTTGTCACAACATGGCTGCATGAGTAGTTGTCGCCACCTTATAAATCAGGTTCCTTATGGAAACCACAACTACAGATCGATTTC
>OZ024854.1:6481126-6496126 GCA_964017155.1 Oasisia sp. SBJ-2009
CCTTATGTCCCATTGGGGACGAAGAGGTGTGGCCTTATGTCCCATTGGGGACGAAGAGGAAAAGTAAGTAAGTCAGTAAGTATGTATGGCAGCAACTGGTTAAAAAACGCTTGTACACGGCCTTCTACACAGTGAAGTTTACGAATTTGTGACCAGTGAAAAAATACAGATATATGACCATGGTAATCAAGGTTATAGATCATTCGCATAGTTTTTTTCTGTTACATAGTTAGTTGTCTAAGTATCCCAATTTTCACAGCAATAAGACATGTATGGTTCAACAAGTGATTGGTATAACCTACGTGCTGCTTGTCTAGAACATTCTTTGTTTTATACCAATCGATTATATTTTGATACCTTCGTTTATACGTTTTATTTATTACGTAACATTGTGACTTACTTAGCAGTTTTTTATGACGAACGGTGACAAATGCTCTCTTCAGATCAATAAAGACCCAAATAGTGCTTCCTTGCTTATATATTGCTGAAGTTACATTTTCGACAATTTCAGTTAACACTAGTGCAGTTGAGTGATTGCTTCTGAAACCATATTGTCCATCAGTCAATATGTTATGATTTTCAATGAAAGATATTAACATTTTGTTAAATATTTTGTGAAGTATTTTATACAATTGGGATAACAGTGATAAAGTAATATCATTTGAAAATTGGAGACGATCTCTTGATTTAAAAACAGGAATAACGTTTGCTGTTTGCATGTCATTTGGAAATATTCCGGTGATTAATGACCTACAAAAATTGTGGGTATATATATATATATATATATATATATATATATATATATACATTGACTCTGATACCTGTTGTTTAGAAGGTCAATCGGTTGTGTTCCCGGGCAGGGCTCTATGCTGTTAGATAAGTTTGTACCTATGTTAACAAAAAAGTTATTGAAATTATTAGTAATTTCTTCATTGTTTAATGTTACTCGATCAATATCAACAATAAATTCATGTGAATAATTTGCGTCCGATTTTCTTTGTTTGTTAACTTGTTTTTGCAGTTTTTGTAGCAATTTGCCGTTAATAATGTACTTCCTTTTTAGAAATGCGAAGTACAAGTTTTGATGCATGCATGTTTAGGCCTCGTGATAACCAACGTTTTTCCTTGCGTTTAGTGTTTTTTGATACATTTATATTTGGACAGGACAAGCATCTTTGTAGATGTTACGTAATGTTAAAACAAAATGCATAATTTGCAAGTATGATCAATTAAGGTTCCGTTCGTTCAGTACAGTTTCCCAGTTTGTATGGCTTAAGTCTTGTTCAAATTTGCACCGTCTAATGTTCTGTTATATTTCAATTTTGGATCATTATTATTAACCACTTAACTACTATTATTACGCAAACGAAAATTGGCATAATATCCGTAGCATCGCCTAAAACGATACCGCACAGTTTGATTCTTTATAGTTCAGAAATGACAATTTTATCTATTTGAGTTGCAGCCGTGCCTGATATTCTCGTTGGCCTGGTGATCAAGGAATACAATCCCGAACTGAACATCTAATCAAGGAAATGTTTCGACTCAGTTTGTTCTTCACAGTGTAATAGATCTATGTTAAAATCACCACACATGCAAACCACTATACTGGTGAGTTTTCCCAGTATATATAATAATTGTTTTAATTAAATTTGCTAATGCTAGTATTCGTGTTGCTCTATGTATACAGCCGACATCGATTTGTGTGTGTTTACTGAGCTGTAGATCAATAAAAAAATTCAAAAATATGCATCATTCGAATATGATATGTTCCGCATGCAAATATTAGGAGATTAAAAATGTATATGCAGAGATTCGCATACATATCAGAGATTGAGTAATTACAATACCAATGTACTCAAATACGAGTACGAGTACGAGTACGATTACTTTGAAAATGCATGAGTGCGATTACTTGTACTCAGAAAAGAAATGTACTCGAGTACGAGTACAATTACTTTAGAATGTACTCGAGTATGTATACGATTACTTTAGAATGTACTCGAGTACGATAATGAGTATTTTAGAATGTAATCACAATTACTTTATTGATTAAATTAAAGAATATACAGGCTACTTTCATGGAATCCCTAGGTGTCATATTCTTTGTGTGTTGCTATGTCACTATCTTGTGTTCTAACTGGTTACTGCTATCCACTACCCAGGTGTCATTGTTATTAATAATCAGACAACTTTCTCAGTTACTGGTATTGAATGAGTCATTTAATGCTGTATTAATAATTTAGTCCATGGATTCTCATTCAAATATAAATATGATGCATATAAGACTTACAAATGTCCTCTTTTAATTTAAAATGTCAAATACACATGATCAAATACATCACAATAACAACATTTCAAATCCAGGGGGTGATATTCCAAATATTATCCAATTAAAATATGAACGATATAAGACGTAGGGTCAAATACATTTGTATTTGACAGTATTTAAGTATTTATTTTAAGTATTTGTATTTTATCTCCAGGAATTAAAAGTATTTGTAGGTAATTACTTTTCTAAAATATTTGATATTTTAAAATTCTTTCAAAGACGTTTTCAAATTTATTGTCAATTACGGCATTTCTTTTTCACTCTCACTATCAAAGTAATGCCTATCAAACTGATCACCTTCATAGCAACTTCACCCTACAGTGCTGATGAAGACACTTAACAGCAGGCGTCCCCCATGGCTCTGCAGAGACAACACCTTTTGTTTGCTCAGAGACAGAGGATGGATTAGCACCTGCCAGTGACCATAGGTCAATATCCCCTTTCTTTAGTCAAACTCCAAGTTAGCACGAGGCTATTCTGGTTTCCTCGCTGAATTTGAATTTGAACTGTCACACGTCCTCACATGATCCTAGCAGTAATTAACAGTGTCTCTTCTGAGGGCAACATAGGCATTTTATTATGGACCTCCTGGCTTAACATAACAAACAACATGTTTTGGCCTTTACTTCTATGGATAGAAGTCTTTCAGTCAGTTGTCACTGTGTTGTAGTTAGTAATAACATTACTCCCTAGCACTGGCCTCCTGCCACCGTATGAGCAAAACACTATTTATGCCTATCAACTAGTTGTGTCAATATATAAGTTGCTTTTATGTAATGTAATGAATACCATTATCATCCTGAATATGAATAGTATTTGAAAAGTGCTCAACAATAATAGAAAAATAATAGCTCAATTAATATTACATTTATATAATTATTTCTAATATTGCCATTTCTATCTGTCTAATATGTTTGCTTGCAACTGTTCGTATAAATAGAAATGTAATCGTGAAGAGTAATCGTGTGTACGATTACTTTGGTAACGTACTCGAGTATGAGTATGATTACTTTGCTTTTTACTCGAGTACGAGTACGATTACTCAAAAAGTACCCGTACTCTTATTACGAGTACAAGTGCAGAGTACGACTGCTCCATCTCTGAAACAAATGTGGCAACATCACCGCCTATTTTGTTGTTTCTGGAGTTGCAGTAAAGTGTGTAGCCTGAAAATGCGACATAAAAATGGCTTACTTAAACCAATTGTTTTCTTTAAACTAAGTTTCCGAGATTGCAGTAATATGAAACTCGGAGAGTGTCCTTAATATGTTGTAAGTTTGCTTTTAAACTTCGGGCATTTAAGTGTATGACACTCACATTGTTTGCCCGATCTGTACCGCTAAAGTTAGTTGAACATTTTGCAGGGGTGAAATATCTACATTGTGTTGGCAAGTCGTTATACAGTTAACATTCAATGTATATTTTGTGTTCGTAACGGAATTCAGAATCACTCAGCATTGTGTTATATACAGGCATTAACAGTATTCCTCGTTTGATGATACATACACTGTGCTTTCATTAGCTTTTAATCACGATCCCTTACCACCAACTTGTCAAATCATACCCATGAAAGATATAAGCATACCCATGACATGTATAATCATACCAAGGGCGGATATAATCATACATATGTTCGGTATAATTATTTTATCTCAGTAGTTAGAATTATATAACAATTAATGTACACAGGAAAATGTGGGTATACTTATACCCATGTATATATATATATATATATATATATATATATATATATATAATATATATATATATATATATTACAGATCAGTGATTGATATTTATGTAGGTGTACGTCGGGTACAGTGGTATGCAGGTATTGCAGTACCTCAGGTATTGCAATACCTCAGGGAGTTTGACGCCCCTGCTATGCAGAGTTGTAAACCACTGCCTTGTGGTATAGGTTCTTGTCAGAACCGAAGGCTAAGGGAGCAAACCCTAAACAGAAAACCATGTCACTGTGGCAGCATCAAGGGCGGTTGGTGTATGGAACTCCCAACATCTCTCGACCAGCCACTGCAGGGACAAATAGTTTGCGCCTGTCTTGACATGTTCTTGCCGGTGTGAGACCTCTATTTGTTCCCCGAGAGAGTGTCGCTAGTAACTTGCAAAAGCCAGCGGTACTTCAAAAGTTTTTGCTAGCAGCTTCCATGAAATGTACAACTGCACGAAACATGATACCGGATCGGCCGTCGCCCGGGTTACCAAGGACCGCGCTGCTCGACCTCATCTTCCGTCGACAGTGGAAAATCAGCTAGGAAGAAGAAGACAAAGAAGACAACTACTGACAATTGGACAATGGAACGTCAGGACTCTCCTCGACCGAGAAGGAGCTAACCGACCAGAAAGACGTACGGCACTAGTAGCAATGGAACTTGCCAAATACAACATCGACATCGCCGCCCTATGTGAAACAAGGTTCTCAGAGTCTGGTAGTCTCGACGACTTGGAATACTCTTTCTTCTGGAGTGGCAAACCCGAAGGAGAAAGAAGGGAGGCCGGAGTGGGCTTTGCTATCAAAAAGGATATCATCACAAAGCTGACAGAAATGCCACGGCCAGTAAGTGACAGAATCATGACGATGAGACTACCTCTGAGCAAGGACAACTTTGCTACAATTATCAACGTGTATGCTCCGACAATGACAAACCCAGACGAAAACAAGGAGGCCTTCTACAACCAGCTCACAAGTGTGCTCAGGGGCATCCCTCATACCGATAAGCTACTGCTGATAGGAGATTTCAATGCGAGGATAGGAAGAGACAATGACAAGTGGCCCTTGGTCATGGGCAAACATGGGATTGGGAAATGCAACTCCAATGGCGAACTTCTACTGGCTCTGTGCTCTGAGTTCGAACTGATAGTGACGAACACCATGTTCAAGCAGAAGGATGAACGCAAGACCACCTGGATGCATCCTCGTTCCAAACACTGGCATATGATCGACTTCATCATCACGAGGTGTCGGGATAAGATGGACATCCACAGCACCCGAGCCATGCGTGGAGCAAACTGCTGGACCGATCACCAGATGCTGAGATCAAAAGTGGCTTTCAGAATACGACAAAAGCACAACAGGCAAGGGACAAATAAGCCGACCAAGCTCAACACTGCAAAACTAAGTACCATCAGCCATAGGGAGAGTTTTGAGCAGGAGATGGACAGTGCTCTCGCCCACTGGGAGGAGAAGGAAAACTCAACACCAGACGAGGAATGGGCAGCTCTGCAGCAGGTTGTGTACAACACAGCCAAGACATATCTTGGCAAGCCAGACAGAAAACACCAGGACTGGTTCGACCCCAACGACCAGGAGCTACAGACTCTTATGAGCAGAAGAGATCAAGCCCACCAGAGAGTGTTGCAAACCAGGAGCACTAGATCCACCACTGCAGCATACAAAGATGCCTGCAGACTGCTACAAAAACACACCCGTGCACTGAAGTCGGACTGGTGGGAAAGGAAAGCAGTGGAGCTGCAGAGAGCTGCCGACAGTAACAACATGAAGGGCTTCTACAATGGACTGAAGGAAGTGTGGGGACCCAAAAAGAAGGGACCTGTTCAACTAAAATCAACAGACGGAATGGAAACCTTCTCTGACAGCAAGAGAGTTGTGGCAAGATGGAGTGAACACTTCCAGAAGCTACTCAACGTCCCTGGCGACATAGATCACGAAGCTCTGGACAACATCCCGCAGCGCATTACCAAGACAAGCCTTGATGAGATTCCAACTATGGATGAGATGGCTAGAGCAATCGCCAGCCTGAAAGATGGCAAAGCACCTGGAGGAGATGGAATTCCTGCAGAAGTATGGAAGCACGGAGGAGACAATCTGTTCAGCAGACTGCACCAACTAATCACCAATGCCTGGGAGATGGGTTCTGTACCACAAGCATGGAAGGATGCAAGCATTATAACCATCTACAAGAAAGGTGATCGAACAGACTGTGGGAACTATAGAGGAATCTCTCTTCTTTCCATAGCAGGCAAGATCTTCGCCAGGATCCTCCTCAACAGACTATCTACCCACCTAACACCAGAGGTAGTTCCGGAGACACAATGTGGCTTCAGAGGTAACCGGAGCACCGTGGATATGATATTTTGTCTCCGACAACTACAAGAAAAGTGCATTGAGCAGGACCGACCACTGTACATGGTATTTGTCGACTTCAGTAAGGCGTTCGATACAGTTGGGAGGACCGGACTATGGCAGCTACTGAAGAAGTATGGCTGCCCAGAGAAGTTCACAACAATGATCGAGGCACTACATACCGGAATGATGGCGACTGTTAATGTTGGAGGGGAAGTCTCGGAATCGTTCAGGGTCACAAATGGGGTCAAGCAAGGCTGTGTACTGGCGCCCACGCTCTTTTCCATCTTCCTATCAGCAATGCTCGACAATGCTTTCCGTGACATGGGGGATGGCATCTACATACAGTCCAGACAGAGCGCTGACCTATTCAACGTCGCACACTTCAGAGCGAAGACCAAGACTACACGGATACTGATGAGGGAGCTGCTATTCGCAGATGACAGTGCACTGGTTGCACACTCTGCTGAAGAGATGCAGAAAATAGTGGATGCTTTTTCCAATGCGTCAAAGAAGTTCGGCCTGAAGATTAACATCAAGAAGACCGAGGTGCTGTACCAACCCAACTCTACAAGAACCCGAGAGGAGGATATCATGGTTGATGGAAACAAGCTGAACTCTGTTATGGAATTCACCTACCTCGGAAGCACTATATCAAGTGACGGATGCATTGACGATGAAATACAGAGGAGGATGGCCAAGGCTAGTGCATCTTTCGGCCGACTACGCCAGAGACTCTGGAACAACCACCATGTGTCCATGCGGGTTAAAGGCAAGATATACCGTGCAATTGTGCTGTCCACCCTCCTATACGGAGCCGAGGCATGGACAGTGTACAGACGACAGGTGAAAAAGTTGCATGCCTTCATGATGCGACATCTGCGTTCGATCATGAGGATAACCTGGATGGACAAAGTGACAAACAAGGAAATACTCGAACGGACAGGGCTGCCATCTATGGAAGATCTTCTGATCAGAAAGAATCTCCGGTGGACTGGACACCTCATGAGGATGTCATCAGACAGGCTACCGAAGCAGGTTCTCTACTCTCAACTGTCTTCTGGTCACAGAAAGAGAGGGCGCCCTCGTCTCCGGTTCAAAGATACCATCAAGAGAAACCTGAAGCTGAGAGACATAAAGATCGACTCCTGGACATCACTCTCACAGCAGAGAGACAAATGGAGAGCAAGAGTCAAGTGATGGAAGCAGTCTTTGTCGCTTCGCGACCGACAGCATGATGATGATGATGATGACGTCGGGTATAATTATACCCATGCACATATTTGTCAACGTTTCGTATGATTAGGCGGGAGAGGCATACTTATACCTACATCTAGCCCGCTAGTTAATTTTGGCCAAAAGGCCATGTTTGGCTTTCTTAAGTTAATACAAGCACACTTAATTAGATACGTAGTTACTGCATAGCGGGGATTGGAATTTTTTTATTTTATAATGGCTATGGAGTTTTTTTTATTAGGATAGCGTGTAGCATTTAAACATATAAATGGAGAAGAGTGTTGTAGTGATCAGCGCCACACAGCGCCACACAGCGCCACACAGCGCCACACAGCGCCACACAGCGCCACACAGCGCCACACAGCGCCACACAGCGCCACACAGCGCCACACAGCGCCACACAGCGCCACACAGCGCCACACAGCGCCACACAGTGCCACACAGCAACACGGTCCACGCCGCCACGGCAACCAACGAAGCGTGACCATCATATATAAGGAGCTGCACCACGATACCCACGGCTCGCCACTTACCGAGCGTACACATCGCACACCAATTGCAAGACAAAATGACTACAGCCATCGCCGCACTGCAGATTGGAAAGTAAGTGTTTCTACACTACTTACTACTAAATTGAGTGTCTTCAAAATATTATTCTAAAACACATAATGCGTAACATGTAAGGCACCAGGAAGGGTACGGCAGTACCCTTCCTAATATGAATGGAATGGAGTTTCCTAAACACCATAGTGATACGAATTGATCCATCGATTGGGAATAGCTACAGACAAGTGCTATATCATTTTGGAAAGCCCAGAGCAATCCTCGAATATGCAAAATCGTCGATTTTTGATTTTCGTCTTTCAACTCGAGTTTTCGATGTTTCAAACTTTCGACTTTCGCTGTGTTCAAACGTTAGCGACAGCAGCGCCAGGTTATCGTGGTGGCGTTTATGTAATTAATGTCACTTACTCGAGAAAACTCCGCAGTGTGGCGCCACCATTTTCTTTCATGCTTTATATTGTAAATTATTTATCCAACGATTGGGAATAGCTACAGACATGTGCTATACCATTTTGGAAAGCTCAGAGCAAGCCTCGAATACGCAATTTCGTCGATTTTTGATTTTCGTCGCTCTGATTTTCGTCCCCCTGCCCACCCACCCCACCCCCCGATTTTGCCGCTTGTTTGCCTATTGTCTCCTTACTTTAGCTCGTGTCTTACAAGAGAGGTGGGGCGGGGGGGGGAGGGGCTTTTCTCCTTACTTTAACTCGTGTCTCATACGTGTTTTAGCTGCCAAGCATTTCCCCTGTAATAGCAGTCCCACTCCCATTCATATTACTCCAGTCCTGCTTCATCCTTAAAGCATTTAGCCACTTGTAATACTATTAATTGCATATGCTTATGATTAGAATTTGTTAATGTTTTTGGACGATGCCGTCATAACATGTAGTTTCAAATATCTCCAGATAACCTTGTGCAAACAAAAAGCTCTCTTTCAATTTGTTTACCTAGTGGAATTCTAAAGAAATGTGGATAATGAATTATATTACTCAACAACAACATCCTAACTTCCGTAAGTACCAATTATATACATAACGCGTCTGTAAGAAGGTTCTGGACTAAATGTCACACAGGCGTACAACGAAGCAGCCTACTCGTTTAATCCTGTGATCGATGTGTGATATAAATCAAATTCGGTTTCGTTGTATACTCCAATTACATTTTCTTTGGTGTTGTCAGCAAACACGAAGAAGAATGGACATTGAAGCAAAACTAATGTATATTATGTGAGCAATTGCATTATGTTGCAATTTGATATGCATAATATGTTAGGCCGCCAATTAATACTGCAGTAGTAGGCAATACTAAGAATAACAATTATACAATTCACGGGCGAAGCCGGGTGTGCTCTTTGTCAGGTTGTAGCACAGATGACACGCCTCTAGATTGAGATGAGAGAGAGCAAACGTTAATATGGCGATACTAATATGAAACGTATACTCTAGGTGTCAGGGAGTGTCGTTTATCTTATCTAAGTTTGCTTTTAAACATCTGGCATTGAAGTGTATGACACTCGGATTGTTTGCCTGATTAGATCCGCTAAAGTTAGTTGAAAATTGTGCAATATCTACAATGTGTGGGCAAGTCGTTATACAGTAAACTATTTCGTGTTCGTAACGGAGTTCAGAGTCACTCAGCCTTATGTTATATTCAGGCATTAACAGTATTCGTCATTTGGTGATACATACATTGTGCTTTCACATACTTTTAGTCACGATCTCTTACTTGTCAAATCATACCTACGAAAGATATAATCATACCCGTGAAAGGTATAATCATACCAAGGGCGGATATAATCATTCCCATGTTCTGTATAATTATGTTATCTCAGTAGTTGAATTAGAACTAGATTACGATTAATGTACATAGGAAAATGTGGGTATACTTATACCCATGTATATATTACAGTTCAGTCATTTGCATTGATGTAGTTGTACGTCGGGTATAATTATACACATGCACATATATGGCAACGTTTCGTATGATCAGGCGGGAGAGGTATAACTATAACTACATCTAGCCCGCTAGTTAATTGTGGTCCAAATACCATGTCTATATTTCTTGAGTTATTACAAGCACATTCAATTAGTTACGTAGTTACCACACAGCGGGGATGGGAATCTTTTAATGTTATACTGGCTATGGAGTATTCTTATTAGGATAGTGTGTAGAATTAAAAATGATAAGTGAAAAGAGTGTCGTAGTTAGCAGCGCCACACAGCGCCACCGTCCAGCGAACCGTTAACGCCGCCACCGCAGCCAACCTTGCGTGACCATCAGATTTAAGGAGCTGCCCCACGACACGCACGGCTCGTTTACCGAACGTACACATCGCACATCAATTGCAAGACAACACGACTACAGCCATCGCCGCACTGCAGATTGCAACGTAAGTGTTACTACACTACTTATGGGGGCCTATGTATATATATATATATATATATATATATATATATATATATATATATATATATACATATATATATCTATATATATTATATATATATATATATATATATATATATATATATATATATATATATATATATATATACATATATATCTATATATTATATATATTTATAATATATATATATATATATATATATATATATATATATGTATATATATATATATATGTATATATATATATATATATATATATATATATATATATATATATATATATATATATAGTGCATGGCGAAAGTATTAATATTTTCCAAGTAGGATGTGAAACGCCATCATTGCTGCATTAATTTTCGTCTACTTCAGTACTATTCACGACTCGAGCGTTGAGAACAAACCAATGAATGCTAAATACGGAAATTTCAGTACCATTGCACAGTATTAAGAACTCTCGAAATGTCACCCAGCCATGTCAATATTCTGGTCTCACCAGAAGCGGAGGCCTTTGCTTGATGTCTAGTTTCCAGTTGGGGCGATGTGAATTCGTTGCCTGCTGCACCGTCATTTATAGCAGTCCAACTCCTAAACTACCGCCGACGTCTACGTTTCGGATTTCGCAAATACGTGGCACTGACACTGTCGCCTCTTCGAACCAGCGAATTGTGTTCCAGCAACCAATCCGAATGTTTTAAATTAACCCACATGGTTGAGGACAGGAGGGTTGAATAAATCACCAATGTCGTGTTTTTGTATAAGACAATCGGGTATACCACATGTATCCCTGTTCGTAATAATAATGGCAGGCTCCATTGAGATATGTTACAATGGTAACTGCATGCGCTAGTTTGGCTGTGAGCTTGAAATGTGTGGTGGTAGGCTACTGTTTATATAGGTGTCGTTGTAGTTAATATTTGTGCTATCAAAAATGCATCAACACTTTTTTGCCTCGTGTTAATTCGCGACAAATAACTTTGCAGAGAGGTTATATATCCTAACAAACAAATCGTAGTACATATGCAATAAATGCATTGTCCTTTCGCTGCACAGTAATGATTTAACATTTACCGCCCATGCGCAGAAACGTCAAAATCGGAACGTTTATAACGCCGGAAAAATGTAAGCGCTACACCGGCATGATGATTATTAATTTTACTAAAGTACGATCAAGTTGCGCGCTGTAGCCGGGCCCAGCCAAGCAATTTATCTAGTCTATTTTCTAATGGGTGGTCTGAACTCCATATCGCGAGTTTATCGTCTAGCTACTAGTCCTATGTAGCGGCTTTTAAGAGCGAGGAGTGGTGAATCAGGCTACATGCCGCGCTATTTTGCTGTCCCCCACGCGTCCCCCAAAACTGGGGGACGCGTCCCCACGTCCCCAACCGATCGACGCCCGTGCTTGTCATGTAGCTGAATTATGATCTAGGTTTTCTTTGTGCTCTTGTCTAAGTGTGTTGTGTTTACATTCGATTATAATTCTAGCTGCAAATAATTTTGTGTTTAATTATTTTGAACAATACGACGTTGTCGTCACATTAAACTTACCAATTCTCGCGTAGTATCACTGACGTACGTAATTGTATTTGTTGCGTGATATTATAATTTTGTGATCGTAAATACCCGGAGACTTTAGTCTCTTCCCAACGAGTCTCGCTTATCCGACTGTCGGTCGGCTGCGGAACTACGCAATAACTGCACATTTGTATTTATTTTTATTTTGTGTTAATATAAGTTTAATTTTGAATAGTTTTTATAATACAGAATTATTTGATAAACAAATTATCCTCATTTAATGTGTATGTTATCCGTGTGGGGCTAAACATCGCTACCACCTCACAAATACTGGTTAATCCTGCCGTAATTCTTATTTTATAAACAACTGGGAATTTGAATTTGTACTTATTTCTGTGTTAATATAAGTTCACTGTTGAATTCTTTTCATAGGACATTATTATCTTGTAAAAGTATATCGTTGTTTTAATTTTTATTTCGTAGTTGGCCTTAGAGCCAACCAGCGTCTCTACCCTAGTCTGGGGTAAGGCGGCCCTGGCGGTTAACAAATGCAGTCTCTCCATTAGTCTCCCCAGGCAGAGGTGATGGGCTTAAACGAGTTTGCTCACTCACGGAGCCTGGTTAACCGAGGTTATTCCCACCCAACACTGTCGGTGATTGCTCAGTGCTATTAATTTTCCAAAATACCCCAGTTACATCGTTTAGTTAAATGTGTAGTTGTTATATTAAAATAGAACAACTAATGTAAACAGCAGTCATTATTTTGTTTTACGTTGTTTGTTATTTACACAAACACACCATGATACCCGTCTGTATAACTATATTACAAAATAATATGAGGCACAGCTGTATCGGGAGCAAGTGGCGAAGATAAAATTACAAATTCAAGAGAGAGAGATTAAAAAATTCAGGATTATGAACAAGAAAGATCATGCAATGCTATTCCTATTGATCATGAAAACGAGTTGCGCACACACACGCACGCACGCACGCACGCACGCGATGCAACACAGGTCACCAAACGTCGCTGGTGAAGAGAGATGGGAATTGTTGAGAGTGGGAATATGGCGTGTAGGAACCCTTCAAAATCAAGCAGTCATGGCAAACGCCTTCATGATGCACATCGCCAGGATGATAAATCTAGATTCGGTGACCCGCGTTTGCTTGGAGACGGAACACGCAAAAAGGAGATAACTAGCGACATACTGGTGCACAGGTACACTCCTGTCGGCATGTCACGTGAACCAGTGAGAGGACTACACCGTCACTCGTCGACAGAAGACAACGCTACATAATTTCCAAGGCCTGACACGGTCCTCAATGACGCTTATCTGAACAAGCCAAGTGTTGATCCAGCAGCAAACAGGACCAAGACAGTTGCTGTGGCGGCAAATACTGAGGCAACGAAGTCACATCATCGAAGCTTGCCAAACGTTGAACAGACGGATAGCACTAGTGACGACGTGCCCCAGAGACCGACTACGAAAGAGGTGTCGGCAATGTTGCATGAAGTACATCCTAAGCAGTTAACTACCCCGATCCGTATGGTGGCACGCATGACTAAGGCGGAATCGAAACGACTTCAGTGGTAGCGCGGATGATCGGAAGAAGCTAAATTTGAGGAGTATAAAATAGTAGAAGCATCAGGAAGAGTAACATTTTTGGAGGCCTAATTTATTTTAGCTCCACAAAATATCATAGAATGCTTGTAAACACGCTAAACATATCCGCCTATTCAATGAAGTCTAGAGTAATCACGTACCTTCAACCATAGACATAGTGATAGTCAGATATAGAATCTCTCAATCACAATGTCAATGGCCAATGCCACTGCCATGTCCTCGATCATGGCGCCATGGCAAGACAAGAAATTAAGACACAAACAATTGGTTTGGCACTGTACTAGGGCAACACTACATAAGTCATATATGCATGCTTAATTGGCTAACTTATGAATATACATACAAGTACTGTAGTGCCCAGTATTTCTGATTGAGACCGAGTGATACTAGACCGTGCGTGATATCTATAATATCCTTCGTATTGTTTTGGTCTTTCGCATGACTTAATGTAAGTCTCCGTATAAAAAAGAATTGATAACAAACTATCCATATTATATGATGACTTTCCGATTTAATCGTACCTCAAGTACATCCTGAAGTTCATAAATTGGTACAGAATCCACTTTCGTGTTGCCACTCTTGGAAATGTGAGCGTCCATGGTTTTGACTTCCTATGACTCCCGGTGAGGGCGCTGCGAAATTCGAACGTAATTATTTTCCCGCCACTCGTATTCGGTGATGTCACTGTTTTATACCTATGCTATTAGATAGGAACAACAGAGCACTCTCCCGATGGAACCAAACGCGCACAGATCTCGCTCAATCTCGAACGTTTGGTCGTTTTTCTGTTTTAAAGTTTAATCCGGTTCGTGTGAGGGCTCTGTGTGTTGAACGGCCGATGAACTTTGGTTTCTTGACTGAATGAGAACACTGCAAGAAAACTGCTCGAATTTATTGATTCGATCGACACGATACAACGTTACCCCTGATGCTATAGCAAATTAAATATAATGCATTTGCTATTAAAATATCATATCCACAATTGCATACCTTTCAAGATGACAAAACAGATTATTACTAAATGCAAACTATTCTGTCATCTAAAAAGCCATGTTCACCTCTCCATAGCGAGACACGATTGTGGAAGAATAGTTCAACACTGGTAGCCAGATGGCGACCCTGCGCCACTGTAGTTAGAAGGTTGTTCCCCAACTCCGATAAATAACACACCACTATTAAGTTGATAAACAGGTTTAATAAATGTAATTATGAATAGGCCAAACAAT
>OZ024854.1:6503626-6523626 GCA_964017155.1 Oasisia sp. SBJ-2009
GATAGGAGGACAATTTGCAGCGCTCACCATTCTGGACGCTGACGGTACAGACATGGAAACATTGATCAACACGTTCAACACAGCAGTGACCAACACCGTCAGTGAGATCCTTGGCACACATCGCCCAGTCAAGAAGCCCAGGGTCACAGCTGAGTTACTTCATCTGCGCGACAAACGAAGGGAGTTGAAGAAGAAGAAGAAAGATGCGGAAGGAGTAAGGCTGTACAGGGCAGTTAACCAAGAAATCAAGAAAGGCATGAAAAAATCAAAGATGGACTGGATTGAAGAGCAGTGCCAGGACATCGAAGATAACATGAAGAAAAATAACAGCAAGAAAATTTACCAGCTGAAAGACCTGACCAGCAGAAAGCAAGGGCGAACCACCACCATACAGGACAAGGATGGTAAATGTCTAACTGAAGAACAGGAAATCCTAAAGAGGTGGTCCGAGTACTGCTCGGAGCTGTACAACTACAGGGCCACAGGAGACCCAGAAGTACTAAACATCCCTCCAGCAACCGACAACGACAACTACCCCATCCTTCGCGAAGAAGTGGAAGCAGCGGTGAAATCGCTCAAGAAGGGGAAGTCAGCAGGAGCGGACAACGTCCCAGCGGAGCTGGTGCAGGCAGAGGGAGAAGCCATGATACGCGCCCTACTGACTATCTGCAACAAGATCTGGCAGATCCTCAAGAAAGGCAGCCTACAGCTATGCCAGAACTATCGTACCATCAGCCTCATCAACCACCCGAGCAAAGGTATGCTGAAAATCTTGCTGAACAGACTGAAGCCGCAAGCGGAAAAGATCATTGCCGAGGAACAAGCTGGCTTCAGACCAGGACGCAGCACAACATAGCAAATCTTCAACCTTAGGATACTGTGCGAGAAGTACCTCCAACACCAGCAATACCTCTGTCACGTCTTCATTGACTTCAAGAAGGCATTCGACAGGGTATGGCATGCAGCACTATGGGCCACCATGAGGCATTTCAACATCAACGCCAACCTAATCAGAATGATACAGAACCTCTATGACAAGGCCACCAGCGCAGTCTACCTTAACAACAGCATAGGAGACTGGTTCAGAACCACTGTCGGAGTAAGACAAGGCTGTGTGCTCTCCCCCATGCTCTTCAACATCGTATTGGAGAGAATTATGACTGACGCACTCACTGAATGACCATGAAGGGACAGTCAGCATTGGTGGCAGAAATATTACAAATTTGCGTTTTGCCGACGACACAGACGGCCTGGCAGGAAGGGAAGAGGAGCTAGCTGACTGGTGGGGCGCCTTGACAAGACTTCTATAGCCTTCGGCATGCAGATCAATGCAGAAAAGACCAAACTGATGACCAACAACACCAATGGCTTCAGCACTGACATCAGGGTCAACGGCGAGAAACTAGATTGCGTCAACAGGTTCAAATATCTGGGAGCAATCATTGCAGATGAAGGATCTAAACCTGACATTCTCGCCAGGATTGCCCAGGCCACAGCAGCACTCGCCAAACTCAAGACCATCTGGAATGACAGGAATATAGCGCTCACTTCAAGGATCAGACTGATGCGCTCCCTAGTCATGTCCACATTCCTCTACGCCTGTGAGTCTTGGACACTAACAACAGACACCGAGAAAAGGATACAGGCCATGGAGATGAGATGCCTCAGAAAACTCCTCGGCATCACTTACAGAGACCACATCTCCAACGATGAGGTCCGAAACAGAACTCTGCAAGGCATTGGACCCCACGAAGACCTCCTGACCACAGTCAAACAACGCAAACTGAGATGGTACGGGCACATAACAAGATCATCATGGCTTGCCAAGACAATCATGCAAGGTACAGTCCAAGGAGGGAGAAGACGAGGGAGACAGAAAAAGAGATAGGAAGACAACATCCCAGAATGGACGGGCTTGACACTGGGCGCCGCCATGAGGAAAGCGGAGAGACGAGAGGAGTGGAGGGAGCTGGTTGTCAGGTCATCTGTGGTACCCCAACGGTCCACTGAGACTACGGGATAGGCAGGGCAGGGCAGGGCAGGGCAGGGCAGGGCAGGGCAGGGCAGGGCAGGGCAGGGCAGGGCAGGGCAGGGCAGGGCAGGGCAGGGCAGGGCAGGGCAGGGCAGGGCAGGGCAGGGCAGGGCAGGGCAGGGCAGGGCAGGGCAGGGCAGGGCAGGGCAGGGCAGGGCAGGGCAGGGCA
This sequence comes from Oasisia sp. SBJ-2009, assembly GCA_964017155.1. Taxonomy (NCBI): domain Eukaryota; kingdom Metazoa; phylum Annelida; class Polychaeta; order Sabellida; family Siboglinidae; genus Oasisia; species Oasisia sp. SBJ-2009. The sequence continues at coordinate 6,505,828 of OZ024854.1, forward strand.
GGGCAGGGCAGGGCAGGGCAGGGCAGGGCAGGGCAGGGCAGGGCAGGGCAGGGCAGGGCAGGGCAGGGCAGGGCAGGGCAGGGCAGGGCAGGGCAGGGCAGGGCAGGGCAGGGCAGGGCAGGGCAGGGCAGGGCAGGGCAGGGCAGGGCAGGGCAGGGCAGGGCAGGGCAGGGCAGGGCAGGGCAGGGCAGGGCAGGGCAGGGCAGGGCAGGGCAGGGCAGGGCAGGGCAGGGCAGGGCAGGGCAGGGCAGGGCAGGGCAGGGCAGGGCAGGGCAGGGCAGGGCAGGGCAGGGCAGGGCAGGGCAGGGCAGGGCAGGGCAGGGCAGGGCAGGGCAGGGCAGGGCAGGGCAGGGCAAGGCAAGGCAGGGCAAGGCAAGGCAAGGCAAGGCAAGGCAAGGCAAGGCAAGGCAAGGCAAGGCAAGGCAAGGCAAGGCAAGGCAAGGCAAGGCAAGGCAAGGCAAGGCAAGGCAAGGCAAGGCAAGGCAAGGTCTGGAATTGGTACGCAGTGTTTCTCCAGAAACAGCTTCAATCACTCCATCGGAATCAGACGAAATACCAGCGTCTATTTTTTATAAAGTTACAACTGATGTTTTTAGCAACAGTTAAGGAAAATGCCTGAAAACAAATATGTTGTTGGTCTACTCAGACTGCCTGGCATACTAATATCACCAATAGTATAACATCCATTTGCATTTATTCTAAATATTTCAGGTGTCGCCACTTTATAAATCAGGTTCCCTGTGGAAACCAACAACCACATATCGATTTCAATGCTACCAATTTTGCCTAATTTAAGTTAACGTATTGTGTATAGTTCTCTCACAGTTTATCTGGAAAACATAAACGTCTCATAAATGCCAAATCACGCTTCAGAACATTATAATCCACTGTGACTTGACTTGACACGGAATATCGGGTCTAATACGCTCTATTAAGATTTTAAAATACGAGGGTTTGATAAGCGCCATATGGCATACATTTTAATGTCGTTCGAATTCAAATGTAATACAATATATCAATACTTCTAAAAAATACAATTTGTTTGATATCAACTCAATATGTAACAATAATAAGTTTTCTTATAACAGGGGGATATTCTAAAATGGCGACTTTTTGAAATACGTTCCCGTTTTGCCAGCTCGAAACACTCCAACTTCGCAGTAACCCAGCCCAACATGTACCGTTATTTGCCGACCGACGTTAACGCACAAAGGAGTATAACACAGTTCGGCGGTGGCATGTTGCTCGTTTATCGTACAGAGAAGGTAGGTCTACGTCTATAACGGGAGGAGTGAGTGAATAATTGCGTGTGTGAGTTAGTGGGTGAGTGAGTGAGTGAGTGACTGAGTGACTGAGTGACTGAGTGACTGAGTGCCTGAGTGAGTGAGTGAGTGAGTGAGTGAGTGAGTGAGTGAGTGAGTGAGTGAGTGAATAATGTGAAGACATTAAGAGAATGAATGTGTGTGTGGGGGGACATAGTTAAACCAAACCATAGTTTGTAAGTGGAACATAATGTAACTAGTTCATATATCAGATCAGCATTTTTGAATTGCTGGCCGGGAAAGAAATGTGTCAACTAGCATATTGATTTATAAACGGAAAAAGACGACAGCCATCGGAAGTCAATTGTAAAGATGGCGGACTTGTTGGGAATATCATATTATGTCAATAATGTTTGAATTACGTTTTGTGTCAACTCTGTAATTTATAATGTAGTGTATGTGTGTTTTTGTGTTTCATCAGGTTTTCCGGGACATTATGTGGTGGTGGGTAAGATGTGCGCAAGACGCTGACTGTTTCATGCCAAGTTACAATCGCATCTGCACATTTAAGGACCGATACAAACAATTGGCGAATTGCCATCGTTTCGACCAGGCAACCATTAACATCATTATGAGCAATATCTGGCTGCGGGACAACCGGATGCGATACACAGCTAACGAGACGTTCTTCCGGGTGGTCCGATCAGTCAGTCACATGTACAGTATCAAGATATGCAACGCGACGTCGGTGTAAAGGTGGATTGTGTAACAATAAATTGTGTGCACATGGGCGTACACCATATATATCATCACTGTATTGACAAAAGTGTACACTTGAAAGATATCATCATACCCATGAAAAGAAAAATTGTACCAAGAACGGGGGTAATAAGTGGTCCGCCACGCCACTCACACATACAGTATCAAGACATGCAACGCGACTTCGGTGTAAATATGGATTGTGAGACAATAAATTGTGTACACATGGGCGTACATTATATATGTAATCACTTTATTGACACAAGTGTACACTTGAATGATATCGCTATACCCATAAAAGGTATAATCATACCAAGGGCGGATATAATGAATGGACATTAATTTAACAACAACAACCGTGTAACATACAACATATTATGGGATAGATAATATACTACATAATGGTAAAGATAATACAATATAATACAATGATTGGTGCGTTGCTGCTGTTGTTAAAGGGACTTAGCAGAAGCAACGCCCTTTTCAAACGAAAATACATAGTAGTTGTAATAAAGGTTACACGATATAATACAAAATAACAGTAATGGTATTTTGTTAACATTGTGATAAATGTTCTTAAATACGAAGAAAGTAATGTTTTCTTAAATTGTTGCAAACTTTGTAACTGTGTTATTTCACTTGCTAGACCGTTCCATGTGATTATACCGCTGACAGTAATTGACAGTAGTCCGTGGGCGGTGTTCGCCTTTTTATCATAGAACAGTTTACATTATGCTTATGTATGCTTGCAGTTGGTTAAAACACGCTTGTACACGACTTTCGAAACAGTGGTTGTTTTCTTGATAAAGCATAATCATTGTCTTATGTGTAATTAAATCTTGAAGTTTAATACTTTGTTAGCAGTGAAAGAATACATATATATGACCATGGTAATCAAGGTTATAGACAATTCGCATAGCTTTTTCCTGTAACATAGATATTTTTCTAAATCTCGACGGATACGTATTTCCCAAATTTTCACAGCAATAAGACTTGTACGGTTCAACAAGTGGTTGGTATAAAGTGCGTACTGCTTGAACGTCAAGAACGTTCTTTGTTTTATACAAAACGGCTATATGTTTTGATACCTTCGTTTCAACCGTTTTTACATTATCTCGCCACATTATGTTTTACGTATTGCATAACATTGTGACGTACTTAGCAGTATACGGTGTCACATGCTTTCATCGGATCAATAAAGACCCAAATAGTGCTTTCTTGTTTATTAATTACGTACATCTAGCCCGCCAGTTAATTTTGACCAAAAGGCCATGTTTAGATGTCTTAAGTTAATATAAGCATATTTAATTAGATACATAGTTACTGCATAGAGGGGATGGAAATCTTTTAATTTTATAATGGCTATGGAGTTTTTTTATTAGGATAGTGTGTAGCATTTAAACATATAAATGGAGAAGAGTGTCGTAGTTAGCAGCGCCACACAGCGCCACACGGCGCCACACGGCGCCACACGGCGCCACACGGCGCCACACAGCGCCACACAGCGCCACACAGCGCCACACAGCGCCACACAGCGCCACACAGCGCCACACAGCGCCACACAGCGCCACACAGCGCCACACAGCGCCACAAAGCGCCACACAGCGCCACACAGCGCCAAACAGCGCCACACAGCGCCACACAGCGCCACACAGCGCCACACAGCGCCACACAGCGCCACACAGCGCCACGCAGCGCCACGCAGCGCCACGCAGCGCCACGCAGCGCCACGCAGCGCCACGCAGCGCCACGCAGCGCCACGCAGCGAAACGCAGCGCCACGCAGCGCCACGCAGCGCCACGCAGCGCCACGCAGCGCCACGCAGCGCCACGCAGCGCCACGCAGCGCCACGCAGCGCCACGCAGCGCCACGCAGCGCCACGCAGCGCCACGCAGCGCCACGCAGCGCCACGCAGCGCCACGCAGCGCCAAGCAGCGCCACGCAGCGCCACGCAGCGCCACACAGCGCCACACAGCGCCACACAGCGCCACACAGCAACACGGTCCAGCGTACCGGTCACGCCGCCTACGCCGCCACCGCAGCCAACGATGACCATCAGATAAAAGGAGCTGCACCATGACTCCCACAACCGATACATCAATTGTAAGACAACACGACTACAGCCATCACCGCACTGCAGATAGCAACGTTACTACACTACTTTCTACTAAATTGAGTGTCTTCAAAATATTATTTTAAAACACATAATGCGTAACATGTAAGGCAGGAAGGGTACGGCAGTAACCTTCCTAATATGAATGGAATGGAGTTTCCTAAACACTAAAGTGATACCAGTTGATCCAGCGATTAGGAATAGCTACAGTCATGTGCTATAGCATTTTGGAAAGCACAGAGCAAGCCTCGAATATGCAAAATCGTCGATTTTTGATTTTCGTCCCTCAACTCGAGTTTTCGATGTCTCAAACTTGTTGCCGTTCCCTTCCTAATATGAATGGAATGCAGTTTCCTAAACACTAAGGTGATACGAATTGATCTAGCGATTGGGAATAGCTACAGACATGCGCTATACCATTTTGGAAAGCCCAGAGCAAGCCTCGAATATGCACAATCGTCGATTTTTGATTTTCGTCCCTCAAACCACGAGTTTTCGATGTTTCAAACTTTAGACTTTCGCTGTGTTCAAACGTTAGCGACAGCAGCGCCAGGTTATCGTGATGGCGTTTATGTAATTAATGTCACTTACTCGAGAAAACTCCGTAGTGTGGCGCCAGCATTTTCTATCATGCTTTATATTGTAAATTATATATCCAGCGATTTTTTATTTTCGTCCCTCAACTCGAGTTTTCGATGTTTCAAACTTTCCACTTTCGCTGTGTTGTCATAGCATCATTACACTGCAACGGTCGCTGTTCTCAAGCGGTGGCGCCACGCAGCGAACAACTCTTAGTCCAGTTCCTTGTGTAATTTCGTTCACATTTTTTGGAGATTTGCAAAACTCTACATTTTTTGAAAGTTTAGGACCTACTGAACCTGAAAAGTAATGTTTACATTTTTTCTATACACTCTATGGCGGCCATCTTGGATTTTCAAAATGGCGACTAATGTTTGCTCACATTTTGCAATATCTCGGCTTCTAAGCATCTTAAGCTTTTGATTTTGGTGTCTAAATATACATTTTCAGAGACAAGGAATATAATGAGACAACTTACAATGCACTAAAGTTAATGCAAGACAGTATAAATCACAATGTTTACTCAAAAAATGACCAAAATGTACTTCTAGTCTAGTTCACTATGTTCAGATTAAACTTTTCGTTCAATTTTTTTGGAGATTTGCAAAACTATATATTTTTGGAAAGTTTAGAACCTACTGAACCTAAAGAGTAATGTTTACATTTTTTCTAAACACTCTATGGCGGCCATCTTGGATTTTCAAAATGGCGATTATATTTTGCTCACATTTTGCAATATCTCGGCTTCTAAGCATCTTAGGCTTTTGATTTTGGTATCTAAACATACATTTTCACAGACAAGGAATCTAATGGGGAAACTTATAATGAGATATATATAATGCATGACACTATTTTATAATTTTTGAAAAATAATACATAAATTCTAAGTAACAACCTAAGGCTAAAATGATAAATATTAGTCAACTTTTGGAACATTGAAAATAGTCTAGTTATTAAAATCATTGTTGTCTAGTCTAATGATTACATGTATTATTAAAATCATTGTTGTCTAGAATCCAGTGTCCCATTGTTGTTGTTTCAGGCTCTGATAGACATGGAGTCGACCACGAATGAGATCCCCAAACTTACTGGTGGACGGCCGTGCCAAACCACTGACTATAAACTGTGTGTTGTGTGTCAAAAAGAAGCCGAACCTTTAGTGTTGCACCTAAGATTTAACGTCATATCACAACATCCTAGAGGCAGTGAAGGAGCATCCACCAGCTGAACTGCTTTCGCATAGAGGGCCATATCATAGGTTATGACAGTGATGTACTCTTCTCCAACTGTCAACTCCTTTAACTGATGTGCCTGCTTCATCACTGTTAGCAGAGTTGACAACTCGTGTGCCACTTCTGGGAGTAGGGGCAGGGCACCAACCTCGGTCAGCGGCTTGTTTGTTGACACTAAGGAGTTGTAGCCAGCCCAACCTGGAATTTGGCTTGACCTTTCATCCTTCATCCTGGAAAGAGTTGAGGCGACAACCCATCCAAGATGTGTAAGTTGATAGCTATCTGCTACACCAAAGTTGTTGATGCTGAACTCCCTCGCCCGCTGTTGCGATGCAGTTGCTTTTGGCTTCTCACACGGTAGCATGGCTGTATGGTATGAGTCACCAAGAGACTCTTTGACTTAGTGTCACCAATGCGTAGAAAGAGGGGGTGTGCTTGGTTCACCAGGTGCATCAGCCTTCTGGTAGATGGCAGTGACTGTCCCATGTGTGGTACCCTTGCCAACAGCTGTGCCCTCAGCAAAGTCTGTGTGTCTGAGGCAAAGAACACAAACGTGCCATTCTTCAAGAAAGGTGGCACATACAGCCCCTGGCACTGCTTTGTGTTCTCCACTACAGCATTGGCAAGGGCTGTTTCTATGATGAGGGCACGGCTATAGGACGCACAGTGACCCTGTGCATTGAGGAGATTCATAAGTTGCTTGTGTCGTGATGGATGGTCAGGGCCAATCCCAGTACTTGGGGGGTTTCCCTAGCTTGTTGAGGCCGAAATCCAGCACCTTCGTCACTCGGCTTGTATGTGACTTGCCTCTTGGATTTGAAACCAAACATCAGGTTTTGGCTCAGGGTTAGTGCACCCCTGTCAACAATAGTTGTCCGCACTTCTGTTTGCAGTTTGTCTGCAGGTCCCGCCATTATCCAGCGGATCATGGTATACAGTTCCACCGCTACATCTTCCAGGGTACTGGTTACTACTATGGAACTGGACGTCTTCACTGTCTTGGTGAACTGCTCAATTCGTTGGCGAAGGAGTCTGGCTGATTGGTAGAGGTTTTTCATGCTTTCAGTGTCATCTGCAGTTCTGATAGCAGTCTGGAGCATGTCTGCATCACAGGCCTCTGGTCAGTACAAGACTTTGCATATTTCTCTGTCGGACTGATGTTACTTGTGGTAATTCAGACAGGATTCTGTCTTTCAACCATTGCCTGGTGAAGGCAGGTGAATGATTTTCCTGGGCATCTGTTCTACCCAAATGTAGCATGCTGACATATGTGTTCTCGATGTCTTGGATTGAGAGGTATGCTCCATCTCTGGTCTGTGTATCTATGATGTTCAGCAGTTCAACGAAGCTGGATCCTTGGGTGGGACTTTGTTTTATCTTGGGTACTTGGTTGGTGTCATCCCGCAGAACGTGGAACACGTGTTTGGTCCAGCAAGCTTTGTGATACTGGATATCCATAGCATGGGCATGAGCATGAGCAATGCAAGTACTATATCTAGTTTTCAGTTCTGGATCTGAAGACGGTTGAACTGCTTGCTTTAGTGATTGTCCGGCATTCCCTGTTCTGAGAGTGAAGAGTTTCTGGTCATTGTCGGTTTGGCAAAAGACACACATGTCCTTGTTCAAAGGTCGTGTTGATGATCGGGTATATGGTGCAGCTGAGCCAGTCACGTTATTCTCGTCATCAGCACTTCTTGATCTGCGACCTTTCACCCTGGGTGTGTGTGACCCAGTAGACATGGAGTGTTGCTGTCGGTCTCTTGCACGCTCTCTCTGGACTGTGTTCGTCATCCTGGAGTAGCAAGTACGATGCCAAACAGCATTATCTCTTTGCAGTGTTTCTGCTGTGCAGTCTTTAAGCCGTTTCTGCACTGGAACACAATCGGCATCATGCAAGCTGGCTCGTTCCGTCACTGTCTCTAGGAGGTTGTGGTATGACGTTAATCTTGGATGCAACACTAAAGGTTCGGCTTCTTTTTTTACACACAACACACAGTTTATAGTCAGTGGTTTGGCACGGCCGCCCACCAGTAAGTTTGGGTACCTCATTCGTGGTCGACTCCATGTCTCTCAGAGCCTGAAACAACAACAATGGGACACTGGATTCTAGACAACAATGATTTTAATAATACATGTAATCATTAGACTAGACAACAATGATTTTAATAACTAGACTATTTTTAATGCTCCAAAAGTTGGCTAATATTTACCATTTGAGCCTCATGTTGTTAGTTAGAATTTATGTATTTTTTCCAAAATTTCCAAAATAGTGTCATACATTATATATATCTCATTATAAGTTGTCCCATTAGATTCCTTGTCTCGAAAATGTATGTTTAGACACCACAATCATAAACCTAAGATGCTTAGAAGCCGAGATATTGCAAAATGTTAGCCAAAAATAGTCGCCATTTTGAAATTCCAAGATGGCCGCCCTAGATTGTTTAGAAAAAATGTAAACATTGCTTTTCAGGTTCTGTAGGTTCTAAACTTTCCAAAAATGTATAGTTTTGCAAATCTCCCAAAAATTTGAACGAAACGATTTTTCGTGACATAGTGAACTGGACTATCTGTAATCATTGGCGGACGCGCGGACAATAACATATACGCAAGATGGCAGTAAGATATTTGGACATTATTTCAGGTCATGCAGCAACTATTGCAGGTACATATGTTGGCTTCGCGAGTAAAGGAATAAGACAAGTGGGTAGATACCACCATTAATTTACCATAGGCGGCCATTGAAACGTTTCTTTGATTTCCCGCCAGGTTTATATATCAATGTTATTGAAAAGTTCACACACTAAGTAGCCTCCATTCACACATATCATATATAAAATTCGTGAAAATGACATATCTTTTTCTCCTACAATCCAATCTCTAACCTGACACCCCTCCATTTCTGCTCCAATCAGCCGGCGATTGCCCATGTTGACACCTCTAGGCCGAACTACAACTGTATACATACGCGCGTGGTCACTGTCTGACAAATGTCATTATTTCACAGCTCTGATGCCATGCTGCACAAAAAAATTATTTCTACTCAACCAGTCCTACATTCATTGCTTCCAGGAATTTACAAAAACTGCACAATGCAGTTCTTTTAAGCAGGACTACTATCTAATGGCGTAGGACTCCATTTGGTGGTATGTCCCCAAGTGGGTAAATGCTTCAAGGGTGAAGCAGGACTGGGGTAATATGAATGGGAGTGGGACTACTACAGGGTAAATGCTTCGCAGCTAAAACACGTATGAGACACGAGTTAAAGTACGGAGACAAGCCCCCTCCCGTCCCCCGCCCCACCTCTCTTTTAAAACACGAGCTAAAGTAAGGAGACAAGCCCCCCGCTCCCCACCCCATCCCCCCGCCCACCTCCTTCCGACCGTCCCCAGTCCAGGGAGGATGGGGGAGGGGGCTTGTCTCCTTACTTTAACTCGTGTCTGATACGTGTTTTAGCTGCGAAGCATTTACCCTGTAGTAGTCCCACTCCCATTAATATTGCCCCAGTCCTGCTTCATCCTTGAAGCATTTACCCACTTGTAATACTAGTATTTGCATATGCTTATGCTTAGTATTTGTTAATGTTTTTGGACGATGTCGTCATAACATGTAGTTTCAAATATTTCCAGATAACCTTGTGCAAACAAAAAGCTGTCTTTCAATTTGTTTACCTAGTAGAATTCTAAAGAAATGTGGTTAATGAATTATATTACTCAACAACAACATTCTAACTTCCGTAAGTACCAATTATATACATAACGCGTCTGTAAGAAGGTTCTGGACTAAATGTCACACAGGCGTACAACAAAGCAGCCCACTCCTTTAATCATGTGATCAATGTGTGATATAAATCAGATTGGGTTTCGTTGTATACTCCAATTACATTTTCTTTGGTGTTGTCAGCAAACACGAAGAAGAATGTTGAAGCAATACTAATGTATATGATGTGAGCAATTTCATTATTTTGCAACTTGATATGCATAATATGTTAGGCCGCCAATTAATATTGCAGTAGTACGCAATGGCTACTAATAACAATTGTACAGGTTTGGTAGGAAACACACCACTCCTGATTGAACAGGATTATATGATTATTGCGTTTGCAATGCTACATATATAATCACTTGTTCATTTGTAGGAAAGTTGATATTACGAAACTTACTGTTTGTGGTGTATTTCACGGGATCAGTCTGGTATCCTGTTTGTACGCATTCATGGTTATCAAACCAGACGTGGGCATACGTCAGCAGGTTCTAATCACAGAACGTGCATTTCGGGCAGCTCATGCGGAAAGTGGTGAAGCCGCCCATTCCGTTCGGCTTACACAGGTAGAATTTCGAGCAGTCGGTCACGTCACGGGCGAAGCCGGGTGTGCTCTTTGTCATGTTGTAGCCCAGATCGATGTGTGATATAAATCAAATTGGGTTTCGTTGTATACTCCAATTATATTTTCTTTGGTGTTGTCAGCAAACACGAAGAAGAAAGGACATTGAAGCAAAACTAATGGATATTATGTGAGCAATTGCATTATGTTGCAATTTGATATGCATAATATGTTAGGCCGCCAATTAATACTGCAGTTGTAGGCAATACTAAGAATAACAATTATACAATTCACGGGCGAAGCCGGGTGTGCTCTTTGTCAGGTTGTAGCACAGATGACACGCCTCTAGATTGAGATGACAGAGAGCAAACGTTAATATGGCGATAATAATATGAAACGTATACTCTAGGTGTCAGGGAGTGTCGTTTATCTTATCTAAGTTTGCTTTTAAACTTCGGGTATTCAAGTGTATGACATTCGGATTGTTTGCCTGATCAGATCCGCTAAAGTTAGTTGAAAATTGTGCAATGTCTACAAGGTGTGGGCAAGTTGTTATACAGTAAACATTCAGTGTCTATTTCGTGTTCGTAACGGAGTTCGGAGTCACTCAGCGTTATGTTATATTCAGGCATTAACAGTATTCGTCATTTGGTGATACATACATTGTGCTTTCACATACTTTTAGTCACGATCTCTTACCACCAACTTGTCAAATCATACCTATGAAAGATATAATCATACCCACGAAAGGTGTAATCATATCAAGGGCGGAAATAATCATTCCCATGTTCGGTATGATTATTTTATCTCAATAGTTATAATTAGAACTAGATTACGATTAATGTACATAGGAAAATGTGGGTATACTTATACCCATGTATATTTTACAGTTCAGTCATTTGCATTGATGTAGTTGTACGTCGGGTATAATTATACACATGCACATATATGTCAACGTTTCGTATGATCAGGCGGGAGAGGTATAACTATAACTACATCTAGCCCGCTAGTTAATTGTGGTCATAATACCATGTCTATATTTCTTGAGTTATTACAAGCACATTTACTTAGTTACGTAGTTACCACACAGCGGGGATGGGAATCTTTTAATGTTATACTGGTTATGGAGTATTTTTTATCAGGATAGTTTGTAGAATTAAAAATGATAAGTGGGCAAGAGTGTCGTAGTTAGCAGCGCCACACAGCGCCACCGTCCAGCGAACCGCTAACGCCGCCTCCGCAGCCAACCAAGCGTGACCATAAGATTTAAGGATCTGCACCATGACTCCCACAGCTCGCCATTTACCGAACGTAGACATCGCACATCAATTGTAAGACAACACGACTACAGGCATCGCCGCACTGCAGATTGCAACGTAAGTGTTACTACACTACTTGTACGGGCCTATATGTAGGATATGAAAACGCCATAATTACTGCAATAACGTTCATCTACTTCAGTACTATTCACGACGCGAGCTTTGAGAATAAACCAATGAATGTTGAATACGGCAATTTCAGTACCGTTGCACAGTATTAAGAACTCTCGAAATGTCACCCAGCCATGTCAATATTCTGGTCTCACCAGAAGGGGAGGCCTTTGCTTGACGACTAGTTTCCAGTTGGGGCGATGTGAATTCGTTGCCTGCTGCACCGTCATTTATAGCAGTCCAACTCCTAAACTACCGGCGACGTCTACGTTTCGGATTTCGCAAATACGTGGCACTGACACTGTCGCCTCTTCGAACCAGCGAAATGTGTTCTAGCAACCAATTAGAATGTTTTAAATTAACCCATATTGTTGCGTTGAATAAATCACCAATGTCGTGTTTTTGTATGTGACAATCGGGTATACCACATGTATCCGTGTTCGTAATAATAATGGCAGGATCCATTGGGATATGTTAAAATTGTAATTGCATGCGCGAATTTGGCTGTGAGCTTGAAATATGTTTGTGGTAGGCTACTGTTTATATAGGTGTCGTTGCAGTTAATATTTGTGCTATGAAAACATGCAGCAAAACTTGTTTGCCTCGTGTTAATTTGCGACAAATAACTTTGCCGAGAGGTTATGTATCCTAGCAAACGACCCGTAGTATTTATGCAATAAATGCATTGTCCTTTCGCTGCACATTAATGATTTCACATTTATCGTCCATGCGCAGAAACGTCAATCGGAACGTTTATAACGCCGGAAAAATGTAAGCGCTACACCGGCATGATGATTATTTACTAAAGTGCGATCAAGTTACGCGCTGTATCCGGGCCCAGCCAAGCAATTTATCTAGTCGATTTTCTAATGGGTGGTCGGAATTCCATTTATCGAGTTTATTGTATAGCTACTAGTCCTATGTAGCGGCTTTTAAGAGAGAGGAGTGGTGCGTCAGGCTACATGCAGCGCATTTTTTTAAACTAAAAAGTGGGGGGGGACAATTCCTATGCTGTCCCCCACGCTGAAAAGTGGGGATACGCGTTTTATTTGTGCTCTTTTTTAAGTTCGTTGTGTTTACATTCGATTACCATTATAACTACAATTAATATTGGATTGAATTATTTTGAACAAAACGACGTTGTCGTCACATTAAACTTACCAATTGCCGCGTAGTATCACTGACGTACGTAATTGTATTTGTTGTGTGATATTATTCTTTTGTGATCGTAAATACCCGGAGACATTAGTCTCTTCCCACCGAATCTCGCTTTTTTGATTCTCTGTCGACTGCGGAACTACGCAACAACTGCACATTTGTTTTTCAATTTATTTTGTGTTAATATAAGTTTAATGTTGATTAGTTGTTATAATGCAGCATTATTTGATCAAACGTTATCCTCATTTAATTTGTATGGTATCCGTGTGGGGCTAAACATTGCTGCCACCTCACGGACACTGATTAATGCTACCGTAATTGTTATTTTATAAACAACTGTAAATAGGAATTTTTACGTATTTTTGTGTTAATATAAGTTCAATGTTGAACACTTTTCATAGGACATCATTATCTTGTAAAAGTGTATCGTTATTTTAATCTTTATTTCGTAGTTGGACGTTGAGCCAATCAGCATCTCTACACTAATCTGGGGTAAGGCCGCCCTGGCGGTTAACAAATGCAGTGTCTCCATTAGTCTCCCCAGGCAGAGTTGAGGGGCTTAAAAGTGCTGCCACCAGAGGGATGGAACTTCCCACCCAACAGTGTCCGTGATTGCTCAGTGCTATTCATTTTCCAAAATAGCAAAGTTACATCGTTTAGTTAAATGTGTAGTTGTTATATCAAAATATATATATTAAAATATGACAACTAACTTAAACAGCAGATATTACTTTGTTTTACATTGTCTTTTATTTACACAAACACACCCTGGTATTACAAAATAATAAAGTACATCAGTGAGGCACTGCTCTATCGGGAGCAACTGGCAAAGATAAAATTACAAATTCATGAGAGAGATTACAAAATTCAGGAGTATGAACAAGAAAGATCGTGCAATGCTATTCCAGTTAATCATGAATACGTGAAGTTGCACACACACACACACACACACACACACACACACACACACACACACACACACACACACACACACACACACACACACACACACGCACGCACGCACGCACGCACGCACGCACGCACGCGCCGGCGTGCGATGCAACACAGGTCACCAAACGTGGCTGGTGAAGAGAGATGGGAATTGTTTGAGAGTGGGAATATGGCGTGTAGGAACCCTTCAAAAACAAGAAGTCACGGCAAACGCCTTCATGATGCACATCGCCAGGAAGATAAATCTAGTTTCGGTCACTCGCGTTTGCTGGGGGACGGAATACGCAAAAAGGAGATAACTAGCGACACACTGGTTCACAGGTACACTCCTGTCGGCGTGCAACGTGAACCAGTGGGAGGACTACACCGTCACTCGTCAACAGAATACAACGCTACGTCATTTTAAAAGCCTGACACGGTCTTCAGTGACGCTTATCTGAACAAGCCAAGTGTTGATCCAGCAGCAAACAGGACCAAGACAGTTGCTGTGGCGGCAAATACTGAGGCAACGAAGTCACATCATCGAAGCTTGCCAAACGTTAAACAGGCATATAGCACTAGTGACGACGTGCCCCAAAGACCGACGACGAAAGAGGTGTCGGCAGTGTTGCATGAAGTACATCCTAAGCGGTCAAATACCCCGATCCGTTTGATGGCACGCATGACCAAGGTGGAATCGAAACGACTTCAGTGGCAGCGCGGATGATCGGAAGAAACTAAATTTGAGGAGTATAAACTGGTAGAAGTACCAGGAAGAGTAACATGTTGGAGGCCTAATTTATGTTAGCTCCACAAAATATAATAGAATGCTTATAAACACGCTAAAAAGATCTGCCTATTCAATGAACTCTATAGTAATCACGTACTTTCAACCGTTGTCACGGTGATAGTCAGATGTAGAATCCCTCAATCACAATGTCAATGGTCAATGCCACTGCCATGCCCTCGATCATGGCGCCATCGCAAAACAAGAAATAGGTTTGGCACTGTACTATGGCAAAACTACATATGTCATATATGCATGCTTAATTGTCTAACTTTTGGATATACCTACACGTATTGTAGTGGCCAGTATTTCTGATTGAGACCGAGTGATACTAGACCGTGAATGATACCTGTAATATCGTTTGTATTGTTTTGGTCTTTCGCATGACTTAATGTAAATCTCCGTTTAAAAAAGAACTGACAACAAACTGTCCATATTATATGATGATTTTCTGATTTTATCTTACTTCAAGTACATCGTGAAGTTCGGAAATTGGTACAGAATCCACTTCCGTGTTGCCACTGTTGAAACTGTGAGCGTCCATGGTTTTGACTTTCTATGACTTCCGGTGAGGGCGTTGCGAAATTCGAACCTTATTATTTTCCCGCCACTCGGAGTCGGCAATGTCTCTGTTTTATACCTATGCTATTAGACAGGAGCTAGAGTACTCTCCCGATGGATCCAAACGCGCACATATCTCGCTCAATCTCAAACGTTTGGGCGTTTATCTGTTTGAAGGTTTAATCCGATCCGTGTGAAGGCGCTGTGTGCTGAACACTCGTCTGCCGATGAACTTTGGTTACTTGACTGAATGAGGAAACTGCAGTAGAGAGAACAATGCTCGTATTATATTGACTCGATAGAAACGAAATAACGTTACGACTGATCCATTAGCAAAATAAATATAATGTATTTGCTAAAGCTTCATATCCACAATTGCATGCCTTTCTAGATGACAAAACAGATTATTACTAAACGCAAACTATTTTGTCATCTAAGAAACCATGTTCACCCAACCTTAGCGAAACACGATTGTGGAAGAGTAGTTCCACAATGGTAGCCAGATGGCGACCCAGCGCCACTGCGGTTAGAAGGTTGCTCCGCAACTCCGATAAAGTATATACCACTATTAAATAGATAAACAGGTGTATTAAATGTAAATATGAATAGGTTAAACAAACCGCAAACATGGACGACGCACGAGGAGTGAAGTAAAACCTCCTGCGCAGACCGCCATGCAGCGTGATAAACTGCATCCACACACATAGTGGCGCTGAGGGTAGCATCTCCAGTGCACTGGACCTGGTCAGCCTACGGGGGCCGGGATATTATGTATAGGCATAGTCCCCAGTGACCTAGCCAGAGGGGGGCCACCGGCCCCCCAATCCCTTAAATAATTACGATGGTGGGGAATGGAGGACCAATAACTGGCTGCCTGAGTCATAGAGTCACAAAGTACAGTGGGTTTCAGGAAGTCACTGTAAGCTTTTCTTTCCCAGTCCTATCCTTTCGGAGAAATGTGTTTTCATAATTCAAATGGGATTCAGTTAGGAATTCTCCAATTATGTCGCTGGCTGAAGCATAAGTGTTGACAGAGCAATGACGATGTCATTATTCTCAATATGCATGATGGTTAATGGCTATCAAGGATTCAATATAATAATTGCCCGGTTGCTAGATTAGGTTCAAATTGCATTATGTTGTTATTATTTTCTTGGCATCGCTGTCGTCAGGGGTGAGTTGACCTAGACTTCCTCTTTCATTTTCTTTTTTCTTCCTCTCACTTGTCCCTTATTACGTTCTCTGTCAACAGTCACCAATTCTTTCTATCTATCTATCATCTTGCCCCATTCTTCTCCCAATCTTTCCAGGTCACTATTACTGCAATCCCCTTCGCAAAACGACTACGTACCATTTACTGGTGTGAATACAGTTCCTATTTTGAGAGTATTGATCAATGGAGAAGTAGTAGTAATACAAGTAAAAGGAAAGTACAGACAGAAGACGTAGAAGACGAAGAATCTGGTGTATAGGAAGAAGCAGAACAAGAATTAAACAACATCACTCCATTATTTCATTTATGTTTATTTAAACGTATCAGTTATTGGATTTCATAACTATTAATATATTATTGTTGTTGTTCCAGGCAAAAGAGAAAGTGTGCCTTGTTGATGACGATGATGAAATATATTGGATATATAATTATTATCCTACTCATCGCTCAGCTGTTGATGATGTTACGCCATATTAAGGTATTTTATTTATATGTATTATAATTACAATTCTTGGAAATAAAAACGCTTCTTCTGCGTGTAGAATTACGTAATATACATTACCTACCATTTTCACCGAACCTTCGCGTTGTTCTTATCACATGTATATCCTTTAAAAAAATTAATCATCAATCTCATTTATCTATCTTTCTAAAAAAGATAACTTTATTAATTAGTTTTTGGTTGGTCATGCAGACATGATATGCAGACATGGTATGCCAGTTTGTATAAAAGAATCTTCCTTGGTGAGACGGTTTAACAACAGATTTTATGATGATGCACTTGTGATTATTGCAGACATCAGAGATCATCACGCTAGTAGGAACGACGTCAAATGTCTCGGAGAAACTGCCTCTGCAATATACGAGCAACAGCATCCCGTTTAACGCGAGTGACGAGGCACGACGCAACTTCATGCCTCCCAGCGACTCCTTCCATCCTCTCACGCCAGACAAGATGGCCGACTTCGTGTTTGTCACCGCGGCCAGCAGCAACCACTTTAATGAGGTGGTCGATGCCATTGCTTCCATACAGACGCTGATGCCAGGAAAACAAATTTATTTCTTCGACATTGGATTGAAAGCTGATCAAATAGCGAAGGTAATATGATATGTATACCGTGTTATCATTAGGGGTACACTGTTTCCTTTTCGATTGATTCGTTGATTTATTACTTACAATTTATCAATTACAAACACGCAATAAATACATGAAGTGAGAGATTGTAATTACTTATACGGAGAACTATGAAATGCGAGTGATTGAAAATGAATGTTAGTGTGTGTCTGTACATTATGCATGTGTGCCAAAGAGAAGACTGTTAAGTCTGTGTTATATTTGCAGGTAAAAAATTGGTGTTTCGTGACTTACCGGTATTTCAACTTCAGCGGATTACCGACATTTACCAAAATAAACATGGGATCTTGTGCATGGAAACCGGTTGTGCTTGAGG
>OZ024854.1:6528626-6533626 GCA_964017155.1 Oasisia sp. SBJ-2009
TTGTGTGCACATGAGTATACACCATATATGTCATCACTGTATTGACACAAGTGTACAATTGAAAAACATCATCATACCCATGAAAGGTATATCCATACCAAAGGCGGGTATAATGGATGAATGAATGAACGGATATTTATTTAACAACAACACAGTAATATACAACATATTATGTGAAAGTGAATAAAATACGTAATGGTAAAGATAATACAATATAATACTATTCCATGATTGGTCAGTCGCTGCTGTTGTTAAAGGGTCAGAAGTCATGTGACTTGTTTGGCGCTACGCAACTTACGAAAAAAATAGATAGTAGTTGTAATGAGAGTTACAAGATAGAATACAAAATAACAGTAATGGTTATTTGTTTAGCGTTGTTATAACTAATCATAAATTCGAAGAAACCAACGTCGACTTTATTATTTCTTAAATTGTTGCTAATTTATAACTGTGTTATTTCACTTGCTAGACGGTTCCATATGTGTATACCTCTGACAGTAATTGACAGTAGTCTGTGGGTGGTGTTCGCCTTTTTATCATAAAATAGATTACGTTTTATCATTCTTATATATGGCTGCAGTTGGTTCAACAAACGCTTGCATACGATCTTCTAAACAGTGGTTGGTTGGTTGGTGGTTGTTTTCTTGATAAAGCATAATCATAGTCTTATGTGTAATTAAATCTTGAAGTTTAAGAATTTGTGAGCAGTGACTAAAATACATATATATATATATATATATATATATATATATATATATATATATATATATATATATATATATATATATATATATATATTACTATGGTAATCAAGGTTAAAGACAATTCGCATAGCTTTTTTCTGTAACATAGATAGTTTTATTAATCTCGACGGATACGTATTTCCCCAATTTTCACAGCAATATGTACGGTTCAACAAGTGGTTGGTATAACGTATGTACTGCTTGAACGTCAAGAACATTCTTTGTTTTATACAAAACGGCTAAAAGTTTTGATACCTTCGTTTCAACCGTTTTTAAATTATCTCGCCACGTTATGTTTTACTTATTACATAACATTGTGATGACTTAGCAGTATACGGTGTCAAATGCTTTCATCCGATCAATAAAAACCCAAATAGTGCTTTCTTGTTTATCTATTGCTGAAGTTACCTTTTCGACAAATTCAGTTAACACTAGTGTAGTTGAGTGATTACTTGTGAAGCCATATGTTCCATCAGTCAATATGTGATGAATTTCATTGAAAGACAACCTTTTTTAAATAATGTTGAAGTATTTTAGAGAATTGGGGTAACTGTGATATAAGTATATAGTTCGGAAATTAGAGACGACGTCCTGATTTAAAAACAGGAATACCTTTTGCTGTTTTCATCTCATTTGCTAATTTGCTTTACTACATGTTTTACGGTTTTTTGCTGATTTCGTCGTGTCCGTCCCAAGTCTTACTTTTTCACCCTGACGCAATTTCGACTACTTCCTTCTCAGTAACGGGGTATATATATATTGACTCTGATACCTGTTTTTAGGAGCTCAGCTGATTGTGTTCCCTGGCATGGCTGTATGCTATTAGATAGGTTTGTACCTATGTTAACAAAAAGTTATTGAAATGATTAAACATGTCTTCATTGTTTAATGTTACTCGATCGATATCGACAATAAATTCATTTGAATACTTTGCTTCCGATTTTCTTTTGCCAATTGTCTACGTTTCACTAGTATTGGTCTTACACTCTTCGAGTTTCTGTAAATAATAGTTCTTGTTATCAATAAGCAAATTTTGTTTTAACTTGTTTTTGCAGTTTTTGTAGCGACTTTCTGTTAATAATAACCTTCTTTTTATAAATCCGAAGTACATTTTGTATGCAAGCATTTTTAGGCATCTTGATAACCAAGGTGTTTCCTTCCGTTTAGTGTTTTCTGGATGCAGTTGTATTTTGACAGGACAAGCATCGTTATAGATGTTACTTAGTATTAAACAATATGAATAATTTGCAAGTATGCAATATTAAGGTTTCTTTCGTTCAGCTATGTTTAAATTTGCTGAATTAAGTTTAAATTTGTTTTTGTTATATTTCACTATTGGATTATTATTATTATCTACACAAGTACTACTATTACACAGAACGAAAATTGGCATAAGACCGCCTAAGACGAGTCCGCACAGTTTGATTCTACATAGCCCAGAACACATTTTTTATCTATTAAAGCTGCAGTCGTGTGTGTTATTCTTGTTGGTCTGGTGATCAAGGAATACAATTAAGAACTGAACATTTGATGAAGGAAATGTTTCGACTTAGTTTGTCCTCCACAGTGTAATAGATCTATGTTAAAATCACCATACGTTTTTAAACTCCCCTTATAGGTGTGATATTTCCCATTATATATAACAATTGTCTTAATTTAATTTAATTTTGCTAATGCTAGTATTCGATGCTCTATGTATACTATATATTGATTTTTGTGTGTATACTGATATGTAGTCCAATAAAAAATACTTCCGAAACATTCATCAATCGAATATGATATATTCCGCATGCAAATATTAGGAGATTAACAATTTCTAAGCAGAGATTCGCATACAAATAAGAAATAAAGTGATTACAATGCAAATGTACGAGTATAATTTCTTTAAAAATGCACACGAGGCCGATTACGAGTACTCAAAAAACAAATGTACTCGAGTACGAGTACGATTACTTTAGAATGTAATCGAGTACGAATACGATTACTTTCGAATGTAAGCACAATTACGTTTATGATTACTTTAATAATCAGAAGACTTTCTCGGTTACTGGTATTGAATGAATCAATTAATACTGGATTAATAATTAAATTCATGGTTTCTTATTCAAATCTCCTGTTTTTATTTTATATGTCAAATACACATACAAATACATCACAATAACAACATTTAAAATCCAATGGGACATATGCAAAAGAGTATCGAATTAAAAGTGCAGACGCACTCGCCGAAGCCGACACAATAGCCACTTACACACAGTCAATGCTGTTACGCCACCCGGACGCTCCTGTGTTTGTTATGGGCGACTTTAACAGCTGCACGTTTAACAAGATTTAACAAGATTGCCACCTAGAGAATCAACTCAAGATGGCAGGTGGACAAGGAAGCCCTTTGGCTTATCGAGAGTCCAACCTATCTATCTAAATGTACCCCGCCCTTCTTAGGTACATGTCAATTTTATTTTTAAACATATTAACACTACTAGCACCTACACAATCAGCCGATAATCTGTTCCATTCATTTACTGTTCTTTGTGAAAATGAAAATTTTCTAATATCTAATCTACACTGCTTCTTTGCTAATGTAACTCCATGTCCTCTAGTCCTTCTCTCTTCCTTAACTGAGAAAAAAATATTTCTGTCAATATTTTCATACCCATTCAATATTTTTAAAACTTCTATCTGATCTCCTCGCAGTCTCCTGGTTTCTAGTGTTGTTAATCCACATTCTTTTAGACGCATTTCATAACTAATATTCCTGAGTTTTTGTATCATTTTGGTTGCTCTTCTTTGTACTCTTTCTAGCATATCAATATCCTTCTTGCGATAAGGCCTCCATGCCTGTATGCAATATTCTAAATGAGGCCTAACTATTGTTTTGTACAGTGGTATTATTAGTTCTTTTTCCTTGTACACTATATTTCGCCTAATTAATCCAAGAATTTGGTTTCCCTTCGCTGCTGCAATTGCACACTGTTCTGATACCTTCATATCAGCACTAATAGTTAACCCTAAGTCCTTTTCCTTTATGGTAGTATTTAGTACAGTATCACCCATTGTATATTGTGCATCTTCATTCCCATGTCCTGTGTGGAGGCACTTACACTTCCCATAATTAAACAGCATTTGCCACTTCTCAGACCATTCGGTCAACTTATTTAGATCATCTTGTAATTGCTGTCTATCTGCATCACTTTTTATTTTTCTGAACACTTTTGTATCATCCGCAAACTTCAACACCTTGCTTGTTATATCATCATCCAAATCATTGATATATATTAAGAACAAAATAGGTCCCAATACTGATCCCTGCGGTACTCCACTCAAAACCGATTTCCAGTTTGAAACCTCCCCATCAACTACTACTCTTTGTCTTCTATCAATAAGCCATTTTTCTATCCAGTTAATCATAACATTGCCTATGCCATGGGCCTTCAGTTTAAGTAGTAATCTTTGATGTGGCACTTTGTCAAAAGCTTTTTTAAAATCTAAGTATATTATATCTACTGGTGATCCCTCATCTACCCACTTTGTGACATCTTCCAAAAAACATAAGATATTTGTTAAGCATGACCTCGCTTTTAGAAACCCATGTTGAGATGGGTTAATCAAGTTATTTTTAACAAGAAAATCAACCAAGTGATCTTTAATTAGTCTTTCTAATAGTTTACAAATCACCGATGTTAAACTCACTGGTCTATAGTTCTCTGACTTGCTTCTTGATCCTTTTTTGAATAATGGTATGATGTTTGCTTCTTTCCATTCTAACGGAACTACTCCTTCCTCTAATGCCAAATTGAACACTGTTGCAAGTGGTATGCTAATTTGTTCTACAATTTCCAGTAGTAATTTGGGAGGAATGCCATCCACTCCAGGTGACTTATTATCCTTCATATCCCTTATTTTCTTAGCTACCATTTTTGGTGTTACAATTAGTTGTCCTAAATAGTCTGACTCTCTCCCTTCGAATTTAGTCTCTGGTACTGGTAATGCACTAATATCTTCCCTGGTAAATACCGAACTAAAGTATTCATTTAGGTTTTCTGCCATTAAGAATCCCTCTGTTATTATGTTTCCATCACTATCTTCTAGAGGTCCGACCTTATCCTGAACTTTCTGTTTACTTCGAACATACGCATAAAAACTCTTGCTGTCATGTTTTATATTAAAAGCTATTTTTTGTTCATAGCTTCTCTTTGAATTTCTAATTTCAGCTGTAGCTTGGTTAAGTGCTTCTTTATAAATGGCATAGTCTTCTTC
>OZ024854.1:6541126-6558626 GCA_964017155.1 Oasisia sp. SBJ-2009
CGTTCGTTCGTTCGTTCGTTCGTTCGTTCGTTCGTTCGTTCGTTCGTTCGTTCGTTCGTTCGTTCGTTCGTTCGTTCGTTCGTTCGTTCGTTCGTTCGTTCGTTCGTTCGTTCGTTCGTTCGTTCGTTCGTTCGTTCGTTCGTTCGTTCGTTCGTTCGTTCGTTCGTTCGTTCGTTCGTTCGTTCGTTCGTTCGTTCGTTCGTTCGTTCGTTCGTTCGTTCGTTCGTTCGTTCGTTCGTTCGTTCGTTCGTTCGTTCGTTCGTTCGTTCGTTCGTTCGTTCGTTCGTTCGTTCGTTCGTTCGTTCGTTCGTTCGTTCGTTCGTTCGTTCGTTCGTTCGTTCGTTCGTTCGTTCGTTCGTTCGTTCGTTCGTTCGTTCGTTCGTTCGTTCGTTCGTTCGTTCGTTCGTTCGTTCGTTCGTTCGTTCGTTCGTTCGTTCGTTCGTTCGTTCGTTCGTTCGTTCGTTCGTTCGTTCGTTCGTTCGTTCGTTCGTTCGTTCGTTCGTTCGTTCGTTCGTTCGTTCGTACGTCCGTCCGTCCGTCCGTCCGTCCGTCCGTCCGTTCGTTCGTTCGTTCGTTCGTTCGTGGCGGACCACTTATTACACCCGTTCTTGGTACAATTTTTCTTTTCATGGGTATGATGATATCTTTCAAGTGTACACTTTTGTCAATACAGTGATGACATATATGGTGTACGCTCATGCACACCATTTATTGTGTACGCTCATGCACACCATTTATTGTTACACAATCCACCTTTACACCGACGTCGCGTTGCATATCTTGATACTGTACATGTGACTGACTGATCGGACCACCCGGAAGAAGGTATTCTTAGCTGTGTACTGCATCCGGTTGTCCCGCAGCCAGATGTTGCTCATAATGATGTTAATGGCCGACTGGGCGAATCGGTGACAATTCGCGAAATCTTTATATCGGTCCTTAAATCTGCAGGCGCGATTGTAACTTGGCATGAAACAGTCGGCGTCTTGCGCACATCTCACCCACCACCACAGAATGTCGCGGAAAACCTGATGAAACACAGAAACACACATACACTACACAACAACTTACAGAGATGATATAGAACAACGTCAAACATTATTGACATCATACGACATTCCCAATCAATCAGCTATCTTTCTTATTGATTTGCAATGGCTGTCGTCTGTTTCCGTTTATAAATCAATATGCTATTTGATACATTTCTTTCCCGGCATGCAGTTTTATAATGCTGATCTGATATATGAACTAATTATATTATGTGTAGCTATGTTCCATTTACTATATATGTTTTGGTTTAACTATGTCCCCCCACACACATTCATTCACTCAGTTTCTTCACATCATTCACCCACTCACTCACTCACTCACTCACTCACTCACTCACTCACTCACTCACTCACTCACTCACTCACTCACTCACTCACTCACTCACTCACTCACTCACTCACTCACTCACTCACTCATCCCGTTGTAAACGTAGACGACCCACCTTCTCTGTACGATAAACGAGCAACATGCCACCGCCGAACTGTGTTATACTCTTTTGTGCGTTAATGTCGGTCGACAAGTAACGGTACATGTTGGGTTGGGTTACTGCGAAGTTGGAGTGTATCGTGCTGACAAAACGGAAATGTATTACAAATATTCGCCAATTTAGAATATCACCCATTTTAAAAGATGACTGCAAACAAAATATATAATTTTTATAAATTATTCATATCAACCCTCGTATATCTAAATCATATGAGAGCATATTAGACCCTATAGGTGTCATGTCAAGCCAAGTCACAGCGCATTAAAATGCTATGAGACGTGGTTTGGCATTCATTACAAGTTTATGTTCTCCAGATAAACTGTGAAAGAACTATGAACAAAGCCTTCACGTATATTAGAAAACATTTGTTAGAGTTGAAATCGATCTATAGTTGCTAGTTTCCATAGGGCCTGATTTATATAAAGTGGCGACACCTGTGCATGCTTCCATTATGTGATAAACTTGCCAGATTTCAGTGAGATATTTAGAAAGAATGCAAGTGAATGTAATACGATTGGTGATACTCGCAGAAGTCTGTCATGCAGTCGGTCTAGACCAACAACATATTTGTTTTCAGGCATTTTCATATACTGTTGCTAATAAATGATGTTGTAACTTTAGGAAAAGTAAACGCTGGTATTTCGTCTGATTCGGGTGGAGTGGTTGAATGTGTTGCTGGAGAGAGTAGGCTTACCATTTCCTGACCATTGGATGTAAAATACTTGAATGCATTAGCCATACACTTGGCATCAGTAATTATTTGATAATTAATAAGGATACTTTAATGCTGGATTAACATTTTCCTGCCAAGGTTTCTTTGAGATATTTCCGAAATAATGTTTTGGATTCTTCTAGTTCTTCTTTGGGCTAGTGTAGTATTCACATTATACAATTGTGAGATAATATGAGACGACATTCCTGAAATGCTTATACATTTCGGAATATTTATAATCCTTCAGCAAGTGTTGCTTCCCTCGGTGAGGACACTTTCGTACAATTGTCAAAGTTAACCTTCACTTGGTCGTGACCTGCAGCTATTGAGTGGGTGATATTAATATATTATTTGACAAGTTCGTTGTAGTTACTGACGTTCTTGACTGCCATCAACACCTTGCATGACTGTCAATCTATCGACTATGAGACAGTATTTCCGTTGGGTGGGGTTTGTGCATTACGTTATAGAGTTGTGCCATTTTTGGCTGATAAGTGAATCTCAGTGTTGGTCACATGTAAATTATTTTACATCGCTATCCAATATCTTCAATACTACTGCTCAATGTGACCTGTTTTTGAGATACTGTGACATGTGTATTGACGACCGACATCTTCAAAAATGGCGGAGGTTAAAGGAAGATAATTCAAACATTTGAATATTTGAAATCCTTCTCCCTTAAAACGTATATCCACATTCCACAATTATTGCTCTACACGAAACATACAAGGAAGTTAAATGTGGTGGTCATTTCTTAATGGCTGCTAAATCGCTATGTGACCATAGATAAAACATGGTAACAAAAGGGTTTAATTGCTAAGTACTACTTAGGTGACTTTAACACCATTTGCGAGGATTATATCCAAAACTATGACAATATTGATTTCTATTTTGGCTTTTGACGATGGACTATCAGTCTCAGAGAGAGATATATATATATATATATATATATATATATATATATATATATATATATATATATATATATATATATATATATATAGCTGTGTGTGAGAGAAATTGTTTATATATGTTTGTAAGTACGTTTGTATGTATATGTGTATGTATGTATGTATGTATGTATGTATGTATGTATGTTTCTACATATGTATAAATGTATGTATTAATGAATGTATGTATGAATGTGCGTATGTATATTTGTATATTTGATCTATCTGATGAATGTTATCGGCTGCATGTAATTGTAAACATAAAACATGATACAACATAAATCGAGAGGTCGTGTGGAACGAGCTTATGATTAAGTTACAGTAATTGTGATATTACCTGGTTTCCATTTGTTGGTCTATGTGAGCTACCCGATTATATTTGTTACTATTAACTTGTGACGTTGGATTATACTATCTAACATAAGCAGAAAATATGTGGTACCGCTAACCCGTGATGCTTGCTTACTTACTCACTTAACTTTTCGTTTCTGTGTCAACATCACTAGGGCACAGACCGCCAATAACAGCTTTCTATTGTCCCCTCTCTTAAACTAATTGGTATATATGTCAAGTATTCATGCACACATACATACATACATGCATGCATGCATGCATACATACATACATACATACATACATACATACATACATACATACATACATACATACATACATACATACATGCATACATACATACATACATACATACATACATACATATATACATACATACATACATGCATAGATACATACATACATACATACATACATACATACATATATACATACATACATACATACATTCATACATACATACATACATACATACATACATACATACATACATACATTTATATATACATACATACATTCATACATACTTACATACATATATATATATACATACATACATACATACATACATACATACATACATACATACATACATACCTACATACATACATACATACATACATACATACATACATGCGCACATACATATATACATACATACATACATACATACATACATACATACATACATACATACATACATACATACGTACATACGTACGTACGTACGTACGTACGTATGTACGTACGTAAATACATACATACATACATACATACATACATACATACATACATACATACATACATACATACGTACGTACGTACGAAGCACACACACATATATGCATACCGTGCATACATACATGCAAACATTGCGAGTATATTAATGCATTGAAACTAATAGTCCGTTGTCAAATGTCTAACACATATTGTGATGCTTCCGTGTGTAACTCATCCTGCATATTTCTGTTCTTAGCGTTGGGTGTTTCTTGGTCGACCTATTCTTCTCTTCCATTCTTGCTTCCGTAAATAAATATGGAGTTGATATATTTAACATGTTTGACCAAAAATACGGAAAGACTAGTATGATAGGAATTCCATTCCGTAGTGCAAATGTTAAGTACTATGGTCGTAAGTACACGACACTCTCTGCGCTTATCGAAGGCAGTTATGAAAATGAATCATAAAACGTACCCTGTGAGCATAACAAAACCGCCGTTCGTCCTTGCAACCCGATAGGCTTCGTTCATGTCAGGGTTTTTCAAGAGACGAAATGATGCATCTACCCAGAAGATGGCACTCTTTTCACGTAAGATTGTCTGCATATAGAGATATGACATAATACTTATAATTAGTCTAATAACGTGTTGTGTAGCTTTGTGTACTTGAGCGAACCATTCTGCTGAATGCTTCCTAGTTGAACTACTTTATTAAAAAGTTGCAATTCTGGCTAAACGAAATATGTCGACATTAGTTAACACAGAATAGTTATATATATATATATATATTCACTCTTCTGGCATGTCAGTGTATTTATAAAATTCTCAATTCCGTATGTATATATATATATATATATATATATATATATATATATATATATATATATATATATATATATACATATATATATATATATATATATATATATATATATATATATATATATATATATATATATATATATATATATATATATATATATATACAGTGATGCCCTCTAATACAGCGAACCATTCAGTATACCTAAAATGCCATATGACGCTGGTGGCCTCTGGTGAGTGGTAAATACCCCTGTTTCATGGGAAGCTGCCCGTTACCTTACACATGCACGTTTGAAACATTCGAAACATCTAACATGGCAACAATACCGGCTAAGTGGTGTTTTGCCAAGAAAGATGAGGGTTTATGGTAAGTCTACTTAATTTGTTATTGATTTGTGGATAACAATTACAGTTTTCGACTGCCGATCAGCCGCTGTATAATGAAAGATTCTTTAAGGAACCCTGACCGTTGGCCGCTTTAGTCGGGTGGTGAGGGGTAGTTTGTATTAGAAAACGCTAATGCAATGAAAATGTGCCCGCCTTACCAGGGTAGCCGTTTGGTAGTGGGTCCGTAAACGAAGGTGACTACTGTACACGGAATTAATTTATTTTAACACACTGACATTCTAGAAGACTGAATTATAATATATACAGTTATCAAATATCGTCATCGTTTTTCGCATCCAACTTACTCCAAAGAAAAATGTACAAAATAGAATAATATAGGCGACCCATTTAACAATTTCCGTTAAATTGATGATAAATACCGATACAATAAATAAGCATAGCACCATTAACGATCAATGTAAAAGTACGCAAAATAATTTGGCCTACTTGAACCTGGAACATCGTGCAAATTGCATTGCTCACAGTTGTGTAAATCCACACCTATACTTGCCTCAATCACAACCGCTTTCCAGGCACAAGATCTCATGTTTGTTTGGGTAAATGTCGGTACTCCGCTGAAGTTGAAATACCGGTAAGTCACGAAACACCATTTTTTCACCTGGAAATATAACACAGACTTAACAGTCTTCTCCTTGGCATACATGCACAAGGTATAGACATACACCAACATTCACCTACAATCACTCGCATTTCACAGTTCTCCGTATACATAATTAAAACATCTCACATTATGTATGTATTGCGGTTTTCTAAGAAATAAATCCATCAAAAGAGTCGATCAAAAAGGAAACATTGTACACCTAGTGACACACATGTCATATTACCTTCGCTATTTGATCAGCACTCAATCCAATGTCGAAGAAATAAATTTGTTTTCGTGGCATCAGCGTCTGTATAGAAGCAATGGCATCGACCGCCTCGTTAAAGTGGTTGCTGCTGGCCGCGGTGGCAAACACGAAGTCGGCCATCTTGTCTGGCGTGAGAGGATGGAAGGAGTCGCTGGGAGGCATGAAGGTGCGTCGTGTCTCGTCACTCGCCTTAAACGGGATGCTTTTGCTCGTATATTGCAGCGGCAGTTTCTCCGAGACATGTGTCGTCATTCCTACTAGCGTGGAGACGCCTGATGTCTGCAATAATCACAAGTGCATCATCATAAAATATGTCGTTATACCGTCTCGCCAAGGAACATTCTTTTACACGAACTGGCATACCATGTCTGCATGCCATGTCTGCATGACCAACCAAAAAACAAAATTAATAAATATGTCTTATTTGGAAAGATAGATAAATCAGATCGTTTAAAAAAAAGGATATATATGTGATAAGAACAACGTGAATGTACGGCGATAATGGTAGGTAATGCATATTACGTAATTCTGTTCTGCTACACGCAGAAGAAGCGTTTTTATTTCCAAGAATTGTAATTATAATACATATAAATAAAATACCTTAATATGGCGTACTATCATCAACAGCTTAGCGATGAGTAGGATAATAATTATATATCCAATATATTTCATCATCGTCATCCACAAGGCACACTTTCTCATTTTCCTGAAACAACAACAATCATATATTAATAGTAAGGAAATCCAATAACTGATATGTTTAATATAAAATAAATGGAATAGTGGAGTGATGTTGTTTAATTCTTGTTCTGCTTCTTCTTATACACCAGTTTCTTCGTCTTCTTCTACGTCTCTACTTCCGTTTTACTACTGCTACTTCATCTACTGGTCATTTCTCCCCTACTACTCTTTCTCCATTGATCGATACACTCAAAATAGGAACTGTATTCATACAAATAAATGTTACGTAATGGTTTTTCGATGGGGATTGCAGTAATAGTGACCTGGTAAGAGTGGGAGAAGAATGGGACAGGGCGATAGACAGAAGGAATTGGATACTGCTGACAGAGAACGTAGTGAGGGACAAGAGAGAGGAAGAAAAAGACAACGAAAAAAGAGAAAGTCATGGTCAACTCAACTCTGATGACAGCGATGCCAAGAATATAATAAAAACATAACGCAATTTCAGCCTAGTCTATTAACCGGGCAAGTATTATGTTGAATCCTTAATAGTCATTAGCCATCATACACATTGTGAATACTGACTGTATCATTGTTCTGTCAACTCTTATGCTGCAGCCAGCGACAGATTTGGAGAAATCCTAACTGAACGTTTTCGGTTTGTTTAGCCTATTCATAATTACCTTTAATAAACCTGTTTATCTACTTAATTGTGGTGTCTAATTTATCGGAGTTGCGGAGCAACCTTCTAACCGCAATGGCGCAGGGTCGCCATCTGGCTACCAGTGTGGAATTACTCTTCCACAATCGTGTCTCGCTATGGAGAGGTGAACATTGCTTTTTAGGTGACAAAATAGTTTGCGTTTAGTAATAATCTATTTTGTCATCTCTAAAGGCATACAATTGTGGATATGATACTTTAGCAAATGCATTATATTTAATTTGCTATAGCATCAGGGGCAATGTTGTTTTGTTCCTAATGAATCAATATAGTACGAGCTTTATTTACTGCAGTGTCCTCTTTCAGTCAAGAAACCAAAATTCATCGGCAGACGAGCGTTAACCACACAGCGCCCTCACACGGATCGGATTAAACCTTAAAACAGATAAACGACCGAGATTGAGCGAGATCTGTGTGCGTTTGGTTCCATCGGGAGAGTACTCTAGCTCCTATCTAATAGCATAGGCATAAAACCGAGACATCGCCGACTCCGAGTGGCGGGAAACTAATTATGTTCGAATTTCGCAGCGCCCTCACCGGGAGTCATAGAAAGTCAAAACCATGGACGCTCACAGTTCCAACAGTGGCAAAACCGAAGTGGATTCTGTACCAATTTCCGAACTTCACGATGTACTTGAGGTAAGACTAAATTGGAAAATCATCATATAATATGTATAGTTCTTTGTCAATTCTTATTTAAACGGAGACTTACATTAAGTCATGCGAAAGACCAAAACAATACCATCGATATTACAGGTTTCACTCACGGTCTAGTATCACTCGGTCTCAATATGAATACTGGGCACTACAGTAGTTGCAGGCATATCAAAAAGTTAGCAATTAAGCATGCATATATGACATATGTAGTTTTGCCATAGTACAGTGCCAAACCAAATGTTTGTGTCTTAATTTCTTGTCTTGCCACGGCGCCAGGATCGAGGGCATGGCAGTGGCATTGTCCATTGACATTGTGATTGAGGGATACTATATATCGCACTATTACTATGACTATGATTAAAGGTACGTGATTACTCTACAATGCATTGAATAGACGGGTCTTTTTAGCTTGTTTACAAGCATTTTATAATATTTTGTGGAGCTAAAATAAATTAGGCCTCCAAAAATAGTACTCTTCCTCGAGCTTCTATTAGTTTATACTCCTCAAATTTTGTTTCTTCCGATCATCCGGGCTACCACTGAAATCGTTTCGATTCCGCCTTGGTCATGCGTGTCACCAAACGGATCGGGGTAGTTGACCGCTTAGGATGTACTTCATGCAACACTGCCGACACCTCTTTCGTAGTCGGTCTTTGGGGCACATCGTCACTAGTGCTATATGTCTGTTCAATGTTTGGCAAGCTTCGATGATGTGACTTCGTTGCCTCAGTATTTGTCGCCAAAGCAACTGTCTTGGTCCTGTTTGCTGCTGGATCAACACTTGGCTTGTTCAGATAAGCGTCATTGAGGACCGTGTCAGGCTTTGAAAATGACGTTGCGTTGTCTTCTGTCGACGAGTGACGGTGTAGTTCTCCCACTGGTTCACGTTTCACGCCGACAGGAGTGTACCTGTGAACCAGTGTGTCGCTAGTTATCTCCTTTTTGCGTGTTCCGTCTGTCAGCAAACGCGAGTGACCGAAACTAGATTTATCTTCCTGGCGATGTGCATCATGAAGGCGTTTGCCGTGACTTCTTGATTTTGAAGGGTTCCTACACGCCGTATTCTCACTCTCAAACAATTCCCATCTCTCTTCACCACCCACGTTTGGTGACCTGTGTTGCATCGTGGGTCGTGAAGAGAGATGCGTGCGTGCGTGCGTGTGTGTGTGTGTGCGTGTGTGTGTGTGCGTGCGAGCATGCGTGTGTGTGCAACTTCACGTATTCATGATTAACTGGAATAGCATTGCATGATATTTCTTGTTCATGCTCCTGAATTTTATAATCTCTCTCTTGAATTTGTAATTTTATCTTCGCCAGTTGCTCCCAATACAGCTGTGCCTCATTGCTGTACTTCATTAATTTGTAATATAGTTATATAGACGGGTGTGGGTGTGTTTGTGTCAATAACAGACAACGTAAAACAAAATAATGACTGCTTTTTACATTAGTTGTTATATTTTAATATAACAACTAAACAGTTAACTAAACAACGTAATTGAGGTATTTTGGAAAATTAATAGCACTAAGCAATCACTGACACTGTTGGATGGTAACAGTACCTGGTTACCCAGGCTCCGTGAGTTTAAGCCCATCAACTCCGCCTGGGCAGACTAATGGAGAGACTGCATTTGTTAACCGTCAGGGCGGCCTTACCCCAGATTAGGGTAAAGACGCTGATTGGCTCTAAGGCCAACTATGAAATAAAAACTAAAATAACGATGTACTTTTAAAAGATAACGATATCCTATGAAAAGTATTAAGCATTGAACTTATATTAATACAAAAATAAGTAAAAATTCAAATTTACAGTTGTTTATAAAATAAGAATTACGGCAGGATTACCCAGTATCTAATTCGTGAGTTGGCAGATTAGCCTCACACGCATAACATACACATTAAATGAGGATGTCTTTTTATCAAATAATGCTGTATTATAAAAACAGTTATGTGCAGTTATTGCGTAGTTCCGCAGCCGACCGACAGTCGGATAAGCGAGTCTCGGTGGGAAAAGACTAAAGTCTCCGGGTATTTACGATAACAAAATAATAATATCACGCAACAAATACAATTACGTACGTCAGTGATACTACGCGACAACTGGTAAGTTTAATGTGACGACAACGTCGTATTGTTCAAAATAATTCAACGCAAAATTAATTGTAGTTAGAATTGTAATCGAATGTAAACACAACGAACTTAGAAAAGATCGCAAACGAAACTCAGATAATAATTCAGTTACATGACAAGCACGGGCGTCGATCGGTGGGGGACGGGGGTGACGCGTCCCCTCCCCCCACTTTTCAGCGTAGGAGGACAACATAAGAATTGTCCCCCCCCCCCCACCTTTCAGTTCAGAAAAATGGCGCGGCATGTAACCTGACTCACCACTCCTCTCTCTCAAAAGCCGCTACATAGGACTAGTAGCTAGACAATAAACACGCGATATGGCCCGGCCACAGCGCGCAACTTGATCATACATTAGTGAAATTAATAATCATCATGCCGGTGTAGCGCTTATATTTTTCCGGCGTTATAAACGTTCCGATTGACGTTTCTGCACGTGGGCGAAGAATGTTAAATCATTAATGTGCAGCGAAAGGACAATACATTTATGATATAAATACTACGGGTTGTTTGTTAGGATATATAACCTCTCTGCAAATGTAATTTGTCGCAAATTAACACGAGGCAAACAAGTTTTGATGCATGTTTTGATAGCACAAATATTAACTACAACGACACCTATATAAACAGTAGCCTACCACAAACACATTTCAAGCTCACAGCCAAATTAGCGCATGCAATTACCATTATAACATCTCTCAATGGAGCCTGCCATTATTATTACGAACACGCATACATGTGGTATACCAGATTGTCAAAAACAAAAACACGACATTGGTGATTTATTCAACCCGCCTGTCCTCAACAATGTGGGTTAATTTAAAACATTCTGATTGGTTGCTGGAACACATTTCGCTGGTTCGAAGAGACGACAGTGTCAGTGCCATGTATTTGCGGTAGTTCAGGAGTTGGGCTGCTATAAATGACGGTACAGCAGGCAACGAAATCACATCGCCCCAACTTTAGACGAGTCGTCAAGCAAAGAACTCCGCTTCTGATGAGACCAGAATATTGACTTGGCTGGGTGACATTTCGAGAGTTCTTTATACATTTAGCATCGTGAATGACACACTGTGCATAGGTATGCCGTAATCAGCATTCATTGGTTTGTTCACAACGCTGGAGTCTTGAATAGTACTGAAGTAGACGGACGTTATTGCAGTAATGATGGCGTTTTCATATCCTACACATAGGCCCGTACAAGTAGTGTAGTAACACTTACGTTGCAATCTGCAGTGCGGCGATGGCTGTAGTCGTGTTGTCTTACAATTTATGTGCGAAGCCTACGTTCGGTAAGTGGCAAGCCGTGGGTGTCAGCTCCTTAAATCTGACGGTGTTGCTGTGTGATGCTGTGTGATGCTGTGTGGAGCTGTGTGGCGCTGTGTGGCGCTGTGTGGCGCTGTGTGGCGCTGTGTGGCGCTGTGTGGCGCTGTGTGGCGCTGTGTGGCGCTGTGTGGCGCTGTGTGGCGCTGTGTGGCGCTGTGTGGCGCTGTGTGGCGCTGTGTGGCGCTGTGTGGCGCTGTGTGGCGCTGTGTGGCGCTGTGTGGCGCTATGTGGTCTGCTAGCTACAACACTCTTATAAACTTATAATTTCAAATGCTACACACTATCCTAATAAAAATACTCCATAGCCATTATAAAATTAAAAGATTCCCATCCCGCTATGCAGTAACTACGTATCTAATTAAATGTGCTTGTATTAACTTAAGACATCTAAACATGTTCTTTTGACCAAAATTAAACAGCGGGCTAGATGTAGGTATAATTGTCCCTCTCCCGCCTAATCATACGAAACGTTGACAAATATGTGCATGGGTATAATTAAACCCGACGTACACCTACATAAATATAAATGACTGATCCGTAATATATACATGGGTATAAGTCTACCCACATTTTCCTCTGTACCTTAGTTGTAATTTAATTCTAACTACTTACATAAAATAATTATACTGAACATATGTATGATAATATCCGCCCTTGGTATGATTATACCTTTCATGGGTATGATTATATATTTCATGGGTATGATTTGACAAGTTGGTTGTAAGGGATCGTGATTAAAAGCTTGTGAATGCACAATGTATGTATCATCAAACGAGAAATAGTGTTACTGCCTGTATATAACACAACGCTGGGTGATTCTGAACTATGTTACGAACACGAAATAGACATTGAATGTTGACTGTATAACGACTTGCCAACACAGTGTAGATATTACACCCCTGCACAATGTTCAATTAACTTTAGCGGTACTGATCGGGCAAACAATCTGAGTGTCATACATTTAAATACCCGAAATTAAAAAAGCAAACTTAGAACATATTAAGGACACTATCCGACATACTGAGTATAAGTTTCATATTACTGCAATTGCGGAAACTTAGTTTAAAGAAAACAATTAATTTAAGTAAGCCATTTTATGTCGCATTTTCAGGCTACAAACTCCAGAAACAACAAAGCAGGCGGTGGTGTTGCCATATTTGTATCAGCGATGGAGTAATCGTACTCTGCACTTGTACTCGTAATAAGAGTACGGGTACATTTTGAGTAATCGTCTCGTACTCGAGTACAAAGAAAAGTAATCGTACTCGTACTCGAGTACATTACCAAAGTAATCATACTCACGATTACTTCTAACGATTACATATCTATTTATACGAACAGTTGCAAGCAAATATATTAGACAGATAGAAATGGCAATATTAGAAATAATCTAATAAATGTAATATTAATTGAGCTATTATGTTTCTATTATTGTTGAGCACTTTTCAAATACTATTCATGTTCAGGATGATAATGGTATTCATTGCATTACATAAAAGCAACTCATATATTGACACAACTAGTTTATATGCATAATTAGTGTTTTGCTCATACGATGACAGGAGACCAGTGCTAGGGAGTTAACTACATCACAGTGACAAGTGACTGAAAGACCCTTGAACGTTAAACATGTCTTGATGTGTTAATTTAATTTAATTTAGTTTAATCAGTACAAACAACGTATTTTGTATATTATGCCTGGCTCTGCCTGCCTGCCTTCCTGCCCGCCTGCCCGCCTGCCCGCCTGCCCGCCTGCCCGCCTGCCCGCCTGCCCGCCTGCCCGCCTGCCCGCCTGCCCGCCTGCCCGCCTGCCCGCCTGCCCGCCTGCCCGCCTGCCCGCCTGCCCGCCTGCCCGCCTGCCCGCCTGCCCGCCTGCCCGCCCGCCCGCCCGCCCGCCCGCCCGCCCTCCCGCCCGCCCGCCCGCCTACAGCAAACACTTTTACAGACGTCACAGAAGAACATACACATGATCTGCCCTTTATAGTAAATGATAAATTAATCAGAAATAATTGAATTTCCTTACAGGTGGTAAATGGATATATCTTTATGGTTGCAAAGGAGAACCCAAGACAGTTGTTTCCCCTGCCAAGTCACCTCGCCGTGAAGTGGGCGGCTAACAAAAGCCACGAAAAATGTTCGAAAAAGTCATTAATTATTATTTATTATCAAACAGAGCAAACATTTATTTTGTGATGCATAAACAATTAGTAATTTATGTGTTTGATCATTAGCATTGTAATGGTGATTAATATTGCACCAGTTGTACAATTTATATCTTCCAGTAATGTATTTAGATTTACCACTACTGCACTAACCTCTATGATAATATATTAAAACATGTTTATTTGTAAGTTAATTTTACTTACACAACTCTTACTATAAAGTGATCATGCATTTCAGGTACACTTGTCCAGCTTCAAGTATGCGTTGTGCCAGTGTGTCAACGAACCCACTGCAAGTTGATGCTAAGGAGCACTGGATGCTCCTGGCGGCGAACACACAGCGCCGACAAGTGGGGGTCCTGAGTTCACTGAGATCCCCGAAATATGACAAAGACAGCCCTACGTTCATTGATGGCTGGAAGTGAGTACTGATTTATGCAATAGTTGCTGAGTTAGTTACCAGCGTGCACTCAAATACACACGTGGGCACACACAAACACACACACACACACACACACACACACACACACACACACAGAGAAAGACTGTTTTATAAAATAGATAGTTTTATAAAAATAGATAGCTTAATAAAATAGAAAATAGATACTCTGTTTTATAAAATAGATAACAGATTAAAGCCCTTTAATGTGAACAGAAGTCATGTGCAGTTGTGACCGGCCGACCGACCGACCGACCGACCGACCGACCGACCGACCGACCGACCGACCGACCGACCGACCGACCGACCGACCGACCGACCGACCGACCGACCGACCGACCGACCGACCGACCGACCGACCGACCGACCGACCGACCGACCGACCGACCGACCGACCGACCGACCGACCGACCGACCGACCGACCGACCGACCGACCGACCGACCGACCGACCGACCGACCGACCGACCGACCGACCGACCGACCGACCGACCGACCGACCGACCGACCGACCGACCGACCGACCGACCGACCGACCGACCGACCGACCGACCGACCGACCGACCGACCGACCGACCGACCGACCGACCGACCGATCATTTTCATATATGTGATTTGGCTTAGTTAATGTTACCAACTGGTTAGTTCCTGCCCTGCATCTTAACTGATACTGAAATATCATATGTTGTACTACTATACAAAACCGTGATACATTTCAAATATAATAAGTAATCATCAAGTACTTAGATTAGTAGTACCGAGTAATTACAATTGTTCAAGATCATTTTTATCTGGTGCATCTCTAGCCTTGAGCCTATGTTATAAATGTGGTAACATTAATCTTAGTGTTAAGTAAAAAAAATATTATTATAGAATGCTGAGGCTTTGGTAAAGGATGTGCCAGTAGGTGTGATGGGCCAAGCCCAGGTTTCCGAGTATAGAGTATATGTCACCGTCCGACTTGTAGACCAGGGCTGCAATGATTATTGCAACAACAACCCCTGCCAGCACAACATAGACAGCACAGACTGGGTGGCATGTGACAACTGTTTCACATGGTGGCACTGCCAGTGTGCCGAGGTCACCACGAAGCCGTGAGTGTCCTACTGCAAGCCACAGCCACACAAGATAGATTGGATTTGGGATTATTTTTAATTTTACAATAAATTGTTATTGAATGAGGAGTGTTGTCTACTGTGCTTCAGTAATGAACTAGGCAACAGTGTCTAATCAATCCGGTTCAGAAGTAATGGCGGCCACATGAGTTATACCACAAAGTATTGTATTAGGTCCAGTTATGTTCATACCACACCCAAAAGCCTTATTAAAACAATAAAATGATGTGCTATTTATAGAGTACATCAGTATGTTTCACTTACACACAACTCTTGCAGGCTTATTCACGAAGTAAATTCAGAATACAATAAAATATATGTGACCTGTGAGAGCGGAATGGATAAGGCTGATGTTGTCTTTGAAATGACTAGAAAAAGAGTCACACAATAAATTGATTGATGTGTGAGTTGGTAGAGAAGGAGCAGTATAGGTATTCTGTTAACTATTTGAACGGTACTTAACTTAGTGAAATAGACTGTATACAAATAAATTATATGTCTTTCATCTTCAGTGATAGTGTTATATTTATGTTAGGCAACATATGTTTGACAAAATATTTAGGCAGTTCGTAAAGCGTTGCGCGTTTGCAATAAATCGTATGCAAATATGCGAAGAAATTTTTCCGTAAGAGATAAATATAGGCCGTA
The DNA here is from genome assembly GCA_964017155.1 of Oasisia sp. SBJ-2009. NCBI lineage: Eukaryota > Metazoa > Annelida > Polychaeta > Sabellida > Siboglinidae > Oasisia > Oasisia sp. SBJ-2009. The sequence goes on from OZ024854.1 coordinate 6,557,349, forward strand.
GGGTAAAGATGTCTTTATGGTATTCAAGCATCGGACGGGATTACCGTTTGTGTCGATGTGTTATGCACATTTAATAAAGTACATATGATTGATAGTATTATATAAATAATGCATTTTCGAGAACGATTCTTGGGGACACTGTTAATGAGTGTTTGTGTCATTAACCTACTTGCAAAACAGAAGTTAAATGGTATTTTGTGTATTTTTCCTGATATTTCCCGCTAAATATTGGATTATAACGGTCAGAATGGAATTACTAGGTATGCTATGGTTGACAACTTTTCTTTACGCAACCTTAACGTGCAACAGCAGGATGTCTCCGCAGAGCGCTTGTTTTAGTAGTTTGAATTACTCGTTTAAATGGCATACGCGTCATTAAATGGCGCCCAAACGCTAATAAACTACGATTAATAAATATTACTCACCCATTTGTGACCATATCAGACGTTGATGTTTCTGAAAATCATACTGAGATGAAGTCATTCAACTTCAGAATAATTTTTTTTCGCTCGTAAATAGGCTAATGTAGGCATTATTAATTCGTATAATTATATATATATATATATATATATATATATATATATATAGGTATATAAAACCTGTTTCTTGGAATTCTCACAGTACCGTAGTGTAATGCATGTACACCTATTTATTCATGCACAATTTCTTGCAAATGATCCAGACTGTTTTACTTGAAAAGCGAAATGAATTGTATGTAGTTTCACATAAAATAATAAGTTAATAATTTATATCAATACAACAATTAAAAACTGAAGTGAAAAGATATTTTTGAACAAGTCCATTACCAATTGTAATACGTTTGTGTAGGCATTTGTCCTTATATCTTTGGTGATAATGGTCTCTAAAAGATGATAAGAGTATTTTTATACTCACATGTTAATTGTGAAAAACCTTTTATGTAAAACATTTTTACATTAGATCACTCGATTTGTCTGCAAGATATTAGTTTTCAATAGCTTGATTTCCGCTTAGATATGGCAGCCATGTTTAAAGATGGCGTCACAACAGGTAATAAGCTACGTTTCTGAAATGTCCACCACTTGTTTTCAGACACCTCAGATATATGGGTAAATAAAACTCATACTGGCATTTGGTCCCTCAAGTTGATACACAAATCATGTCAGGCTCGTGCACTATGGATAATAAGCAGTTTTACAACAACATTTTATACATCCACAGAACGCAAACGTTGTATAATGTATGCACATAAACATCACCCCGATAGCATACCGCCTTTATGAAAGTAACCGTTACCGC
>OZ024854.1:6561126-6576126 GCA_964017155.1 Oasisia sp. SBJ-2009
CGGATTCCGACGATTCCTCGTCATCCCTTGATTCACTTTGCAACAAATAATCGTTTAGGAAACGTTCTAAGGCCAAACCCGCGCTGTCATCAGTGAATGACGCCCAAAATTTCGATTCAACAGTCGAGCCAACTCAAGTTCGTTGTTACAACCGGTTGTCAACGATATACTGATTCATTAGCAATCCACATAAAAGCGCGCACTGTTAAAATACTGCTATAAAACAACAACTCAATGGCAAACCCACCACGTAAACAATCCAAACACAGCGATTTTCGCAGACGACAAACGGAACGGAAATGGATATCGTCCAATGGCCAACGCGTAGTGGGTCACGTAGAGAGTCGTAGTAGCAACATGCCGCTTTGAATAACATCTTTGACATTGTGATTCTGATTGGTTGGTTTTGCGTTTTCCTGCGAAACCTGTTCTATTTTCGGATAGCTGATATTCTTAGCTTTCTGACGATGTACGGAATACGGCGATCGACCGATATATGCACTTAAAAAAAAATCAGTTGTTTTGCCTTTGTTTTTTTTCATTCTCCTAACACGAAATTAAGTCCTGTACTTACAAAACGCACTTGAAGATTAGCTATACAAACGCTATGGATACAGGCATTTTTATGTAGGCTAGAATACCCAAATTTGGACTGTATCATGTAGACATATGCTGCTATATGTGTATACATTTTCAGGTTATTACCTGTACAATGTCACATTAAATAATAAGTTAAATTACATACGTGTTATGCGTAAAAAATCACACTATTACATACTGTCACTAAGGATCGATTTACCCTGTCTGATCCCAATCATAATACACAATTAAATTTTGGGAATATGTTTAATAACAGCACATATAATAATTGATTTGAAATTTATTTTAACAACAACAATTACTACTACTACAGTATACATACAGTGCATACAATACAATTTGTTGAAAAAATGGTAAAAGAAGTACAATACTTATCATGTTTACCCTTATAATTGCTTAATTACATACATATAGCATCTGAACAATGCAATAGAAGGTGCGACAACACTATTTACTTGTACAACCATACGACATTTAATCGAAAAAAGACATTGTGACATTTTTTGATGAAAAAACCTCTATAACAATACACAATCTGAATGTTTAATTTTGTTATTTAATTTATGTTGGCACAACAGTCTAGGACTCTAACACATAAATATTCAACAGTCTATCTGTATAACACTTTTTGAAATGATAAATATTCTTACAACTAATCAGTGAATTATCGAGGGTGTTCCAAAGTTTAACCCCAGTAACAAAAATACACATATTTTTTAAGTTAGTACGTACATAGATTTGCTTGAACTTACACTTATGCCTGGATGAATATAATGATTCATGTATTCTGAATAATTTGTGTACATTCATTGGTAATATATAACGATATGCCTTAAACATAATTATAGCAGTTTTTAGTTTTACAAGATCTGGTATTTTAAGAATATGTACATTGTTAAATAGTAAGTTTGTGTGATCAAGTCTTTTGTCCCCACAAATTAATCTTATAACTTTTCTGTAATAAAACTAAACAATGAATATTTGTAGCATATGTGTTACCTAATACTTCAGCACAATACATAATATAAGGCATGAAAAGAGAATAGTACAAAATATGCATACCATGTTTGTTAATCAAGGAACTGGCTCTATACATAATAGCACAACATTTTGACAGTTTAGATTTTATTGATAAAATGTGACTTTTCCAGTTTAATTTGTAATCAATTACTACACCTAAAAATTGTGTGTAATTTACTCTATTGATTTTCTCTTTATTTTTCTAACACAAATATCTGCAGTTATTCTGCGATTACCAAAAAGCATGTAATTAATTGTTGATATATTAAGAGACAATCTTTTAACAGAAAACCATGTATGCAGTTGTTCTAAACCACCATTTATCATTCGAACAAGTCTCGAACACAACATAATAGTTTGTATCATCAGCAAATAAAATATAGTTGAACACTTGTAAGACTTTACAGATGTCATTAATATACATGATAAATAATGTTGGTCCCAAAATGGAACCCTGAGGGACACTACACGATACATTTAGTATTTCTGAATGACAGTTATTAAAATGACAAACTGCTTTCTATTTTCTAAATAACTCTGAATCCATTCGTGTGCGACACCACGCAAACCATAGAAATGCAGTTTTTTTTACACAGTATATCATGATCAACAGTATCAAAGGCCTTCTTTAGGTCAATAAATAACACACAAGAAGAGTACATTATAATTAATTAATTGACGAAAACACATTTGGCAAAGCCACCGGGGCGCCAACTGTACACACAATTGTGGGCATGTTCACACTGGGCGGCCACGGCCTTGATTTGGCTTAGTGTGGGAGGATCCACGGTCTCGACCACGACCTAGCCCACGAGTCACGACCTCGCCCACGACCTCGTCCACGACCTCGCCCTCGCTGATTTGCCACAACAGACTCTACACTGGTGTCTGACTCCGAATTACTCCAGCAGCGTTTCACACTGGCTGTTGACACTGACACCTCCTCCACGCTCGAAATTTTGATTTAGCAGCCGAGCCAACTCAAATTCGTGGGTACTACCGGTTGTCAATGACATACTTATACAATGACAATCCACGTAAAAGCGCGCACTCTTAAAATACTGCTATAAAACAACACATTAATGACAAATCCACAACGCAAACAACCCAACCAGACGAAACGGAAATGGATATCGTCCAATAGGCGACGCGTATCGGGTCACGTGATAGCAACAAGCCGATTTGCATACGATTCTTATTTGATTCTGTTAGGTTGGTGTCGTAGTTTACCACGAAACCTGTTCTATATTTGGAGAGCCGGTATTCTTAGCTTTCAGACGATGTACGGAATATGGCGATCGACCGAAGGAGAATTAAGATAATGGCACTTGAAAAAGTCTAATTTTGGCCTTTGTTCTTGCACATTCTCCTAAGTTCTAACACCCAATTAAGACCGCTTACTAAAGTGTCATTTATTGATATTTACAAGAAGCATTTCTATAAAAGCTTCGGTGCGGTGAAAGATGAACAATTTTTAATGTAGATAGTATCAAAATCTCAAAATCGTCCACATCGACCCGCATTCACTATTTTGGCCCGTGCAGCGTAATTGCAATATGCGACATCCGACTGATTTCGTCGGAATGCCTCATATATATATATGTATATATATGTATGTATATATATATAATCATATATATATACAATTCTGTATATATATATACACATATATACACATATACATATATATATATATATATACATATATATATATATATATATATATATATATATATATATATATATATATATATATATATATGTGTGTGTGTGTGTGTGTGTGTGTGTGTGTGTGTGTGTGTGTGTGTGTGTGTGTGTGTGTGTGTGTGTGTGTGCGTGTATATAAGTGTGTGTGTGTGTTTGGGTGTGTGTATTTTTATGTTCCTTATAAAGAGCATAATTTCTCACAATAACTAGACTAAGTACGCTTGCCGTGTATGATATCATATGTTAGCAATACATACATTTACAAATTGTGATCAATCATAACCACAATGAGATTAATTAACATTTTGCCGACGACTTGCCGTTGTTATATCATTTGAATGATAGGATAAGAACCCAGGTTTTGGTCACCAAGCAATTTTGAGTGTGTCACCCACCAGTAGTCTGTTCGAGCTACCATTTAGTGACCCGGTTGACCGTAAAAGATACACACGAGTAATATTATGATTCATTCATAATTTATTCATATCGTTCCTTTAAATTTTACGTAACTTATTCGTTGTCAGGACCGCCGTTGTAAAATATGACAAGTGCACCAAATTAGCATTACAGAGCGTTATTAACATACATGGTCTAACATTGCTTTTTAAATATAATTTTAACGAACGATTAAGTATGACATGACAATTTAAATGTATTTACACAGAGATTGACATTAACTGCAGTAAATATGTCTACCTAACTTCAATCTCACCAGTGCTTTAGCGATTTTACGTGACAGCTCAATTTAATGGCATACTAGGTAGGCTTAATTTGTAGAGAAGTTGCAGTTCTGGAAGAAATTAACATTTATTCCCACGGTCGATGAAAGTGACATACGCTATGGAGATATTTTTACTGAAACAAAAACAAGGCGCCGATGTATATGTGGTGTATAATTTCCGTCTACTATCTAATATGTGATTTAGGCGAAGACTATTAGTCGCCCCGCTTCAAGGTAACTGCAACGTGTTCTGGTTTCCTGGACGTGAACCAAACAACGCCGCTTTAGGCAAACAGCCAAATTTTGTACCTAACGCCTTTTTGACTGATTTTTTTTTTACTTTGCTGTATCTGTAGCATGTACGTAATGATATTCAGGTCGGTGTGGAGTTCTTACCTTTGGGCATTTAAAAAAATTGAAAATCCACAATAGCCGCCAATATCAGCTTATCTTTTTTAATATCTGTAAAACCAGACAAGCTAGAAGCATAAGTAAAATATTGTTTTATATGTTTGCAAACATGAGGAATTCGATTTTACCACCAGTGACAAGAAGCTGGCGGCCACATAGACTCAAAATGGCACCCGCGATGAAAATGTTATTATAATTTATGTTTGGCAATACAAAAACATGAAACAGAAATGTCCCACATGTCATCGTATGTATAAAGAGACGAAAACTTTAACAACGTCAGTCCAAACTGTCATTTATTTTGACTTACATTAAACCTGTCAGTTACTGGATTGCATAAATATTAATGAATGATTGATATTGTTTCAGATAAAGATGAACATGGTACGCCATTTGCCTTGTCGCAATGTGATGAAATGTGTCGAATACCTGCTTATTATCCTGTTCATCGCTGAAATGTTGCTGCTGCTACGTCGTCATGAGGTATTTTGTTTATACGTACTATTACTCTGCATTATATTTCTCAGAATTAGAAACACTATTCTGCATATATCAGTTTAGAGTTATGTTATAATATGCATTAACTACCGTTAGCATCGTACCTTCACATTATACTTATCATATACCTATTGTTTCGTAAGAAAAAAATCTTGTATTGTAATTTCTAAATAAGACGTGTTTACAGTTGTGTGTAGAATGCTAAAAAAAATAGGCTGCTTTGAATACATCAAGCAAATACGGCTTGACCTTAGATAGGTTACAAGGTTTAGAGACATATGTCATGACGATGCACTTTTGATTATTGCAGTCAATCACAATAGTCATATGGCATACAAATCTTTCAGCCCGCGGATCCTCATGAACCTGCTGCGTTGAACGGAACCGCAGACAGAAAAGTGTTCTCCGCATCACACCAGGAAGTAAAACTGGCAATACCGAAAACTACAGATATCTCCACGCGAGGAAGAATGGCAGCACATGTCTCGGAGAAACTGCCGCTGCAATATGCGAACAACAGCATCCCGTTTAAGGCGAGCGACGAGACACGACGCACCTTCATGCCTCCCAGCGACTCCTTCCATCCTCTCACGCCAGACAAGATGGCCGACTTCGTGTTTGTCACCGCGGCCAGCAGCAACCACTTTGATGAGGCGGTCGACGCCGTTGCTTCCATACAGACGCTGATGCCACGAAAACTAATTTATTTCTTCGACATTGGATTGAACGCTGATCAAATAGCGAAGGTAATATGACATGTATGTCGTGTTATCGCTAGGTGCTCACTATTTCGTTTTTGTTTGACTCGTTGATTTATTTCTTACAAAAACGCATTAAATACATAAAGTGCGAGGGATTATGCGGAGAACTATGAAATGCGGCTGATTGGAGATGAATGTGTGTGTGTGTGTGGATTTACATTGTACGTGTATGCAAAGGCGAAGACTATTAAGTGTGTGTTATATTTTCAGGTGAAAAATTGGTGCTTCGTGACTTACCGATACTTCAACTTCGGAAGAGTACCGACATTTACCAAAATATTGCAAACTTGTGCCTGGAAACCGGTGGTGATTGAGGCAAGTATAGGTCTAGTTTACACAATTGTGTGCAATGTAATTTACACGATGTACCAGGTTCAAAGGCCAAATTATTGTGCGACCATTGTAAGAATACGTTCTCGTGTATTGCTTACGTTGCTAGGCCTATTTAGTGCATCGTTATTTATCGTATCATCAATTTGACGGGATTTGATCAATGAACCGCCAAACAAATCCCGAGATTGAAATTTGGGTCGCCTATAATATTCCATTTTGACAAAAACTCAATTCCGTATACAGTAGTCCCCCTCTTTTACAACCCCTCTCGGCAACGGCCGCCCTGATAAGGCGGCGACATTTTCATTGCATTGGTATTTTCTAATACAATCTACCCCGCATCACCGGCCATCTACAGTATTGTTAGCTCAACTACACAAAACGTTATTAGACTAATTATGAGTATTATGTCATATCTCTCTATATGCAGACAATGTTACGTGAAAAGAGCGCCGTCTTCTGGGTAGATGCATCATTTCGCCTCCGGAAAACCCCTGACATGAGCGAAGCCTATCGGGTTGCAAGGACGAACGGCGGTTTTGTTATGCTCCACAGGTACGTTTTATGATTCACTTTCAAAACTACGTTCGATAGGCGCGGAGCGTGTCGTGTAACATTTGCATTACGGAGTGGAATTCCTATCATACTAGTCTTTCCGTATCTTCAAACATGTTAAATATGTTTACTCCATGTTTATTTACGGAAGCAAGAATGAAAGAGAAGAATAGGTCGACCAAGAAACACCCAACGCTGAGAAATCAAAACAGAAACCAGCAGGATGAATTACACATGGAAGCATCACAATATTCGTTTGACATTTGACAACGGACTATTAGCTTCAATGCATTAATATACTCGAAGTGTTTGTATGCATATACGTATGGTGTGTGTGTGTGTGTGTGTGTGTGTGTGTGTGTGTGTGTGTGCGTGTGTGTGTGCGTGCGTGTGTGTATATATGTGTGTGTGTGTGTGTGTGTGTGTGTGTGTGTGTGTATATGTGTGTGTGTGTGTGTGTGTGTGTGTGTGTGTGTGTGTGTGTGTGTGTGTGTGTGTGTGTGTCTATGTGTGTGTGTGTGTGTGTGTGTGTGTGTGTGTGTGTGTGTGTGTGTGTGTGTCTATGTGTATGTGTGTGTGTGTGTGTGTGTGTGTGTGTGTGTGTGTGTGTGTGTGTGTGGTGTGTGTGTGTGTGTGAGTGTGCGTGAATGTGTGTATGTATGTATGTATGTATGTATGTATGTATGTATGTATGTATGTGGGTGGGTGTTGGCTGGATTGGCAGCAGGAGCAGAACTGCCCGCTAACACGGTCAAGGGCTGTGGACAATTATCGTGCACACCATTATGTCCTAGATGACTCAACATTACCCACGTAAAGGACATGTGGTGGTACATGTTCGAAATACTGAACCATGAACAAAGATTAGAGCACATGCGAGTGTTCGTCCACGGGACGGCGTCTTAGACCCAATCATGCCAAAATATATGCAGCTTTGATAGCAGCTGCAAGGAGGCCGAGTGCTTTCAATGCAAATCAAGGCAACACCAGCTCCAGGATTCAGTCCAGGGTTAGTTTTGCAGCTGACGCAATGCAGCTGTGCTTTAAAATATCTATGTCATCTTAGCGCATCTCATAGGATCATCAAGTGTGGCTGCACAAAAGGTTGTACAGGGCAGTGTCGGTGCTTAAAAGCCAACATGGATGTCGGGGGATGGGAAAGAACAGCTTGGAAGTTCGCATTATCTAGATAACATTTTTAAACACGTCGCCAAAAATACCAATATTTTCACATCAGCTTCAAGCTTTGATGACATGCAGATCCTAAGACACGGAATATAGGGTCTCATAGGCTCTCTAGAGATTTGGAAATGCGAGGATTGATTTGATGGGCGCCATCTTTGAAAATGGCATATATTTTAATGTCGTTGAAATTCAAATGTAATACAACATATCACTTTAATCTGTGAAAATAATATACTTTTGTCGGGAAGTATCTTTTAAAATGGTGGATATTACAAAATGGCGAATATTTTAAGTAAGTTTCCGTTTTTTTTCAGTTCGCCTCACTCCAACTTCGCAGTAACCCATCCCGACATGTACCGTTACTTGCCGACCGACGTTAACGCACAAAAGAACGTACGACAGTTCGGCGGTGGCATATTGCTCGTTTATCGAACAGACAAGGTAAGTTAACAAAGGTCTACAACGGAAGACCTGAGTGAGTGGGTGAGTGAGTGAGTGAATGAGTGAGTGAGTGAGTGAGTGAGTGAGTGAGTGAGTGAGTGAATGATGTGAAGTAAGTGAGTGAATGTGTGTGTGTGTGTGTGTGTGTGTGTGTGTGTGTGTGTGTGTGTGTGTGTGTGTGTGTGTGTGTGTGTGTGTGTGTGTGCTTGCGTACGTGTGTGCGAACGTGTGTATGTGAGGGGGACATAAATAATGTAAACAATACTTAGTAAGTCGTGCGTAGATTTGCTTAATGTAAATCGTTAATATGTCAGATCAGCATCATTAAAATGCTTGCCGGGAAAGAAATGAATCAACCAGCATATTGATTTACCGGTGTAAAAAGACGACATTCATTGTAAATCAAAAGGAAAGATGGCGGACTGGTTGGGAATGTAATTTGGAATCAGTAATGTCATAAGACGGCGTTATATTTCAACTCAGTAATTTGTAATGTAGTGTATGTGTGTTTATGTGTTTTAATCAGGTTTTCCGGGACATTCTGTGGTGGTGGTTGAGATGTGTGCAAGACAAAGGCTGTTTCGTGCCAGATTACAATCGCATCTGCACATTTCAAGATCGATACAAACAATTCGCGAATTGCCATCGTTTCGACCAGGCGACCATTAACATCGTTATGAGCAACATCTGGCTGCGGGACAACCGGATGCGGTACACAGCTAAGAATACCTACTTTCTGGTGGTCCGGTCCGCCACTCACATGTACAGTATCAAGACATGCAACACAGTGTCGGTGTAGAGTTGGATTATGTAACAATAAATTGGTACATAACAAGTTTTAACAAGGTTTAACAAGTTGCCGTCCAGAACCAAGCTCCAGACGGCATGTGAACAAGGAAGCCTATGACTTAAGTTCTTGGCGGGAAACTTGGTGGATGCAGATGTTTGAATTTGGTGGTGTATAAAAGTTGAAAAACAAGCGGAAGTATTGATTGATAAGTATTATTTTTGTGCTAAGGTTATTCATAAGGGTGTACTAGACATATATTGAGTGGCAGTTTTAGTTAAATTTAGTTAGTAAACAGTATTTTTGAACAAATTAGTATACGTGGGTGATAATAGGGTAATCTAGCCTTCGACAAATTGTAAACAAGACTGAGCAAAATCTGTTTATTTGATATCGTATATAAGAGACAAAGCAATAAGCGTAACAACTATATGTGTAAGGTAACACTCTGAATAGGTATCATTGTTATTAAAAATAAACAAGCTTTTTAGTAGGAATCCTTAGTTTGTGCATACTATTATTTATAGTGGGTGAAATAGGGTAATCTAGCTTTCAACAAGATTGTAAACAAAACTTAGCAAATCTGATAAATTGATATGATATATAACAGATAAAGTGGTAAGCAAAACAGCTGCATACATAGGATAATTCTTTGATTCGGTGCCATTGTTATTAAAAATAAGCAAGTGTTTTAGCAGAAAGCCCTAGTCTGTTTATATAGGTAGTGTCCAAAGTATCCGCTAGGGAACGGTACCAGTACAGAATAAAATTATTGTTCATGGTAGCATAGGTAGTAAGTTGTTTATAACACGTAGTGTGCTGCAGTTGCTGTACACAATAAACAAACAGTCTTTCTAAAGACTAAGTTGGTATAAACTAAGTTGATTTGATCAATCGTATTATGGCACCTTCCAAGCGGCAAGTGAAGGCAAGGAGGCACTTGCTGTGTGATCACTGCCACAGCTTGGTGGATTTTGCCTTATCGGGGTGCGGAAAGTCTTGGTCAGAGACAACGGAGGAAGGGTTTACTTTCCAATGTTTAGGGTGTTGGAAAGTGGACTGTCTGACGGCAGAGCTAGCTAAGCTAACGGATCTTGTGAAGGGGATGGAGAGAGGAGGGAGGATGATAGCAAGGAAAACAAATGGAGAAAGAACAACAGAAAACATGCCATGCATGAAGGAGACAGTGGAGAAAGTGACAGTAGAGAAGGAGGGAGGGACAAGGGGACAGGAGATGATAGAAGTAGATGCGACAGGAGGAAAGACGAAGGGAAGAAAGGAACTGAGAGTAGATATGACCAAACGGAAGTCAATAACAAGGAAGATGTCAGGAAGAAAAGAGACAGGAAAGAAAGGAACAGAGAAAGCGGCAGGGGGGAAAGTCAGCAACCAGGGAGATGCAAAACGGAGGAGCTACTCTGAAGCAGTGATCGAGGGTGCATTGAGAACAGAAAGGGTTTTTATGGGCGACTCAATTTTGCGAAAGACGGACAAGACGTTAAACAAAGGAGAAGATGTTGTTGTTTGTCTTCCGGGCGCTCGGATTGAGCATGTGACAGATAGGGTAGAGAACGTGTTGGGGCATGGCCAGGGAGGATCGATATTAGTACATGTAGGGACGAACAATGCAGACAGGGAGGGGACAACTAGAATAGTGCAAAGATACAGACAGTTGGTAGGGAAACTGAAGAAGACAAGAGTTGAACAGATCATTATCTCAGGAATCTTGCCAGTAATCGGAGGAAGGGGAGCAACCTATAGAAACTGTAAGAGGATGGCAATCAATGCTCTGGTGGAGCAGATGTGTGAAGGAGAAGGAGTTGGATTTGTAGATTTGTGGGGATACTTTGTTGGGAAGGAAGATATGTACGTGAGAGATGGCCTCCATCTAAGCGGAAAGGGCGCAGCAGTGTTCTCCGAGAACCTGCTACAATCTATGGACAGAGGAACAGGTTGCAATTTTTTAAACTAGTTTCGCAGGGGGGATACACGGAGAAGCCAAATACTAGAGGCATAGCTAAAGACAGCAAAAAGATATCAGCAAAAAACAGCCTGGAAAGCCCTACGAAATTTGGTTATAAATGTGTTTGTTTAAATGCAAGGAGCATAGTAAACAAAAGAAATGAACTAAACATTATGGTAGAAGATATTGACCCTCACATAATAGGTATAACTGAATCTTGGGCCACCCCCGATATATCAGATGCCGAATTAGGAATGACAGGATATGTAATGTTTAGGAAAGATAGATTAGGAAGAAGGGGAGGCGGAGTTATTTTATATATTAAAGAATCCATCCAGGCTTATGAAATAAAATTAGAAAAAGAAGCAGAATGTGAAGCTGTCTGGTGTAACATAGTTACAGGAAACTCAACATTAACTGTTGGGTTAGTTTATCGTAGTCCAAACATAAGCATAGAAGAGAATGAAAAAATGCACAACGCTATAAAAGAAGTGAGTAAACGGGACTGTATTATTATGGGGGATTTTAACCATGGGCATATAAAGTGGACATCTCTACAGAGTCCTGGGAGAGAGGATCAAGAGTTTTTAAATTTAGTACAAGATAGTTTCCTTTTTCAACATGTGTTAGAACCAACCAGGGACAAGAACGTGTTGGACATAGTTTTGAGCTCACAGAAGGAATTTGTTGATAATGTCAATATATGTGAGCCACTGGGATGTAGTGATCATAACCAGATACATTTTATCATCAAAGTAAAAGGAGAACGGAACAGAAAAATACGGTACAGGACAAATTTTCACAAAGGAAGATATAAGGACATGAGGGAATATTTAGCGAAGATAGACTGGAATAACACACTGAAGAATAAGACAGCAACAGAATGCTGGAATATCTTAAAGAGGGAAATTGACTGCGTCGTTGACAAATTTGTCCCCTTGAAAAAACAAGGGAAAAGGTCAAAGAAGAAACACTTATCGAAGGAAGCCATTAGAAAAATCAAGTACAAGCAAATGATGTGGAAGACATATAGACATACTGGAAGTGAAGAAGACTATGCCATTTATAAAGAAGCACTTAATCAAGCTACAGCTGAAATTAGAAATTCGAAGAGAAGCTATGAACAAAAAATAGCTTTCAACATAAAACATGACAGCAAGAGTTTTTATGCGTATGTTCGAAGTAAACAGAAAGTTCAAGATAAGGTCGGGCCACTAGAAGGTAGTGATGGAAACATAATAACGGAGGGATTCTTAATGGCAGAAAACCTAAATGAATACTTTAGTTCGGTGTTTACCAGGGAAGATATTAGTACATTACCAGTACTAGAGACTAAGTTCGAAGGGAGAGAGTGTGACTATTTAGGACAACTAACTGTAACCCCAAAAATGGTAGCTATGAAAATAAGAGATATGAAGGATAATAAATCACCAGGAGTGGATGGGATTCCTCCCAAATTACTACTGGAAATTGTAGAACAAATTAGCATACCACTTGCAACAGTGTTCAATTTGGCATTAGAGGAAGGAGTGGTTCCGGTAGAATGGAAAGAAGCAAACATCATACCATTATTTAAAAAAGGATCAAGAAGCAAGTCAGAGAACTATAGACCAGTGAGTTTAACATCGGTGATTTGTAAACTATTAGAAAGACTAATTAAAGATCACTTGGTTGATTTTCTTGTTAAAAATAAATTGATAAACACATCTCAACATGGGTTTTTAAAAGCGAGGTCATGCTTAACAAATATGTTATGTTTTTTGGAAGATGTCACAAAGTGGGTAGATGAGGGATCACCAGTAGATATAATCTACTTAGATTTTAAAAAAGCCTTTGACAAAGTGCCACACCAAAGATTACTACTTAAACTAAAGGCCCATGGCATAGGAAATAGTATGATTAACTGGATAGAAAAATGGCTTATTGATAGAAGACAAAGAGTAGTAGTTGATGGGGAGGTTTCAAATTGGAAATCTGTTTTGAGTGGAGTACCGCAAGGATCAGTATTGGGACCTATTTTATTCTTAATATATATCAATGATTTGGATGATGACGTAACAAGCAAGGTGTTGAAGTTTGCGGACGACACAAAAGTGTTTAGGAAAATAAAAAGTGATGCAGATAGACAGCATTTACAAGATGATCTAAATAAGTTGATAGAATGGTCTGAGAAATGGCAAATGCTGTTTAACTTTGGAAAGTGTAAGTGCCTCCACACAGGACATGGGAATGAAAATGCACAATATACAATGGGTGGTACTGTACTAAATACTACTGTAAAGGAGAAGGACTTAGGTTTAACCATTAGTGCTGACATGAAGGTATCAGAGCAGTGTGGAATTGCAGCAGCGAAGGCAAACCAAATTCTTGGATTAATTAGGCGAAATATAGTATACAAAGAAAAAGAACTAATAATACCGCTTTATAAAACAATAGTTAGGCCTCATTTAGAATATTGTATACAAGCATGGAGGCCATATCGCAAGAAGGATATTGATATGCTAGAAAGAGTACAAAGGAGAGCAACAAAAATGATACAAAAACTCAGGAATATTAGTTATGAAATGCGTCTAAAGGAATGTGGTCTAACAACACTAGAAACCAGAAGATTGAGAGGAGATCAGATTGAGGTTTTTAAAATATTGAATGGGTATGAAAATATTGACAGAAATATTTTTTTCACGGTCAAGGAAGAGAGAAGGACTAGAGGACATGGAGTTGCATTAGCAAAGAAGCAGTGTAGACTAGATATTAGAAAATTTTCATTTTCCCAAAGAATAGTAAACGAATGGAACAAATTATCAGCTGATTGTGTAGGTGCTAGAAGTGTTAATATGTTTAAAAATAAAATTGACATATACCTAAGACGGGCAGGGTATACTTAGATAGATAGGTTGGACTCTCGATAAGCCAAACGGCTTCCTTGTCCACCTGCCATCTAGAGTTGATTCTCTAGGTGGCAATCTTGTTAAATCTTGTTAAATCTTATCGAGTGTTCACTTACAATTTTTAAATATACAATATTATAAAATGCAGTAAAATGCTGCTGCTGATAACACTATGTATTACGCTATTTAATGTATATATAATGAGCTCGAAATTTCTATGGCTATCCTTAGCCCGAAACAACAGGATTATCGTAGGAACAAAAGTGAAATTGCAGGCTTGTTTTTGTATAAGCCTTGTTACATTTACCACATACAGTAGTCAAATACGTCAATTTCGCTGTCCGTGAAACATCCTTTTATATATAAAAAAAAAGGCCAAACGAAAACATGGGAGTCATTGACATTATTTATGATCTATCACGTGCTCTTAACATAACGTGCTATGCCTTGTTCTTCTGCTTGGATATGTTCTAATCGATGCGCCCATGGATATGATGTGCTGTTATTAGTTCTTCATGCTGAGAAGCATTCGCAGGAATTTGAGGGAATTAAATTAAAACGGAAAGTATAGATTAGCAAAACCTAAAATCAGTGTAGGTCTAAGACAGTGTGTTCGTTCTTATTCGGTGAATGTTATCGACATCGAAAAGTAATGAACAAAAGTGTATATAATGATATCATCCAATGCTGTTTTCGCGGTTTACAATTCCTCCCAAGGTACAATGTAATCTGGATGGAGGCTCTTTCATACGATTCTGTCAAATAGCTTAATAGCACGAACCGATTATTATATTATGATGGCCGAGGAGTGATCGAGGAGGCTGTTGCCATGTCCACTTACGTGCCTCACATCAGTTTCAGCCTCATTATGGTCATATACATAGACATATCGTCCTCTGTGGGGAAAGGCCTTCTATAAATTCGCAGCAACGTTATTTGTAATACATTTAAATGAACGAAGCAGCCATATATAAATTTTGAGCAAGGCTAACGCAGAGCACAGTATTTGAGTGCGTTATATATCGTAATTTTTCCATTCATCGACAGAAATCGCAACCAGCGTTTCACATTACTTACTACACTGTCTACAAGAATAATATCGGGCAGCCCACGTGACTATATTTTACACG
>OZ024854.1:6581126-6608626 GCA_964017155.1 Oasisia sp. SBJ-2009
TGCAAATTACCCACACTTACAAGCACGGAACCGATGTCCCATACTGTCACCGCAGAGTCACAACCACGGATACCGATGCGCCATACTGTCACCGCAGAGTCACAACCAAGGATACCGATGTGCCATACTGTCACCGCAGAGTCACAACCACGGATACCGATGCGCCATACTGTCACCGCAGAATCACAAGCACGGATACCGATATCCCATAATGTCACCGCAGAGTCACAATCACGGAGACCGATGTCTCATACTGTCACGGCAGAGTCACAATCACGGATACCGATGTCCCATACTGTCGCCGCAGAGTCACAACCATGGATACCGATGTCTCATACTGTCACCGCAGAGTCACAATCACGGAGACCGATGTCTCATACTGTCACCGCAGAGTCACAACCACGGATACCGATGCCCCATACTGTCACCGCAGAGTCACAATCACGGAGACCGATGTCCAATACTGTCATCGCAGAGTCACAATCACGGAGACCGATGTCCCATACTGTCACCGCAGAGTCACAATCACGGATACCGATGCCGCATACTGTCACCGCAGAGTCACAATCACGGATACCGATGCCCCATACTGTCACCGCAGAGTCACAATCACGGATACCGATGCCCCATGCTGTCACCGCAGAGTCACAACCACGGATACCGATGCCCCATACTGTTACCGCTGAGTTAAAACACGGGCCTCAGTACGAACTGATGCACCAGACATAGTACGTGGCAGCATTACGAAATCTACCAAGCTGGGTAGTGGACAAAGTCCTCACCTATTTGTGCCGCAAATATAATCCTGTCCTTGTATGACCCGTGCAACAAAAAGTTTTGCTTACCATAGTATTATATTTGTAATCAGTTTTAATGTGTTAATATTGTTTATTTTTACTAATTATGTTGTCTAATTAACATAATCACAAAGTTAAATAGCAATATGTTATATTTAACGTTCACACAAAAACTCATTATGTTTCCTTAATCGACGAAGTGTATTCAATGTATATTTATATATGTATTACTTAACTAGTAGCTATTACACTTAACAGAACATTGAATTGCGAGCTTTAACGATGATATATTTTTGACAATTAAAAGCCACAATGGGGAGGATAGTATTGTCACCAGTCGGCAGCACTGTTCATCATCACGTACGCAATACCACGTGAAAACCTTCACCTAGCACGTCGCTACGATCCACTGAGTAAGTCATCTGACATCGAAGTTTTGACTCTTGATCCGAAACCATCAATCCACGTCAACAGCAGTGTCAGATCGTCCCTTCAGCCACCGCTGGACGTGAGGAACGTAAGTCATCAGATTAATATACTACAATAGGTACTATGTGAACAACCAAGACACTCATTGTATATCAATTCTCAAGAACCAGTAGGTTTATTAGTTCCGAGCAAGAGTTTGTTGTGTGTTCTATTAAAGAGATGAAAGACGTTTGCACCATTTGCGTGAGTGTTTAATTGAAGGGTGTATAATTGAACAGTAGTAACACGTGTACATTTTTCGTTTTGAGGAGGAGGTAGGTGGAATGATGTTGCGATCAAGAAACTACAGGTTGCCTTCTGCCTATACAGAAGAAATTGCGTTTAAACAGTGTTATGGTGAAGCGTACATGTTAGCTTTAAAAGGAAGATGCACATCATACAGAATGCATGGCACTCATGTTGTCATGAGACGCACAGAATGCTCTCATTAGCTAGAAAGCAGCGGGACCAACAATCGTCTACGCCTCATCGTTCAAAACAACGAAACAAACCATAAAGCTCAACATAATTCAGTGCCCCACAGACGACAAGGATAAAGAAACAAAAGAGGATTTTTACAACAAACTGCAGACATTGTGTGACAAACTGAAGTAGCAGGACATGGCAATACTCATAGGTGACTTGAACGCCAAACTTGGATCAGACAACAGCGGGTACGAAGAAGTCATGGGCAGACAGGGACTTGGCAAAATTAATGAAAATGGCGAGATGTTGGCTGACTTTGTGCATTTAACAACATCATCATTACCGTACCATATAACATTGATCATATCTTCATAGGACGAAAGTTCAGAAGATCAATGGAGGAGTCTATAGAGAGTGGTAGATCCTGCGTCAGAACACCACCTAGTGCTAACCAAAATGAAGTTAAAGAAGTGAGAAGCCAAGAAGAGCACCAGACAATAGACACCTTCCGACTTCATAATTCATATATATATATATATATATATATATATATATATATATATATATATATGTGTGTGTGTGTGTGTGTGTGTGTGTGTGTGTATGCGTGAGTGTGTATGTGTGGTGTTTGGTGTATGTGTGTTTTGCGTGTGCGTGTGCGTGTGCGTGTGCGTGTGCGTGTGCGTGTGCGTGTGCGTTTGCGTTTGCGTGTGTGTGTGAACAAACATGTTGTGTTCACACTAACGCATGTATTCATATTATATCTTCATTGTTATTCACCAACACAATGGTTTCGTTTGATTCATCTTTCCACGAAACATAGCAAACGATGCCTACATTTTCCCACCACCAGCAGTCAAAACAAGCGAAACATGTTTTCCAATCCTCTAGAGACAAGCGAAATAACACACACTTATTTATGAAAAGTTGCAGATTGTAATAGTGACGTATGCCATCAACTCAATCGGTCAAACAAAACACCACCAACCAGTAGGCCTATTCTGAGCTAACGATATTCAAACAACATCTATACGTGCCCAACTAAATGTTGAGTGTGAAATGTATAAGTGTCATTACTCTCAAATCCGTAAAGTTGATACATTAATACCTTTACAATAAGACCCGTTGAGTTTAGTGACGTGTCGTCAGAGTTGTCCTACTAAGCTATGTTACATAGTTGTGTAATCATTGTAGCTGACTAGACAATCATTGTGGTTACTATAGTGATGTTGCTGTACCAATACAATAGTTCCCGATTGAAAGAATAACTTGCACTTTGTTTCTGTTACCATATTCACCAATGGTGTTAAACAACACTGATATTATGCTTTTGAAGTACGCACTTTACTTAGAATAGAATAGCTGATATGGCTTAGGCTAGTGACCTAATTGAAATTTTATTTCTATGTTTCCCTTGGCTTAGAAACAGTATTACGACAATTACGTAGAGGTGTCCATCAACTTACAAGCAACTTTAATTATTTACGAACAAGTCGACAAATGTATATAAAAACACCCACGGTTGATATGATAACGTTTTCACTTAGCAACATGATATTTATCATTATTATTCGATAAATTGACCCGTCCTAACTATCCATTTATTTATATGGTGGCTCTGCGCAAAGGTATGATATCATAGCCAGTAACTACACCATAGCACACATATAGCGAATATTTGCAGCGGTATGTTTTCAATTCGACTTAGTCCCAGCTCAAACCTAGCCTGTTTTTGCTATTGTGACAAATTGGTCAACACGATCGTGACCGCGATCTGCCGGAGCAATAGCCACTTGGTTGGCGAGACGGTCAAACAACTCGTCCAGTAACTTCGCCTTTTCATCCGAGTTTCTCTCGCTGGAAAGACCCTTTGCAAACGTCACGTTAGCCCAGGTTCGTATCGACTGCACAAACGATGAAGCGTGTTTTCTGGCTCCTGTTTTATCTACGAAGAAAACATGCAACATGTAACATTCTTAAGCGACTAACAAATATAGTTTTATTCAAGGTATGCAAGGTATGCAAATGTTAGGAACCTAACAACCAACGACGACGGGAGTATACTCAAATGATATACAATTCTGTTGCAACGAATGTTTTGCAAAAACAATACACGTATGGCGGATATCGTATTTTGAAAATTAAATGTTGTTTTGTGCCCGTCTATTAGAGGTGATTAATGCATGTTTTTTTTTTAAATTAGATAATATCCTAGTTCGCCATATATTTGCTCAAATTGTGTGTTAATAATAACAATAATAATAATTTGTATTTCTATTGCGTCCGCCAAAAGGCGCATAAAACCAACTTTGGCAACATATGTAAGTATGTATATACATATATATATATATATATATATATATATATATATATATATATATATATATATACATATACATATACATATACATATACATATATATCTATATCTATATCTATATCTATATCTATATCTATATCTATATGTATATATATATATATATATATATATATACAT
Organism: Oasisia sp. SBJ-2009; assembly: GCA_964017155.1. Lineage (NCBI taxonomy): Eukaryota > Metazoa > Annelida > Polychaeta > Sabellida > Siboglinidae > Oasisia > Oasisia sp. SBJ-2009. Next base: position 6,585,315 of record OZ024854.1, read on the forward strand.
ATACATATATATATATATATATATATATATATATATATATATATATACATATATATGTATATATATACAAATAGATATATATATATGTATATATATATATATATACATATATATATATATATATATATATATATATATATATATATATATATATATATATATATATATATATATGTATATATATATATATATACATATATATATATATATATTTGTATATATATATATATATATGTATATATATATGTATATATATATATATATATATATATATATATATATATATATACTAATAAATAAAACCTGCAAGGTAAATATTAAATAATAATTAATAAACCATCAGAAAATTATAATGTTAACCTAAGCTTCTTAGTAATAAACTAACATATAAAATAAAATAAACAATGCATAATGACATATATTAATAACGTAATAATAAAACATTAAATTAACTATAGAAACCATTTTTATGTTTACAATATATTCATTACTCTACACACTACAGGTAGTTAGCAAACGCAGCCTTAAAATATGTGTTCTGGTTTGGTCAACAATAGTTGTCTTAAATTATATATTTTCTCACGTAAAGAGCGCAACATGTGCACATCTAGACTTGTAGTTTTGCTTAGTACCCGTCTGCCTGAAAACAACCAATCAACCAACTACTCCCGTACGATTACCAACACCATTGAATGTGTGCGTGTTATCTCACCTTGCTCATTGAGTTTCATCCAACGTTCTCGCCACGAGCATTTGATGTTGTGCGTCTCTATTGCAAGAAGGCGTAGCCCAGAATTTCGAATGCGAGAATGTGTGTCTTCGAACGGGGCAGTTAGATCTTCCGAAGAGCGAAAATAACAATGCTCAAGTGTTGTCAAATATTCGTTCTGAAAATAGTTTCGCCAACATTAACACACGACAAACTTAGATACGCTCTAATTTTGACAGGGATTAAATACTAATGGTAGAATACATTGATGTGCTGCACTGTATAGAGTAGAATACAATGGTGTGCTATTCCGTATAGTGTAGAATACAATGGTGTGCTCCACTGTATAGAGTAGAACACAACTGTGTGCTGCACTGTATAATGTAGAATACAACGGTGTGGTGTACTGTATAAAGTAGAATATAGCTATGTGGAGTACTGTATAGAATATAATACAATGGTGTGGTGCACTTTATAGAGTATAATACAGTGGTGTGGTGCACTGTATAAAGCAGAATACAATGGTGTGGTGCATTGTGTAGAGTAGAATACAACGGCATGGTGCACTGTATAGAGTATAATGCAATGGTGTGGTGCAGTGTATAGAGCATAATACAACGGTGTGATGCACTATATATAGTAGTATACAACGGTGTGGTGCACTGTACAGAGAAGAATACAATGGTGTGGTGCAATGTACAGAGTAGAATACAACTGTATATAATATAATATGATACAATGGTGTTGTGCATTGTATAGAGTAGCTTTCAATGGTGTGCTATAACTGTGTACATAGAGAGCAGACAATTGAGTTATGAAATATTCCAGTTACTCATAACTGTTTAGGCAGTCATCCGCGATAACATTGTTCAAATGTTTATCCTGATGTCCCATTAATGACAATTTTGAATATTCTAGCTGAGCTGTTTAACTTAACTAGAGAGCGCTTCCACAATATTTTTCACTAGAATATGACCGATCCTCATATTATTTGCTTTGAGATGTAAAATAAGTATGAACAATAACAACAACAAACCTTATTATGTTCTAACGGTTCCAGCCTATCAGCATTGATAACTTGGAACTGAACGCTAATGATCTTATTATTAATATAAACATATCATTTCTACAGAAAAACCTAGAAATAGGTAGCGCGCTAACCATTTTAAAGAATAGTTATGAAAATTAGTTACACGTTTCATGAAGGTCATTGTGTTTACCTCTGTAATGAGCTGTTCCTCCATTATATCTCTCCATATGTCCGACATGCTCCTGAACAAACACCAGACGTCAGAAGTTGTCCCGGTGCAGGGACACGATCCACGGCCTGCTGTTTGAATCACCAGACGCCCTCCTGTCAGACATGTTATTAACAAATAACAATTAAGTTGTACGCAAATCTGTATTTTCATAAACATTCTTATGTACCATATTAAGAAAGTCTGAGCTCATCGCACTAAATATAACAATAGATTGACTCTGATATTATGGTTGATGAAAGCGCTACCCGTGACTGCTCCGACTGGTTGCAGCGCCACCTCACGAACAAATACCGTCCTGAAAGTAGAGTCAACAGCGTCTTCACAGTAATTATATTAATCGGGTCATTGTAATCTGAACAATTTTCCATCGAGGTGACACATCTAAGTGTATACAACACAACAGTTGGTTGATGTATTTGTCTTACTGTACTTGATAAATCGCTTGACATTCTTTTCAGAATGACATGGCGCTACTGCTGCTATTATCGCATTACATAAAAAGGTGACTTTGCAATGAATGCGAACAGATATCACGTGGTGTAAACTGTAACGAATACGTGTGTAAACTTTACCAGGTACAAGTTCATTGGCTCTACACAACAGAAACGTCTCCCAGTCTCGGGCAGATTGTTCTTCATACACACGCTGTTCAGGAGAGCCTTGAGCGAAATGTGCACAATACACTTCTTGTGACTTCACGTCTGGGCTGCAACAATTTACGCCAGCTATAGCTTGTCACACGTGTGTGTATATTGTCCATATGAATATAGTATGTCATATAAGCCTGATGGTAATTGGTTTTAGATATGCAGCGGAAAACATATAAAACAATTGTTTGACAGCGTTAAGCACAAGGAGACAATTGAAAAAATCTAAGTGACATTTTGAAAGTTTATGAAAGCAGTAATATACCAAATATGTTTATCTGAATTAAATATGTTCAAATTATTATTAAGTTCCGATGTTTCTATTGGTGTTAAGTGACTAGGCCCTACGTTAACAAATAGTAAAACATAAGAAAGTTTGAAATAGTATATTGATATTAATGTATTCCCGTCCCGTCCCGTCCCGTCCCGTCCCGTCCCGTCCCGTCCCGTCCCGTCCCGTCCCGTCCCGTCCCGTCCCGTCCCGTCCCGTCCCGTCCCGTCCCGTCCCGTCCCGTCCCGTCCCGTCCCGTCCCGTCCCGTCCCGTCCCGTCCCGTCCCGTCCCGTCCCGTCCCGTCCCGCCCCGCCCCGCCCCGCCCCGCCCCGCCCCGCCCCGCCCCGCCCCGCCCCGCCCCGCCCCGCCCCGCCCCGACCCGACCCGACCCGACCCGACCCGACCCGACCCGACCCGACCCGACCCGACCCGACCCGACCCGACCCGACCCGACCCGACCCGACCCGACCCGACCCGACCCGACCCGACCCGACCCGACCCGACCCGACCCGACCCGACCCGACCCGACCCGACCCGACCCGACCCGACCCGACCCGACCCGACCCGACCCGACCCGACCCGACCCGACCCGACCCGACCCGACCCGACCCGACCCGACCCGACCCGACCCGACCCGACCCGACCCGACCCGACCCGACCCGACCCGACCCGACCCGACCCGACCCGACCCGACCCGACCCGACCCGACCCGACCCGACCCGACCCGACCCGACCCGACCCGACCCGACCCGACCCGACCCGACCCGACCCGACCCGACCCGACCCGACCCGACCCGACCCGACTAGCAACAACTCACCCAACCTTAAATCACCTCATTCATATCTTTGTAGTATGGTTTTGTTGTGCGTATGATGCCACCATTAGAAAGCATCAGTTGGATAAATTTACCCTAAAAAAAATACACTATGCTATTTTTAGTAGTGAAGTATTACTAACCACGCGGATGAATGCATCACGGCCATCACCGAAATCCCAAGGTGAACGGATGCGTCTGGCAAACACTGCATGAAGAAGGTTCTTCCACAACATGTCACAAATAGATTCTTCTTATGAAGTAGTGATCCAGGGGCGTCCTCTATGTGGAAAAAGAAGGACAACGAGTGACTATTAAAATACTATAATCGTGGTTATGTTCACGATCGGTGGACGAACCTTTCGGCACGTAACACTTTTTTTGTTTTGACGAAACCATATCACGGTTCTAATGTGATTCAGTTAACTTACTAGTGCCCCCCATAAATACGACTGTGAATGGCCATAGTGCTAGACGATTGGGATATCAGCTTCAGGTGTACATCTGCATATATATATATATATATATATATATATATATATATATATATATATGTATATATATATATATATATATATATATATAATGATATGAGTGTTCATATATACTTAAAATCAAGCAATGTAACTCAGTTTCCTCGAATAGTGTACTTACATTTAACGATTTCATTGATCAGGGGTATCCCATTTAAATTCCAAGTATTTATTCGACGTTTATTGCTTGCTGACGACATTAGGTTGTATGCATGACAGAATTACGGTTATCAACGCCAACACACGACGCCATGCAGTGCAAATAAACTCAATTACTTGCTCAACATCCCACGTCAGAGCATTACATTTCATTCGATTTATTTGTGGTAATTTCTTACAGCCAGAAATATAAATCTGCGTTTTACAATGGGAGCACTGTCCAGAATTAAACCTTCCGTATGTCCTACTAAAATGTTTTGCATTTGAAAGTAACGTTTTGGCGTGTCGCCGTTTTGAATAAATGTGTCGGTATTTTGGTTGGGCTGATTTTAGAGTTTCGCCGTTCTAACGTGTAGCCGTTTTGGTCTATCGTCGTTTTGTCGTGTCGCCGTTTTGGATATGTCGCCGGTTTTGTTGTGGCCGTTTTGGATGTGTCTCCGTTTTTGTTGTTGCCGTTTTGGATGTGTCGCCGTTTTTGTTGTCGCCGTTTTGGATTTGTCGCCGCTTTGACTTGTCTCCTTGTGGAAAGGTTGGTCTGATTGTGTCACGTGATGTCGTTAAATCGTCTTAGGTTAGCTAAGGTGCATTTAGCATGCAGCTTTACGTAATAACAAAGGCATAAATGTAAATGGAACTGACAACGAAGTGTTGGTTAGTGCGTCATGTTACAGTAAACTATTTTATTGTCTGCGATATACGTCACTGCTGCATTTAAGCGCTTACATAATGTGTGACCTTATGTTTTTATAATGGCGAACGGTTTGACTCGTTGCAATAAACCAGGAGGTAGTAGCAACGAAAACAGACGTGAATTATGATCTGTTCTGCTCACGTTACCCGACTTCGCTTATCATTGGTGATACAATTGCAACAATAAAGGAAATCTAGTAGCCTAGTGTAACTGCATTCGCCAGGTTAATTTCGAATTACGGCTGACGTTGTTTCACGTGGTGACTTGTGCAGTACAGACAGCAGACGTAACGTCCTAGTGCACAGAAGGACGAGAATAACAGAATATTTATTTTACGCTTGCCACTGCCTTCGTAAAAACGTTTATTCGGCGAAATATTTTGGACGCGTCGGCGAAATCCTTGGACGCGTCGGCAAAATATTTTGGACTCGTCGGCGACGTTTTGGTCGCTTCGGCGGCACAAGATTGGTCGCCTCGGCAAGGATTCCGCTTCGGGGACACATTTTTAGGACACCTCGACATATAACATTTGTCGCCTCGGTACGTAGTCTTTATCGGCGAAATGTGTTTACAGGATGTTGTTTATATCAGTCTAGAGTATATGGCATGCGTTATATAGATAAATAAATAAATTGTAAATATAAAGTTGTATTAAATTATGACGATTTATAAAAAACGAAAGAAGTCCATTTCGCCTACGATGCGCTTACGAATGTGCACTTCATTACTACAGGAATATTAGTGTGAAACGATGTCAGTTGTGAACCTAAATATTAATGTAATTTGTTTTCATGAATTGACTTGGACTTGGTGACGGCTACAATATGTCCCATATCCGCCGGCTCGAGTTCGGGCCGAGGGCGGCTCATGCTCGGCTGCCAATGGTGTGCCGATGGTTAACCGCTTATATGCCGACTGTGCCGATGATGAGCCGCTCTTAGGCCAACTGTGTCTAATTTGGCTAAATGTGGCTATTTATGTATCATGTATGCATATTATCTGTATACAGTGCAATCCAGAAAACTTGAACCCAATCCCGTAAGGTGCCAAGACATAGTGGAACTTCTAACTAGAGTATTTCCTTGGGTCTGTGGAGGTTTAACATATCCGGAGTGCACTGTAAATAACATATTTTTATGCAGAATAACAATGCAAGTCCAATTTGTTCATTTACACAAGTCAAATGTGACATTTTAATTATTAACAAATAAACAAACAAATAGGTACAGGTTTGGATATTTAATACTGTCTGGTTTTATAAATTAATGTGACATTTTAATAATTAACTGCCATGCATTGTCAGAAAATTTGATGTAAACAACTCCAATATATATAATAAGCACATATTTTAAAAATAAATGTAAACCTGCGCACTGTGCCCATTGTTTCCTGTGGCACATAGCAATTGAACTATTCTGTGAAGAAACCGCGCTATATGTCTGTCCATAAGCTTGCTGCACCGAGCTACATTCTCCATCTGATGTTTTCTAATGTCATTCCCTTCAAAGGCAGTCATGAAGCATTCCTGAATCTCCTCTGTGTTGTTTACCAGTTCTTTCTTTCTGGCAGCATCTGGAATGTATTCATAAGAAGATCAATGCATAGACACACAATTACATAAATTAATTACATTAACTAAAATTAATTACTACATTAATAAAAAAGTGTCCCCATCACAGAGCATAAAGTTGTCAAAGTTTCCCTTTCCATTATAATTTGCTACATGATAGCCTTCCTTTTGGGTGTCAAAGTGTCCTTTTAATGAAAAACGACACCACATAAATAGTTATATATATTTTATCTAATTTCTTATGAGTTTTTCTGTAACCTAAATAAATACCTAGTAAACTGTGTGGGTGTATGCTGACAGAAAGTGCATGAATGTGTAAGTAATTCATCCATAACATACGTGTACTTCCAGTTCCCCATACACCCACATTATCACTCACAAACATACAACACACACATGCTTATACACACACATACACACAAATAAACGCGTACACACACACACACGCACACACACACACACACACACACACACACACACACACACACACATTTTGCTAACTAATATTTAGTAAAACAAAAATACTGTCACCCACCGGCGATAATGTCACGGTAAGCTTCCGGTTAACCGGCCTAAATTCGTAGTGCCTTTTCAAAACGGTTTTACGGACTTATGCGATGTATCTGCGTTCGGAATGTCATTCTACATCATTTCCCGTACAAAGAAGTAAGATAGCATTTTTAAAATTATGATTTAGATCAATTTTACGCCGTCAAGTCAAACTAAACAACTCGCTGTCAGAAGGCATGAACAGCCAGTGCACCCCGGTGCCCCCGATGCATCAAGACCGCAAAGGCGATGTCCTATGATTTGTGAATAATATTATTATTATATCCCCAAATCTAATAAGTAGCCTTACTACATCATTAATGTTTATTCATCAAAAAGTTAGTAAAAACGTTTTGAAAGGCCCGAATACTTTAGGCCGGTTAACTGGACCTGACCTTCACCCTTGACAGAGACTATGTGTAGACAGCCACAATTAACATAACTGCAGAAAATAAACACATCTGGTACTCACCCAACACTATACATGGTCACATGGTAATGCTGAAGAACTTCTCATATATCTTGTAGTGAGCGCAACAGCCAACATACAAAACCAAACTGTCAGTTTCAAAAATGGCGGTATAGGGTAGACTCGCAGTAAATTGAAAAATGTCAAGGAATACCATAAATATTGTCAATACAATATTGTGATTCAATGCATATTTCTTGCTGAGTTGTTTTATGGGTTACTCATATTTTCTATTGTTTCAGTACTCATGATGCACCATAAACATAACTTCAAATATTAGCCAATAAGAGCAGAGAATTTGTGAATCACATAGACATAGTGTCAAATATCACTATCCCAGGCGGGAAACTTCTGCTGAGTGGTGGTGATTCACCACCCGCTCAAGCAAGGGAAACTTGAGATGTGCTAGTACCCTCAGACCGAGAGAGGCCCGAGGATTGATAAAATGGTCATAAATCATGTCTCTGCCACCCTGCCTCCCTGCCTCCCTTCTACGCCGGGCAAAGTCTCGGCCTGGCCTCGGCAGCCACACGTACGCACATGTACGATAATTCCCACAGGCGGCCCGATGGTGGGCCGAGCTTCAATGTCGGCTGGGAAGTCGAGGTAGGCGGTATTGTTTTATTATCAAGAATCTAAGTTGTTCAATGACACAAAACCACCATTTGAACAGAGTTAAAATGTTATTTATGTGGGCGATGCTGCGATTTATTCTTACACAGTAGGGTAACCCGACCTGACCACGTGACTAGCGTGTCCGACTACAAGTTTCAGCCTCTTTTTCATTCGAGCACTGCTGGAGAAGGTAGCTTTTTCTATGCTATTACAGTTGTAACATTGTGTGTTTTTTTATAACACATTTTAACTGCCTTTATATTCATTTTTATGTACATCGAATATTCTATTCCCTGTACGGTTCGGTGGTTGTTTGGGGATTTACTCCACTTGTTTTTATAACTGTAAATTTGGTAGCGCTGCTCGCTCGAGGTCAACGCCCCCCGTTTAACTATGGCTGATCCCGACCGCGATATGCTCCTCCGCTGCCGTAAACCGGTGAGGGCAAGCGTTGACCTCAGATATAGCCTGTATACACTTCGTGCGGCTCGATTACAGCGGGTTGCCTTCACACTTTTATTGTATCCCGCTGGAAAAAATATTTATAATACCTTGGGTGTCCGCGCCCTGCTCGCTCAGTGGTGGGCGCCTTGTAACGTACATCCACCGTGTGTAGTTAAATAAGTGTTGATATATACTAGTTAAATATATGCTGATATGTACTAGTTAAATACATGTTGATATAAACTAGTTAAGGTGTAGTCAGATTACTTCTACTAATTAGTGGTTGTAGCAAGGTTAGTCCTGCCAATTGAATGGTTGCAGTGATGTAGAGAAGGAACGACGATCAACAGACGTTACGCCAGTAAGGTAGACTAAGGAACGATGATCGACAGAAGTCACGGATAGTGATTGCCAGTAATGTAGAGTAAGGATTGTGATTGCAGACAGTAGTACGTAGATGGCATGTGTGGTGGAAATAAAGGACATAAAACCAGGCAGAAGAATGTGTGTATAATTAAGGAAGCATCCCGAGAGTCGGACGAACGATGACCGGAACTAGTGCATTCTCATTGATTGTCATCGCATATATAGTGAAGGGAAATGTAGACTTGCTGGGCAGTCGGCTGGTCTTTTACTAGTCAGTCTGGTCAGACTGGTCGGGCGGGGCATTCGGGCGGGGCATTCGGATGGTCAGTCGGATCGTCACAACTGAATGCTTGTATGTGTGCTGTTGTCAATTAAACTTCTCTCCCACGCTGTGGGGCCTGGATCTTCTGAGTTGTGTCTATGTGGACTGCACTACGCTGGAGAGCTGAACATGCATAGGTTTATGGGTGACCGTTCGGGTCATAACGCGCCAAGCTTGGCGCGGCAAGTTTTTGTTTGCGCGCAAACTTTACAGCTGGCCGTTCGGGTCATAAAGCGACAAACTTGGCGCGGCAAGTTTGTCGCGTTGTATGTCGCGCATGCGCAGGGTCGCGTAGGGCAGAAAGACGTAAACAACAGCGGCGCTAAGCCGGGGAGTGCTATGTTATGTTGGTTAGTCGTTCGTTTTGTGGCTGTTATAACTGTTATTAATCAGTTCTTTTTGTGCATGGACATATGTGAGTAATGGCACACTTGGCTGACCAAATAAACCATCTTGAAACTGTCATTATCGGGATAGATGTCCCAGACCCGTACAGCTTGGAGGTTTGACACTGACAGGAAGGAATGGGTAGATGATGTGTCAAAGTGGCCCTCTGTAGATTATTGCTGCATTTACACATAGTTCATAAACACTCCGGGTATGTACACTGCAGAAGCCCTGAAGTCATTCAGAAGTCACGATTCGTTCGCACCGCATCTCGCAGCACATGTGCAGACTGTGGTGTATCATGCATGCATGTGCATTGTGGTGTTTCGTACATGTTACTGCTGACATTTAAAATATCCCATAACATTTAACATCTACCCATTCCGTCCTGTCAGTGTCAAGCCTCCAAGCTGTACGGGTCTGGGACATCGATCTATCCCGACAATGACAGTTTATGCGCTATAGCGATTCAACGACACACTGTCAAGATGGTTTATTTGGTCAGCCAAGTGTGCCATTACTCACATATGTCCATGCACAAAAAGAACTGATGAATAACAGTTATAACAGCCACAAAACGAACGACTAACCAACATAACATAGCACTCCCCGGCTTAGCGCCGCTGTTGTTTACGTCTTTCTACCCTACGCGACCCTGCGCATGCGCGACATACAACGCGACAAACTTGCCACGCCAAGTTTGTCGCTTTATGACCCGAACGGCCAGCTGTAAAGTTGGCGTGCAAAGATAAAACTTGCCGAAGTTTGTCGCGTTATGATCCGAGCGGCCAGCTAGACGCGTTCTGATTGGCTGTAAAGTTGGCGCGCCAACATAAACCTTGCCGCGCCAGCGTTATGATCCGAACGGCCACCCATATAGGTTCGAAGGCGTAGTGTGGTCTAATAGATAAGGCAGATCGAATACAGCCTGGCTGTTGGTATATATACAGCGTGTACGCAGCACTGCAGTCTCGCGTACGATCAGCTGTTTGTACATACTATCGAAACCGTTTTCATTAATGAGTTCGTAACGTAGGATATAACACCACACCGTGGAGCCTACCCACCCGCCCACCTTCCTCCCCGTTAATGCAATAGCCCGCGACTAGACGACAGACATTTTGAAGCTGCACTGAAGGACAGCCACTGTAGAGGCCCAAGATAGCGCCGTTGGTACCGAGGCTCAAACAGCTGGCTGTCCGTCGTGTAACATGATAGCTTTACCAGCTCAGTTGGTCGCTGCGACCGTGCGCCTGGTCGTTGTACTTTGGACTGTCCCTAGCCGACCTCGGCGATCACAGTTTCCTACAGTGCGACGACGGGGCGGCCGGATTTAACGTGACGGTATCAAATGACACGTCGCGGCTACAACGAACAGCCGCACGGGGGTGGCAGGGGCAACTACGTTTATCTCTATGACTGTGGTGTTATTCGTAGGGGGTTGACACGTTTGAGTAGGCGTCTTGCTTGCTTGACTTAAGTTACCTATCCCTTCCTGGTGGAATTTTAATACTACTAGGGCCTACTATTATTTATTTATTTTCAGAGCACTACACAAGTGGGGTGGGGGGAGCCATCCCGAAATCGTTGATTACAGAATGGCCGGATGTGGTTGGTTCCCCCACCTTTGCTGTTCTTAGTTAATATTGTTAGTATTTAGGATCAGTATATGATTATTGTAATGTTTTTCTGCATATTGTATGCATAGATAATTGACTTCGGCTTTATACATAAAGCTCTTATACAAACATATACTCGCCTTGTGTTATTCAGCAAACTAGCCACGATTCCTGTTCTACTTCGTAAGTAGCATCGTCCCACATAAAACGACCATTTGAACAGAGTTAAAATGTTATTTATGTGGGCGATGCTGCGACTTATTCTTACACAGTAGGGTAACCCGACCTGACCACGTGACTAGCGTGTCCGACTACAAGTTTCAGCCTCTTTTTCATTCGGGCACTGCTGGAGAAGGTAGCTTTTTCTATGCTATTACAGTTGTAACATTGTGTGTTTTCCCTACCCGCCTACGCCCTATTACGACATATCATCTGATATTGCGATATTACGGGTCAGGTCGGTTTGCTTTTTGTATTTTTGTTGTAATGGACATTAGTTACCATTACATTTGATCCATGGGTTTCATTCTGTTTCACGTACGATTGGCAACGTGACATATCTATGTACATTATGGGGTTTTAGGGCGGCGGTGATTGCCTTGCGCTTTCCACATTATAAAGTCACTTTACAGTGTCCCTATTGTCATTATTGCGTTGGTGGATCCTTTCACCTGCGTGTGGTTGGTTCCCCACATTTGCTGTTCTTAGTTAATATTGTTAGTACTTAGGATCAGTATATGATTATTGTAATGTTTATCTGCATATTGTATGCATAGATAATTGACTTCGGCTTTATACATAAAGCTCTTATACAAACATATACTCGCCTTGTGTTATTCAGCAAACTAGCCACGATTCCTGTTCTACTTCGTAAGTAGCATCGTCCCACATAAATGCATTAATGAAGTGTCATTCTGAAGATGTAGTTATTTTACAACGTTGATATACTTTCCGGTGTAATACAACTGCTTTGCTGGTGGGTTTGTTTCCATCCACCGTTATGTGTTGGCGATGCGTCCACGTTAGTCGGCCTAGATGAATGCTTTCCATGTAAATATAGCACTATATATTGCACTGTTACACAACATTGTCCTCTGACGTCCACTGGCTAGGGTATGCCGTCCACAGCTCTGCAACTGCAAGTCTTTTGTTACCAATTACCCGGACTATGTTTAACAGCTGAATACGTGTCGACAAATATACACAAAATGTAGACATTAGCTAAAGGTGATCATTGGGTAAATTTTGTATTCTGTACGAATATAGTATCAGTTATTCTTATTTCAGGTTTGCTCTTAATAAATCATGGCGAACAAGGAAAAGGTCGACTTCACACTAGAACAAACTTTGTACACTGGTGATGGACGGTATGGCGATCTAACAACTACATCACGGGAAATTGAGCAGTACGTTTGGCCAATAGTGAGAGATTTACTAGGTAAGCATTAATGTATCTCATCTTAACATATTTCGTTTCATTGTATATATGTTATTGTTGCTGTTGTTAATTTTCCAAATAGTGATGGTGGCAGTGGAGGTGGTGACGGCGGGGGTGCTTATAGTAGTTATGGTAGTGTTGGTGGTGATATTGTAATTGGCTGTAGTTATGGTGGTTGTAGTTAACAGTTAATTAATTATGAAAGTTGTGTTGTGACGTGTCATAGTGAACAATGAGTTGCACATGCGTATTTTACAAGCGATATAAAGCAGCTGAAAAGTTGGTTACCAACTGATATCCATGTTTTTGCAGACAATCAACTATTAAATGTGCTTTTGGTACCGAACAATTATTTGGCAGACACCCTAATGTTTCTCAAACTGTGACCGTTTTACAAGTTTGCTTAATAATTATCGATACAATGTGAACAATTGAATACACTAAGAATAAATGAAGTATAATGCTATTGCATACACTCAGTTCAAAAACGTAGGGAACTCTGTTTCACAATTTTGCAATTTTATTTGATACCAGGTTCCATCCCGTTTACGCCTGGACAAAGTCCTTTTGTTATATGTGACTACGGGGCTGCCGACGGTATCAACTCAACTACTCTCATGAAACATTGTATTGGTAGGTATTTTAATATATATATATATATATATATATATATATATATATATATATATATATATATATATATATATATATATATATATATATATATATATATATATATATATATATATATATATATATATATATATATATTGAAGGAAGAAGGAAGGGTGGTAACCCAAAAAGAAGGGACCTGTTCAACTGAAATCAACAGATGAAATGGAGACCTTCTCTGACAGCAAGAGAGTTGTGGCAAGATGGAGTGAACACTTCCAGAACCTACCCAACGTCCCTGGCGACATAGATCACGAAGCTCTGGACAACATCCCGCAGCGCATTATCAAGACAAGCCTCGATTATATTCCAACTATGGATGAGATGGCTAGAGCAATCGCCGGCCTGAAAGATGACAAAGCACCTGGAGGAGATGGAATTCCAGCAGAAGAATGGAAGAACGGAGGATACAATATGTTTAGCAGACTACACCAATTAATCACCAATGCCTGGGAGGTGGGTTCTGTACCACAATAATGGACGGATGCCAGTATTGTAACCATCTACAAGAAAGGTGATCGAACAGACTGTGGAAACTATAGAGGAATCTCTCTTCTTTCCATAGCAGGCAAGATATTCGCCAGGATCCTCCTCAACAGACTATCTACCAACCTAACAACAGATGTAATTCCGGAGACACAGTGTGGCTTCAGAGGTAACCGGAGCACCGTGGATTTGATATTTTGTCTTTGACAACTACAAGAAAGACTTCAGTAAGGCATTCGATACAGTTGGGAGGACCGGACTATGGCAGCTTCTGAGGAAGTATGGTTGCCCAGAGAAGTTCGCAACAATGATCGAGGCACTACATACCGGAATGATGGCGAATGCTAGTGTTGGAGGGGAAGTCTCAGAATCGTTCAGTGTCACAAATGGGGTCAAGCATGGTTGTGTACTGGCCCCTAGCAATGCTCGACGAGGCTTTCCGAGACATGGGGATGGCGTCTACATACCATCCAGACAGAGTGCTGACCTATTCAACGTCGCTGACTTCAGAGCGAAGACCAAGACTACTCGGATACTGATGAGAGAGTTGCTATTCGCAGATGACAGTGCACTGGTTGCAAACTCTGCTGAAGAGACGCAGAAAATAGTAGATGCTTTCTCCTATGCTTCAAAGAAGTTCGGCCTGAAGATTAACATACAAAAGACCGAGGTGCTGTACCAACCCAACTCTACAAGAAACCGAGAGGAGGATATCATGGTTGATGGAAACAAGCTGAAATCTGTTCTGGAATTCACCTACCTCGGAAGCACTATATCAAGTAATGTATGCATTGACGATGAAATACAGAGGAAGATGGCCAAGGCTAGTGCATCTTTCGGCCGGCTACGCCAGATACCCTGGAACAACCACCAAAGTATCCATGCGGGATAAAGGCAATATATACAGTGCAATCGTGCTGTCCACCCTCATGTACGGAGCTGAGCCATGGACAGTGTACAGACGACAGATGAAAAAGCTGCATGCCTTCATGCTGTGACATCTGCGTTCGATCATGAGGATAACCTGGATGGACAAACTGACAAACAAGGAAATACTCGAACGGACAGGGCTGCCATCTATGGAAGATCTTCTGATCAGAAAGAATCTCCGGTGGACTGGGCACCTCTTCAGCATGTCACCAGACAGGCTATCAAAGCAGGTTATCTTTTCTCAACTATCTTCTGGTCACAAAAAGACAGGGCGCCCTCGTCTCCGTTTCAAGTATACCAGCAAGCGAAACCTGAAGCTGAGAGACATAAAGATCGACTCAGGGACATCACTCTCACAGCAAAGAGATAAATGGAGTGCAACGGTCAAGTGATGGAAGCAGTCTTTGTCGCTTCGCGCCCGACAGCATGATTGTGTATGTATGATATATATATATATATATATATAATATATATATATATTTATATACAATAAATATATATATATATATATATATATATATATATATATATATATATATATATATATATATATTAATTACTTGCACCCAAAAATATATCTCGTAAAGGAGCGATCGAGCTATGTTGCCTGCTTTTATCACCGCGACATAAAGATTGATCACTGCAGCATAAATAAAGTAAACTGACGGAAGATAGAGACTGCACAAGCTGAAATCCTCACTTGGCAGTTGTTTCTCAGCCTGAATAGATGAATTGTTTGAATGCCTAATGATTACTTCTTAGCAGTTCTCTAATCTAAAGCGCTTGCCAGTATGAACGTACAGAGAGAGACAGTCTAGCTGGGCTATGTCCACCACACTACTTACATATTTGTGCACAGCAGCGATGGTTTAATCATTAACAATGGTCATAGAAACTCGCAACTGGATGCCTCCTTCCTACACAAGGGCACCTGTGCATTTGTTCTCCTCCAAACTGACTCAAGCCACTCTTTGATCAAAAACGTGACGATACCTGCAATTGCAAGCACAAACGAATAAGAGTATCTTGGGCTAAAATTAATCTCCTCCTAACATGCCACACACAGGACAGTTGTTGTTTGAGAGAATGGATAAGACAGTAGTGATTTATGCGTGTAGTCCCCGCATAAAACGGATCCGCGAGTAATCCGTAGGCTCCAATAAAGAGAACACTGTGTAATTCATAACTCTTATGTCTTACAACGTGCAGACAGTGCTACATGCGTTACAGACTGGGTTCAAAAGACCTATGGAGAGAATCAGCAAGTGCACATTATCTATGAAGATCTGCCAAACAACGACTTCAACACGTTGTTTCGCAAAGTAGAAGGTTGGTATTTTTCGACACATACATACAGAAAATGAAACACAAAATTATTTATTTATATTTATAAGACCAGTAGTTGCATTACTTTGCATCGGTAAAGCAGATAGCAATATGAATTAAAATGTTGCATAAAATATACATAAAAGGAAAAATATATTATCCAGACATGCGATTATATATATATATATATATATATATATATATATATATATATATATATATATATATAAATGTGTATATGCATACTATATATATGTATACATATATATATATATATATATATATATATATATATATATATATACATTAAAGGAACCATTTGAAATATGTTTTCCTGACATGCGATTATATATATATATATATATATATATATATATATATATATATATATATATATATATGTATATATGTATATGTATATGTATATGTATATGTATATGTGTATGTGTATGTGTATGTGTATGTGTATGTGTATGTGTATGTGTATGTGTATGTGTACGTGTACGTGTACGCGTAGGCGTAGGCGTAGGCGTAGGCGTAGGCGTAGGCGTAGGCGTAGGCGTAGGCGTAGGCGTAGGCGTAGGCGTAGGCGTAGGCGCAGAGCACAGACAGCATTGTCATTAAAGACTTTCCATTAATTTGTATGTTAATGGGGCTTTCGTAAAGGTCAAGTGTCACCTCGTGACGAAATCAGCTCTCTGATTGGCCAGCTGTCATTTACGGCTCGTCAGATCAACTTCCGGTCTTTTGTTTACACGCATTTTCCCTTTACAACTCACTGTTAAAACGAACTATTTCAGTATTATGATGTCAATTTAAGCAAGGAGAACATTGTCTTTCATCTTCTAAATGAAACTGCTCGCTGTGGCCTCAGCTATACGAGTCTTAGATATGAGGCAATCGAGTATTTCATGCACGACTATGATGGGGTATGTTTTGGCAGTTTAGGTTGACCGACTAGTACTACGCTAAAATCCGGCAGTGGTACCTTATTTCCCTCACCGCTAAAGTTGCAGTGCGTAAAGCAATCTAATATAATGATTAACTTAATAATAATGCAATGAGTGTGTAATGTGTTGGCTGTTTTGAGTGCCTTATGAAAATTCACTGCGTAAAAATTTCAAATACGCCGATTGCTGTCACTTCCTATGTTTGCATCTGACCTGTCACTCTCGTCTCAGACTGAATGTGATGATCATGCCTGCCTATACGATGTGGCATTGGTGCTGTCCGTAGTAACTTTTAAATATGGGTTGTATGCTTCAAGCATAGACTATCATAATTATTGTGTATATAAACTGGTCCATCTGGAGCAAACCGTGTCTGCAATAAGTGACATCTTCACAAATAAAGGAGTGAAAACTTTAAATCCGTTGTTCTCAAATTAGTATATTTTGCATTTTCAACATTCAAATAGGGGTATCTCTGGAAATAATGTGACTATAAGCAAAGTTGAAGTATGCTTGATTATTTCCGTCTGAATCTACTCTATCGGAATATGCAATAAAACACACTACCATTATTTTCGAGAAGCGTCTCATTTTGGGATGTTGGGTCACACATGTGCAGATTTACACCTGAAGCTGATGTGCCAACCATCTAGAACTATGGCCATTCGGAGTCGTATTTATGGTGCAAACTCGTAACTTACGTAAATCATATTTGAACCATGAGATGGCTTCATCAAAACAACACAAGTCGTACGTGCCGAAATGTTCGTCCGCTAATCGTGAAAATATCCACGATTAGATTATATTAATAGTCACTCATGTTGCTTCTTTTTTCCACATAGAGGACGCCCCTGGATCACTACTTTATAAGAAGAATCTATTTGTGACATGTTGTGGAAGAACCTTCTTCAAGCAGTGTTTGCCAGACGCATCCGTTCACCTTGGGATTTCAGTGTTGGCCGTGATGTATTCATCAGCTTGGTTAGTATTACTTCACTACCACTACAAAAAAATTAGAGTGTAGTGACATTTTGTTAAATATTATGAATTGCACTTTTGGAGTATCGGGCACAGCTCTAAGTTGGTTTAACTCTTATCGCCAATCAAGATCGCAGCGAATTGGTATCAATGGCATTGTGTCAGAGCAGTTTAAACTTGACCATGGTGTGCCACAAGGTCCCATTGAATTCACATAGTACTCTAGTCTTGGTTTCTAATTGATCAGCACGGGAAGGTAGGACATGCCTATGCTGATGATCACCAGGTCTACTGTAGTTTCCACCCTGATTAAATGGACATCAATCGTGAGTCCTTGGAACGATGCGTCAATGACATCAATACATGGATGCAAGGCATGACACTAAAATTGAACCATTTCCAGACCGAGTACATATTAATTGGTACTCCGCAACAACTAGCAAAATGCACCAACATGGCTATTAACATTGGGGGCAACAAGACACATACATTGAACTGTGTGCGAAACTTGGGCGCTTATTTTAGTAAACACATGACTATGGAACAACATGTCAAATTCAAATGTCGAGCTGATTGTGCACAACTATATAACTTCGGAAAAGTGAGAATATATCTTGATCACCAGAGTCCAGAGAAACTGATACAAGCTTTCCTGATCGGCTTACCCAAATACCTTATACAGAAATTGCAAACGGTTCAAAACACCGCAGCGAGAGTGTTGTGTAGAATCGGCAAGTATTATCATATCACTTCAACATTGAAGTCATTTCACTGGTTGACCGTGGCATTTCGCATTAAATACAAAATATGTCTGATGATGTTTAATTCTTTACATAGCCATATGAATCAGCATATCTGAAATGCTGATTCCTAGAATCATCCATTATGATGATCACAGGATGACTTAACACTTGTTGTGCCCAGAACAAAGAGGAAACCTCTGGGAGATCGGGCATTTAGAGTGGGTGCACGAAAATTGTGGAAAACATTACCCAAATATGTGCGCAGCTGCAACAACATTGGCGTTTTAAAGAGTAAATTAAAGACTCACTAATTTGGTGTAGCGTATACTTAACTTATAGTTGTACATTTTATTAGTTTTACAATTGTTGGCTAACTACTTAGTCTACGTCGGATGTTTGCACTAAAAAATTCATTCATTTATTATTATTATTATTATTTATTTTTATTAAACAATGTATTTAAATATTTATTTAGCTAATTAAGTGTAGTGTTTTATATTTTATCAATATATGTGCATTACACTGAATGTTTATATGGCCTCGTGTATTGCGTAGCGCCACATAATATTACTCTATAAATATGGCCCTATATAAATTAATAAACATTTACATTTACATTTGTTGCAGCCCAGACGTGAAGTCACCAGAAGTGTATTGTGCACATTTCGCGGAAGGCTCTCCTGAACAGCGCGTGTTTGAAGCGCTATCTGCCCGAGACTGGGAGACGTTTCTGTTGTGTAGAGCCAAGGAACTTGTACCTGGTAATGTTTACACACGCATTCGTTACAGTGTATACCACGTGATATATGTACACATACACTGCAAAGTCACCTTTTATGTAATGCGATTATAGCAATTATAGCAGCTGTAGCATCATGTCATTCTGAACAGAATGTCAAGCGATTTATCCACTACAGTAAGACAAATATATCAACAAACTGTTGTATTGTATACACTTAGGTGAGTCACCACAATGGAAAATTTGTTCAAATTACATTGACCCGTTTATATAATTATAGTGAAAACGCCATTGACTCCACTTACATGACGATATTTGTGCGTCAGGTGGCGCTACAACCAGTCAGAGCAGTCATGGGTAGCTCATACATCGACTATTATCTCAGTCAATCTATTGTTGTATTTAATGTGATCAGCTTAGACTTTCGTAATATAGTCCACAAGGTATATCAAAAATCTAGATTTGCATGTAACTAATTGTTGTTTTGTAATACCATGTCTGACAGGTGGGCGTCTGGTGATTCAATCAGCAGACCGTGGAACGTGTCCCTGCAAAGGGACAACTTCGGACGTCTGGTGTTTGTTCAGGAGCATGTCGGACATATGGAGAGATATGATGGAGGAACAGCTCATTACAGAGGTAAACACAATGATCTTCATGAAACGTGTAACTGATTTTTATAACTATTCTTTAAAATGGTAAGCGCGTGACCTATTTCTAGGCTTTTCTGTATAAATGACATGTTTATAATTATTAACAGAAAGATCATTAGCGTTCAGTTCCAATTTATAAATGCTGATAAGCTTGAATCATTAGCGCATTTAAGGCATGGTTTCTTGTTACTGTTCATACTTATGTTAGATCTCAGAGCAAATAATATGAGGATTGGTCATATTCTAGTGCACAGATAGAATATTTAAATTATCAGCATTGCGACATCAGGATCAACAAATTTAAATGCCATCGCGGATGACTGCCCAAACAGTTATGGGTAACTGGACTACTTATTTCATAACTCAATTCTTTACTCTATGTACACAGTGCAGCACACCCAAGTATTCTAGTCTATACCGTGCTGCACACCATTGTATTCTACTCTATGCATTGCAGCCCACAACTGTATTCTACAATTGATATTGAATCCCTGTCAAAAGTATTGCGTACATACGTTTTTCGTGTCTTAATGTTTACGAAAGTAAATTATTTTTAGGATGAATATTTGACAACACATGCGCCTTGGCATTTTCGCACAGAGGAAGATCTAGCTGCCCCGTTTGAAGACACACATTCTCGCATTCGACATTCTGGGCTACGCCTTCTTGCAATGGAGACGCACAACATCAAATGTTCGTGGCGAGAACGTTGGATGAAGCTCAAAAAGCAAGGTGAGATAACACGCACACATTAAATGGTGGCGGTAATCGTACGGGAGTAGTTGGTTGATTGGTTGTTTATTATGTTGTTTAGACAGATTTATACTACGTAAAACTACATATCTAGACGTGTACATGTTGCGCTTTTTAAGTGACAAATGTCACTAAAGACAACTATTTGTGACCAAACCAGAACACATCTGTTTAAGGCCGCATTTGCTAACTACTTGTAGTGTGTAAAGAAATGAATTTATTTTAACCATAATAATAGTTTCTATAGTTTGGTGTTTTAGTTTATTATTAAGGTATTAATCTATGCGATTATACA
Source organism: Oasisia sp. SBJ-2009 (assembly GCA_964017155.1). Taxonomy (NCBI): domain Eukaryota; kingdom Metazoa; phylum Annelida; class Polychaeta; order Sabellida; family Siboglinidae; genus Oasisia; species Oasisia sp. SBJ-2009. The sequence continues at coordinate 6,606,707 of OZ024854.1, forward strand.
TTCATTATTTTATTTTATATGTTTGTTTATTGCTAATAAGCTTAGGTTAATATTATAATTTTTGGAAGGGTTATTTGTTTATTATTATCACTTAGCATTTTGTGTTTACCATGAAACCTTTATATATATATATATATATATATATATATATATATATATATATATACATATACATATTTGGCCAATGTGGTGTTTTATGCGCCGTATATTACGGCTATGAGACACAATAGAAATACGAATTATTATTATTATTATTAACACACCTTAAGCAAATATATGGCGAACTAGGATATTATCTAATTTAATAAAACATGCATTAACAATCTCTAAAAGATCGACACAAAACAACATTTGATTTTCAAAATACGATATCCGCCATCCGTGTTTTGTTTTGCAAAAACCTCGTTGCAACATAATTGTACATAATTTGAGCATTCTCCCGTCGTCGTGTGTGTGTTAGGTTGATAACATTTGTATGGGCAGTATAACTTGAACAAATGCGTAATAGTTAGTCCCTTAAAAACGTTACATGTTGCATGTTTCTTTGTAGATAAAACAAGAGCCAAAAGACACGCATCATCGTTTGTGCAGTGGATACGAACTTGGGCTAACGTGACGTTTGCAATGGGTCTTTCCAGCGAGAGAAACTCGGAGGAAAAGGCGAAGTTACTGGACGAGTTGTTTGACCGTCTCGCCGACCAAGTGGCTATTGCTCCGGCAGATCGCGGTTCTGATAGTGTAGACCAATTTGTCACAATAGCAAAAATTGGCGAGGTTTGAGCTGGGACTGAGTCGAATTGAAAACATACCGCTGCAAATATTCGCACTATGTCTGTTATAATATAGTGGTTGTTTTTGAGTTACTGGCTATGATATCACACATTTGCGCAGAACCACCATATAAATAAATGGTTAGGACGGGTAATATTATCGAATAATAATAATAAATATTATGTTGTTGTGTGAAACTCGTTATCATATCAACCGTGGGTGTTTTCTATACATTTGTCGACTTGTCCATAAATAACTAAAGTTGCTTGTAAGGAGGTGGACGCGATCTACCTAATTGTCATAATACTGTTTCTAGGCCAGTGTCAAAGGCAACGTAGAAATAAATTAGGTCACTAGCCTAAACCATATCAGCTATTCTATGTAAAAAGAGCTTATATTAGAAGCACATTATTTGTTTTGTGCTACACCATTGGTGAATATGGTAACAGCAATAATGTGCAAGTTATTCTTTCAACCGGGAACTATTGTATTGCTACAGCAACATCACTATAGTAACGCTTGCTTATAGAGGACTGGTAGACATGTTTCGCTTCTTTTGTCTGCTGGTGTTGGAAAACATATAGGGATCGTTGAGGTAAGATGAATCAAACGAAACCATTGTGTCCGGTGCTACCCAGGTTGCCTATATGAATTCTGCAATGCGAGAACACGCTGCCTCCGATGACCATGTTGTTAAATGCACAAACGTCAGCCAACATCTCACCATTTTCATTAATTTTGCCAAGTCCTTGCCTGCCCATGACTTCTTCGTACCCACTGTTGTCTGATCCGATTCTGGCGTTCAAGTCTCCTATGAGTATTGTCACGTCCTTCTCCTTTAGTTTGTCACACTATGTCTGCAGTTTGTTGTAAATAAATTCTTTTGTTTCTTCATCCTTGTCGTTTGTGGGTCCGTAGCACTGAATTATGTTGAGCTTGATGTTTTGTTTCGTTTTGATGATCCTTGATCCCGCTGCTTCCCAGCTAATGAAAGCTGTCTGTGCCTCATGTGACAACATTAGTGTCACGCCTTCTGTATGATGTGCTTCTTCCTCTTACAACAAATGCGTACGCTTCGCCATAACACTGTTCAAACGCAATTGCTTCTGTATAGGCAGAAGGTAGCCTGTAGTTTCTTGATCGCAAAAT
>OZ024854.1:6613626-6638626 GCA_964017155.1 Oasisia sp. SBJ-2009
CAAGCGGTTTGTTCGCCACCTGATTAGGGTCGACGTACGCTCCCTCAGCGAGGCCGGTTGTAGGACGTTCTTCTGGACATATCGGACGTCGAAGATGTTGAGTTCGTGGATTGTTGTGTTCGTGAGCGTCGAACGTTTCGTCGCCGTGTGTTTGCCGTTGCGAATGAAGACCGTCTGCACGAAACGCGTCGCCTACGTCAGCACTGTCGTCACGCTGCTCGTCTGCAGCGGCTTCAACGCCTTCCGGTCGTGGCTCGACACGACGATAGTCGACGGAACCTGCGTGACGAACTCGACGCACCGGAAGGGCTACACGACCGTCGTAGAGTACGTGCTGTTCTTCAGCATCATCACGTACGCGCTCGCACCGGCCGTCATCATGGTCGTCGCGAACGTGTTCACCGTCACGTCGCTCTGGCGGAGCAGGCGGAAGGTGCACTCGCAGAACTCTTCCCAGAATTCCACCGCCAAGATGGCGTCGCTCACCGCGCGGATGACAGCCATGTTATTGGCGACGAACGCCGCGTTCGTCGTTCTCGTTACGCCCGTCTCCATCACGCACCTGTTATTGTTCTTCCGCCAACAACACCTGTTTGAGTCGATTGAGCCGGCGATTCAGGTGACGCTGCTCTTCGAGCAGCTCAATTATTCCGTCAACTTCTTCCTGTACGTGTTCTGTAACATGCGGTTTCGAGACGAGTTCAAACTAAGTATTCGGGCGCTTTGCGTGAAGGCACGCCAGGTCGCGCCGAGCGCAGCATTGAGTGAAATGATTGATCGGACTCCGTGAATCGTGGCCGGCCACAAGCGGATTTATTAAGCGAGACACTGAGAAGAACGCTTTCGGATAAATTATTTTCCTGTTGGTAATGCTCCGTTCAAAGACAGCGCTGTCTGATCCGTGTTTCTGATTGATTGTTCGCGCGCATTTGCGTCTGTGTGTGCTCAAAGATGCCATTTAAATATAGTGGATTGATATCACAACAATTTGCAATTTCCGCTTTGATGCGCATATTTAAACAAATGTATAGGCGTATCTACGCCTATTCATCCAGCATGTTTAATTGTACCTGTTGATTTTTACGTTTGGTATTTCCATTTACTAATGGCGCCGATATCAATATTCGACGTGTGATTAATATACTTGGTATCGGATGGTCCGCCTTCGTAGTATTTTTTGGTTTCTACGTATGACAGATGGTATCAATATTGTATTACTGATTACTGGGCATCGGATGACGTGAACTTGCGGCATCGTAAGGTGGACAACTTCTAAAGGCCTTGCTCTTTACTGGTAAAATAATCATTTCGTATGTTCATAAATGTGCGCACGACAAGATTTGTTGTTTTGTATATTCAAGTCACTTATTTAGAGTGATAAAATGTCGTTATTCAGTTGGACTGGTTGCTTAATTGACTACGATAAACTGTATACCGTGACATGTCAATATGACGTAAGACAGGAAACGAAGCGAGGAAGTTGCAATTTTAACTGAACAGACACGTTGCCAAATATGAATCTTGTTGCGCGGTTTGTCGTATAAATGTCTCTACACAGAAACATAGAGGCGCTGGAGCAAGTATTGGAGCAGGAGCTGGAGCAGAGTTCAAATGTCAAACATCTGCTGAATACGTTTAACGTGAAGACGGCAGAGAAAGAGTTGATGTCATGTTTTACCTCTATGCTTTACGATTGGTCACATATTGACATGCAACCTCTCACAAATAACGATGGAAATAAAACCAACGGCATCCTAATCGGGATTTTTGCAGGATAACTAACACACATAACAGTCACTAAGTATCGTGTGTTTTGTGTTTTAAATGTTTTGAAGTGTTGACATTCTTCAGGTGGAACTTTGATGTTTTTTATTGAGTGATATTTTGGTTAACTGGGGCGTGCTTAGCTAAGACTGACAACGAGTTTCTCAGCCACAAAAAGGCATTAATAACATAGCATTAGGCCACTTCCGGTCGGTCTCCAAGGGTTGTCTGGCAACGACTTGTCATGGCGTCGAACGAATGCCGGAAATGACAACAGCGTTCTATTCCAATTCACGATCGATCGGTTTCAGTTTACACTTTCGAAACGAAGCGTTTCACTAGATTTCAGAGGCACAGACAATTATTTGTCACACACATAAAATAATTATATTTGAGGTATCCATGTGGATTTTTGTTTTGAAGTAAGAGTTTGGAATAGTGTACTGACATTCTCCAGGTAGACGTTTGAGAATTTTGGTATTGAGTGATATTCTGGTCAACTGGGAAATGCTTGGCTAAGACTGACAACGAGTGATACCTCAGCCACAAAACAACATTAATAATACAGCGTTAGGTCTTCTTCCGATCCGTTTCCATGGGTTGTCTAGCAACGACGTGTCATGGCGTCGAATGAATGCCGGAAATGACAACGGCGTTCTATTCCAATTCACGATCGATCGGTTTCAGATTACATTTTCGAAACGAAGCAATTCACTAGATTCCATAAGCACAGACATGTATTTGTCACACGCATAAAAAGAACTATATTTGCGGTATCAATGTGGAGTCGAACAATGACTCCGCACATCTTTGACGCAGTAACGTGTGACTTCCTGGCGCTGCCTGGCCGCAGAAGGTAACCAAACCTCACCAACAATACGTATTACACACAGTTCTGTGGCCTATATGAATGTGTTAGTTGTTTAGAATATTTTCGTCATTTATCTACTGTACAAGACACACTAATCCCCCACGATATAAGATTCCAGCAATAAAAATGGGCATAGGTATATATGCAATAATAATAATAATGCGTATTTAGGCAATTAACCGTTAACATAACGTCGTCTTCAATAGTGGTTGAGCTAATTCAGTAGGGCTGCAGATGATGTTTTGATGTAAAAATGATCATACCATTTTTCTCCACCAGCTTCAGTATCCGTAGCGGCATCCATCGGCTCATTTCCTAAAGCAGTGTTTGGTTCGGCTCATTCTGAGTCGCCCGGTGTGTCTATATGACGCATACAGAAGATTGCCATCGGCAAATGTGTGATATAATATTCCATATCTACTGAATATGTGGTGCTAAAGACCGAGCCTAAAGACCGATCCTGGATATTTACCACTCTTTGCTAAACCTGTCTGGACACGCTGAGTTCCGCAGTTTATCAAATTCGCCCGGATCAACGCCACTAGTGTTTCACTCATACCGTATTTGACACATGGAATGCCAGCAAATGTTCATGGTCAATCGTTTCAAATGTTGCTAACATGTCCCCCAAAAAAACCAGCATTTAATTCACGGTTCTTGATAATGTAAATATATAGTGCTTTCTTCGTGATAACGATGGGGTGCGCATCAAGCCTGCATGTCTTTGCTAAGGCATAGTCAGATGACGTTCCTCGTTTCCTCTTCGGTAGTATTGTGTAGGTAGCAGTCGAGCGAATTAATATATGCTGACTGCCGGCATCGATGACATATGCGTCTTTATGCATCAGCTTGTTGTGGTTCTGCATACAACGACCTTGTGTTTTCTTAGCAACGTCAGTAACGTAGTCAGTGCACAAGGTTGGTGGATTTTTAACGATGGCTTCAGCAGGATGTTTACCGTGTAAACACCTATTATCTGTTGGGGTGATGGCAATATTAATTCGCAATGAGCGCACGTATCTCAATAAAAATTCGCGACGCATTTCGAGCGTCGTTGTTCACGATCTCCGCTCGTTTGTTAATCTCAATGTACTGCCTTACTAGACGCCATCATACCAGACCTGATTGCACAGAAAGTGTTCGCTCTCGGTATGGCGATTGCTACCACTCCCACTCTCATAGTGGTCAATCACCGTACTCGCATTTACTTAAATGTCCACCGATGCCAAATGAAGTAGACGACCAGCGTCAAGGCGAATTTGACACAAGTCTGCAAAAATCACGCAACTGCTTCTCGGTAGGAGCTGATAATGTGTTTATCAAGCGACACCACTGAAGTTATCAGACATTGTCGACGACTGTGTTGAATTACATGGAAGTGTTATCACCAAAAGGTGGGTTCTGTGACATGTCGTTAGTGTTTATTTGCTAACGTGTCAACAGTTTTACACTAGAAGCACTATTCAGTCCGCATATAAGATTGTATTCACTGATAATGAAGGTTTGATGCCGTGTCACAGCGACTTTATTTATAAATGTTGCGAATTAATAGAGAAACAGCTTGCCAAAGGTAGTCAGTGGGCGCGGTAAGTCATCAACACCCACAGGTCCCGATCTTCGCATTGATTTACCGTCTGTTTTTTCTAATATGACATATTGTTTCGTAGAAATTTACGGAAATGATATGCCAACTAATACCCTCGTACGACACCAAATCCTTTGACGAACGGGCATTCACAGATATAGCTGCCAGATATAGCTATATAATCTGTCTTATTTGTGTCACAAGGCAGCGATGACACATGCAGTAGTTGTAGTTATTTAACGATCCTTGATATGAATAAGTCATCGTGTGTGTACTGTTGTCATAGACATGCGACACCATCAACCATGCGGCACACATGTCTTCCATTTGTAATGAAAAGGTCCGTTCTTGCACAACACAGTGTCTAGTCCTAAGGAGAGATCAAAACCCATTTATATTATACTCCCTGGCAGACTTGTTCAACTGAACACCATCTCGACCTTTCTGAGACCCATCCAGCCACGCTGCAAGTAATTCGCTAAGACTATTACGCACATACCTACTGTTGTTTATTGTCTCTCATTCGTGCAATGAACTGGAGCAATTGGAGTGACCGAACTTGCCCAAGGAACGACACTAAACGACCGAAACGTTGGCTACTGGCATCGTCTAGACGTAGTCTGAACAGTCTGAAATTACTGTCTTTACTTAGTTATTTCACTTGTGTGGCCTATGACTGAAACACATGTTCAATCACATATTTCATCATCATGTTCATTAAGAGTGTGTTTTAATAGTCTAGTATTTATATGCACATAATCCCAATTAAACACTCCCTCGATGTATGTCTTATGCCGGATATCCGGAGTAGAGGTAACATCATGAGTAATCTTCCTATATGTGAAGCGGTGGGCGACCATCCATTCGATATCCTCAAGTGAGAGACACAGACTGTCTAGGTCCTGCTTTATTTTCCACACGGCAATCGCTCGGAGGGATATGTACACACGAAGAGCTGCACTGAAAGTGTCCAATCCACCGACGGCGTCGTTGAGCACTGAAGGTATATGGAAGCTGTCGACCCGCGCGTTCAAAGATTGTACTGTTTCTGACGTGTTGCAACATCTTGATCTTCTCAAGCATTTCATGGAGAAAAAGTCAATTTTCTTGGCCTGCTGGACAGTCAGTTACCAGGTTTCTGTGCAACAGAGGACATCACAAGCGAATTGAACGTCTTCATTTTATGTCTTCATGAGTTGGAACGTCTGCACCATAGAGCAGTAAGCCAGTCGTTTCACTGCTTTGCCAATTCTGACGGCGATCTCATGGTTGAAAGAGCAATATGCGGCTAAAATAGAAACGATATACGTAAACATGTTTACAAATGCCATAATATGTTAATAGCGATGGGGTGTCCAAAGCATGGATTGATGGTAAGACCGTAAGATCGGCGCGTGATGTGCCGAAGACGGTACTGTCATAAATAACTCCAAATGTGTCACGATTGTGTTTCACATTAAATACCGCAGGAGCAATTTACATTTCTCTTAAGTCTTTAAATGTTCGCATAATGTAGCCATTGGTGAGAACAAACAGCTGGGGGCAATCACACACCCTTGACGCACGCCGGAGCCCATGGAGGATATAACAATATACAAGAACACAACTTTCATTGTCACTCTAAAGTCACTCAGAAACTCGAACAGTTTGCATAGTTTTTTCAAGGAGATCCATATCCAGCAGAATTAGGGTGACGCTATTGGGTTCGGAGCTTTCAGAGAAAGCTAGAAAATCGCATAAGACAACAAAAGCATTTTGGGGACATTTCTTTAGCTTTTCGATGAAGAGAATAGTTGTTCAAGTAGAATAGCCCATAAGCGAAACCAACCTGTTAGCCACTTCTTGGTAACTTCTCAGCACCAATAAATCGCTGTAGCAGGATATGCTTACCAATACTCGGTAAGAATGTTATTCACCGTTGATTGCTGCAAATGAGGAGGTATCCCACGTGCTTACAGAATAGCAGCATAATTCCACCTCTCTAGATATCTGCGATTTCTTCATCGATCCACACGCAGTTTATGATGTCTTGAAGCCACACAATTACAGTGCTATGACTTCCTGTGTTGACCATTTCGGCAATAACATTGCATATTCCAGCTGGGGGCCATTCTTTGAGTTACCTCGATGGTCATTACATCCTGTCGCAGTACTATACCACACCGCCATCAGGCAGTACACTTAGGAGGGTACTGCAATGAAACCAAATATTTTGAACAGTGTACAATACATGGCCATTAAGGGAGGCGCCGTCGGTGTGGTCCGTGATGAGTTTCTATTGAATTCCTGCGGCGTGTTGTCCACTTATAGAATTAATCGGATTCTTGTTTGTGATGGCCTTGCTCTGGTCTTACCTGTCTTAAGTAATAACTTTAGACTAGCTTCTGCTCTGGTTCTTAACGCTATATTGTATATATCTTAACATCTTGACGGGTGATTTCTTACATGGGGAGTGAACATAGGACTGGTTGAATAGAAATATGATACGTCTGCGTAGCATGGTATCACAGCTGTGAAATAAATATATGTGTCAGCCAGTGATCTGATGTGTATGCATACAGGTGTAATGCGGCCTAGATGTGTCAACTTTGGCAATCGGCGGTTGTTTGGAGCAAAAATGAAGGAGTGTCAGGTTAGAGACTGGATTGTAGGAGAACGAGATATGGCATTTTCACGAAATTTATACATGACATTTGTGATTGGATGGTAATTAGTGTTTGAAATGTTCAATGCCACGGCTTCAAAAACCTAGCGGACAATTTACGAGGCGTTACAATGGCCGATTATGTGAACTCAATGGTGATATGTACCCAACTGACATCATTAGCAGTGACAGTCAACAGGGAACATAGACCTCTACTACACAAGAAAATAATTAAACATTATACACGACACAATCACTTAAATATGCATTTATTATAATGTTAAATTCCACGAATTATACTTTAAGACCAAGAAGATGAACATCACAATTTACACACTGAACAAATGACTACTTTACTTAATTTATTTACATAAGGGGTTTATCTCCGTGATCACGATCATCGCAGTTCAGTTGGATAACTCTGGTGGTACTGCGTGTGCAGTGTCAATTACTATAAACCGGATACCACGTTAGGATTATGCGAGTAACGCGAGTAGGCTAGTCCAAGTCGGCCACTGTGTTCACAGCTTGCGGAAAGCGACGTTGGTCAGCCGCTTTGGCGAGCGACGTCTTTTGATTCACCGAGGACCAACGCGAGCTTGTGTGCCATGAGCCACTCTTCCTGTATCAGATTTGCGTGTCGGATGATGCTTGTTCGTTCTGTTTTCGATGCTTTTCGATGCTAGCTGACACGATCTGCTCAATTGTGTCAAGGTGTAACGTACAGCCACCGTGTTTAATTAAGTGATGTTATTCAAACGATTGTTTAAGGTTAGAAACTGTTATAGTAATTATATGGGAGTAGTTAAGGTCAGGGGCGTCGATCCGGTTTTAAAAGTGGGGGGACGGGGAACAATTTATATATACATATATGTATGCATAACATATATATATATATATTTATACATATACATATTATATATATATATAAATATATACATATTATATATATATATATATATATATATATATATATATATATATATATATATATATATATATATATGACCTGAAATACACATAACTATTTTTTGTAAATATAAAGCATAATTCAATGTTGGTCTGGTGCTAATTCTAAACAAAAAGCCTTTATGTTATGCTATTTATAATAGTCATGTTGGCAACATAAATTTGAAGAGGGGCCATGGCCCACCCCAATCACTGAACATTTGGGGGGTAGACTTTGGACCCAACACTGCTTGCCTGATTCATAGAGTGACAAGATGCAAAGCATACATGGGTGCGTGTGTAGGACTTCCAAATCCCACGTTTTGACAAAGAAATTTGTCATCACTGAAATGAAATCAAATTACACAAAGTGCAGAAATCCGCTGGTTCCGCCGTAGGCGATATAAATATCCCTCAGGGCGATCAGGCTGCAATCCAAGGGGTGACAGGGCAAACAAAAATTAATAATCTATAATGTGCTTGATGGCTAATGCCTATTAATATATCAACACAAGTGTGCAAAATGATAGAGCCCTGCATGATGAATATTTACTGGACTAAGATCAAGTTGCGGGCTGCGGCCAACCAAGCAATTTATCTAGTGATTTTCCACTAGGTAGTCGGAAGTTTATCGTTTTATTAATGTTAGTACTAGACCGATGTAGGGTTTTTAAGAAAGAAGAACTTCATATAGCGAGTTTATTGTCTAGCTAGTCCTATGTAGCGGGTTTTAATAGAGAGGGGTGTTGAGTCAGGCTATATGCGTCGCAATTTTTCTGAACTGAAAAGTGGGGGGGGGACAATTCCTATGCTGTCCCCCACCCTGAAAAGTGGGAGGACGCGTCCCCCCCCCCCCCCCCCGTTCCCCACCGATCGACGCCCGTGGCTAAGGGTTAAGGTTACAACCTATTATAGTAAGTTGTAGTATTTATATATTATTTACTGTTATAATAATTATGCCAGGAAACTAGGCAAAGGACAACCAGACACATTCACGAGAGTGGGCACCCACTATTAATGTGAATAAAGCATTTAATTATTAACCTAATCGCCCTTCCGCGGATGACCGGAACTCAGTATCTCACTTTCGGAACTTCGTTCGCAGTTTTGATTGTCATATCCAAGAAACGATTAAACACACATCTCCTATTACGACATCTTAAAGGAATATTAATATCGCCAACGTATCTTCCTAATGACTATATAAAGTGAAGTTGATTTATATGTGTATGAATGCTTACATGTACTGCTGTAATTGATACATGCAACTTACTGATAATAAACTCCACTCCCACGCTGCGAAGCTTGGAATCTTCTATGTTGTTGTTGGTAGCTGGTTACACTATGTTGGAGAGTTGATCTCAGATAGGCTCAAAGACATAGGTTTGTCAAAACGGCTATCAATTACAGGAACGAACGCGAGGAGCTCATGAATTTCGTGTCGTCTGCGTACTCGACGTCCAACGGTACGGTGGCGTCGGCTGGTCGAAGTGTCGGTGTGGCGGTCCAGAACGTCGAGCGGTCCAGAACGTCGAAGGTTAGCGGTTCATGTCAAAGGTTAGCGGTTAACGTCTCGGCATCGTGGTCGTTGTGCAGAGAAATGGCAAGAACACGTGCGCGCTGGAAACTATAGTGTGCAACGTAGAAGGTCGAAAGGTAGGTCGTCGCTACAGCGCGCAGAAACGATTTATTATGTAACACAGTCGCCGCGGGGGTCATGAACTCCGTCGCCACATTTTGGCACGGGGTCAAAGTTGATCGGTCACCTGAGGTCACCTGAGGTTACGCCAGTTCAGCGCGCATGTGCATACGTGGAACAACGTTCTGGACTACTCGACGTTGCAGACCGTCAGGCCCTGACGTCACGCTAATCTTTGCCATGAACCGCTAACCTTCGACCTTCTGGACCGCCACACCGGGAGATGCAATCGGACTTCACGATGTGATGCTTCGGGCTATAGGCCTACATTAATAAACCGGGCTGAGGCAGTCGCCTCGCGGTGTACCAATGATTGTCGCGAATGAATGATCGCAATTTGATGGACGAGTCAGGGCGGCGACCAGCCTTACGCATACACGTCAGTGGCAAATTAATGACATTGCGTAACCGTAGCAGCCAGTGAAGACTCCTGTAGCAATGAATCACACGTTGAACAGATGAACACTGATGTCACTCAAATGTAGACTCATCTATTTAGGAGGGATAAACCTACAATATACATTTAAGTATACCTAGCAACACCGTGTTTCCTGGGGCTTTGAGAAATTCTTCCTTGTCGCATTCAGCGAGCACAGGACCGGCTACAGAGTGGTTCTAATTCAACTGCAAAGCCCACGAAAGGAAAAAGACCTAGACGAAGGCCGGTGAGACAGTGGACAGACGAACTAGATGACTACTGGAAGGGTAGCATCTGGCAGAGAACAGCGAAAGATAGGCAGATGATGAAGCAGCAAGCTGAGGTATCTGCCCAATCACAGGACACTATGGCTGCACATTGATCATGATGATGATGACCATCATCATCATGATCATCATGAATGCGACTACAACAACAATTACGAAGATATATATATATATATATATATATATATATATATATATATATATATATATATATATATATATATATATATATATATATATACAGTCGTAGTCGTAGTCGAAGTCGGTTAGTGTATGTTTTAACTTGAATATCTTTGGAGTTGATTTATCCAGGTACCCATGAAAGTGCCGTGTGCCTGCTGTCCTCGTAAGACCTAACTTGCTACTGCCAATAAGAGTAAAAAAATACACACAAACTAAACAGCAAGAATTACAGTAGTCCTGTCGCCCGGCTGCTTGACTTCAACGAGACAAGTGAGGATACCCTGCAGTGCTTCCATCTCGCGGCGCCTGCATAATCGACCCTGTCCACCCATGAGAACCTTAGTAACCGTGACGGGGCGCCACTGAAATTTCATTCTCCGCAAGTTCACTAAAAGCGGGCATAAATGCCAGCGTTAGCGTAATTATGAGTTTAGACTTTCAAACATGAAATAAGGCCAGCTTTTGATATGATTATTGAGCGAATTTGTTGTAATAAATTAGCATTCCTTATAATGGAAATTATGTAATTACTATTTATGATAAGAGCCAGGACTGCTCGCTAACGAATGACACTGGTATGCAGTAAACGAACAATATTGCTGCAGATCATTTCAGTTTTGATACCTCTTGAATAGTCCTGCACATCGGCCATCATCACGTCACATTTTGCAGAAACAATCAATACAGGTAAAATAAGGACATATGACGATAATAAATGTTAGATTTATATTATAATATATATACACACTGTGTATATATATATATATATATATATATATATATATATATATATATATATATATATATATATATATATATATATATATATATATATATATATACATATATAACAAACACACAGAGAACAGCAATTATCACGCAGATGTACCCGGCCCGCTGGGGTCCGCAGAGAACTGGTCTAGCTTACTTGATAGGGTGAACAACTCGTGAACTGGCGAAGCATCGTGTGGTCGGCCAGTACACAACAAACACCAACTGAGTGATGGACGCATTCATGTCGGATTTTCTAGTTGACAGAACTCCGTCAAAACAGAACAGACTGCTTAGTGCATACATTCCTGCGAGGGCATGAGCGTGTGCGTGTGTGTATGCGTGTGCGTGTGCGTGTGCGTGTGCGGGTGCGGGTGCGGGTGCGGGTGTGCGTGCGCGTGCGCGTTCGTTCGCGTGCGCGTGCGTGTGTACATATAGGACATCAGTTGTGGGTTCGAAACTATGACAACATATCAGGCTCACAATTAGTGATTACTGCCCACGAGTATTTGTTGTTCGTAGGTTGAACGGGGATTTTGGAATAATGGGATGTACTATTGTTATATGTTCTTGTTGTTTGAAATAAAGAACTTATTATTATTAATCAAAGATGCGGTTGTGACATTATCATGATGTCGGTAATTAGTCATGTACACGTAGGCAGTGTTGAATGCACGCTAGTGTACATTTCGATTTCAGCAATTATTTATAACTTAGGACGAAAATGGTTCTGTCCTTTTAATGATGATCTTTAATGACTCTTGTTTATTGTCTACCTGGGCTCCCGGATATTTGCGTTATACAAGTGTGTTATAATAACAATAATAACTTTATCGCTATTGTGCGAAATAACTTAAGTCGTCGTTATTGTGCGACGTCATAAACCATGTTTTAGTTTAACCGGACACATCTTGATGCGCATGTCCTGATAGTCACACAGCTGTAATGAGTAATATGTATGTCCACTCTGATGGAATCACGGAAATGGTGCAAACGTTCTCACAAACAGCTATCGTCCGGCATCAGTATTGATCTGTCCGCAAGAGAAGACGCTGACGGGAGAGAACGCCAATAACATCGGCTTCTTTTCGGTGGACTATTTCCGAAACACTTCGGGGAATATGTCCCGATGTCGCGCCATGGTGTTGGTCGTACACAACTTGGAAGATCAGCGCTGAGGAACACAATCATTGCTTAAGTTTTAAATCGGGCATATGTGCTTCTAGGCGAGGCAGTGCAGGGGTCCTGGATTCACAGTGAAAAACATTGATTAATATTTCACAATAAAAATGTTTGGATTTTCACATTTCACACTGAAAAATACAATTTCTTGTATAAGTTATACTTTGCAGTTGAGTGTAGCAGATATATGCTGTGAGAAAAAATTGGCGAAGTGATCGACATGTTTAATGACCTGTCGCCAATTTCACGAAAAAAGTGATACAATCGCGGTTCACAAGGACAACATCATTTTTAATCAAGCTTCATGCTGTTAACCTGACCACGAATACGTAGATAAAAAATAACAGAAGACGTTCTTAAGATTACAATCGATGTTCTTATATAGTGAAATGGTGCAAAGGTCACGAAACCAGCACTGTCACATGAAAACGTCGTTACGGTCAATCAATCATTGTTTTATTTCCAAATGAAAATAGAACAATATAACATATATAGTCATTTTATTCTTCACAGTGTGTATTTTGTATGTGAATGTATGTATGACTATATATGTATACTATTTAGTGTTTCTTCTCCGGCAACGGAGGGTGAATAAATTAATATTAATAACACAACATGCTAAAGTAAACTACATATTTTCATATGAAACATTTGATGTGTAATACTGTTTAAGCACATTCGCATCATACAAACATGACATTAGCAGGTATACATACTAGTTGCTGTCAGATAAAACAAAACATTAATAACGTAATTAGTATTGCATCACAGTGTGTGCATGACTTTGTTACAGACACGAACATTTCAGTTATTATTCTAGTTTTATAATATCGATTTAATTAGTTACATATTAATTCAAGGAGTCTACAGTTCCATGCGTTATATAAATATGTAAACACATGTTCTCAATTCTTGTTTTGCTTCAGATATCACTTCAGCGTATAAGACGCGTTAACCCATAACTGTGATTCATGAATTATTTCAGGTTATTTGGTAACAATTTGGCAAACATTTAAACATTACTGTGATTCATGAATTATTTCAGGTTATTTGGTAACAATTTGGCAAACATTTAAACATTACTATTACAATATTTAAAGAGGAACACCAAGATGTATACAGATTTTTAATGTTAATCTTACGACAATGTTTCCCAGCAGTAGCCGTAGAGGTTCTCCTAACATGTGAACATCTTCTTCTCCTTCTCTTCCCTTTCTTGATCCTTCTTTACGCCGCCACAGTCGTA
This sequence comes from Oasisia sp. SBJ-2009, assembly GCA_964017155.1. Classification (NCBI taxonomy): domain Eukaryota; kingdom Metazoa; phylum Annelida; class Polychaeta; order Sabellida; family Siboglinidae; genus Oasisia; species Oasisia sp. SBJ-2009. Next base: position 6,627,225 of record OZ024854.1, read on the forward strand.
TTGTTCTCGTACTTACGGACGACGAATCCTGCCCCGACCATCTCCGTAAGCTTCGGTGTCCATTAGTCGATACGGCGATGTCTGTCGCTGGACAAACACAACCGTTTACGTCGTCGTCCGCCGGCCGTGAGTGTCCCCGGAGGCAACGACGGTTTAACGAATCGCACGTGGGGAGCTCGAGTAGGGATTAGCAAGTGATTGTCGCAGCGCAGAAGATCACGTGTCACAGAGCAACCGGATGGACATCATGTTTGGCGTCGTCCAGATGTCAACGGCAGGAGCCACATCGCGTGTGTGTGTGTGTGTGTGTGTGTGTGTGTGTGTGTGTGTGTGTGTGTTTGTGTGTGTGTGTGTGTGTGTGTGTGTGTGTGTGTGGGTGGGTGGGTGGGTGGGTGGGTGTGTGTGGGGGGGTGTGAGTGCGTGTGCGTGTGCGCGTGCGTGCGCGCGTGCGCGTGCTCGTGCTCGTGCTCGTGCTCGTGCTCGTGCTCGTGCTCGTGCTCGTGCTCGTGCTCGTGCTCGTGAGCGTGAGCGTGAGCGTGAGCGTGAGCGTGAGCGTGAGCGTGAGCGTGAGCGTGAGCGTGAGCGTGAGCGTGAGCGTGAGCGTGAGCGTGAGCGTGAGCGTGAGCGTGAGCGTGAGCGTGAGCGTGAGCGTGAGCGTGAGCGTGAGCGTGAGCGTGAGCGTGTGCGTGTGTGCGTGTGTACGTGTGTACGTGTTCGTGTGCGCGTGCGCGTGCGCGTTCGTGTGCATGAGAGAGAAACAGAGAGAGCCAGAAAGTGAACGAAACTGAAGCAGGAAGACGTCGTCCCGACCAACTCAAAGATCACTTCCATATTTCATGCTGAAGATTCGAGTGCACCATACAAGGCTTACGACAGTTGGAGCAAATAACAAATACATTTCTTCACGCTTAGTCTGTGTTTCAATACTAGAAAACGAATTACAGTATATTTAAAATAGAGATGTTTACATTTAATTAACATTAGCATACCTCGCCGAAAGAGAACTAACTAGGAACAGCAGCGGACTTGCCAGTCCGTGAAAAGAGGCCCAGACGGAGACTAGCAAAAATGGAAAGTCAGGATGAAGCAAGACGTGGAGTTTGCGAAGGCTGGAAGACGAAGACGTGCAACGCCTGTACAATTGCGACGATTCCTTCGCACCAATTTGACCCTCCAGGGTATAATGGCGACGGCAGAAGATTGCCAGGTCGTTCATCGTCTTAGAGGCTTCTCGTGTCATCCGCTGACGGTTTTGTAACCGATTCCCTCCGCCAAGCCCAATCGTGTACTGGCGATTACGCTGCGCTGGACATCCACGTGACCTGCATTCACGACCTACAATTATGTCTCCGATAACTGCCAATAAAAACACCACGCTGTGATGGTATTCGACCAATCAGAATGACACACGACAGTCGCCTCATTTCAGGCAGCACGTGCGCATTGCTGAATGCCACTCACGCGCGGTTTTCAATGGGACGAAACAATCAGCGTCAAGAAACGGGACCAACTTGGAGGAAGCCTCACCACATGCAATGTGCCTCTGTCCAAATAACGGATTATTGGTGTTGTCGCGAGGTGTCGTTGAATTCGTGAGCGTGTATGTGGGTGGACGGAGCCATTGACCATACATCTAGGCACACGACTCTCGGTTTTGCCTACGTGACTACCGTCACATTCATCGCCTGATACGCCAGTAACGAACGTTATGAATCTAAAGACTTTACGTAGTTTTACGAAAGCAAGAACTTTCACCAGAAGATAGAGACTTCCTAATACTTAACCTCTTCAATCATTATGGCTATCCATTCCACCATAACGTTGACTTAGGAATTCCCTTTTGGAATCACCAAAAAATACTCCTGGGTTTAGGATGCTCTGTCCGGGAACCAAACCTTTAAAAACCACGATGAGAAGGCCACACTTGGAAATTCTTTAAATAACCTGATTTAGTCTTAACATGCCAGTCAGGATTCGTACATAAACATAAGTTATATTCGTAATTGTTTGTTGCAGGACGTTTAATGCTGATCTCATCATCCGTTATAATCTATCCTTTGCATCCGTTTGTGTGGAATGAGATACATGTCTCTTTTGAGACATGTGTCATGTCCATACAAACGGATCCAAAGAATAGATTGTAACGGGTGGTGAGATCAGCATCAAACGTCCTGCAACAAACAAACACTGTTATAACTTCTTACATACCTTCAATTAGCCTTTCTTTTTGTGCCTGTCTATCGTCAGTGATGCAACAACAAATGTTTTGTTCCGAATGGTATGAACTAACACAGTTAACAACTAAGGATGAGATACGAGTCTTTGCTGGATAATTGCGAACAGTTTAGTTAGAACACATAAATCTTTCGTTCGTTCTGCTTATTCGCACGACGTTAGCGCCGATTTTGAGTAGAAAAAAGTTAGGAGGTTTCAACGAGATCTACATCCAATTCAACACATCGTAGATAACACGCGACTAGATCTACCGTGGAGCTATCAAGATGTCACCGCTGCTGCACAGTACAACAATCATTAAGAATAGTGGCTCGACAGAGTTATCAATACATCTATAATCTGTCCAGAAGCGAGTTATATGGCCAGCTGCTCTCAGATATTTGCCAATTCAGTGTGTATGCTCCTTCGTTCACATTCACGCGCACAGGCCTATCTAAATGCACATGAAACGTAACTTGTGAAATGAGGCCATTCTCACTGTCTTGCATGTAATAAGTGATTCTGCTTACTGGTCCGTTTTGAGTGATATTTAACGATACCAGACACAACTGATCCCCACGTCTTTATTCGTATCGTAAGTGTATTCAAAGCTAAAATATCTGCAAAACGAAAACAATTTGACAATGATAGCTTATTTGCATAATAATTTCCACCTTCTAATGTTTTCTCAAGTGTAAACCTAAACAAATTACAACAGAGACTTCTGCCGTCAAACATTGTATAGCTCGTTCGAGTCGTTATAGACCATTTCGGGTATGAAAATGGCAACATAATATAAAAACGATAGGGCAGCAGACGAGACTTGTGTTCCCTAGGGCAGAATACGACAAAGGCACGTGACATTAAAATACAACTTACAGAAAACGTGACATTGTTGCCCGTAATGCCGCACAGACAGGCAAACGACGCCATTGAGACCACGTGCTTGTTTCACACGGGGATAGTTCAAACATGCACCGAAACGTTGGCAATGAATACGTGCAAGCACTCACAATAACCATATCAAACATCCGGTGACGATAAATCGTTGCACCTTCCACAGTGTTGTAGTTTATCTCAGATGTTATTTCAATTGCGCTAATAAAATCGCTGTATCGGCTGCAGCAGGGACACAGCGCAGACACAGCGGTGAAAAATAGAGATTGTGTGATACGTGTGGTATCAATGGCGTTATTACGACGGCAGTTCACTGATTGGTAATGCTCGTGTGTGCGTGTGCGTGTGCGTGTGCGTGTGCGTGTGCGTGTGCGTGTGCGTGTGCGTGTGCGTGTGCGTGTGCGTGTGCGTGTGCGTGTGCGTGTGCGTGTGCGTGTGCGTGTGCGTGTGCGTGTGCGTGTGCGTGTGCGTGTGCGTGTGCGTGTGCGTGTGCGTGTGCGTGTGCGTGTGCGTGTGCGTGTGCGTGTGCGTGTGCGTGTGCGTGTGCGCGTGCGCGTGCGTGCGTGCGTGCGTGCGTGCGTGCGTGCGTGCGTGCGTGCGTGCGTGCGTGCGTGCGTGCGTGCGTGCGTGCGTGCGTGCGTGCGTGCGTGCGTGCGTGCGTGCGTGCGTGCGTGCGTGCGTGCGTGCGTGCGTGAGAATGAGTCAGTGCGATTGTGTTTGTTTGTCTATAAAGTCAGTAAATTACATATGATTGTTTCTCCATAAATATGGTTCAATGTATATGATCATGTCCTACGAATCGATGTGTCTTTATTTTCATTCATATCACCGAAGATTGCGTTTCATTGCAAAGTGAGATTAGACGAGGACTAAAGGTTAAGTGTTCTACAGTAGTTTTCGGTACGTAACAGACTACATTCCTTGACCAATCCTTGGCGTATTGATTTATGTTAGAAGCACAATGTGTGAAGCACCCGTATGATCGACGAATCTTGCCCTGTAGACACGGCTGCAGCAAGCCGTCGTATTTACTCATGGGTTAAAGGGATGCACTGCCATTAGGCGGTCTCGTGGGCAGAGCTCCACTGCTACAGGGAGTGAGCTTCGTAAGCAATTACCTAAGCGGTTTACCTGCCGGCTGCCTTATTGTCCAGAGTCAGCGCGGACAATAACTCGCGTTATTCTACGTGTTCCGGTAGTATTGGTTTCGTGGCATACGCCTTTGGATATAGGGAACGTGGCGAACAACGATATATTAAGTGATCTGAAAGTTCTCCATTCAGTATAATTATATGTCAGAATATATGCATTGAGAAGGTTGTGGACGTTCATCGTTTCATTACCATAATTGTTTGACACGTCCCGTTCACGAAGCGGATTTTAAGGATTATTCCAAATTCCAGCTTATCAAACATATAATATCTTCAGCAGAATTTCAGTGCAATGGTTTCGCCATCCTTAAACTGTTCCACAGACCAGTACAGCATGAATTAATATGAAGTTTCGACATTTACGTCGCAAATTATATTATGGTTCGGGGTAACAATGACTTGAATAGATATTACTGAATAAGATATATATGCAGGCACTCAGAAATATTGTTTATATGTATATATATATATATATATATATATATATATATATATATATATATATATATATATATATATATATATATATATATATATATATATATATATATATATATATATATAAGCGTAGGTACAATACAATATAATACAATGCAATACATAATGCTTTATTATCCCTGAATGTAAATTAATTTGCAGCGTTCTTAAAATACATATATAGCATTGTAACACATAGCATATATATATATATATATATATATATATATATATATATATATATATATATATATGTGTGTGTGTGTGTGTGTGTGTGTGTGTACATAATATATATATATATAATATATATATATATATATATATATATATATATATATATATATATGTATATATATATATATATATATATATATATATATATAATGAATGTAATTACTCTCATGGAAACGTCAGAGATGTTTGTCTTTGAAAAGCCGTACAAACATGCAAATGAATAAAAAATGCCTCCTGTTTGTTTTGGATGTGATAGTTCTAAACTTTCTGTAAGTGTGCAGAAGCATGTATTGGTCATATCAAATATGAGTGATGTCATTTATAATTTGAGTGGCTTTGGCTAGTAGTGAGAATTAATTGCGCACATATTTTCGTTCGTACGTATGTATATATATACGTACGTACAAACCAACTAAGCACACCAATAGACTACAACCATCTCCTTCCAGACTCTTCGGTAAACAAATCCAAGGTCACTGCGTGTGTTGTCTCCCGTGATTCAACGGGGGAACTTATGAGAAATCGTTTGACCTATTCGCCTGTGTCTCGGACGGGCGACCCGATTAAACGCCACTTACGCCTGTCCGCATTATTTCCCAAGTTGTACTCCGAGTCGTCGACTTATTTCGAATAAGATTCGTCAGTTGTGGCTTTCAAATGCAATAACAGCAGTACCGCGTCTAACACTGAAATTCAACTCACGTATTTCAATAGAGGAGTACACTAGTTGTTCGTCCAATTTCCGCCGTGAATGACATTTTCGAGCAGTTATTGCTTTCTATGAGGTGGCCGCACATGCCTCGTTTCCACCAATTTTGTCGTACGAAGCGACGGAATCCGCGCCGATGTAATATTCGCGCGATTAAGTCGCGCGCACTTTTTGCAGCGTCTTAGAAATATGTTTAAAACACGAACGTCTTGACAAAGTACAGGCATATTAGGCGACGTCGTGACGCAAGCAGACCTAGCCCTGACAGTCCCGCGCACAAAGCCGTGCATTTATCTAGCGTGATTCCGTGCAGCGCCGCGTCGAACTGTTTGCGAAGATAAACTCACCACTCGCGTGCTTTTTTGCGTAGGGACCGTTTAATTAAGACGATAAATGACGGCATCGCCCTCTGGGAATCATTCGGATGAGTCTTGCGTTGAGCCACAGATGAGAGTCGTGAGACGTTTGTAGTATTTATTACGAGATTTCTACAGTTTACGAGGCGCCTTCTTTCGAGCGGATATTATTTCTTGTACAGCGTTTCCGAGGTTAAGTTAATGTTATATACCGATTGTGAGGTCTAAAATTCATGTTAATTGATTTCATTTATTTTTTATTTGTCAAGAAACAGCTGCTGCGTCTTGGTAACAATGTTTGGGGTGAAATTTAAAACATGAAACGGACTTAAGGACCTTTAGGGGAAGATGGGGTAAAATGAACCCCCTGGGTCAAATGGTTCACGGTGTTACTACAAGTATTACATCTTGGAATCTGATTATTACTATGCCCACTTGCAAACTAACCGATGTGGCTCAGTTAGGTACATTGGCACAACAAAATGTTTCACTTTGGTTTTTATACTGTGAAAAGCCAAACCTAACTGCTGATAGATAGGGTACGTATTACAGAATATAAATTACGTTCGTGGGCAGAAAAGGTATCAATTCGACACTAAATAAACTCGTTTGTTGATGGGTATACAATCCCAATCTATATTCGGTGTTTTCTATGTTACTGACCAATATATCAGCTGGATCTGGGGTTTATGACACACACATCTGACAGTCACAATTGCCCAATGGATCATTTTGTCTGGCAGATTTCTCTGGGGAAAAAAAGATACACTTCCGAACTGATGCTATGCACTACGCTTTTTTTAAAGCAATGAATATGTTTTCAGTCTTTACATATGGTGTCTAGGACAATCAGAGAGACAACGTTGTCTGCTTAGTCGACGGTGCACCACCATCTCCTCGCTGAGGCTGATTACATCAGTAAAACACGGGTCTTTTACCGTCCGCTAATACAGTCTCCGCTCATTACATATGATATAAGTGTGGATGATTTTTGCCACATGCAAATACAGTGTATGTTGGAATTCCCACCAGCTGTGCATCAGTCTTCACATTGTGGGTGGCATTTCCACTGTTCCCACGGCTGACGCAGTAGCGACTGCCGAAGTCAGTTGCTGTAATTGTATAGTTGGATTCCGCTCACTTCCACGGTTTGCGGAGACGATCAGCTAGGTTGTCTGTGGCGCCGCGCAACGATCTCTGGCCTGTGATGATACATCGGACAGTAAAATATGGGAAATAGTTACTTGAAAGCAGCAACTCATGGTTCCAATCACCGGCATGGTCATCAATAAGGGTCGGACATCTTTAACTGTCATCACGTGGTTCGTAATATTATATTGAAGGTTCCACCAACCGCCGACACTACGGCTAATGATATAGTTTTACATCCTCAATAGAATCACCTTAATAGAATCACATCGCCTTAGTGTATTATTTAGAAAGTATCATGATCTTTATTCGCGGCAGATTAATACAGAGTGAAAAGGGGATAATTCCAATTGTATTTCTGTGAAATGTAATACTACAGTTATGCTGTAAACCTAATCTGATTACCACCACCACTATTACAACGCGTGTTAGCTCGCCAACTAGATTCTGCCGACACATACGACAGACAATTGCGAGTACGAACGTGTCTCGCTAGACCTATATACCATATCGACTATCTCGATTTGTGACAAAGTGACAAATGTTATTAAGGGGACACGTGCATTATTAATTTAAGAATGGATCGATTATGACTGATATAAAAATACTCGTCAGCCGCGTAATCAAACACGGATCTCTTGAACTGACGCAAGTTTGACGAGAGAATAGAAAGCGACGAGTGGCAAAACATGCCCACATGATGGTAGATACTTTGTGATAAATAGACTATGCCCATGTCCAGCACAACACGTGCTGGCTCTCCAGTGTTTCAATGACCGGCGTTTTAGAGAGATACCATTTATTTGTACTCGTTTTTATGTAACAGCGGCGTCGACACAAAAAGTGCGGCATCCATCGTCTGCCGTGATATGCTGTAGTCTGCATAGCGACTGTTGCGACAAAGTCCATGACATTGGATTAAACTGTGAATGCATGAATACGTGTATGTACACACATATGTATGTATACAAATAATACGTATTTAACAAATAATACGTATTTATGTATGTGTGTATGTATGTATGTATGTATGTATGTATGTATGTATGTATGTATGTATGTATGTATGTATGTATGTATGTATGTATGTATGTATGTATGTATGTATGTATGTATGTATGTATGTATGTATGTATGTATGTATGTATGTATGTATGCATGCATGCATGCATGCATGCATGCATGCATGCATGTATTTATGTATGTATGTATGTATGTATGTATGTATGTATGTATGTATGTATGTATGTATGTATGTATGTATGTATGTATATATGTATGTATATATGTATGTACGTACGTTGGTTTGTACGTACGTATATATGTACATACGTACGTACGAAAGTATATCTGTCTGTCTGTCTGTCTGTCTGTCTGTCAGTCAGTCAGTCAGTCAGTCAGTCAGTCTGTCTGTCTGTCTGTCTGTCTGTCTGTCTGTCTGTCTGTCTGTCTGTCTGTCTGTCTGTCTGTCTGTCTGTCTGTCTGTCTGTCTGTCTGTCTGTCTGTCTGTCTGTCTGTCTGTCTGTCTGTCTGTCTGTCTGTCTGTCTGTCTGTCTGTCTGTCTGTCTGTCTGTCTGTCTGTCTGTCTGTCTGTCTGTCTGTCTGTCTGTCTGTCTGTCTGTCTGTCTGTCTGTCTGTATGTCTGTCTTTATGTCTGTCTTTATGTCTGTCTTTATGTCTGTCTTTATGTCAGTGTGTGTGTGAGTGCGTGCGTGCGTGCGTGCGTGCGTGGTTGGTTTTTTTGCGTGTGCATAAATGCTTGCGTGTGCGTGATTGATTAGAACTAGTGGTTATACGAATATATACAAATTGACCTTACGTAGCTTGTGAACCCCCACGAAGGACCACACACGCCGCTCAGCGTCGATCTCTCTTCCGAGGACAAATCGTAGTGTTTTTGACCGAAATTCGTGCCACAACTGTGCGTCAGGGAATCACATCGATTAGTGGGATGCCTTCGTGAAAATTAAAACAGGATTGAGCAGGATGCAATTATTTCAATTGCCGTCAAACTGACAGCTCGTTGACGTAACTTGCATAACACACTACGGCTATATTCGTCGCCTGACTGCCCGCTACAGCAGCGCCACCTGTCGCGCATTTTCCTTTTGCGCACGTCTTCACTGCTGGCTTAAAATGGGACATTAATGGTTAATAGCTTACAAGTCAACTGTATTCTGTCAATGATTCAGTGTGGCACTAAGACATTTAATTCATTTGCTTATGTTAAAAAACTGTGTTTATTGGATTACGTAAATCACATGGTTTTCATTGAGCATCATTCACTTTGTTCTAAACTAACGTATGCCGATGGCGTTTGTTCACAGGCTGCTTGATAGATTAAAGCTCAGTTATGGTGTGACAAAAATATAGACACCATTTTTTTTTTACTTTAGCAATTATTATAATAGAAACCGTGATTTTCGAGTTTCAATTATCCATCTCACTGACAAGAGAGATCAAACGTGTGTAATGTCTTCCTGTTTCCAGGTCGCATAATTCTAGCTTCATTATCAACTAGGCTATTATCTTTACAGTTATATTGTTATGTGTGCATTAATTTTTTTTTTCTTAAGTTACGCTGAAATCACAAACGTGTTGTAAACTGTAAACATGCACCTTTGTATATTCATGATTCATGGCGTGGACATTTTATAAATAAAATCGTCTTTCGTAGCTGGGCGGCCAATGTTCACTTGCAGCGTTTGGTTATCCCGCACTGCGAGGGTAATACGAGTCAGCACGTGCCATTTCACACTGACACTGCCGGAAAAACAAATTAGTACCAATTGAGGAATTTGCATAAGAGATTTGGTGAAATAGCGTACAAATTATATGCGTATGGTGTGTTATCATCCATTACTTGCTGAAATCACTTTGTAAGTAATCACAGTCTTCACAGACCAGCGCGCGATGCCCCTACGTGTCGTCTTGGCTCGTTGTTACAGAATTGTCCGGCATTGGTTTAATTATTTATACTGAGTTATTCTCTCGTCAGAAGCATCACGAAATGATGCAGGGATGGCGTGAGGTCGATTCAGTCATGAGTTCGAGAATGTCCAGCTGTTGTCAGCTGCCGTCAGACATTGCAGACATTGCGATTGTGTTGTCCTTGCATGTCATTGAACACAATATCTTGCAATCAAACAAGCATATATATATTTATTTGTTTGTTTATTTGTTTATGTGTTTATATGTGTGTATCTGTTTGTTTGTGTGTGTATGTTTATTTGTATGTTTGTTTGTTTGTTTGTATGTTTGTTTGTTTGTTTGTTTGTTTGTTTGTTGGTTTGTTTGTTTGTTTGTTTGTTTGTTTGTTTGTTTGTTTGTTTGTTTGTTTGTTTGTTTGTTTGTTTGTTTGTTTGTATATGTGTGTTTGAGTGTTTGCACGTGTGTTTGTTTAATTTGTGTTTGTTTGTTTGTTTGTTTGTTTGTTTGTTTATTTACAACTATATCTAAAACTATGTTCACAACCATACTATACATATATAGAGGAAACAATAATATTCTTCATCTCGAACACAACAGAAACACGTCCTCACATCGTCAGTGCCGTCTGAAAAGCATGTCTACTGATGCTCCGAGAAGATATTAAACATGTATATGTCGCATACTACACTGGGCTAAAGTGAGAGTTAACATAACAATAAATATTGTAATTCCCATCAGCAGGCAAGTGTGGTGTCAATGCTTATTAAAATGTCACTCGAACGTGCACGGACTACACTGAATACATGCATATCCTTTCGTTGGGAAAATCATTAGAACGCCGACCATTCGTCAAGGGGACGCACTTGGACCCACTTACTGTAAATATTCGCTACTCATACTAAACAGCTTTGTTCATGCCACTTTGCCGATGTGTTTCCAAAGAGGAACAGATGCCAGTTGGGACACTCATACACACATATGCGCACGCCGTCGCTCATTAACACACACGCACACACACGCACACACGCACACACGCACACACGCACACACGCGCACACGCGCACACGCGCACACGCGCACACGCGCACACGCGCACACGCGCACACGCGCACACGCGCACACGCGCACACGCGCACACGCGCACACGCGCACACGCGCACACGCGCACACGCACACGCACACGCACACGCACACGCACACGCACACGCACACGCACACGCACACGCACACGCACACGCACACGCACACGCACACGCACACGCACACGCACACGCACACGCACAC
>OZ024854.1:6643626-6671126 GCA_964017155.1 Oasisia sp. SBJ-2009
ATTGTATTCATCGCGGCATGTGCGTACGCACGAGCGAACGAACGCACGCATGCGCGCGTGCCCATATGTGCATAGACACACGCGCACGGCATTTTATTAATTATTTTATAAGTATCTATGTCAATCGATGATTACGTTGTACACTATAATTACGGATGTCTCTGTTATGGCTATTAATTTCTCTCCCATGGGGAGAACTTAATTGCTTGTGTAAGTTTCTTTGCACCCAATATCCAACCACACACACACGCAAACACCAATACGCACACCCACACACAATCTCCTCACAATCCTAAAACGGATTTTTGACTACCCCGAAATTGTACCCATTTCCCTTAACGTGTGTTTACGGGACTGTACACCACAACGAAAGGTCCGACCTATCACCGACTTCCACGGTGCTGCATGTCTGCTTGCTGTGGCGAAACTAGTAGTTCAGGAGAGGAGAGAAAGTCATAACTTATTGATGTCAGTGGGCGAGTAATCTAAAGCGGACGAAACGTGCACCGTCTTGAGCCTCCGGTTAATCGTATTAGGTTACAGGTCGCGGTACGGCGCCATTGCCGCGTCTACGCTCACTTCCGGTCGGCCGGGTAGCTCGTAGGTGACGCGTCAGAACGGCAATTACGTCATGTTCGGTTAATTAAACCGAACACACGCAGCATCGACGAACATATTGGAATATAATTACATCAAATATTAAAATAATATTTGATGGCATGTGATAAATGTCGTGTTTGTTCTTGGTGTTCGTCGCGGCTTCAAGCTTGTGTTGTCTCGTTTCAAGTCGTGACACATTTGTGCAGAGGTACATTGTAATGTTGAAAAAGAGGTATGCGCATTTCACCCTCTTCGGACGTGATACCCAATTAATAACTTCAGTGCGAAAGAGTAAACAGTGTGTTTTGACAGAGAATAAAGTAGTATTACTGCTCAAAGCGTTATACAAAATCTGTTCAGTCGAACACCATCTTGACTCCTTTGTGAAACTCTCAGATGCAGTTAATGCGCTAAAGCTATACAAATGCCCACCGTGCTTGTGGCGAGGTACTTGTTCATACAGCTGAGCGAAATGAAGTAAGATAGAGTGATTGAAGTTGCCGTAGGTTCTACACAGCAGCGCAGGATTCGAAACAAGGGTTCTCTCCGATACACTAGCCCCTAATCACTGCTAATCACTGCGCCTCGCTTAGAACGCTTACAAGTTATGCAGTGTGTGTGTGTGTGTGTGTGTGTGTGTGTGTGTGTGTGCGTGCGTGCGTGCGTGTGTGCGTGTGTGTGTGCGTGTGTATGCGCGTATGTGTGTGTGCGTCTGTGTATGTGTGCGTGCGTGCGTGCGTGTGTGCGTGTGTGTGCGCGTATGTGTGTGTGTGCGTCTGTGTATGTGTGTGTGTGTGTGTGTGTGTGTGTGTGTGTGTGTGTCTGCGTGTGTGTGTGTGTGTGAGTGTGTGTGTGTTTGTGTGTGTGTGTGTGTGTGTGCGTGCGTGCGTCTGTGTGTGTGTGAGAGCGAGGGAGAGAGAGAGAGACTGCGTATGTGTGTGCATACGTGTGTGCGGGCGGGCGTGCGTACGTGCATACATCGCACGCAATCTACGCTTTCCACGATATTATTTTCCATAACAGTGGATAAATACAATAGACAGTCTGACCCGCTAGTCAATGGGTGCAAGGCGTGTACGCAGTCAACCCGTGGTTTGGCGGAAGAGCCTGCATGGGAATGATGGAGTCTTCCAACAAGCGTTGACGGAACCGGCAGAAGCGACAAGTCGTTCCGGGGACACTCGTCAAGTAGTCGCCGGCGACTACACCGAGGACGTAGCCCGTCAGGGCAGATAATTCGAGACTTCAAAATGGGCAGCAAATTCGAGACTTCACATTAACTGCGGAACAGTTCAATATTCTTTATTTATCTGCCTGCCTGCCTGCCTGCCTGCCTGCCTGCCCGCCCGCCCGCCCGCCCGCCCGCCCGCCCGCCCGCCCGCCAGCCCGCCCGCCCGCCCGCCCGCCCGTCCGTCCGTCCGTCCGTCCGTCCGTCCGCCCGCCCGCCCGCACGCCCGCCCGCACGCCCGCCCGCCCGCACGCCCGCACGCCCGCACGCCCGCACGCCCGCACGCCCGCACGCCCGCACGCCCGCACGCCCGCACGCCCGCACGCCCGCACGCCCGCACGCCCGCACGCCCGCACGCCCGCACGCCCGCACGCCCGCACGCCCGCACGCCCGCACGCCCGCACGCCCGCACGCCCGCACGCCCGTCCGCTTGTGCTTTTGTGTTTAGCTCTCCATTTCCTCTTGTATAGCTTTCTTTTGCCTTACTCCTTGTTTTACCAGGGTTTGTGATCACGTCCTAGCACATAATGACTTCCATTGCCACTTGTTATAATTGACAGCTAGATGAATTGTATTACTAATGTTACCGTTTGTATGGATGCAAAATCACGACGCCGTTGGTGTAGGGTGGCACAGATTAGAATAAGAGGTCACTGTGTTCCCGAGGATGTGTGAAATAGAGGAGAAAAATAACGCTTTCCCAAGCGGAGATGATAAGAATTATGAAGAATGCAAGGGTGCCTTTTATGCATTGTGTTAACCTTTTCCTAATCAATTTTGAGTTGGTGGATGGCTATGTTTTTTAAAGGAGAAGTGGGTGTATTATATATGTCACACTTATCACAAACCTTGATCCCCCAAAGCATGATCCGCTGCCTCTTCACACACGTTGTCTGAGTTATCTTTTGGGTTTTCCTTGTTTCACTTATTTTCCTTCACAAAACTCCCGACGTCTGATACGTTTCATTTATTAAATTATTACGAAGTTCAAAAACATAATATCATCCATGAAACATTGATCATATATCACGATGTCCGTTTTCTAAGTTCTTATCTGATCTTTTCAAAATATCACCTCCTTTTTCCGAAGGGTAGAACTATTACAATACGACTCCGATTGTTTGGGATTCACATTTATAACAGTGACATCTTGCGATATGATAGTGACTAGAAATATATATAAAATCTCAATAATTTTACTTCACGACTACTTTGTTCTCGCGTGAATCTGCAAAGACGTTACCACGTGACTACACGGTTACCTTGGTCATGCTCGGAATAACTCGAGCACTTTGTCTAATGAGAGTGCTTTTTTATGCTTGACCGTGATCCTAGACTCAGCGTCTCGTTCGCGGGTCACATATGACGGATTGCAATTGTCGTCTGCTCTTGTGCTGTCGTTCGACCTGATGGCTGATATACGGAATTCTGGGATAGCGGGGACGGGCCATTCATCTGCTGCCCGATGATGCGATACTATCGCAGGCGATTTTCGATTACTGTGAATAATGTTTTGCTGTTATTCCCTGATACATTATCTCCGGAATATACATGACAATGCAAACTGGTTTGTGAATATTACGCAGGAAAAATCGACACACATGGGAACAATCAGAACCTCGTTCTTCTCTCTGTGATACGGAAGGAGATTCAAGTTTTGTTGTGTGAACAGTCAAATAAATGAGGCTTAGAGGGACGTGGGGAAGAATAAGTGGGTTTGTGTGTTCGTGTGCATGTGCGTGCGTTTGCCTGTATGTATGTGTTTAGCGGGTGCGTGCGGTCGTGCGTGTGTGTTAATGTGTGTGGTTGTGTGAGTGTGCGTGTGTGAGTGGGTGTGTGTATAAGTGTGCGTATATCGGATTGTGTGTGAGCGAGTGGGTGTGTGTCAGTGAAATTTGTGAGTGTACTTGCGTGTGCGTGTGCGTGTGCGTGTGCGTGTGCGTGTGCGTGTGCGTGTGCGTGTGCGTGTGCGTGTGCGTGTGCGTGTGCGTGTGCGTGTGCGTGTGCGTGTGCGTGTGCGTGTGCGTGTGCGTGTGCGTGTGCGTGTGCGTGTGCGTGTGCGTGTGCGTGTGCGTGTGCGTGTGCGTGTGCGTGTGCGTGTGCGTGTGCGTGTGCGTGTGCGTGTGCGTGTGCGTGTGCGTGTGCGTGTGCGTGTGCGTGTGCGTGTGCGTGTGCGTGTGCGTGTGCGTGTGCGTGTGCGTGTGCGTGTGCGTGTGCGTGTGCGTGTGCGTGTGCGTGTGCGTGTGCGTGTGCGTGTGCGTGTGCGTGTGCGTGTGCGTGTGCGTGTGCGTGTGCGTGTGCGTGTGCGTGTGCGTGTGCGTGTGCGTGTGCGTGTGCGTGTGCGTGTGCGTGTGCGTGTGCGTGTGCGTGTGCGTGTGCGTGTGCGTGTGCGTGTGCGTGTGCGTGTGCGTGTGCGTGTGCGTGTGCGTGTGCGTGTGCGTGTGCGTGTGCGTGTGCGTGTGCGTGTGCGTGTGCGTGTGCGTGTGCGTGTGCGTGTGCGTGTGCGTGTGCGTGTGCGTGTGCGTGTGCGTGTGCGTGTGCGTGTGCGTGTGCGTGTGCGTGTGCGTGTGCGTGTGCGTGTGCGTGTGCGTGTGCGTGTGCGTGTGCGTGTGCGTGTGCGTGTGCGTGTGCGTGTGCGTGTGCGTGTGCGTGTGCGTGTGCGTGTGCGTGTGCGTGTGCGTGTGCGTGTGCGTGTGCGTGTGCGTGTGCGTGTGCGTGTGCGTGTGCGTGTGCGTGTGCGTGTGCGTGTGCGTGTGCGTGTGCGTGTGCGTGTGCGTGTGCGTGTGCGTGTGCGTGTGCGTGTGCGTGTGCGTGTGCGTGTGCGTGTGCGTGTGCGTGTGCGTGTGCGTGTGCGTGTGCGTGTGCGTGTGCGTGTGCGTGTGCGTGTGCGTGTGCGTGTGCGTGTGCGTGTGCGTGTGCGTGTGCGTGTGCGTGTGCGTGTGCGTGTGCGTGTGCGTGTGCGTGTGCGTGTGCGTGTGCGTGTGCGTGTGCGTGTGCGTGTGTATGCGTGTGTATGCGTGTGTATGCGTGTGTATGCGTGTGTATGCGTGTGTATGCGTGTGTATGCGTGTGTATGCGTGTGTATGCGTGTGTATGCGTGTGTATGCGTGTGTATGCGTGTGTATGCGTGTGTATGCGTGTGTATGCGTGTGTATGCGTGTGTATGCGTGTGTATGCGTGTGTATGCGTGTGTATGCGTGTGTATGCGTGTGTATGCGTGTGTATGCGTGTGTATGCGTGTGTATGCGTGTGTATGCGTGTGTATGCGTGTGTATGCGTGTGTATGCGTGTGTATGCGTGTGTATGCGTGTGTATGCGTGTGTATGCGTGTGTATGCGTGTGTATGCGTGTGTATGCGTGTGTATGCGTGTGTATGCGTGTGTATGCGTGTGTATGCGTGTGTATGCGTGTGTATGCGTGTGTATGCGTGTGTATGCGTGTGTATGCGTGTGTATGCGTGTGTATGCGTGTGTATGCGTGTGTATGCGTGTGTGTGTATGCGTGTGTATGCGTGTGTATGCGTGTGTATGCGTGTGTATGCGTGTGTATGCGTGTGTATGCGTGTGTATGCGTGTGTATGCGTGTGTATGCGTGTGTATGCGTGTGTATGCGTGTGCGTGTGCGTGTGCGTGTGCGTGTGCGTGTGCGTGTGCGTGTGCGTGTGCGTGTGCGTGTGCGTGTGCGTGTGCGTGTGCGTGTGCGTGTGCGTGTGCGTGTGCGTGTGCGTGTGCGTGTGCGTGTGCGTGTGCGTGTGCGTGTGCGTGTGCGTGTGTGTGTGCGTGTGTATGCGTGTGTGTATGCGTGTGTGTGTATGCGTGTGTGTGTGTGCGTGTGTGTGTGTGTGCGTGTGTGTGTGTGTGTGTGCGTGTGTATGCGTGTGTATGCGTGTGTATGCGTGTGTATGCGTGTGTATGCGTGTGTATGCGTGTGTATACGTGTGTATGCGTGTGTATGCGTGTGTATGCGTGTGTATGCGTGTGTATGCGTGTGTATGCGTGTGTATGCGTGTGTATGCGTGTGTATGCGTGTGTGTGCGTGTGTGTGCGTGTGTGTGCGTGTGTATGCGTGTGTATGCGTGTGTATGCGTGTGTATGCGTGTGTATGCGTGTGTATGCGTGTGTATGCGTGTGTATGCGTGTGTATGCGTGTGTATGCGTGTGTATGCGTGTGTATGCGTGTGTATGCGTGTGTATGCGTGTGTATGCGTGTGTATGCGTGTGTATGCGTGTGTATGCGTGTGTATGCGTGTGTATGCGTGTGTATGCGTGTGTATGCGTGTGTATGCGTGTGTATGCGTGTGTATGCGTGTGTATGCGTGTGTATGCGTGTGTATGCGTGTGTATGCGTGTGTATGCGTGTGTGAGTATGTATGGATTTATTGACGTGCAGCGTTTTTCGCGTCACTAAATTACAATAGATATCAAGTGTAACGTTAACACTAATGCAGTTTAGTACTTGAACGTATTGTAAATGACCATCTTGTTAAATATTTAACGTTTCTGCGTTATCGCTATCATAAAATAACCATCGTTTAATGTATTCACTCTTCAATTTGTTCATGCTCAGTTCTAGGAAGACCAAACTTCACAACTTTAGAGATGAGGTGCAACACCCCCTCCATCCGGTATCCGTGTTTCATCCACGCCGCGTCCCTTATCATCAAACCATGTCCTAGTTAGGGGATTTGGGCGGAAAGACGGGATGAGGGCGAGGTGACGCGAGGGAGGTGCGACCCAGGGGACTTGTTGGCTGAGCTTCCCCTGCTGGCGTGGAGTGAGCGCCGGACTGAGGTCTGCCTTCAAAGGCGGTCTAATCAGGGCGGGCGCTGGCTGCTTCCACCTGGGAGTCGACGTGAGCGTACTCTCCGTGCGCGCCAGCGTGTGTAATCTCATTTAGGGTCTTTCACGGGCCAACTGGTTTCTGCAGTCGGTTCTTGTCCTTGTGTGTTTATCTGGCAGTTATCTGGGTAATCTTTTAGTAGCGTCTCCTGTCTGATAGAACCGCTGATTTTCCGTCCGTCCGTCCGTCCGTCCGTCCGTCCGTCCGTCCGTCCGTCCGTCCGTCCGTCCGTCCGTCCGTCCGTCCGTCCGTCCGTCCGTCCGTCCGTCCGTCCGTCCGTCCGTCCGTCCGTCCGTCCGTCCGTCCGTCCGTCCGTCCGTCCGTCCGTCCGTCCGTCCGTCCGTCCGTCCGTCCGTCCGTCCGTCCGTCCGTCCGTCCGTCCGTCCGTCCGTCCGTCCGTCCGTCCGTCCGTCCGTCCGTCCGTCCGTCCGTCCGTCCGTCCGTCCGTCCGTCCGTCCGTCCGTCCGTCCGTCCGTCCGTCCGTCCGTCCGTCCGTCCGTCCGTCCGTCCGTCCGTCCGTCCGTCCGTCCGTCCGTCCGTCCGTCCGTCCGTCCGTCCGTCCGTCCGTCCGTCCGTCCGTCCGTCCGTCCGTCCGTCCGTCCGTCCGTCCGTCCGTCCGTCCGTCCGTCCGTCCGTCCGTCCGTCCGTCCGTCCGTCCGTTTATGTTATAAAACAGTTTCCTTTCCATGCCGTGAACGTGACGTCACTCTTGTGATTCTGAAATCTGAATCTGAAAACCGCTACTTATAATTATATACTTAAATTAGAACACTCGTGTTTCGCTAACAAAGGAAACATAATTAACTACTGGATATCACATATATAATAATAATATATACAAATAATTAAACGCCCGTATATATGTAAGTGCGACAACGTCAGAGTCACGAATGCGGCTGTAGATTGTTTAACAAAACGTCGCGTCCTGTGTAACATTATGTAACTGTGTCAAGGATCGCCCCCCTCTATCGGTGCCTGGTTAACATTAACGCACGAGGAAAGGAAGCACGTTTAGCTACTCATTGAACTGCGCTTTTGCACCGTTAATTTGTGCCTAATTGGAAACAGAAAGGACGAAGACTAGACCAGACCGCAGAGGCTGTTCTGCGTCTGACTACGGCGCGAGCAGAGTCGGTCAAGTGACTGTTGGTCGATCTCTGCCGGCCGACGGCGCGCACACAGACGCGCGCACGTGTAGCTAGGCCTGCAGGGCACAAGTGCAATAAGCATAATCAGAATCGTGAAATGTATATAGCGGTGTTCTAACATCCGTTGCTCATAGCGCTGTACAGACAATTATTAAAAATAGATAGGTCTTTAGTTTAGCTTTAAAAGCTGCAGTCGTCATAGTTAATGTCAGATACTACGGTAGTGCATTTCACAAACAAGGGGCTGCCACGCTGATAGTTCTGTCACCATTACAATTCGTAAGTATTGACAAATCACATGAGGTACTGATTTACAATGTCACAAACACCAATGTTTTTATTGCATTTTGCACCTAATTTCTCTTCTTTTTAGTATGACCATTCTTACGTCATAAAGTTAATTGAATTTAATTGACCCTTAAATGCCGAGACTTCGTGTTTAAACTGATTTCCATTCAACAACATCTGTTACCTTTTCATAACGTTTTTATATTTCTTACCCTCAAAGCTTTCTGTATGTTTTATCCCGCTCGATCAGAGCAGTATTTTTTGGTCATAATAATCAATTATGTATAGCTTTACACACTAGGTATATTAAACTAGGCAAATTGTTTGAAATTAATTAACCACATGGATAACCCAATGTGTAAGGTTATATCTTGTCATTGCGTTCCAACTTCCTTATACGGACAACACAATTATTTCCTTGTTAATAAATAACTTGTAGGTTGTTTAATTAACATACGTGCAACATTTAAGTAGACGATGGTTTCAGAGCAGGCCAAACGTACGCCAGTAACCTGACGCAGCGGCATCACGCACTGCAGTGGTCGTACTTGTACGTACAAAATGGCGTCGGTCGGAGACAGCGAAGTTCACGTCCTCCGAGAGACCTATAATATTATAGTCAAGGCAGTGCAGAATTGATAGTTAGTAGGCCTATGGGCAGACATCATTTCGTTGTGTCAACATTTCCTTCCTTTTGCCTAGCAGCCTAGTAAACACGTTTGGCGTCCGTTTTCCCGAAGTAGTGGCCGCACACGCCGACATAGTAGTTTTTGCGATTGCCGAGTTACGTTTTTTACTCAAAGACATTGATTTATGTTAAAAAAAAATATTGACTTACGAGGTAAGAGATGCTACGTTACACTCGTTGCGTAGTAGATTAATCCCTGGTGTTTGCCATTTAGGAGTTAGGAACACATTAACGTATATATATATATATATATATATATATATATATATATATATATATATATATATATATATATATATATATACAATGCATACATGTATATAATAGATACATATATAATACATATATACATCTAGTATACATATATACATATATAATACATTAATACGAACATAATATCTAGATCCCGATCCTTCAACGAGTTTAGTTATCTCCGGCGCCCGGTGACGTATTCTTGTCACACTTACTTTTTGTTCTTGTATTACGTAAACCAAACATAACATACGAATTATTATTCAATGTTTGCGTACACGCGTCGCTGTCTGGTGAAATAAAAGGGTGTTTTTGATTGTTGTTCGTCCAGGCACGATTTTATTTGTTCGGCAGATCGATGTAATCGATGTGTACGAGGCCTTTTTGTATGTTCACCGTAGCATAATGAATGGAGACGTCGCTGTTGACAGCTCCTTTTATGCGTCGTTGACGTTGACATAAGTCTCGCGAAAAAAATTGCATTCTACACATCGAATCTGAGTCACACAAAGAGGTTTGTCGCACCCGGTGGTGGCTGCGACAGTCGGTCACGTGGTGTTGTGTTGTGTTCATCAAACTGATGTTGTCAGCAAAAAGACGTCGTACGTATGAGCAGTATCTCACTTTGTTATGGTGTAGAATGATTCAGCATTTTCCGATGACGATTAGAGACCGCATTAGTCTGTTGTGTACACACAGACGAATTGTTTTCATGTGTCCCCCTCGGGATGTTCATTAACGGGGGGGGGGGGGGTATGTTGCGCCGACATCGCTGTTGATGCTAAAGTTCCAGCAGCCAAAACATCTACAACACCATTCCACGATTTCCGCTGTCACGTGACATGCCAACAGCCTGAGTGCATGTTTTCTTCGAAGGTCCGAATATGTTTTCATCCAAAGGGGTTAAACTTCAGTGTTTGTACCCCTTAGACTATCCTCTCTGGGGCCACTCAATGTGCGTGGATTAGCTCTCACTTATCATCACATTCACTATCTGTTATCATGGCGCATTGATTACACGATTATTTTTTTGTTCGCGATTCGAAATTTCCGATTTGTTTCAATCCTCCTGTGGTGGTTTCTTTCTCCTCCGATCAATAGTTTCACTTTGTTAATTAACGAACTCTCTGGAGTTTTTCATGGTTGCCAAATGTTATATCAGACTTTTTGTGAAATAGTGTGAATACAGTCGTGTTTATTTCCGGAGCTACTGTGTCTTTCGTGTGTAGCTACTCAGTGTCTACGTACACTTATTGTTGCCCTATGATCTATAGATGAGCTAACGCGCGCTCGTGTGTGGCTTGCGAGAATGTTCACTCTAAGCGGTTTTGACGTATTCGTAGATCAGCCTTAAATCTACAAATTTACAACAATTTGTTCACAGACGTTTCGTTTGCTGTTATACATTCTAAAAAAACAGTTACCGATAGTATGAGGAAAACACTGTGGTGGATGTCCCCCTCTATCTTAAAATGAAAGGTAATTTTAAAGGTTACAAAATGTCTGTTGGGGGCGAAATATTAATGCTTTTCTTGATGGAGTTTAATCTACCTCAGTACACATTTACATAAAAGTTAACCTTTAGCGACTTAGAGGAATATTGGCTGTGATATAACGTGTTGAACCGTAAATAATATATATATATATATATATATATATATATATATATATATATATATATATATATATATATATATATATATATAAAATATATGTATATATGTTGTTTTGAAACATAAAAATGCGATTTTCTCGAAAGTTTTATTGAATCTTAAAAATACTAACATGTCGAAAACATTCCAATTAATTATCTAAATTTGAGTCTCGCTGGTCAGAACCTAGATTTACATACATTTATGTGCTGTAATTACTATATATATATTCTATTGTCAACATTTTTTAAACAAATGTTCTGCAGTCGTCTGGAAACGTATTTCGTTGACTGGTTCTCATCGATAAATCGCATTTTTTTGTCTTCGGAATGCTTTGTTCCGGTAACTCTAGAGCGACGACGGTTAACTGATCACCAACAGACCACGGCATCGATTCAGCGTCTCCTAACCCCTGTTTTGACAACTGTTGATGCGGATTTCATTTGACTATTCGACAGTTGAAGCCCAGTGCAATAAGCTCAGCAGCTTTGCGGAGTTCAGGAACCTATGCGTCACTTCAACCGTCGGCAGCGACAAGTTGTTGACAGCCTCTTGTTGTCATCGTGATATCCGAGCGACACCCAACGAAGCTCTGCTGGCCATTGGGTGTAGAGTGTCAACTCTTTGTTGACAGGGTTCAAACAACACACACCACTGAAGAGCGAAGATTGACCTGGCTACGCAATACGCGTGGGTTGACTCGAGACAATACCGTGCAAGTGATTCAACTAGACGAACTTGGAACCTTGGTGAAGACGGCACACGCAATGGGGCGAACATCTGAGAACATTAACGACCATTATCTGCTTTTGCATTTTGAGGTTTTCTCGTTTGCGGATAATGTTTTGGGCCTTTAACTTCGGTGTGGTTTTGTAAGGATATATGCAAGCTGAGTGTCACAGTTATGTCGTTGATGATTTTGTGCTTGTATTCCTGATCCAGATTAACACACCCAGTGGGCAAGCAATAAAAAGCTGTTAACTTACCCCAGGGTCAAACCCATTTTGTGCCATTGTGAAACCCGATTCTGACGTAGTGCTAATTTTGACGTTGCTATAATTCGGGTAATCAACGCATTAGATTTATCATTAATTTACTGTAAAAAATATAGATTTGTTTCATATATAAACTAGAGATGTTTGTTGTCTTCAAGTCCTGCTGTAATTCTTATTTATTGATAAACTTGCTATGTGGAGGACACATTATAGGTACCAGCATCTGTCATCTTCCGAGCGCACCTATTTCCTTCTAACGACATTGCATCTCATCAATAAGTCTAAATAAAGCATACTTATTAATTTACACAGATGAATAATTACGTCGTTTTATATGCACGTTGAATTTCTCCTAATGAGCACAATAACACGATTGCCTTTCCATGCATCACGTTGTCGACCACGTTACGTAAGTCGTATGCCGTCGCTCTACAACTCTCCCGTCAACTCAAGTGTGTTGACGTGGAGAGCCGGAGAGTCGGCAGTTGTCGATGTCATAGGCCGGCGACAGATCAAAGAAAACAGTTCTAGTGATTAGTCCGTTTTGGAAACCATCTTCCATACGTCCTGTCAGCCTGAGCAGCTGGCGCGTTCGTGATTATCCTGGGCGGGATCCGGCCTGTTCAGTCAGCTGACTGTCCATCGACGTTTAGCCGTAGGGCAAACAGGTGCAAGATGTCACAGACATTCTAAGTGATAATGTTACTTTTAAATCTGGGTCTAAAAAACTAACTGAGAGAGTGCGGGTATTGCGGAGGAAGGGAGTGAGATAGAAAGATACAGACAGACAGACAGACAGACAGACAGACAGACAGACAGACAGACAGACAGACAGACAGACAGACAGACAGACAGGCAGACAGGCAGACAGGCAGACAGGCAGACAGGCAGACACGCAGGCAGGCAGGCAGGCAGGCAGGCAGGCAGGCAGGCAGGCAGGCAGGCAGGCAGGCAGGCAGGCAGGCAGGCAGGCAGGCAGGCAGGCAGGCAGGCAGGCAGGCAGGCAGGCAGGCAGGCAGGCAGGCAGGCAGGCAGGCAGGCAGGCAGGCAGGCAGGCAGGCAGGCAGGCAGGCAGGCAGGCAGGCAGGCAGGCAGGCAGGCAGGCAGGCAGGCAGGCAGGCAGGCAGGCAGGCAGGCAGGCAGGCAGGCAGGCAGGCAGGCAGGCAGGCAGGCAGACAGACAGAGTAAAATACAGACAGACAGACAGACAGACACACACACACACACCACACACGCACACGCGTGCGCGCGCCCACACACACACACACACACACACACACAAACACACACACACACACACACACACACACACACACACACACACACAGAGGGGGGGGGGGAGAGAGCTTAGACAATATTTTAATTGCGCGATAAGGCTGTTGAATAAATTCCTTTTAATTTGACAAGATCTTTGGATAGCATCTCGATTTGTTATCTTGCTTTATTTCAGCGCGCCAATTCCCGGATTCCGCGATGATTTTAATGCAATTGAATGTTTTTTTTTAATATTGGTAATTTCGGTACTGCTTAACTGCTGCTGAGTCTGGCTGATCTTGTTATAGTTATAGACGCGTTATCCCGGTCAAGTTAACGATAACATAAGGTATGTGATTCACACATACGTAGTATTAGTATTGATAAGTAACGTATGTTTGTCTATAAACGAGCACGCGTATATGTTTGTGTGTATGTTTAGACGTATGCGTGTACATGCCAGTTGCGTTGTCAGGGGGCCAGGGGGCCAGGGGGCCAGGGGGTCATGACCCCAAACTCAATGTTACCGTTATTCCTGCATATTTGCAAACATTCATATTCCATTTCGTAAACTCTATAATTTTACATCATCCCATGCATATTTATATTCCATAAACAGCCAGCGCGTCTTTGCGCACTTTTGAGGCATAAAAGAAGGCATCATCAGCAAAAACAAACGGTGTGTTGTTCATTCTAAGTGCACAGCGCAGTAACACGTGGCCGCTGCACTCGTGGCTGACACAAACCGGAGTACTATTTTGTGTCCCAAAGTGTATCTAAAACGAACCATAAAATTTTTAGTCCTGGGAATGATGAATTATTATCATTTGGGTTAGGGTTATTATGAACTATCAAGGGTAGGCAAATATACAATTATAGCGACAACATCGAGGTGGGTCTGAAATATACTCAAGTGCCGAAATATGTTTTCATTCAAATAGGATTCAGTTACCCACTGTAGAGGGATCGTCCACTTCTGTCGTAGGCGATACGCACCCAGCTATCTGGAGCCTAATAGGTGACAAGACAACGAAAATGTCATGTGAACGAAACGCCATTGAATGTACTATCGAGTAATACAGAGTACTTATGTAGCCTAAACATCAATACAACAGAATTATTAAAAATACCACGGGCAGATAAACAAAATTCAAACATACACATGAAAACGCACACACTATTAAAACGCAGCTCTGTTTAGGTGACCAAAGTAAACAACGTCATTCGTTTTAGTCGGCAAGTTGCCTGCTGTCGCGCCCCCTGTCGGCAGATTCGTGGTGGTGCCACTCGGCGTTCTCATTGGCCGGGCGGCGCGTGGGGAGTGGGCAGGCAGGCGGGCGGCGGGGGTAGGCGCCGGCAGCAGGAACACAACGATATCGCGTGCGGCTTCGATCACGCAGCACCGCGAAGCGACGCCGTTCCCTCGAAGTGAAGTCGGCTGGTTTGAGGTGATTATCACCGTGTCGTATCGGGGCCTTTCGTGTGCCGCGCCAAACTCAACCGACGTCGTTCAGTTGTTGGATTATTCATATAAGCCTACAGAAAACGCACGCATGAAAAGGTTACGCACGATATACGCACACACACACACTAAGACAGCGTCGGTGTGATTGCCTGGAAAAGCGCATTTGTCAACTTAAGAGGCGACGATTATACGCCCAGGTAATAACGTCGCGAACTAGCGAGGCGGTCGCCCAACGGAAGGGGGATTTGGCGCGGCAGCGAGGAGGAACAAAACGAAGGCACGTCGGCGTGTGAGGTGCTCAGCGCTACCGGATACACATCGGTCTAATAAGCATATTTATGCCGAGGCAACGAAGCAATCAGCAACGAATACGTTCCCGTCAACTGCGATTGCCAATTTTTTCGCCGACGCGACCGACTGCTCGAAGCGCCACGTCGCGGTGAGTGAGCGCGCTAGAGAGAAGTCCTACGCTCCGGGAAGCGTCGACGGGGAACGCATGGATAGGAGCCGCGGGTGTCGGGAAGACGTCCGAGGGTGAACAGCGGACGAAACGTGCGTGAGATGCTACACAATGGAGTCTAACAGCGCCATGGAATGTCGTCTAGCGATCGTCTTCTTTCTCGTCGCGGTTTCAGGTAGGTGGAACGCCACCAGGTGATTGGGAAGTATATCATAGACGCAGACCGCTTGCCACCCACCAGATAATCAACCACTATATAATCGTCCGTTATGAAGACCAGTAATTAAGGCTTGCGTAAGGATGTATTAATCACGGTCAACGACTAGCAGGCGTCGTTGAATGCCGTACGATTCGTTGCCACGCTGCAAACGTATTAGTTTGTAGAGGTGCTGAGATTTCTGTGAAGTGATTCCTGATAATGAAATGTTCTCAGTAGATAAAGAAAAGTCATAACCGCAAGTTCTCCTGTAATGTCTAAAAACATTTCCTGAGAGATATTACGGCAAAAGCAAAACAAAATAGTGGCTCCAATGACCAAACTTGCTTGCCTAGAAGAAACATATCTAGCTCAAACAAAAAAGTCAATCCAACGAAATCGGAGCCTTATTCCCCGCAGGCGTGTCGAGTGAAGACGCCTGACAACGATACGTTCTCTGAGAACGGTCTTTATTCGTTGCCGTCGTATCCAATTATTCCCACGCGCATCGTTCCGCAAATCTGCCTCCTTCCTATGGGATAGGGACATGTTGTCTTGTGAATGAACCACACATTCATATGTTGCTTTCTGTAGACACCGTGAATAATACATTGCATCAACGTTTGCTATTTTCGCAGAATTATGGCCAGTCTAGATCTAATGGTGTACCTTTTCATAAGAGATTTCACAAACGAGTTATATAACTTGATAGCATCGACAGTTATCTCCCAGTTTGCACGGAATTTGTAAGACAAGTTACATACAAACAAAAACACTAAATTGGCAATGAACCTTTAATAAATTATCTTAATTGTGTCTCTCATTTTCGAGTCTCACGGTAGGGATGTTGTAATATACACCAGTTTCTCTGTTGTCTTTCTTTCTCAGCTGCTGGTCGCGAGATGGTTTACGGTGACCTATATGTCACTACAACCGTCCTGCCATCCATATTATGGCCGTCACCTAGTGTCTGTATTCATATGCTTCTTCACTGTACATGGCCCTGTGCTATTCTGTTCTGACCAAGGTGTAGCTGCATGGATTAGCAGCCTGCAGTGCTCATATTTCCTACAATACAATACGGCTACGAAACTCCCAAAACTAACGTGTACCAGAGCTACTGGAATTGAGTTGGAGGACGAGGGAAATAAAAATTGAGGAACCGTTTTTCCTAATTTTTCAGCGGCTTCACACGGATGGAACCTGATGGAATCTTACAAACATATATGTTTGGTACAAATGTGTCTAACTATCATTTTAAGAAAATGGTAGAATGCCGTAGGAAAATACTTATTAGTACTATTATAGACAGGTTGTTTGAGTGCGTATTGCAGTTATGTCAGCTCTTTGATTCTGTAACTCTGATTGTACTTACGACGGAACCAGAGCCAATGCATCCGAGCTGAGGCTCTTGAACACCGCGCCCTCATACGGATGGTATAACAACTTAGAACAGATACCGTACGAGACGTCCGGGATTGAGCGAGATCTGTGCGCGTTTGGGTCCACGGGGGGGGGGGGTACCCCAGCTCCTATCTAATAGCTCTGACGGAACTATGCGTTACGTCGTGCGTTGGGTAATCAAGTGCGAAATGTCGTGTGCCACTCCAAGGTATGACCGTCATATACTGCCCGTCTTCGACATGAAGGAAGGCAGCTATCCATATCCGTATAGTATTTCCGTGACATCCCCACTGATCCTTTCTGCCAATGGTTTAATTTGGATATCTCTATTTGATAGCACTTATATGGTCATCTCATTTTCAGGAATGTCTTGAGCTACTTCACACGAAGTGTGTGCAAACGCCCGTTGTCACTTCCGGTTACTTAGCACATTTCGCAGTGTACTGCAAAATACAATTTACAATGGACAACACCGCCAAGACTTCAGCTAATTGGTGAATGTGCACTCTGGTGAAGTGGAAACTCGGCACTGTGGTAAATGAGCTGAACCGAGATTCTGCCTGTCAATATTGGTGTCAGTGTCGATTTCACAACATTAGGAAGACGGCGAAAAATTACTATTTTGAGAGAGTTTTGCCGTATCGAGCATTTCAGTGTGCGCCGAAATGGCAAAATATGTTTTGTATGCACACAGTATCGTTGCCAGTGGTTTCTTACGTCACCGAAATGTCTATACGAGTATTCTCAATAGTACATCGTGAATGTATCATTTTATAACTGTTTTCCTACCGAACCTGTTGGACCTGAAATACATTTCCTATTCCATATATAATATTACCTGAAAATAGGCAATACCATTTCGTAGTTGACAGATTGTATCGAAATGAACACAATTTGATGTAGGTAATATTATATATGAATCACAACAAGCCACTGCATATCGAACTTAGTTGTGACTATTTTGGAGTAATCTTAACTGCGAGGTGGCCGTACCGCACAGGTGAACAGGAAGTGAGGCACGACATTAGCGTAGAATAGCACGCACACGGTTAGTGTCTGCTATCACATCCTCACTGATGTTAGTGCAGCGTTATCTCCGACGACATCTTATCGAGTGTTGTGGTGGTTGTGGAGACAGCAGTGACAGACACGCCGTGTATTCGTTTTATTGGCCGGTCGTTTATGAGTGCGCATGTCCAATACTGGAAAGCCCTGACCACGAGTTCAGCCATTAATGGTTTGGGTTTAGCTACTTAGTTACATGTGAACGGTATCATTTGAGACGATTTAGACAGTTGTTTAGTGAATGGTTTCTTGCGTTTCATTGTATATTTCTGTGGCTCCGCTTCACGTTATCCTCACCTCCCGTCGTCGCCCCTCGCAAAGCCCATCTCTCCTACTTCATTCGTCGTCATCCTCTTAACTAAATCCAGCCATTGTAATGGCATCTCATTTCAAGAGTGAGTGTTCACTCTTTCTCCGTCTCTCCGTCTCTCCGTCTCTCCGTCTCTCCGTCTCTCCGTCTCTCCGTCTCTCCGTCTCTCCGTCTCTCCGTCTCTCCGTCTCTCCGTCTCTCCGTCTCTCCGTCTCTCCGTCTCTCCGTCTCTCCGTCTCTCCGTCTCTCCGTCTCTCCGTCTCTCCGTCTCTCCGTCTCTCCGTCTCTCCGTCTCTCCGTCTCTCCGTCTCTCCGTCTCTCCGTCTCTCCGTCTCTCCGTCTCTCCGTCTCTCCGTCTCTCCGTCTCTCCGTCTCTCCGTCTCTCCGTCTCTCCGTCTCTCCGTCTCTCCGTCTCTCCGTCTCTCCGTCTCTCCGTCTCTCCGTCTCTCCGTCTCTCCGTCCCTCCGTCTCTCCGCTCCTCCCTCCCTGTACCCTATCTTCTTCCCTCCCTCCCTTCCTCCATACCACCTCCCTCTCTTCTCCCTCTCTTTTCCCTCCATTCTCTCAGCCTCCTCCCCCCTCCTGCTGAGAGAGAAAGATATGGCGGGAGTTGGGAGTGAAGGAAAAAGAGGAGGATAAAATGAGAGAGGGAGCACCACTTGTCGTATGTTTCCTGTTATATTTAGTGGCTACAGACACCACTTAGATGTCGTCCACACTCTAGGGCGAGAAGTCGGAGGCTTCCGGTCGCTTAAACAACCTGTTGTAGTTACTGGCTATTGTTGGTACGTTCTAGCCACAGCAATCAACAATCAGCATGTATACTGTACCCCTAGGTGAGGGGGTCAACATGTTGACGATTATTACCAGCATTCGTTTTCACAGCTGGCTGTGGGCCGCATGCTACGTTTGTTACAGGAGCAGGTCGTGATTTTTCCAACATTTTTCCAACGCACGGAATATAACATTCCCGACCGTGAAAATGACACACCGATAGGCGCATTGACAGTCACATGCACCGTGGCACACGCAATATTTACTACAGTTGATGATATAACGTATCCCTTTCATAGACGTTGATATTACGAGCTCCATTGTTTTTTCTGTCGCGATTTTCATAGAAATAGCAGAAAGTAGGCCTAGCGTGATAGTAGGGCTTACGTAGCACTATAACTGTAAAGCTACACACCATAATGCGGTATCCACTTTTATTTTACATTAAGCATACATAGCATCTTTAACAAAAACAGTGCCGGTATAATTTTATACTTAGGCAAACAATTTGAAACCCATCATGTTTGCAATACAAGCACGCACCCACGCACTAGGTTAATTATTATAAAATACTATTGTAGTGTTGCATCTACATGGGGTTTAGCAGCTACAAATTTGGACTGTAAGAACACACTGTGCTTATCGAAACTCTGACAATCTATGATTAGCCCACCCAACCAAAAGTGTGTTAATTATTAACTTTTAACTGTTTCACTCTGCTAGCGTTTAGCTGCCAGCAGCGTTAAGTAGCGTGCAACAGACGGATTGCAATAACACTACAGCAAGTCGCCTTCGTTTACACAAAACCACATTTCCAATGTTTCGCTCGATTTCCCGCGCCGGCGGTAATCCAACAGCGTATAAACACAACACTACGGCGCTCTAATCGGCGGTAGGCTAACTAGTGCTACCGCAGCGCCACAGGCGGGTATACTGGCGCCACAGTAGCGCCACTGGCGGTCGCAATTAACTGAGCTGAGGGCGGGGCTTCGAATCGACTAGTTCATATAGAGCAGCGTCGACACAGCGGTACCGGATAGCGTTAATCAAAAGCAATGAGTCGAACTCGGAAGATAATAGAAGAAGTTCGTTTGACAGAGCCTGCATCGATTATATGCCAGACGCCGGCGCACAAGAGAAATATCAGACGACACCAACGGCCAGCTGCGAGTCGGTCTCGAACGACTGCTACTAAGATACACCGTAGCAGTTACTAGCGGTATATACGTCTCGTGTCTCGTAGGACCAACATCAGCTGTCCTATCTGATGGTCCGGAGCAGATCTGCATCGGAGTAAATAATATACCATGTCCCATTATCGCCACATCATCTCGCTAAGTGGGCCTATTCCGTGACGCACAATCTGAGCAACGTTGTCAAGACGCAGAAGAAATATGTTCCGGATAATGGGCAGTGCTCGTGATCGCAGTGGGCGAATGACGCAATTCGTGTGATGTTACGAGCTTTTGACCTATCCGGAAAAGATAATAACTTTATAATTATATTTGGATAAGTAAATCAAGCACACTTACAACAATCATGGTGGGGGGAAATGCGTGTGTACACTCTACACCAGATCTGTTATACTTTAATAAGGTTTCCATTTGTCTCGGAAAATTATTCACCTATGATTTCGACGTAATGGACCCTGTGTCTTTCCCTTAGTTCTAGAAACATAAGGCAAGCCTCTTGCTAATAATCAGAGCATTGCTGCTTCCATAGAATCCTTAACTGTTCCGTTCCATCATTAACGTCATTAACGGATATAATCCGTGGATGATATCTATATAGTGATGTAGTTGGTTAACCACACCAACTATGCCGGTTACACTGTGAAAAATGGGATCCTGATTGCACAGATTAGCTAACAATCAACATACAGCTAAATTTAAGACACATACACACCATGGAGTTATCACCATCGCCACAATGGCTCGGTAATATTGATGAAAATCATTTCTTACATACTTTGCATTACTGTGAGCACGAAAGCGGGTATTTTGCCATTGCTTGCATGTAACGCCATCATCTATATAACTGCCGAGTGTGTCGCGGTCCACATTTATGGCAGACATTTTCCGCATCGCTGGGTCGACTGATGCTGTTAGTCTTTTGCGCATCGACCGAAATCGAACTGGTATAAATCGGTCGCGAAGGATTGTCCCGTTGCATATGTTCGACCTGGGCCAGCCAGGTTTTACATGGTCTCTCTGTCACGTCGCCCCGGTGTCACAAGAAATATGTCTCACACGAAACATCTTCTGCAGATGCGCTGTGTGTAGTGACGCCTGTATTAGTCCTAAACACCGGCTCGTCCACTCGGATTAATGAATACATGAAGCATGGATTTAGTAGGGACGTTGAGTGCACGGTCGGACGTCGGCAGACGTGGATTATTGGCTGTATCCGTCAGGCTTACGACGTTTCTAATGGGATTATTTGATAATTATCTCTATTTCTTGTGCACACCCAAAGAAACAAACGGACGGACGGACGGACGGACGGACGGACGGACGGACGGACGGACGGACGGACGGACGGACGGACGGACGGACGGACGGACGGACGGACGAACGGACGGACGGACGGACGGACGGACGGACGGACGGACGGACGGACGGACGGACGGACGGACGGACGGACGGACGGACGGACGGACGGACGGACGGACGGACGGACGGACGGACGGACGGACGGACGGACGGACGGACGGACGGACGGACGGACGGACGGACGGACGGACGGACGGACGGACGGACGGACGGACGGACGGACGGACGGACGGACGGACGGACGGACGGACGGACGGACGGACGGACGGACGGACGGACGGACGGACGGACGGACGGACGAACGAACGAACGAATGTAAGGAAGAATTATGGAATGAAAGAATGAACGAAAACTAGACGAACAAATGAACTAACAAACGAAAAGAGATAATTAAAGAAAGAATTAGCGACTGAACGGGTGGATGATGGCATTCGTATGTGTCCGTGTCTACAGCTACAATGTTAACTGGTTATAACGCGTTCAATAGACCTATAATCATCTGTGTTTATATTACGTCCTGCAGTGCTGCGTGTTCGCACTCTGATAAAGCGACGTGAATTACAACTATAATATGGAACATCACTTTTTTACAATTTGCACGAAGCATGCACTGAGGAAGTGTCAACGCGCATGCGCAAATGACAGTTTACGTAACATCTGTCCTGTCGACTGTAGCGGTCGTTGACACTCAATCTTTAACATATTAATTGTTCAGATACAATCTCGACGCGGGAGCGTGCTGCAGTTGACATACAATTAAAGCATTAAATCATACTTATTTTATCGTAAACTACAATAACACTGATTGCAAAATCTATGCCAGAAAGATAATTCAACTGCGGTTCTGCGTGCACTGATCTAAATTTGTGAGCCATTTCACTGCAATTTGTTTTTATAAAACACATGACACTGACAAACTCTTCAGTAGTAATGATTCGTACTTAGTCTGTCAATGCATCAGAGCACGACCAGACCGCAGGTATAATACACATGGCTGCTTAAAAAGCTGAATGAAAATAAATACATTATACGGCACACATTAATACTGTTCACCAACAAAAACGCGGAATTCATGAAAGTAAAAAACAGTACTCTTTTAAAGTTAGTATGCAAGTAAAAAGAAGTAAGAAAATTATAATTAATACATATCGCTATATTTATTAAATGCATCACCATTTGGTAGCTGGGAGTCCGATCGTCCAACGAGACAATGAACTAAAAATGTGACCAGTAAACATTAGAAACTCTGAAGAGCCTGTTTTGCAATCCGTCGAAGTTACTATATTATTTTATCATCAGTTATTATACCGTATTAATTAACTGATAGATTTACAGTTGAGCAGTATGTGTTCTGCTACGTACTCAGATTATACAAAATTAACGTGTCTAGTTTGATAGGTTATATATATCGAGGCACTTGGAATTTCCTGTTGGAGCGGAATGAAAAGTCAAAGTTGACGTTTTTGATACGAGATACCAATATATGCGCTCCCCGTTGCGAAATCTAAATAAAAAGACTTCCGGTTTTTGATCCTAGAATGTCTGATAGATCGCTACCATCGCTTCTGTATAGCACTAAAATGTAGTAATTTTCGCAATTAAATGTTTTAAACAGCAAATATAGATAAATGAGTAATATCTATGAGCAATTACTTCTTATTGTGTCATGCAATGCTGATACAAATAGATGTATGATGTTTATTAATATGAGTGGCTGAAAAAAACGAACTCAAGATTTAGAATACTGACGTTGTCGGAACCTGGATGAGAAAAATAACGTCTACAGCTGAGGACAATGTCTAGACACTGTCGCTAATTATAGTCGCAGTCTCATTGTTGAGCCGCCGTGGTTGTAATTAACTATTGCAGTGGTTTAAGACAAGGAACTTAGTTAATAAACAATAAACCGAATATTCAGTAACAATAAACCGAATATTCAGTATAATCAACGATGATCATGATTATTATGATTGTTTCGTTATCCTCTGGTTTATTTGGAACATTATTTTGAAGTATTATTTTATGGGAAGGGCGTGTCTGGGAATGACTACGTACATTTGTAAATATATATCGACAATCATTATGGTGAAGTATACAGCCCACTTGTATACAGCCCACTTGCATGCTAAAAGGTAACGGTGTATGCAATAGGTAACGGTGTATGCAATAGGTCAAGCATAGGAACAATTTCAGAACAGTTCCCCAAATGGCTAATCCCCCCACCTCGATATACCACTCGTTCAACGTGCAAGAACTGACGAGAACGTGTTCACATCCTTGCACGCCAGGGATCGCTGCTGCTGATTACATCTTCACCGGGCAGCAGTATTCCTGGCTGATCCATTTGCAAAACTCCGAAATTAAGCTCAACCAATGATATCGCCCACGAGGAGATTGTTTGCCTCCGATCATGTGATACTAATTTTAAGTAACTTGACCCACACACTACTGGTCACTACTCGAACCCACACAACCGTCCAGCTGCTCGCGCCATTGTTTTTTTTTTGTCTTCAAATCGGGGCGGGTATTTGCGCCTCCACAATTCGCCTATTAGATCCGCCAGGGCTACGTTTGCACGGCAAACAGCCCCGGCTTGCAAGGATGCGTTTACCGATCGTTCTGTTGTCGTGCATGTCCGCCCACTGAAGGGGGAAACACCCGGGGAGGAAAGGTCTGCCCTCGTGACGGCAGCCGGAAGTCAGCCTCCGTCGGGCTGACGTTGGTAGACAGGCGATGTGTCTTGTTCGGATAAAATTAGCGCTCGGGACAAAACATCGATACCTGTTTTGAAGCGTGGGTTTAGGACTGCGTGCACCACGCCCTTTGTGTCTCTCGCCGACGCATCTGTATCTCTTGACGGTCACCTTGATAATGCGGCCACCTCGCAATTAGGTTCACTTCACTAATCAGGTCACCCTTGCCCAATCTCGATGGTCACTTTAATAGTGGTTTGTTTCTAGGCAATGTTGGAAATCATACTTTCATTTGTGTGTCTTTATCACGTGTAATCGTTTGTTATATGTTTATGTTGAAAATGTCCACCAGATATTTTGGAAACATAACATTCATTAAAAATTACGGTCGCATCATATATATAAATTTTATTAGAATCCTGTCGTGCAGTACTGAAACATACAATGTTCACTATTATACAACACGATTACACAATAAATGCGATCACATCGTGAATATTTAATACTAACCGTCAAGCAATTATGAAATACGTGACATGTCTGTGAGACAAGCGACTGCGTTCACTGGTCGTGTGCTGCAGCTGGCCGTAGACATCTATGACGGTCGCGTTACGTAATACTTACGTCGCCGTCATTATGACTACGTCTCAGTGTACGGGCAGTAACTGAGCTGGTTGGTCGTTGGCTTATTGCTTCGGTTCGCAACTGTCACAACAACTTAATACGCACACATTCAGACGCGCACACTCACACACGCACACCCACACGCACTAACGCGCACAGGCGTATGCGCATTCAAACAAGAAAGCACGTGCGTACATACGAACTGACGAATGCATAACGACGCGCGCGCGCACGCATTCGCGGTCACACAAACACATGCAACAGTCACATACGCACGCGCGCGCGCGCACACACACACGCGCGCATCCACGCACACACATATACACGCACACGCACGCGCACGCGCACGCGCACGCGCACACGCACACGCACACGCACACGCACACGCACACGCACACGCACACGCACACGCACACACACACACACACACACACACACACACACACATACACACTGGTATTGTTATGCGTATTCGAAGAAAACTGCACAACTGTCGCCAGTAATTTGTAACACTTCTATAACGTATATATCTATATCAAAATTCAAGCTCGGTGTACATCGCTCACATATGTCCGCTTTACTGTCTCATTAATGAACCTTCTCCCTATACAGCAGCTTGTATTTTGCACACATAGACTAGGGAAGTAGGTCGCGTCCCGTCAATCTGCAGAATAAAATGCGGCATACGGCATATATATGAGCCTGTTTGCTAGACTGTCGCACTCTGTATGATTACATCAGATTCGGTGGTCTAGAAAGTTGATTCGTATCTTTCCGTCTGGCGTATCATTGACCGCTATGACGTATCACTGACCATGACCGATGGAACATTACTTGTATGTGCCCCGGTTTAGCCTCAGAGATGATACCATACACTGCGCAAGGTCGAGTATGACCCAATTGCTTGAATCGTCTTACATTTTAACGATTGCCTATTTAAGGAGATTGTGTGTTTTTAAGATGGAACCTTTGCAGCTGGAAGGAGGTAATCAATGTGGTAATTCGAATTTATGTTTGGTGATGGGGGAAAGGAAAAGTAGAAATGGATTGAAAGGGGTGCACGTTTTTATGTTGAGAGATTGCGTCGTAAAGAGAGTGCAGGGTTGGAGAGATCGTTGTGTCACTCGCCTACGGTTGTAGTGGGATATATCTACTGTCACGTGTCGCCCGGTGTAATGGTTGGATCTTCCCGTGTTGTAGCACCAATTCCCAAATCGTATAATGAGACCAGGACACACACACGTGTCGATACCTTGTTTAAAAATATGTATTGTGTTCAACAACAGCAGATACGATTTTGATTAAGACATCATCAAACAATAATATATTAAGACATTGGTATAGTTATTAAAATAATCACAAATAATCGTTTTCGGTGAAGAGACGTACAAGCACTAGAATAAGAAGAAACTGTATGTATTCATTCTTACGTAAGACCATTTCCAATAAGGCAACGTCTTCTTTGTCCATTCATTGTCTGGCACATGCTTTACGTGTTGTCATTGTGGTTAACATTGGCATCGGGAAGAATAAGATTTTGAACGGTAGGAGGTCAAGATGGCAATGGGAGACAGGCAAATATGGAGATCATTGTACTCCAAGGAACTCACTGGACATAAGCCGCCAAGACAAACTCTCTTGGGCAAACGATGCGTATACAAGCTCTTGTTGTGGTAATTACCTCGAAGGTAAATGTACCTTTCCACCTCAGGCGAACTGCACAAAATGTAATTACCTTCTACTCATGTTACAACAACGTTCTATATAAATCGTTATCATATTATAGTTGTTATTTAAAAAAATGTGCTGAATCTTTAGGGAAATATAAAGGGACTTAAAGGACACACAAAGTTAACTTTTACGTGGCATACACCTAATAGAGTTAATATAAAGTAACAATTTCCACATATACTCAATTTTTTAACGCCAGCGGTTTACCAGAAAAATATTTTTTAACACCCAGCCATCCAAATTCTATGCGCTACCCCATCTTAGACGAAGAATGACGTCACGACGGTGATCGAGGCGCTCTCCACGTAGATTCCCTGCATAGGGTTTGGCTGTTGTCATGAAATGGCTGCAACTCGGCAACGCGCGTAACATGCTGATGACGGTAAATATAAAGTTGTCTATTATTGTTATCGCTGAAATCATCCCATCAACTGATGATACATGTCTACATCAAAGCATTGCTCCTCAAAATGGACCGAGCAAAGTGCCAAAGAGTACGCCCGCAAATCACCATCGTGAATCCATTGCTTCAATACTACCGGTTGTTTAAACTATTATTGCAACCGTATGCCGAACACGAAGGCATAATTACTAAAGTTTACCATAGATTTAACCACAGATTTAGATATACGTCTATAAGCAGCTGCTAGATGTCACGCCAACTGAACGAACTGTCGAAGACTCGAAGTTGTTGACCCTTAACGACGTCGCCGGAAGCTGACCGAGATATAGAATGCCGCGCGCTGAATGGCCAAGCCAAATTAACCCTTCACCTATGGCGGCGTCCAGACCATCGTGGATTTCGTTAGAATTTTAGACTTTAAAGTCACATTCTGAGTAAACCGCTGACGTTAAAAAATTGAGTATATGTGGAAATTGTTACTTTGTATAAACTCTATTAGGTGTATGACACGAAGCCGTAGCCTTTTTTTGTCCTTTAAGTAATTATAATTGGATGTAACTGAAACTTAATGACGAAGTCAATACAATAAAATAAATTCAATTAGTTTGTTTGTACGTTCACATGGTTGATACGGCGTAACGCAAAGGTTGTGTTAATAAATATGTTATATAAATAAACAGCACAGCAATGGTATTAGGGTCAACATAAATCCGCAAGCTTGTGTAACGTTTGTGTTGTAACATACAGTATTGTAAATATCTACACTATAACACTAATATGCGGGTGTTGCAATAAATGAAACAAATTAGCTCAATTATTCTTACCACACGCGATGAGCAGTTTTTCAAGTAGTAATAGGCAATTACCATATGCACATAT
>OZ024854.1:6681126-6703626 GCA_964017155.1 Oasisia sp. SBJ-2009
TGTACATTTGGTAGCTCTGCAAAGTCACCGCTCAGTCTCTATCCTCTGGAACTTCCCTTTAAAAATAGAATACTTTGTGTACGGCGTTGTGAAACTTGAACCATCTCTAGTGTCGTTCCTTGTGGCCTAATAAATAGTAATATGAGTGTGTTTTGCTGTTCCGCAAGAAAACATTGTCCTCGCCTATTTGCATCTGTAATCAGCGTCATAACTGTCTCATTACTACGGCAAACCGAAAGTGTAATTAGTGCGGTGTTAGGTTGACATTACGCAGACGTCATCGTTCATGACGTCAGGAAAATAATCAGGTGTTCACCTAATGTCCTGTGATCTTGATCAATTACCGGTGATTCTGCTGGAAGCGTTATTTCATTCACTGCTTGACCCATTAACGAATATCGTAAATGCACCACGTGGATCAGGTTTATTCCTAGCCGGTTTTAAACAACGTGCACGTAAACCCAATCAGTTCTACCAAACGACAATTTTAAACACCATTATCGTGTTATGGCCTGATCTGTATTGCCAAGATACTTACGCACGTTGTACCGAAACGCTTTGGGTCTTGTATTAGGCGCAGACGGTCACCCGGTTAATTACAATCATCTTGCACAAACGCGCAAACGCACGCACGCACTCTCACACGCACACCACAGCAACAGCAGCGAACACACAATAAATCGATCACAGTAAATAACCACAGTTGTGGTGTGTATAGACAGATTATTGAGGCCAGTGGTCATTGAGGCCATTGATCATTGAGGCCAGTGGTCATTGAGGCCAGTCGTAATTGAGGCCAGTGGTCATTGAGGCCAGTCGTCATTGAGGCGAATGAATCTCAACACATCGGCGGAGTTACCGCTAATCCCCCCTCCAAGTTTGCATCTGAATAAGAGATGTACCCGATGAGTCACTCCGGACCTACATATAGAGCTAGTTCCAGTTGCTTCCAGTAACGTTCTACGTTTTTCTACGTTCTACGTTCTACGTTCTACGTTCTACGTTCTATATTCTACCTTCTACCTTCTACCTTCTACCTTCTAAGTTCTATTAACTAACTTGTATGTATATAATTATAGTGGCTGAAATGTCACGATTTTATTAGATCTCGACCAACTAGTCAGCCGACAGTTTTCAGGACATCATCGCC
Source organism: Oasisia sp. SBJ-2009 (assembly GCA_964017155.1). Taxonomy (NCBI): domain Eukaryota; kingdom Metazoa; phylum Annelida; class Polychaeta; order Sabellida; family Siboglinidae; genus Oasisia; species Oasisia sp. SBJ-2009. The sequence continues at coordinate 6,682,277 of OZ024854.1, forward strand.
ATGCCAACCTTTTTAACAGTAATTTATGTTTACATGTCATCGTGCGTATTGAAATAATCCCCGACCATTTTGTCCGTTTCCGCCAATTTATGTGGTAGCGGCTTCGCTGAGAAATCATGGCATTAGTTTCACCAGGATCGTTCAAGTGAGTGACGTCACAACAGGCAACTTACGTAGTTTTATGTATTTTCTACGCAAAAATGGCGCAAGAAGTTTGTTCTCCATTGTTCTGTGACGTCATTATTGCTTTCAAAGACAGCGCTTCAATCAAAACCAAACATCGCAAGTATCTCACAGAGTAGATGTCTTGGGAAGGTGAAATAAATGACACTGCATAAAATGGCTTTTTGATTTTTGCAAGAAACATCCATTGGCCGTGAATTTCAACGTGATGTGTCCCTAGAAAAAAATTCCAGTTAAATATACAGATACAAATATAAAATAGAAACAGAAACAGAAACAGCATTTCCGATTCACGATAGCTACTCAGTCCCGGATGTTGAGAGCATGGTTAACAAAATCTACCATGCCTGTCCGAGCGTTGATCATTATCGATGCATTTCAACGGCGACGTAATAGAAATCGACGATGCCATAAAATGTTGACGTGGATCAGTGTAAACAAGAGGCCGCCTTATCGCCAGCAGTCGCCACAGACGGCAACGTGATAGCACTCCGTTCACCCCAGGACGTCGGACATGTATCTCTGCAGGTAATGTAAACTGTTGACGCAGTTTGCAAAACCAACTCCACATTTTATTATTATTATTTCAGCCGTTAAGCCTCAGGTGGGCCATGTTTAATTCGGCCAGTTTGCACCCTTGCGCTGTTGACGGGGGCGCTGTCGTTGCGTCAGGGCAGAAGACGCGACTGTAGGAAGGAAAGTAACGGGGAAAAGTAACTGGCAAAACGTAACAGATTATTTACAGTATTTACATTAGTGTGTACATCTTAGAAGTAACATTGGAGTAACAAATACGAAAGTCAAATATGCATATGTTACACATACATGAATTCATAAAATTATAACATTAATATTAATAAATGTTTGGACAAATCGCTCATAACACAGACATTCTGATGAAAAATAGACAATTGCTGAGAATGCAACGAAAATGTTATAACGTTAAAAGAGTGTTTGATTGTGTGTGTTTGTTTGTTTGTTTGTTTGTGTGTGTGTGTGTGTGTGTGTGTGTGTGTGTGTGTGTGCGCGCGTGTGTGTGCGCGTGCGCGCGTGTGTGTGTGTGTGTGTGCGTGCTTGTGTGTGTGCGTGTGTGTGCGTGTGTGTGTTGTGGTGAATTAGGGACTTCCTCTCAGTTATATTTGTTCTTGTTACGCTAGTTATATTATTCTAGCAAAAAACGTACTAGTGCTATTTATCGGGTTATTGCTTACGACTACCAACGCATTCTCGCCGGCTGCATATAAACGGTCACATGTGGTCACTCGACTGTGGTCAGACGGCTGGCCAGAGGTCGACAAAACGGCGAACGTTGATCGTGAATTAAAATCGCATTCATCACGATCGCGCTGCCGCCAAGCAGCGGTCCAATTCGCTGACAGTGCGACGCTCCGCAGCGGTGCGATGCAATCTGCTTTCTCTTTAATTCAATATGTGTCAGCGCCAATCGCCGAGGGTTGACGGCCGCTGATAGCGCGGTCTGAATTATTCGCTAATAATTGCTGACCGGCGCGTGTCGATCTCAGTCGTCGTTCGCACAATGTTCTGCCCAAACTTTCATATGTTTTCGTGCGGCGTGCTTGTGAATGCTGTGGCATAGTTATACTGGCTGTTTTGTCATCGTTTGATTTGTAGCATAACATACCATACATGCATTTGAGAGACATAGTAATGTAAGTTTCAAGGCGATAAGTTAATTGAACGGATGCATTTTGTTTATGTTGAATAATTAAATGTATGTGTACGCCTGATATTGTATTAGGTGTCTTTTAAATTGAACCGTCACAAATGCGGTAAATTAATAGATGATGGTGATCCTGGCGAGTATTTCGCAAAACAACGCATATTTATATGTATTTTACTGACAACTAAAATATATGTAAATCAACAGACTTGTTAGAAACTAAAACGATAACATAAACCGTACAAAATAATCGTTAATAATGTTAGGTTTAAAAAAAACCTTCGAGAGTTATGGTTAATATGTTTTTTTTGTTTTCTAAAAGTGATCAGGTTTCTTCTTTACAGCTTCTTTGATTTATTTCTACTTCATCCTGTGGAGCCTTCCCACCAACGTATTAAAACTTCACCAATTATCTTTCTAAAATACCACGCAAAAGGTAAACTCATATGTTTCTAATATAGTTTTCCACATCGTTACAGTTTGTCAAACCGTGAATTCACCATATGGTATTGTTTGATAGCCAGTATAATTAATCATAATCCCATCATGCTAATGGAAAAATACCTCCCGTGGGAGCATTACATTACAAAATAAAGAAATTAATTGTTGCCTGGTTGTGTGACTATAACTGCCTCCAATTTAAGTAAGTAATATACGTAAATTAATCGTAGAATTTCAAAGCAACATTCGTCGTTAAATAGAGGTCATGTCTGTAATACAATATATCCCGGTTAATTCCCCAGGGTTATTTCCGGTTCCGGTCAGTCGTAATGGCGCCGACCTACGACACCGTTGATTGCTCGTGTCGTTGATGAATTTGTCTTTGGCTGAAAAAGTTGAACTATTTAAAGCGACGTTGCCTGCTCCATCACCCAGAACATTGGTTTGAAATTTGCAAACGAAAAGACGGTAGGTACACGGACCGACGGGTCGAAAGGAGGAAGAAGACGAGACAGGAACCAGAGGTGGCGACCACATCACGATTGGTTAACGAGGTTGTCTCGGCTCACAGACTGCATTACCGTCCTCCGCTACCTATCTGGTCGGTCGGCTGTCGCCTTAATGACTTTCTCTTTTTGAACACGGCAGCTGGCACCTATGTATTGCGAGTTGTCGCGATTATCAGGAAGATATCGACCAGATGCGATAGTCGTACATTTACGCGGCGGCAGGAAATGTTCTCCGAGGCGAACATCGCCGCTGAAAAGCCAGAGCCTATAGGGCAGCTGGTATCAGCAAAACATATCAATAAAATATTAATACATCAATTTAGATTGTCAACAGTGTTACATGTCGCCACAGTTAATTGGTCCTTCGCAAACGGCGTTATGTTTCATCCAAACAAGGTTCAGATTATTGAAATGGTTGACACAAACTACACTAAATGCTTACAGCAAATTTGTGTATTAATAGCTGATGTTATTTATTCTAGATAGTGCAGGTGCGTTTTATTTGTTTTGGTACTGTTATCTTTCCATGAGAAATAACTTTAATGTGTTCCATCGCAAACGACTTTAAGTTATGTAAATATAGCAACTTACACCCGGTATTACCGGTTTCCGCGCATAAATTTAATTGACAGTTTTATTATAGCGTTACAAAAATCATCAAACCTATTTTAGTAAGCTAAAGGTAGTAAGTTAAGACTATATTTATACAAGAAATATAGTTGCATCAATATCAAGGTGACCGTGAAATATACTGTGACCCCAAAACGAGACAATTAATGTATCGCTTTATTTCTCTTTCCCTTAGCACAAAGCAGTGGCAACCGACACCAAGGTTACTGCGATAGCAATTCTTCTATTAAGATAGTATGGCGATAACATCGCAACTGCTGCGACATTATCATGGAATGTCTGATAGCCACGAAATCTGAAGTCTCAAGCCACGGTGTATGGGTGGCGCCACTACACGGCGTTCGGAGCAGTTGAATCAAGACGGAATCCGTGAATGACGACACAGATTACGGAACATTGCAAGCTGACGGGAAAAAACTATTACAACCATTATTACTGCCATACAACCAGCCCCGTTGGTTTGCCAAGCTTGTATTGTTACCATCAGCAGTTCAATGTAGGACTATTTACTTCAAATACTAATTATGTTTGGATCGTATTAAAGAGAAAACATACACTGTAGAGGCGCATCGACAGTTCGATGCATTGTTACACCTCTGCCGTCTATCTACAGGTAACATGTTCGGCATAATCACAGTTTCCAAAATACTGTGCCTTTTTAGCAATCATGTCGTCGATGTGTTCGTTACGACGAATTGACGCGTCTCTAAAGTCACTGTGTGTTCGGTGTTGTTAGGCTTCGACTGTTCATTCAATACATCGTATACAATAAATACATAGAATTACAACCGGTGCAAAGGTAGGTTCTTATACAATGTCGTATCCAGTTAACACCCTTTCAATCGAACACATACTTCTGCGAGAATCATTCAACTACGCTACAATTACTGAACGAATTATATTCGTAGCAACTATCTACCATCGTATTTCACTTATGCACTTGAGAAACGCTCCCAAAAAGGTTCGCTTTCCGTAAAACGTACCCCCACCCCACGGCGTCCGGTCATACACGCCTGGCTGCACTGTATTCATTGTAAATGTTGCGACATTTTCAGAACGTTCGTAACACTTGCAGTGAACCTTTGAGTTATCTATTATCCATTTGAGTTATCTATTATCCACTTGAGTTATGTATTATATCACTTATCCTCGTGCGTGGAGAGGTACGTCACATGATAGGGTGAGAGCCACACGACGGATTCTCTTGCTGTGGTTGAGGACAAGGCTGTTCTCTCTAATTGTGCGCTTCTGTTTTCTCTTCGTGGAACCAGATAGAAGGAACTCACGATGTGTTGGCAGACACCGCTACGACAGAGCGACTGCAACCGTCAGCCTCGCACGCGGTCGCCAATGTTAGCGGCACAGCCATAACTCGCGTCGACATCTAACAAACCAATATTAGCTGGTGGTCCAGGTTGCTGGAAGTGATTCTGTGCTCGACCCGATCAAAATACACGAAAGTTCGTTATGATTCGAAATTAATGTGCATAGCTATAGAATATATTAAACACATTCACAATTAACAAAGACATCACACAGATCTAAGATACGGCAATGGAGTGCAATGAACACAATTTACTTCACTGACTGAGCACAGCGGTGCGCACATTAATGGGCGTTTTCGAAGTTAAGTTATTCTACAGCATTTAAAGTTGGCCTAGTCTGGTCACATTTGCATTCGTATCTTACCACATGCCACTAAAAGGCATGGCTTTTTGCAACACGTTGCTTCCGTCACGTTTAAGCAGAGCTGATATGCAAAATTAAGAAATTATAATGGCACAGCGCAATCGCTAATCGCGCAATAATAAAACCACAACACCGCAAAAACAAAACGGATGTGGTTTATTACGTATTAATTTCCTTTGCCTTTCGGTTAGTAATTTATCATCATCTTTGTAAATCATAGCGAATTGGATGTGTGTGTGTGTGTGTGTGTGTGCGTGCGTGCGCGTGCGTGCGCGTGCGTGCGCGTGCGCGTGCGCGTGCGCGTGCGCGTGCGTGCTTGCGTGTGTGCGTGTGTGCGTGTGTGCGTGTGTGCGTGTGTGCGTGTGTGCGTGTGTGCGTGTGTGCGTGTGTGCGTGTGTGCGTGTGTGCGTGTGTGCGTGTGTGCGTGTGTGCGTGTGTGCGTGTGTGCGTGTGTGCGTGTGTGCGTGTGTGCGTGTGTGCGTGTGTGCGTGTGTGCGTGTGTGCGTGCGTGTGTGCGTGTGTGCGTGTGTGCGTGTGTGCGTGTGTGCGTGTGTGCGTGTGTGCGTGTGTGCGTGTGTGCGTGTGTTCGTGTGTGCGTGTGTGGGTGTGTGGGTGTGTGCGGGTGTGCGTGTGTGCGTGTGTGCGTGTGTGCGTGTGTGCGTGTGTGCGTGTGTGCGTGTGTGCGTGTGTGCGTGTGTGCGTGTGTATGTTTGTGTGTGTGTGTGCGTACGTATGTGTGTGGGTGTGTGTATGTGCGTGTGTGTATATGTGTGTGTTTGTGCGTGTGTGTGTGGGTGTATGTGTGCGTTTGTGTGTACGTGTGTGGGGGGAGTTTAACGATAGTAGCTGTTCTCGCGACGTTTTTTTAAAGATGCATGTATGCATATAATGTTTGGTGGTGAGAGAAGTTATAACTTTTTAGCGCGGCATCCTATTTACACGAATGCTCTGGTCACTGCGCAGTTTATCTCCTGGCGAGTGAATATGCGATCATTTGCAATGTTACAAGTTGATTTCGCGGGCAAACAGGATTGTACGAAAACTATACTGCGATCTATTATATAGGTGTCGCTTCCTCACATTAAGTGAAATGTGGCATTTCTTAGTACCAAGTCAAGTGTTGGCAATGCACCATTTTCCACTGACTGGTCTGGTCACCTTTCTCAAAGGAATTCCTTTCCTTTCAAAGGAGTTCCATTTATGTTCAAAGGAAACTAAGAAAAACGCGTAGATACGGTAGCGATAATGCGTGCATGCGAGCACCGCATATTTCGAAACAAGTACGCCAGTGTTAGTCTGCGGAACGCAGTGAATTTGTTTGCCTACATCTACCATCAAAACCAAACATTCATAATGTGTACCAGCAAGCATATGTGTGCATTAACTGATAATAGGCACAATATTTAAACGTTAAATATAAATAATACTAATCTTTGAAAGTGTCACAAAACGCAATTGTCATTGTCATTTTGTGTTTCAAAACCTAACCATTTGCAATTGCTGTGCCGGTGGCTTACTAGAAGATCCCCGTTGAATACTTCGATTCAAGTTGCACGAAATGCGCCACTTTCACGGAAAAATCCTAACGTCACATGTTCCTACTGTCACCAATTCGCCGGTCGCCGAAATAGGAATGCTATGCTAATTTCGGACTCCCAGTTAAACCTCTTAAACATTTTGTTTGCATGTATATATATTCTCCGCTGCTGTTTGTGCCATTTTCCATAATATCACTACATATATATATATATATATATATGTATATATATATATATACATATATATATATATATATATATATATATATATATATATATATATATATATATATATATATATATATATATATATATATATATATATATATATATATATATATATATATATATATATATATATATATATATATATATATATATATATTACAAAATGTTTCTATCCACAGTGACATAGCCGGGGCAACACTTTACAACGTGAATTATAATCGTTATAAAGCTTTGAAGCTGTAACGCCCGCCCGCATGGTTATCATTATAATGGCATAACGTCATAACAATTGTTCATGCATAGAAAAGTGTAACTCAAACGAAGTGAATTTGAAAAACCAATAAATTAATTGGCGCATTCGTACATATGCCAGTCATATCTTGGAACAGTGTAGTGACTCACGGATAGAGCTTTGGATTCTCAACAAAGGGAACCCAGGTTTGAATCCTGTGCTGCACTATGAAACCTTGGGCAAGTGTTTTCACTCTGTATTGCTCCAGTTCACTCAGCTATATGAATGAATATATGGCCATAGACAGTGGTGGATATTTGAACGAGCAGCCTTCGCGCATTAATTGCGGAGAAGTCAAGATGGTGTTCGATTGAAAACGTCTGCCTGGAAGTACGGTGTAAAGCGCGTTGAGTAGTTCTCAGGACTTGATACAGGGCTATATATATATATATATATATATATATATATATATATATATATATATATATATATATATATATATATATATATATATATGTATATATGTATATGTGTATATGTGTATATGTGTATATGTATATATGTATATATATATATATATATATATATATATATATATATATATATATATATATATATATATGAACATACCATTACTTATCTTTATATACTGCGTTATAGCCGACATCACAGCTCGGCTCTGATTGGACAAGCTAAGAACAATAAGCTAGCCACGAGTAAGACGTCAGTCTACGGACATCGAAGTGTTTTGTTAATATAATCTTCCCTTCCACTTTGACAAAGCTTTTTATCATATGTTAACTATGACGGGAAAATTGTGATTGTAGATGTACATTTTTAATTTGTATTAAACTCTTTAGATGCATAACAAATATATAGACTTTTAATTATAATTGTTTCCTGTATTAAGATATTCACACCATTACCTGGGAAAATATAATGACACTTGCATATTTTAATAGTTATTCATGTCGCCAGAATAAATAATACTAAGTTAGTAATAAATGCCAAACAAGTGTACAACTTATACAATTAAGATAAACTTGTGATTTTTCAAACAAATCGACCAACAAAATATGTCAGTAATGTTCTATAATTATGGTGGCTCCTGTGATATCAACACTAAATCTCAATGGCATGGCATTACATTTATAGTTTGTTTACATTGGGTACTGGTTAAAATAATATATATATATATATATATATATATATATATATATATATATATATATATATATATATATATATATATATATATATATATATATATATATATGCATATGCATATGCATACTTGTACTATAATTATTATTTGTGAACATGCATACGTGTGTTAATTATAGTTATTGTATTCACTATGTTATTATTACTTTCCTGGGTTTCAAATGAACTTCTTGTTCTTGTAGTCCACCGTCTCCTAATTACCATAACAGGTCACCAACTCTCTCTCTCTCTCTCTCTCTCTCTCTCTCTCTCTCTCTCTCTCTCTCTCTCTCTCTCCCTCTCTCTCGCTTTCTCTCTTTTCCCTGTCGCTCTCGCTCTCGCTCTGTCTCGTTCTCTCTCGCTCTCTCTCTCTCAATATATATATCTTTCTGTGTCTTTCTCTCTCTCTCTCTCTCTCTCTCTCTCTCTCTCTCTCTCTCTCTTTCATTCTCTCTCTCTTTTTCATTCTCTCTCTCTGTATCTCTGTGTCTCTCTGTGTTTCTCTGTGTTTCTCTGTGTTTCTCTGTGTTTCTCTGTGTTTCTCTGTGTTTCTCTGTGTTTCTCTGTGTTTCTCTGTGTTTCTCTGTGTTTCTCTGTGTTTCTCTGTGTTTCTCTGTGTTTCTCTGTGTTTCTCTGTGTTTCTCTGTGTTTCTCTGTGTTTCTCTGTGTTTCTCTGTGTTTCTCTGTGTTTCTCTGTGTTTCTCTGTCTCTGTCTCTGTCTCTGTCTCTGTCTCTGTCTCTGTCTCTGTCTCTGTCTCTGTCTCTGTCTCTGTCTCTGTCTCTGTCTCTGTCTCTGTCTCTGTCTCTGTCTCTGTCTCTGTCTCTGTCTCTGTCTCTGTCTCTGTCTCTGTCTCTGTCTCTGTCTCTGTCTCTGTCTCTGTCTCTGTCTCTGTCTCTGTCTCTGTCTCTGTCTCTGTCTCTGTCTCTGTCTCTGTCTCTGTCTCTGTCTCTGTCTCTGTCTCTGTCTCTGTCTCTGTCTCTGTCTCTGTCTCTGTCTCTGTCTCTGTCTCTGTCTCTGTCTCTGTCTCTGTCTCTGTCTCTGTCTCTGTCTCTGTCTCTGTCTCTGTCTCTGTCTCTGTCTCTGTCTCTGTCTCTGTCTCTGTCTCTGTCTCTGTCTCTGTCTCTGTCTCTGTCTCTGTCTCTGTCTCTGTCTCTGTCTCTGTCTCTGTCTCTGTCTCTGTCTCTGTCTCTGTCTCTGTCTCTGTCTCTGTCTCTGTCTCTGTCTCTGTCTCTGTCTCTGTCTCTGTCTCTGTCTCTGTCTCTGTCTCTGTCTCTGTCTCTGTCTCTGTCTCTGTCTCTGTCTCTGTCTCTGTCTCTGTCTCTGTCTCTGTCTCTGTCTCTGTCTCTGTCTCTGTCTCTGTCTCTGTCTCTGTCTCTGTCTCTGTCTCTGTCTCTGTCTCGTCTCTGTCTCTGTCTCTGTCTCTGTCTCTGTCTCTGTCTCTGTCTCTGTCTCTGTCTCTGTCTCTGTCTCTGTCTCTGTCTCTGTCTCTGTCTCTGTCTCTGTCTCTGTCTCTGTCTCTGTCTCTGTCTCTGTCTCTGTCTCTGTCTCTGTCTCTGTCTCTGTCTCTGTCTCTGTCTCTGTCTCTGTCTCTGTCTCTGTCTCTGTCTCTGTCTCTGTCTCTGTCTCTGTCTCTGTCTCTGTCTCTGTCTCTGTCTCTGTCTCTGTCTCTGTCTCTGTCTCTGTCTCTGTCTCTGTCTCTGTCTCTGTCTCTGTCTCTGTCTCTGTCTCTGTCTCTGTCTCTGTCTCTGTCTCTGTCTCTGTCTCTGTCTCTGTCTCTGTCTCTGTCTCTGTCTCTGTCTCTGTCTCTGTCTCTGTCTCTGTCTCTGTCTCTGTCTCTGTCTCTGTCTCTGTCTCTGTCTCTGTCTCTGTCTCTGTCTCTGTCTCTGTCTCTGTCTCTGTCTCTGTCTCTGTCTCTGTCTCTGTCTCTGTCTCTGTCTCTGTCTCTGTCTCTGTCTCTGTCTCTGTCTCTGTCTCTGTCTCTGTCTCTGTCTCTGTCTCTGTCTCTGTCTCTGTCTCTGTCTCTGTCTCTGTCTCTGTCTCTGTCTGTGTCTGTGTCTGTCTGTCTGTCTGTCTGTCTGTCTCTCTCTCTCTCTCTCTCTCTCTCTCTCCACTCATTGACGCAGCCACCAGAACGCCGAAGCAGGCATTCAGACAGCAGCCTTGATGTATTGATCTTGTCCCTCCTGGCGTCTTCACACATATCTGGCCAGTGCGTTGGGCGCTGGTGACATCAACACGGACTGTCAACTCATTGTCTCTCGCCATCCATTCACAGAACTCGAGTGACCGCATCACGGAGTTGGCCAATGTATCACTGGTCCGTACATGCCGTGTCAGTGCTGCACTAGGCGATACGTATCGTGTAGCTGGCCAGACTACAGAACAGGACCCAATGTGATGTTCTACTTACGTTGGAGAGGATTTGTGTCGCACCTAACAGACACTGTCATGTGATTACCAATATAAAATACGATTCGTCAATAATATGACGTTAAATGATATTAGACATGTGAAGTGACCTAATGCAGTAACACGGTTTAATAAGTGTGTAATTCGTTTTTGCATGTAGATAAAAAAAGGTTCAACAAGGTGAATTAGCGGCCAGAAAATACTTGTCATATGTTATTGATTTTTGCGGGCCCTTCTGGACAGACGAGTTTGTAAACTGTGCCTTTTCGTCACGCTATATGGCAGTTAATGTGTGCTCCTTTTGACCAAGATACTAAATCTGTCTTCGCAGGCTAATCAACTCTAATAATGAAATGACCTAATAACAGTCTGCATGCAGCAGTATGCATGTGAAATATACACACGCCGCATTTTGTGTAAAGGAGACTTTTAATAATATAGGTAGCGTACAATGTTTACAGTTGTAAACACGTACATTGTAAACATGCACATTGGGTTTCCGTTTGATAAACAAAAAAGAATAACCGTTCCGTATAGCATACGGTGGACTGTACCACTGTTGTAGCAGCAATGTATAATGATAATAATTATTATACATATAACTGTACATTGCGCCAAAGGCGCTTATAATACAACAATTTTAAAAAACATTTGCATCTTTCCGATTTCTTTGTAAAAAAATCAAGACTTTCTCCACGCTGCTCATTTAATTACTGAAATAATCCCTACATACAGCTGTCTTAGATGAGAAGAATAGTATTTGTTTCATGTTTCTTCTCAATTATATCAGACACGTAACATGGTTAAGACGTTACGTTTTAAGACGCCTTATAAATGGCGGTTTTGTGGTGAGTTCATTGATTAAATGAAGAAACGAAACGACACGTGTGCGTGTACACTGTGTGTAACATACGTGCGTGTACAGTGTACACTGTGTGTAACACACCAATTATAGATGCACGATGCTACTGAGTTGTCTTTTAGCAGATCTGTCGACTGCGGGTGCGATTGGTTCCTTTGTACCAACCCCGCTGATGCAAGATGAATCCGCTTGGGCGAACATATCTCAGTACTGCATTTAGACGTTGTTTAGAGGATAGCAGTGGAGGCGTAGTTGTTGGTCTCAGGGCGAGGCTGTTGCAAGTTGGGAATCTCAGGGAGGATTTGCAGTTGAAAGTATGAAGAGTGATGCTGTTTGGATGTGTGGTGCCTGCAATTGCTGGTCGAAACACGCAACCACCGAAATAGACGAACAACGGTCCTGATTACCGGACCTTCTCAACGTTACGACAGCGTGGAGCTCGTTGATATGAACAGTGGCAACCGTTACATTTTTACATACGCATACTTCATGCAACGCTAAAGACAGCATTTTATAACAATACTTGAACAACGTTAAGAAAATGTGGTAATTGTCGTTGATACATTTGGAACCAACAGGACGACGTTGTACATACAAACCCCTACGCTTTCTATATGTAGATTTTACAAAAGTGTGCGTATGGGTTGCACGCCTTGTCCGAGCGGATTGCAGCTAAATGTCAATGTCTTAGCAGCTGTGGTTTTGCAATGAAATGATACCTTCTCGTTAGAGTTGGAACAGGACATCTTAACCGATTGGACTGGTGAAATCCAGATACGTAGTCAGAGCATAGATTATCGTAACAGACGCCCTGGGAAACGTTCTATGCAATCCAGACATTTGTGACATTACGTCATAATATCTGCGTAAAATTGGACTTTCAGAACTTTGCGCACGTATGAACCCTGGCTCCAGCAAATTATCTTGAAACACAGAAGTAACTAACGATGTCCCTTTAACAGGATATATGTAGCCTACCAATCATATGCCAAAATAGTTAACAGATTTGATGAAATATTAAAACAAGCTGTCTTTCACAGAAGCGTTTATGAGTTGGCATCCTCCGATGCCTATCATACAACACGCAAATGGCGTCATTTCCTGTATCACTTCCGTGTATCTAGGCATGTCATAGCGAGGCGTCGAATCCAGCTTTTTGCAACTTCCAATGTGCTCATATCGTCGTTGATGTTTTGAGAATCAATCCTATCGGTCGTTCCTTCGCGTGAGCTAAAGAGTTTTTCTGCGTTGCCATCTGTGTGCGGTTTATGGAGACGAGACGTGGCTTCCTGGAAAGCGGCTCGCACAAAGGAGACGCGATTGTCATGTCCCATTGTAAACGGGACCAGCTGACAGACGGACGACAGGTTGTGATGTGGATCTTGATGCGTTCTTTGTCGTACTTATATACACACCTGTATATAACTACTTTTATATGATGTCGGATATCTTTTTACCGTTATTAATATCGAGTTCAAAAACATCTGTTGCTCTGTCAACAGACGTCGTGACTCGTGGGACAGGCCATGCTAACATGTCCGCTCGGTCGTCGGTTTATTCGTTTGATTCGTCTCACATTAGACCGTAAGACGAAATATTTTGCCAGAACCCTGGTATGCCAACATGTGTTCGGTGACTGTGATTGTTTTAGTGTGGTTTGGTTATAATTAGACATACCAAAGATATGAAGCTATACAAGCATTAGTTAGCTATTTCATAGCCACTCTTCGTCAAACGAGTGCACATTTATTGTATATGTTATCTCTAATATTGACCATCTTTGCGAGTAGACTTTATATTTCGGGGCACATTTTGTCATTTTGCTACACAGCAGTTCCTTAGTTAGGATCATCCGTTCACACACACGCACCCATGCACACACACGCGCGCGTGCGCACGCACACAGCATTGCTAGGTAGTCTGCTACACCGGTGAATTAGTCGAGACAATTAGTAAAGTTATTCAACGAAAACTCCAGAATACCGAGCTGTATTACTTCAATTGACATTACATTGAAACTAATACACAACAATTGTGAACCTTAAATGAACCGAGTAAACCGACAACAATGCATGTTTAGTAGATTAATACAAAAAGTGGAAATATGCTGGGAATATAAATCAAGTGATATTTAATATTTGTGAGGTTTGATTCCTTCAGCTTTCTCTCTTTCTCCCTGCCTCTCTCTCGAATGAGATGCAGTTCCATTCACACGACGGCGTATTTTCACTCAAATGCACAGAAGACGCCCTCTTACGTTAATGGAATTTCGAGAATGTACAATATTTACGCATTGGTTGCACTGCGACTGAACGCCTCCCTGATAAGTTGATTTCGTGTTACCCGGAACAGTTATGCCCGTGGGTGGAGTGTAGAACGCTTTAATGTGTCCTATGAGCAAGATAAGCGATATACAAAAAGCCGAGAATCGCCTGCGACGTGCGCTGTGCTGGGCCGTCAGAGGCAGCCGCGGCAAAGTGCTCCTAATGCGGCGAAGACATCGGCCGTGCACACACGGGCCACATTTAGGAGAGAATTCGACGGTTTATGCGGGCAACGAAGAGAATGTAATGCTTGATTGTTGCCCAGAGATGGCGCCGGTAACTGTGTCGCGCGAATCATCTACGTCTGGGTTTTTATTAGTTTATTCTAAGTAAATGATGACTCTCCTTAGAGCTGTTGTGATGGTTTACGAGTACTGTCTGTGTGGCTGGTTGTGTTTAATGGACCCTTTTCGACTGGACTGTCTTCCATGTTGAAATAACTGTTCCTGCTTCATTTTATTTCCCATTTATATCGTGCGCCTTGTTTCCATGTCTTATCTTCGTGATAGTTGAACTATTTAGAAGTACTTCCCTAAGTTAAAAACGTTATTCTAAAAGCGTATAATGTCGCATCCCATCCACCCATGCCCGATCAACATTCGTCGTGACATATTCCCACTGGTTAGACGACGATGAATGAGGACGTCATGACAAATATCTCATAGATACATACTGCATACATGCATATAAATGTATTGATTATATAATATCGACTAAGCTACATGCGCATGTATGTAAGTATATGTGTGGCTGCATATACCTCTTATAGGCCTATATATTCTGTCCTTGCAAAAACAGAGCTCTCTCTCTATAATATATATATACATATATATTATATATATAAACTGTATATATATATATATATATATAATATATTATATATATATACAGGTTGTTTTTGCATGGAGCTATAATGTATACTATATGCATGCACACATAGCTTAATAAATATTATAGTTGCACAGCATTTATGTGGGACAATAACAATTATACACCAGTTCTAAATGTCTCAGGTCTTCGTGGTAGCCAACCCGAGTATGTGCATTATATTTTGTCTGTCTGTTCAGTTGTAGTAGTTGTCGCCGATGACCATGAGTACAACCTCGTGCGCGACCTGATGCGGAACTACGACATGAGGATCCGGCCGTCGAGGAACTCGTCCGAGTCTCTCAACGTTACGTTTGGTCTCGCCCTCGCCCAGATCATCGACGTGGTAAGTCGACACTCTCGTCCTTCTCTGTCACCTTTTGCGGGTTCTCTAGTTTCGCCGGGCTCCAACAGATTTCGTCACTGTGTTCGTTACTGTGATGTGTATAGCTTCATATGACGTGCCCCATCCTGATAGCTGCAGTGGCCTGCTTCATGTGGCTCTGGTGTGTAATTTCTACATGACACTCTTCCGTGATTTCCAAGGGGTAATTCGTCTCCTCGCGTCCACCTATTATAACGAAGAGACTTAGGTCTACGCCATATAAACACGCACAAGTCGTAGTTCTGTTATAATTCATGTTCATACATTAAGCAAATGCAAGCGCGCATATGCGAATAACATCAACGTGGCAACGCAGATTGCAACTGTATAATTCTACGCGATAAAAACAATTAATTACATGTAAGATATCCATTAATATTTAATCTAATCATTGTACAGTGACACAAAGTATACTGTCACTGTTGCTGAGCTTTACTAGACACGTCCCACCACTCTCTCTCTCTATGAATCAGGCATCCAAGTAAGCTAAAATGCCTTAATTTTCATGTGATCTGTCCAGATCTAAATGATACCGTAGCCCTATTGCACGGCGCGCCAACCTATCGTGCTGGGACACAAATAACGCTATGATATACCGTTCTGCCTCATTTAATAACGTTGTGTTTCTGTCTACGCGACATATATTATTCCAGATGTAAGCTGTTCTTGCAACTAACGAAGAACGGTGCTGTTACGCCGTTACATACACATGGGCCTGCCACCTACTGCGGCAGATCATTCTTCGTTCATCGTTGCACGACACAAACCATAAGCATTATCGGCGCCGAGTGACGCGAGCGCATTAACAGACTGCTACATAAAATAGTCATCGACTGTTAAGCACAAGTGCCTGCGATAATCTTCGCCGAGTGATGTAACGAATTCACAAGTGCACTTCGTTGAAATCTAACGTAGCCCGACCGGCCGCTAAGACAGCGCCGTCTGGTGCAACGTGCGTTAATGATTAACTCCGCCGAGTGATGTTTGCGGTTATCGCATTCTTTTATGTTAGCACAAGTCCTGGGCGAGTCCAGGGACAGGCGTTCGCTTTCCGTTCCACACAACAGTCGTTCGTTCTTCGACCGCCTTGTCAAGGTGTAGACATAGCGTCGCCTACAACAACCTTATTTATCTGGAGAAGAAATCGACCTGTTTAATATAATATATTGTCTATTCGTTGACGATATCACGCTTCTTAACGTAACTCACGCGTTCATGATTGGGCCATTTGGTCTTGCGACTGAGTAAGCGCCAGCAGCCCTGGTTTAATGACAAAAATATACATGTTTAATAAACAAATTCGCTAACGAATTCGCATTCCATACCACCGCAAACCCAATCCGTCTTGTTCGCCTTGTCAATCCGCGTAGACATTCTGTCTCCAATAAACTCCTTCAACTCGGTTTTTATGCGAAGAAATTGGCATTTTTAATAGATTCGCTAACGAAATCAGACTCAGCAAACGCGGAGTGTCAATTCACTCTTGCGTTACCGCCTCACAGTGAGCGTTCAGTGATCATCCAGTGCGCTTCGCAGAGTCGGCAATTAAACATGCGTTTGCTTTAACGAATTCACGATCCCCGGGTATAAAATGGCCGTTCAGCCGGCATGAGCGTCTCAGAGGGCATATGCTAATGATGATGTTCGCCTCGTGACGTGATGAAGACGACAGCGAGCTCGCTGAGTCTAATCGGTCTGATGCTGTTTGTCAGGTTGTTTGCTCGCGCGTTGCTGCACACTCGGAGCATTATTGCACTGACACTTCAGGTCCCGACGACAGTTGATTTCCCCGCTCTACGCTGGCGGTCAGGTTGACCTTTTGCCTGATTGTAAGAAGTATCACTATTTGAAATGTCATTACGTCCACTGGTTCTGTTTTGCCAATGGACTGGACAAGTGCTGTCAACATCGCAGCAGGCACTGGCATGGTTTGAACCAAATCGCCGGCATAACATTCTTCAAAGCAGCTGTAATAGTTTACTGCCAATGGTCGGACATTTAAAATGTCCTAACTTAAATAACTGTAAACAATTATCATTTGGTAAAACATAACTGCCATCGGCTAACGTGCGAACATATAGACACTACTTTCGGAAGTCTGCCCGAGTCGGCATGCCGTGACTACGTGAATAGCATCACGTTAATTTGAACATGTCACTTGCACTGTCGTAAGGGTCTTTGTTACAATCTGATTGATTACAACTTTGAATGGGGTTCGATGTAAACCGGATTGGGACTACGGTTACATGTTAAGATAGACGCAGGATTAATTATCCGCCACTGCTCAGATGTTTCTGATCGACACGTTGCGATTTACCCGCGCGGTTGTAACAAATGGCGGCCGGTGGCGCCTCGGTCGTCGATCAGGCGATATCGAAGAAGCGGAATCTCGGAGGTGCCGGCGAGGAATTACGGCACTGTACGCTATTGTCCCGCTAAGTGATTCCCATCGCCGGTGCATATCGAATGCTCGTGAATTATACATGTCGGTGACAGGCGAGAGGGTCTGTCGTAACTGCTTCGCTGAGCACCGAGTCCAAGGCTGCGACAGCGACATCCTGTTGCTTCGCGGAGTGATTGGTGTCGCGTAAACAATCGCCGCGCTAAAGTCTCTCAGTGGTGTTTTGTGAGCAACGGTTAAAGGGCAAAGTCTGGTGGCTTCTATTACGCACCCACGGCGTGTGTGTCTTCAACGTGTGCTAACGCCTATTTCAAAGAGTATGTCGTTTGTAAAACAAACTAATAATCTGTATTTTTAACATAAGAGCAACGCAAAAGGTGATACACTAAATATTATGTCAAAACGGGGTACGTTGAGGAAAACAAGGAACAAACTGGGAATCATGGGATTGAAGAGTTGATAACATAAGAATTAACGAACTGAAAATGGAGGTTGAAGTGAAGGATAGTTTTGAGAAGACACTGGTGAGGATTAGGCTGAAATGGGGTGGTCATCATGTCGAAAGAAAGGGAGATAATAAATTGACAAAGGAGAGTAGATCCCTAGAAAGTGGATGGGAAAGGGAGGTGAGGAAAGCCGAGAATGCGATGGGAGGACTGCGTTTAGAGACATCTCAAAATAGTGGGAAGAGAATCGATAACAACAGCAAAAGATAGGAGTTGGAGACTGTTGATAGAGAACGCAGAGTGAGAAAAGTGAGGAGTGGGAAGAAAAGATTAAAGTAACCATGGCCAACCTCACCCCTGACGACAGGGAGAACAAAATGAGAACAACGTATTTGTATACCCCTATGAATTATCTGCACAGGTACAACCACTGATTTATATCGCACTTCATATATATATATATATATATATATATATATATATATATATATATATATATATATATATATATATATATATATATATATATATATATATGTATATAATATATATATATATATATATATATATATTATATACATATATATATATATATATATATATATATATATATATATATGTATATAATATATATATATACATATATGTATATATATATATATTATATATATATATATATATTATATACATATATATATATATATATATATATATATATATATATATATTTATATATATATATATATTATATACATATATATATATATATATATATATATATATATATATATATATATATATGTATATATATATATATATATATATGTATGTTTGTGTGTGTATGTGTGTGTGTGTGTGTGTGTGTGTGTGTGTGTGTGTGTGTGTGTGTGTGTGTGTGTGTGTGTGTGTGTGTGTGTGTGTGTGTGTGTGAAGTGCGTGCGATTACTTGAAGCCATTGTCCGCCATCTTGCTTTCCAAAACTCGTCGATAATAAAGGTCAGAGGACTATTTGATTACTCTTTATATTTGTAACGTAAATGCCTACGTCATGTCTGGCGGCACTCGATCGTATGGTGATAAGCGAGTAACGTTGATGAAATGCTATGGCGACACTGTCATTATACGTAACAATAGCGAAAGAAATATGGCAGCTGTGCTTCACATCAAATATTACTCTTCCAATCCATATATCAGTGTAGGACCTACAACACGTAATAATCGAAGATTACCTAATAGTACACTCTTATTTATTACAGGGTACTATAGTATAAATACACCTTACTTCTGTAATAACCAGTAATTTATATTGACTTGCAGTACATGACAATATAAAAAAAATTCTAGCAATTAAATATTTGTTCACAGTGCACCTTTAGGTCTATAATGTACAAATAAAATCATGAAATGTGGATTTTGTTGCAATACTGGAACGTAAAAATCCACCATTTTAATCCATTAATTGATCAATTCTTTAACTTCGCATTACCTTGAACTGACATATTGATACTGAACTTGGGAAGATCATAAAAACGGTTTTGCAAACAAAAACTACACAGTGACAGGTACCGGTAAATTGTTATATGCTTTGAATATAATTGACAAAATCGTAAGATGTACTAGGTTTTGAAACAGTAGTACTCTACATGCATACAATAGCATACTAGAGTGACGACATCTCTCAACACCACATGTCCAATTTTGATAACCTTGGTGTACGATTATAATACAGTGTACGTTGATGGTATATGTAGTTACTGAAACTTATTATTGGTAAGAAGAATGAATAATATAAAGTAACTAAGCTTTTGGTTCTTATGACTTGATTTGTGTTATACATCACGCCACCTATTTTGGACAGCTCGGTTGCATGTGATATTTCTAAGTAAGGGTTTCATAATGTAGACTTCAAGCAATGTTTCGTATTGATTCTAGTAATTGTGTTAATTGTATTAACGTCAATCTTTATCTTGCGATTCTTGAGGTGAGACTGAACGGGGGGGGGGGGGATTGACGCAGTTGAAAGTCTCAATTGGTGCAAATTGTAAGGTTTTTGGTGATCCTCAACATCTTTACGGGATACCCCAATTGATAGAAAAATATGGAGTTTATTAAGACGCCGAAACCCCTTTTTAATATTGTGGATGAAAGGCAAATATGTTTTGCGCTATATTAACTATATTTCCCACGCACACTCTGTGCTACGGAAGGAAACGTTCTAATACGCTACACTCAGTGTTTCGTAGAAACGTCGTCTAGCTGGCACCGATTCAGTTTACCTGTACTTAAAATTTAATCCATCATTTATCTGCAAGGAATATAGGGAACTAATGGTGTTGTCAGATGTATCTGAAACTTATCTTTAGTTGATCGTTTTAGCGGTACGAAAGCATCACAACTGCTCTCAAATGCTCGTTTTGATCGTAGCAAATATGCCCTGACGTATGTTGCTCACTTCTGTGCAACATACGTCACACAACACACGTGACCCACAACCAATCATCACATACGAATGCATTTATTTAAGGTAAAACAACGTCACGACACCAACTATTTTACGCGCATACGAAAGTGTCCCTTCGTGAAGATTCGCATTGTGTTCCGCAAAACTTTCACGTAAACGCTACACGCTCGGCTTGGTACTAGAAGCCAATTTCGCCGCCACCGACTGAGCCGGGCTGGCACACGGCGACAATGCCATTGATCACGGACGTGTGTAGTAAACCAGTCGCTGGTCTGACCAGCGGCGAACCGAGACGCGATAAATCGGGTTAAAAAGATATGTGCAGTCTAATGGCCGTCGTTGCCGGGGTTTGGCGTGCGATCTCCGGGTCGATTCGCGACGACGACGTATCCGAGTTTGGCGTGACGCGCATGCGCAAACATCGTCGGAAATGAACGCACGCGCAAGGGTTGTCAACCGTTTAGGATGGCATGTCTAATAATGGCTGATGATGAGAATCAAATCACATAAAGTAGTAGATGTGTGATTGTTTTGTCGTGAAGCCGACGCGTCTGACCTTCTGGACATCGTCGTACGGAGCGGCAGACGCGAGTGTGAAGATGACAAGATAATGGAACGGGTGGTGATTGCGTTACGCGCGGACACAGGGAAATGTCTCCGATGAAAGGTTATCTGAACGGCCACAATAACCACTGAAGAATCGATACCGGGCGAGTTATGCTGAGAGATAATTGTGCGTTGGAGAGGCGCGGTTATTTGTTGATAAACGACAAATATTTTGACATACGACCGAACAGAAGTTGCCAGCGACTGCGGCTGACATGTCACGAATTCACAACGAGGGCGTTGAAAGCACAGGA
>OZ024854.1:6708626-6816126 GCA_964017155.1 Oasisia sp. SBJ-2009
ATTTACACCGCGCGCAGACATTGCCACCGCCGCCAGAACCACAATAGTCCGGCCCATTTCTGACCACTGTTAATGGACGGAGGTCACTTCATAAGCGCAACTGTCGGCTTTATTAATACTGTTCCCCGCAAACGACCATTCTTTCGCAAATTTACAGCAATTTCCTGGTCCACAAAGTGGCAGTTAAAGGCTAAATCCGGGGAAGGGTTTCCCAACTTAAGGACTAATAAGGTAAGCTGGTTTATGAGATGTTTAGAATGTGTTGCATAGCAACAGCGTCGCCGTCCTGTATCTAGGAATGGAGGTGACTAGACCAGCCTGGTACATCAAATTTCGTGTACATTTGTGGACCAAGGCAAACGTAGTGGCGTGGGGCTGGTCGTCGTGAACCAACAGAAGGAATATGTGTTCTGAGCTAACATACATCGAAGTTGAAATCCGAATCAGGTGCAGTCTTCATTAGGGGCCTATTGGTCAACTACTTCAAGATGTTCATAACTATCGTATCTTCGAAACACAATCTCTTATTATTGTAATTGAACATTGTCTTTGAGAACAGTGTCAAAGTTGGACAGTTGGGAAATGTTATGGAAGGCTTACTATGTCTTGGCCAGTAAGATATGTCAGCTAATATAATATCATTTAGTCTCTAATCCAACACGTTGGGGCGCGCGCACGTGTGTGTGTTTGCGTGAGCAGGTGTGTTTGGTGTTCATGTGTGTGTGTGTGTGTGTGTGTGTGTGTGTGTGTGTGTGTGTGTGTGTGTGTGTGTGTGTGTGTGTGTGTGTGTGTGTGTGTTCGTGTGTGTTCGTGTGCGTGTGTGTCTGTTTGTGTGTGCGTGCGTGCGTGCATAATTGACCGAGTTAGTGCGTGCGCGTGCGCCTGCATACGCTCGTGCGTGCGTGCGCGCCCGCGTATATTTGATGTGTATGTGTGAGTATGTGTGTGTTGGTGAATATGTGTGGGGTGAATGTGAGCACATCTATGTGTGTGGTGTACACATGGTGTGTGTGGTGTTTGTGCGTGCGTGAGTGCGTGCGTACGTGCTTACGTGCATCCCTGACACAAAACTGTATATCCGTACACCGAACACGCGTTTGTGTTTCAGGACGAGAAGAACCAGATCATCACGACGAACTGTTGGCTCAATCAGGTAAGTACACAAAAGACTCCGGTGCGTGAGCGAGGACATTGATCTCTGCCGTTCTGACATTTGATTCCACTAGACGCATGATCTTATTCACTACGTTACCAGCGTAATTTAATCGTGCGCAATGCGTTACTAGAATAAGGTAATCAGCTATTCACTATCTTAACACTAACAATACACTCTTGTTTACCGGAAATAGAATAGGGAATTGATTTTATCTAGAGCTGGCCGACAAACCTGCTTTCGTAGTTTAGATAACACAACGCTATTTACCCGAGTATAATTACCGAACAGAATATGTTACGTATAATTGTAATTGTCAACATGTTAGTGTTTTTCCTTAACATTTACGTGGTTTACATAATCTCACGGCCGATTGCAACACACTGCCAATTAGCAAACGCCGACATTCGTGAAGTCGCTGTACGTGCGTTACAAACATTCCATTCCATTCCAAGATACGCGCCAGGGCACGAGTGCCACTTACCACGTTGTGTAACAGCGAAACATGCATGTGTATTGTGGAGTAATTGTACCCACTTGTCCAGGCGTGGATCGACTACAAGCTGATGTGGAGTCCGGCCAAGTACGGCGGACTCAAAGTCGTCCGTCTGCCTCACGACTCCATATGGAAGCCGGACATCTTATTGTATAACAAGTAGGTGGCCACGGTCAAGGGATCGTAGGTCAATCATTCAACAGTCCTACAATGATTACTTGAACAGAATAACGTCCAACCAATGGTTTCTAAATGTATTTCACAGTACATCAGATCAGTTAAAATAATATATAATGCTCAGCGTCGGTAATTATAACCTTGCGTGTTTTAATTATTATTAATAAATTTGAAAAATGTGGAAAGAGCCGTTCATTCGTGTTATAATAATAATAGCTTTAATTGTTACATAATGTCATTTACATATACTAATCAGCAACAGTAAATATAATAATAATAATTACATGTCTAAGTACATTTTACAATGTAACAATTTGACTTAAGCAACAGTGCTTATTTTCCTTATTCATGTATTATAACAATTACGTGTTCAGCGTTGTTCGTGTATAGTGCAGTGCGTTGAGATTTAGTTATGTTCGCTGTAATGTGATAACATCGCCTCCTTATTGTTGTAGTGCCGACGTCTCTTCTTATAAATCGTCCATCAGCACCAACGTGATCGTGACGTCAGACGGCAACGTCACGTGGCTCTCCATGGTGATCTTCCGCAGCTCGTGCGCCGTAAACGTCAAGTACTTTCCGTTTGATGAGCAGAATTGCTCCATGCTGTTCTCCTCGTGGACCTACGACGGATTCCAGGTAGTCGTCATGACGTCACTGCCTGGTTTACGTCCCCCGTCATTCCGGTCGAGACACCCTCGTTATCAGTGTCACTTCAGCGCTACACGGCTGATAGAGTGTTACTCTTCCATAAAACATAACCCCGTACAATTGCTGTCAGACTGAAAAAATGTCCTGCAACGTCTTTCTATCCCCAAATACACATTGTTGATTCATTCATGTGCAGCTTCTTTCCGTGAGCAACAGTTGAACGGAATTCGCTAAACCATAAACACTTAATGTCTTTTAATTAAGCCATAAACACAAAACTTCGACTCTAATTTCAAGAGCAACACAGACAACACCCAGCGGAGGTTTATATTTTATTTACACGCAGAATGCAACATAACGTGTTATCTTGTGTAATAGCAGTGCAGTATGATTACGAGAACATACTAATATGTAACATAAAACATTATGTAACAATTGTTTTAGTTATAGCAACGTTAACATGATTAAAAATAGAATTGATAAATATTTGCTAAGAACGGGATGCAAGTAAATGGACCAGAGTTAGACTCTTGTTATCCCAATGGCTCCCTTGCCAACGTACTGGATGGCAATCTCGCCAAGTCGTATTTGTTCAGGCAACATGTTATTTGAATGGTCGGTTTGCTGTGCAACAGTCACTACTTAACAAAAAGCTGGTTATCCTACGTGTATTACCGAGGCGTGGTCACTTGGGCTACTGATAAACACAACTGTGTAGACCCAAAGTTCAGAAATGAATCGGAACAAAAATAGCCGTGTCTCTAAGTGAGTGGTAATTGGGCCTGATCTAGACAGATAAGTCAAGACAGAGACGTCCGTACTCCTTTGGGTCTAGGCTTTCGTGGAAGCGTGGCTAGGATCTCACAGGGAAATATTGGACTGCTTGAACCATTGATGCCTCTAACAAAACAAGAATACAGATCACGCACATTGGTGACACACTATCTAGACCACTCACGCGTTTCACTACTATATGATTTGTCAACACAGTTTCACGTAGAACACACAAGCTACGTCGAATCCGACACCTTCTGTTGCTATGGAGACCTAGTAGGTGACGGCGTTGGTTGCAGCCGAATGGCTAGTGCAAACACATGCGTTATTCCCAAATAGTGCCAAATTAATTCGTATTTAATATGACATAAACCTGCCTCGAACATGCATACAGTTGTAGTTGACTTACTTCTTTACGTAACATCATCATATTCGTCATCATCATAATTACCATTTGTTACTCGTGTTTCGTTCTTGGTGACTTATAAAAACAACATAAACATGAATAGCTTTCCAGTAGCAATCTAAGTAATACATCTTTGTCATATAATTTGTTTTATTCAACTGTGTCGCTTAACTACATCGCTTCCGTTTCTTCAGCTGAACATGCTCAAAGTAGGCCAAGACGGCGACCTGTCGAACTACATCCCCAACAACGAGTGGACACTGGTCAAGCTGCACGTCGTCCGTAACGTCGTGTACTACTCGTGTTGCGCGGAACCGTACCCGACCGTGACGTACACGATCCAGATGCGCCGGAAGCCGCTCTTCTACGTCTTCAACATGATCCTCCCGTGTCTCCTCATCACGCTCGTCGCACTGCTCGGGTTCTACATCCCGAGCGACTCCGGCGAGAAGGTGACGATGGGCATCACGACGCTGCTCTCGATGACTGTCTTCCTCATGCTTGTCACCGAGAGCATGCCGCCGACGTCTGACGTCCTGCCGCTTATAGGTCTGTCTGTCTGTCTGTCTGTTTGTCTCTCGGTCTGTTTGTATTTCTGTCTGTCTGTCGGTTACTCTGTATGTTTATCTTTCTGTTTGTCTTTCTGTATATCTGTTTATTTGTCTGTCGGTCTGTTTGTATTTATATCTGTCTGTCGGTCACTCTGTTTGTCTTTCTGTCTTTCTGTCTTTCTGTCTGTCTGTCTGTCTGTCTGTCTGTCTGTCTGTCTGTCTGTCTGTCTGTCTGTCTCCATAAGTTTGTATGTTTGTGTGTGTATACGTACGTACCGTTGTATCCGCATACGTAATATATATACATAATATATATATATATATATATATATATATATATATATCTGTACCACTAGCTTATATATATATATATATATATATATATATATATATATAAGCTAGTGGTACATATACCGATACAGATATATATATACACATATATAATTATATATATATATATATATATATATATATATATATATATATATATATATATATATATATATATATATATTATAAGCTAGTGTGTTATAAATGTGTATACGGCTGCAGGTGCACTCAGTAGCATGCATGATACGAGTTGTCTCTGGTGTTGCTCGACCCACATTGGTTGTCTTGTTGTTTGTTCTGCTGAACATCCATAATACGATAATTGTTTGCTTGTTATGATTTAAAATATCGATTATCATACCAAAAATTACGATCTGTGGCCAAAAGGCTTAATACATACTAGATGTAACTCGAGTCCTTGTAGAGATACTGAAATGGACTTTCAACTGTACCCAGACAGTTACTTGTGTCAATTTAACTAAAGTATTTGTTTAAGTCAGTTAAGTAAGTTTTGCCTTTATCGGTTATAATTGCCGTAGTTAATACTAGGGCGAAATTTAGTAGAACAAGCTTTGTGGGGAATCAAAGCCAAACGAATGTCGTAGACAATCCTACTAGATCATCGGTGTAAACCACCTTCCGATCAGGGGGCAATTAATCGACATGTACATGTACACAACGATACGCTATATTAATCTGCGTAATGCCCCAGGGTGTGTTGACCTCGTGACTGGACACACTTACTGCCTCCCCGCGGGTCTAATTGGACGGCCGGCAATCGCCGAACTAAGCTGCCGGTGTCGTCAGGTAACAACCGCTCACGGACCAATCGAAGTCGACTTGGAGAAAGGATTAGCTAATTGTACGTGGGATGTCCACTCTAAAAGACGCATTCACAATGAACGCATCTTCTTAATTACCTGACGCCGCATCAGAACCTGCCGGTTGAATCGTCCGGTAATGATTCAGGCTGCCGTGGACGTGGTGGAGACAGTGAGGGTAGCGGACAGCGGCCAACGAAGACATGGCGTATTCCACCGAGCTCCCTTAGAATGGTCGCCTCTCGCAGCGACTGACGCATGAGCTGCGATATTCAGTTTATCATATCTTGGCAACAGTATCCAACTACTTTGCATTATGAAATTATTATGACATTTACTATATCTGTTGCCATATCTGCTAGATTTGTTTCCATATTTACTAAATTAGTTCCCATACCCTTTCCATCCGATTACTGTACTCGGTTTTGTTCTGCAATTTGTTTGGGATTACTACTTTATGTAAACTCGATCGATCAGTTTTACTGTTATGCTATTCACATAAATTCTTTCATCATAGATGCGCCTTAACTACGTTAATATACATTTTTTTCACTACCTACGATACATAATTCATCAGAATATATAATTATCCAGACTGACAAAAATGTATTATCAGCTGTTTCTCAGTGTCACGTTCCAAATATTGCACGACGTGTCTAACAGCAGTGGTCCGTCGGTCCCCATGCATCACACTGATTGTCTTCTACATGTCGCCTTCGTTGTTGTAGTTACTTAACATCGCTGTGCATTGTTCAAATATTACTGCTTAGACGTTCTGCAAAGCTGTGTCTGTCTTTACCCAATCCCTCTTCAGTCTGTTCTCCCAACTGCCCACCGTCCTCCGGCCACCAGGCGTCGCCACCCGTTCTCATCTATGACATCGCTGTATATCTGTCTCTGTTCTCTTCCGTAGGTTTATATTACGGCATCACGATAGCGATTGTGTCGTTTGCGACGGCGATGACAGTGATGACGCTCAACGTTCATAACAAGGGTCAGCGAGGAGCCGAAGTGCCGAGTATAGTGCGCAAGATCTGCTTCGGCGTGCTGGCCAAGATACTGTGCATCAAAATGCATTCGACAGGCGGCGTCACCACTGAGAAGGTACGAATTATACTTGAATACCTTCCCAATCGCGATCATTGTAATGTTGTGCTAAGTTAGAACGTAGGATTTACCGTACAACCGGTGTTTTACGAATCATGTGCCCCAAACCAAACCTTGTTCAGATCCCAGCTAAACTGAAATGTTATTCCGGCGATAGCATGCTACTATGGTGGGTACACACGGAATTACCTATGGCATATTTACGATAATACTCATATACTATGATGAATCATCGTAATATATAGACACATCTGCTTATGATACTGCATTGTTGGTTAGACACATGAAACAATATTCAAAAAACTTCGCAGCAATGTTGCTAGCAAGTTATAATACAAATAATATGAAAGTTTATTCTGAACATTGTACTCAGAACATTGTTAACAACAATAAATACACTACAAGCAGATATATAAATAGAACTTGAAGCCGTCCACAGTCGTGTTGTCTGCATGGTGTGTTTACGGTTGCCACAGTCAATACGGAGAAATAAGGCACGGACCACGGCCCCTTTATAAAGGCCGCAATGCATATCTCTTAATTACGGAACATTCCGTATTGCAACGGACGGGAGGTAACTCTACGGCTATTGACATATAAATTCAACCGACTTATGATGTGGCTAAACTAGTTCGGTTTGTTCACATACACATACTTGATCCGTGCTGTGGAGGATCGGTGGTTGCGCGGTAGAGCACCGGACTGTCAATCGAAGGGACGGTGGTTCAATCCCACCTACCGCCGTTTCGAAACTTAGGCAATTTCGTTTACCCCACATTTGTCTGTGTCTTTCGGAAGAGACACTAAAAGCCGGTGGTCCCTTCTATCTGGTGTCTATACTAGAGGGGAAGTAAAATATCCCACACAGAGGGTAAATGTGTAACCTGTAGTGGACTCACTAATTCTAGAGAAGAACTCCTGCGTTAGCCCAAGTTTGGGCTGTTTGGAGGAAACAACCTAAGAACTAAGAACTGTCGCACCAACCTATTTCGTGCACCAGGTGGCGTGACGGGTGGGCCATTTGCTCTACACCCGCCTGTCATGCCGCTTGCTACGCAGCAGCAACGCCATCGCCGAATCATAACGCTCGCACTGTTTGATCCGCGTTCTAATTCACCTGTTTCCCCGGATTAGAGTAGTTTAATGCGGATTAAGGTTTTCACTTACGCTACCCGAATTGTGTTTAAGTTTGGTGTGAACACAGCCTAGGTGCATCGTGTTGTAACACTGTGTGACGTGTCTGTGGCAGGCGGCGAGGAAGTGTGCTGAGAGCGGGATGTCGTCTTACATCCAACTGCGCAAGTCTAACAACACAACGAACATGAAGCGTGACAACAGTCCCAACCGCATGACAGTGCTGGTCAGTGTCTCCTCGTGTCACACACACACACGCACGTGTATCATACATACACCCTATCCTACAAACATATATATATATATATATATATATATATATAGACCCATACACGCACGCACACATACACACATCTATAATACACACATACACAACACGCACGCACGTCCGCCCGCACGCAAACGTAGACACTTGCACATATACACATTCGAACAAGCACATAACTGAAAACAAGTAAATAATTTATTTGCTTGTTTTGTTGCGTGAATATATTAATTAATACCTTCTATGAGTGCCTGCATATACATAAAAATATTTGTAATCTTTTACACTTTTATCTGATTACATTATGGAACAAACCGTGTTTCAATACGTCGTTCGTGGCCGCAGGATTTCCTTCCCGCCGACGGCATGGACAAGGACACGTTCCACAACAACCTGCCCGAGAACGGAGGTCTTCCGCCGACCGGTCGCTTCAGCATGCGGCTCGGTCTGGCCGGCACGTCGGGTGGCGACGGCGCCGGGTCCGACAACTTCGAGCGGCAGTTTCTACGAGTGCTCAACCGCATCAACCAGACGATCGAAATGAACGAGATCCGCCTGGCCGAGAAGGACCGGCGCAACGCCATCAAGTACGAGTGGCAGCAGGTGGCGCTAGTCGTCGACCGGATGTTGTTGTTCGTCTTCATGGTGACGACGCTTGGCGTCACGTACGGTATCATGTTTCAAGCTCCAAATTCGTCGCGCTTCATTCTAGGTCTTGACTCGGACTAGGGGACCTAGCCGATGGCGGGCGAATGCGCACCGCACAACTTCCGGTTGGCACGCAACTTCTGGTGGAGCACTGAATCGGTTCGATGGTTTTGGCCACAGCTTTAACTGTAGCCAAATAGTGCCAACCAGCACAATGCGGGGACGACTACACTGCCAAAGACGAAAAACTCTCAGGCGAGCTTTTCGTACATTACGGAAGTGTTACGGCGTGTTGCATGATGGTCGCATGATCATGACTAACTGCCAATCCAGCGATTGCGGTATCGAAAACGTAATACCCCGTGATTTTATTCTTCCGTTTTGCCGGATTAACGTTTTTATAAATTTTCGAAGTGACAGTTTCATAAGTGCTTACGTCGTCATTATGTGATACACTTCGTTTTAGACATTTAACGCGAATTACAAGGCTGCGGCGGTCGAAAGTTATGGGAGTGGGGTTATTTTGTCAGACGGTTTTCTTTGTCATTCTATCTTAGATTACTGCATCACAACGATCACGTTTTGTACTAGAACTGCCGTGTACTTGTTTATTATCAATCGTCATTTATGCGTGATGACCGACTTCATTCTGAAACTGTATGTTCAGTACGGGACGTCGATCGGACTAATCCACCTTCAAGCGAATCAAACGATGTTTTATTGTGTGCACCCAGACATGGAATTAGCCAGCAAGGCCGTGACGCCTCCGGTTCATCACCAACACATTGCGCCGCCTACCATAAGAACTATTTGTGTTTCAAATCACTAGCCAATGAACCGCTTACGTAATGAATTTTAGTTTTCTTTCTAAGTATGTCTACGGTTAGCAATTGTCAGCCGACGTTCATGTATTCAATGTAACATATGAAAACCATTAATTAACGAGACATAGTATGCGATCTTGCAATTATTTCGATTATTATGAGTTTAGACTTGTAATTTGCCACTTGGAATCTTGACTTTGTCTAGCACAAGTTGTACGGATATTACCAAGATTAGTCTCGCAACTTATTGTTATCCTTTCACTGTCATGTTCCTTCGGTGGATCCACAAGAAACGACACGTGTCACCACTAACGAGGACACCTTCACGTCAGTCCCAGCTATCTTCACATCCGTTTAATTCCACGGCAGCCATCTTGTTTTGATTTAATTGAAAAGCAGAACATATGTTATTGTCTTTGCACAGTATGATCGAACATGCGTACCACCACGGCGCTTATTTCCAGATACGAAATGGAAAATGTATTCAGGACCTAGGCACGATAACTTGTAATTAACAGTGTCGGATTCTGCTTGGCTTGATCCGATTGGCCTACATGCATATCGTGTGATTCGCGACACTATACAATGTTTTATCATTGTTATTTCATCCATAAATTATGTTATTACATGATCATACGCTTCACGTATTCAATTTACTGATATGTAGTCGCAGTTCACACACGCACGCACGCACGCACGCACGCACGCACGCACGCACACAAGCAGGTAAACATTCGCGTTTGATTTTGCAATCACACATTCAACTAAGAGAGTTACACACCATGCCATATATTCAGGAACGTTGTCAGGGGATCTACAATGAATGGTGTGTTTTAACTTGGCGGAAAAAGTGAACGCTAAAACACATAGGACAGCAGGCGACACAAGGACACCCTGTCGCCATTCCAAGTGTTTAATCAGTTTCAAGGAATATTTCCAATACCTACGGCATAGAACTGAGTAATTGGATTGTCTGTTAAGGCAACTGAAACAAACATAAACGGCTGGATATAGTTATATTAGTGTAAACAGTAAAGCAAACGTTTGTATTCTTGAAGATATTTTATCGTATCTTATCCAAATAAGTCTGAATCTAAGAAACGAGCAAGTCATCGTCGAAGTTTCCATACGAATAAATCAAGAATATATGTAATAATTATTCTAATATACGATTAATGTTCACCATAACGTAATAAAGTTCAACTTTACGTAGTTCCGAGGCTCAGTCTGTGAGGTTATACCACAAACAACAGGAATTTCTCCTCCTTCGACGTTTTATGATGTAAAACAGAAAATCCTGTCGTGGAGATTGAGCTTGATCATCTCAATTGGTAAATTCTAATCATTGTATTGATTAATGCCCAGTGTGATATCACATTCTCGAATATGTCGCTGCAGATTACTTACTCATTCATGCACGTACACTTGTATAATTACTTCCCATCCTTCTATGCGCACGGTCATAATGAAACTTACCTAGTCAGCACCCAGAACAGTAGTATAACTACCATTGATATAAACTGCAATATAGTCTATGCATCTGCCGAATCCAGTATTCGACGTGGCATACAGCTACGATGAAAACTGTTCATGTCATAAATAAAATACATGAAAAGGAACCTTGCAGGAAACGGATATATTTATCGGAATCAACGACAATAGAGATCCGAACATGTCCTTCTATACCACGTGAGAGTGGGGGGGGGTGAGATATGTGATCACGTGATGCATACGTCATCATGAACTGTCGTCACTGTCTTCAGGGTTGAGCAGCTGTTCCCAGTACACCTTCTGTAGTCGTGGACACCCCGGCAGCATCTCGACCGTGGCCGACCGCACTCGTGTCCCGTCCACGTTCAGCAGTGTCAGGTTCGGTAGCCGCAGACGTGTGATACCTGCAACAGTAACACACGATTACGGCGACGACAAATAACAAATATATTCACAGCAGTTCGTTGCACCATAGGGTGACATATATCATAATAATAATAACAACTTTATTGTTACATATATATAATGTACATGTACAACAACAGTAAAGTAATAATTACATAACTAGGTACATTACACGATGTAACAATTGGAATTAAGCAACAGTGCTTATTTTCCTTATTCATGTACTACTAAAATTCGTGGAAAAAAGCTAATAATTCGTGAACCAAACAAACCCATTACAATAGTGTAACTAGTTAATTAAAATGAGTGCATTACATGTTATTAGTCTCCCTTGCCATACAACTGTCCTATAACGTATCGGAATCTATAATGATACGATGGTAAAATATCCGTTTCCAAAACCGACGCAAGTATAATTTGTTTATGTGTATATTCGCTTGGTGGCGCCACTATATCACACGTGTTGCCACTGACCACTGGGCCAGAACAGTGCGACTTCCTGGTGTCACCCACACAAATGTAGTACCATAACAAAAATTATTTGAAATTTTTGAACATTGTTTTATGTGAAATAAGTACAACAGAACAGTGCTATGATGTATCTGCGGTGTATTGCCGCATGTTAAGTAGAGTGTAGTTAGTGTAGGGATTATTAGCCTTTTTTTACTTGACCCTATGGATGCAGAACAACATGCTTAATTGGGTAAATATTGACAGGCATGTATTTTCAAACAGACTGAGGTATGCAAAATTTGATCAACATATCAGTGACATCATTGTCTGATTTCGAACATTGACACTCTTGAGATGTTTTTTTATATTGAGCTGAAGAAAATACTAAAATAACTACAGTAAATCAACCCTAGAAGTCACTTTTGGTAAATAAAGTAAACAATAAATATGTCATATCTACATATTCTAAAAGTTGGGTGCAAATGGTAGGACAAACATGCTGAGTACGTGTGAATACAACAAGTTATCAATGTAGTCTGGTTACGTATAAGTCAGTCTCTCCCTTACCTTTGTCAGATATGTTGGTCTTACACAGGTTGAGTTTTGCAAGGAAAATACACTTGTTTAGAGCCCCGGATTTTAGGAACTGATTGGAGATACTGCAACATAGAACATTAGAACCAAGTTAGAATCACTCCAAACTCACTCAAAGTATTGGTATAAGGGCATTTATACAATACGAATAACAAGTCAGATGTATTCCACGAGATAGGCTCCTACTATAATAATTGCAGTGTGTATATTATAATGTATCATTCCTTAACACCATTCAAGCAACATACTATATGTAAATGTTTTGTAATTACTGCATATATATAATATGTTAACTATAAGTTAGCAATAAGTTGCTATGTAAATGGCTACATACCATGTTTGAGATAAACTTAAGTCTTTCAGGTTTGTGAGAGCTGAAACAACAAAAAGGTACATTATTTTCAAAAAAAATTTGACTAATGATATCATGTAGTAAGTAATTAATACGCGAAAAATTATTATCAAACTAAACTAATAAAATGTGTGTGCACGTATACGATTATACAAGCATCAATACTGTTCCTACCTGTTTACTGACTATTTACTTTCCCTAAATAAATAGAGTACGAATAAATACAATAAATTACCATATGATCATTTGGAATTTATAAAATATACCTACCCATGATATTAATCAACAACCAATATTATCTGCTACAATTTAATCTACATCAAAAATTGTGTTGCTTGCGTATACTGTGTAACTGCGTGTCTGTTAATTACGTAACAAATGTTATAATCATTACTTCATGATATACATATTAGAATTTATTTATTTTACCTATAATTACAACCCTTAATATGATGCATGCATGTACATGTATGTAAAGCACTCGAGAGAGCAAACTGCACTAGTGCTACAAGTAACAAAGTGGGAGCTGACCACCAATGAAGGCAGCCCCGGTGTCTGTGACGGCCGTCCTGTTGAGGACAAGTTCCTGCAGGTTCTTCAGCGCTGTCAACGCGGCCATGCCCACGTCTGTCACCTTCGTGTTACTCAGGATCAACCGCTGCAGGCTGCGGACACAAGTACACTGGCTGTAGTCACCCACAGTAAAACACCAAATAATGAGACTTCCCCGAGTTATGCGGGTCAATGACACCAGGTGGTGTGCAACGATTTGCACTAATAAATTATGTTTTGCCGTAACTGGTATCAATTAAATTATGTTCAACACAATGTGTGAGGTTTGTTTGGAAGCATTAACAGAAACCACTACGTTTAAATGTGATACAACATTGTGAGAATCTGACTATTGTCAGATAAGACACAAATTTTGCCCTTTAAATACGATTTTGCTCCTTAACACTGATCTTATGTGGTAAAAATGTTCAACATCTGGGGATTGTAAGGAAAATTCATCACTAAACAAAATTGATTATAGTTTTTTTTTTTCGAAACGCAAATATCCATTGCCATATTACTGCGGACACTATTTCCAAGACACACCAGTGGCCCACTGGTGCACCATGATGTTGACAGTTTTCAGATATTCTTGGTCACAGTAATGGATAAAAATTGATTTTAAAATGCAAAATCGGGTTTATGAGCTTTTCA
Source organism: Oasisia sp. SBJ-2009 (assembly GCA_964017155.1). NCBI lineage: Eukaryota > Metazoa > Annelida > Polychaeta > Sabellida > Siboglinidae > Oasisia > Oasisia sp. SBJ-2009. Next base: position 6,722,465 of record OZ024854.1, read on the forward strand.
GCATGTTAATGAAATGGTCTCCTGGACACAGAAACATCTGTAAACATCGATAACTGACAGACTTAGACATATTCGTGCATTCTACAAAACAGTGCTAAATGCAAGTGATTACTTATACCTAATTCGTGAAAGATCTAATGATGCCATACATTCAACATTCACTGTACCAAACAGTCCCATGCATAAGTGCTAGAGAGAAACTGCACACATCACAGAAGATAGTGAATTAAATTAGATAAACGGAGGATGGCCACAGAGTGTGGTCCAAGGTGAGATGCTGTCTGCTTCTCACCTGTGTATGTGCCCCACGTGTTCAATGCCGGCGTCTCCTATGTTGATGTAGTTGGTGAGGTCAAGAGTGTGCAGAGGCATGGCTGCAACAACACGTCACACGCACGTCAATAGCCACACACCAAGTCTCTCAGTGACAGACGATATCTACCTACTTCTTGTTTTGGTAATTTTGTCTCCTCTATTGCCTTTAATTAAATAGCCTCAATGTTTGTGTAACCAACTTAACCACACAAGGCAGTCAGACATCTACAACCTTAAAGAACGAACAGGATACAGCTTCTTAGCTAATCATTAATAACACCGTAGTTTTATATATATAATATATACATACATACATACATACATACATACACAAACACACATATATATATATATATATATATATATATATATATATATATACACATAAGCATACATAAGCCAATAAGTCCATAAAAATACATAAGTAAGGATAAGCAACAACTAGTTACATAAAATTACATGATATTATTAGACTACATGTGTCAATAATGCTGCCTTACATTATGACACACTGATCATCTGGTTATAAACATGTTATTCATTCAGGGGTTCTCTGTCACAGAGAAATTTTAACTCCTTCCCATTGATACCATTACTTGTGTGGCATTATTTGTTTGTCATGGTGGTCCACCATTTTGGCTATAAACCCAATGTTACTAAAGAACCCAAAGAATGCAGCAACATTGTGATGGTTGAAGCCACCTGTAGAGTTGGGTAGTGACCTACAAGTTTCTCGTGTAACCAACCAAAGATAACTATTTGAAATAATTGTGGACTGTTTCCCTCATTTCCATTAGTTGGACTCCACACGTGTGCACCTTTCTGTAACTTTTGTGTGTAGACAGCCAAGGCTGTTGCTAGGATACTGACATCATATAATTGTTAGTTGTCCCAATGACTGACCTGTGATGAAGCTCATCCCGTGGTCAGTGGTGCTGAGGCGACTGGGCAGTTGTAGACTCTGAAGTCTCAGACCTGTGACATTAACACACTGACCACTGCACTGGACGCTGACTCACAAGTCACATCAACAACATATCCCCACACTGCACATGTGATTACTTACAGATGATTGCAATTAAGAATGTACTTTCTGACCATCAAGCAGTTCTACTGGCCATCTTTGTTATCAAGTCAGAAGCTGATATTACAGGCCTAAGGTGGCAAGGCATTATATACACACACACATGAAGGAGACATTTTCAGAGTATTCATAATAGACATCACACATAATACACATTGTTCCAGTGTTGTGTCACCATCATAGAAGTATAGAAGTAGAACTACATAGAAGTATCGCGTCACTAACCTGACAGTTGTTCCAGTGCCGTGTCACCGTCGATGTTCTGTGAGATGGCTATGTTGAGTGCAATGAGTGAGTTGATGCGTGACAGACACGACATGGACGCTGTGTCCACCTGCGTGCCACACACACTGAGTACCTCCAGGGTGGACAGACACTGGACACCCTCGAGACTGGTCAGCTGCAAGCAGTGGTCAGTTCACACTCATTCCAACACATTTTACAGATGAATGTCTTATTTTCCCTGATCAAAAGGTAATTTACCCCGAACAAAATGTATTTTTGACTAATAAGAATATGTGATCCATCTTCATGAAACTTGTCACTTCATAAAACCAGTCAAATGTAAAAAACATTTCTTTGACCACAGAACTATATCCCATCTAGATATAATTTCCATGATCAAAATTGTGTATTTCCTATGATCAAACTAATGTTCCCTGATCACAATGTATTGTTTCCTGACAAAATGTAACGTAAAAGATATTTAACAATTCTCATAGCTACCTACAGCCTTCAATCCACCATTCTTTTCTCAAAATGTTATCGTAACTGACCATTAAAGTTTAAAAACAGCATTCTGCAAGAATTATTTGAAACATTAGCCTACATCTTTCATCGTCTTCCTTCCGATATTTTTGTTCTCCCAATTTGTCCCAGGGGACTCACCTTTGTTTGTTCAAGTCCCAGACATTTCAGGTTTGGAAGAGCTGAAAAAACATGAATTAACATTTTATTTAAACATGAATCAAAATGGGAGAATTAATAAATATAGAGTCCCAGAATTCAGCTCCCTAAATGGCAAATGATGGTTGTGAAAATATTACAGTGCGACAAATGTAATAATTAAGTTAAAAGAAAATATGTTTTTCTCATAAATAAACATTAATTACTGGGATAGATTATTTGAAGCAAGACAATGTGTGGACACCCGTAGACTGACCTTGTAGTAGAGACTAAGTGGACACTGGTAGAATGACCTTGTATGGGACATCCAGTGGATGTTGACCTTGTAGTGGACAATGTATGGACACGGGTAGACTGACCATGTAGTGGACACTGAATGGACAACACGTGGGCACGGGTAAACTTACCATAATAGTGGACAATGAGTGGACACTGAGTGGACAACATGTAGACACTGGTAGACTGACCATACAGTGGCCACTGACCTTGTAGTGCGGGGAAGATCTGTTGGTTGACCTGGGTGCGATTGAGGTCGAGTCGTTGTAGCTGTGTACACCGGGGGATGGAGGCTATGACCCCCTCGTTGGTGACCCCCACGTCCGCCAGACACAGGGTTGTCAGGGCCGGCAACTCTACGACAGCACATTGTTTCATGTGTACAGTTTTGTCTGCCTGAAGCTAATAGTTTTTTTACAAACCAAATTTCCGCTTATAAATGTAGAAACATAGACAAATAGAAACCTATGAGTAAACTGGTTTGTTTGCTTCTCTATACAATTATACTATGCATGTATATTAAAATGTGTTTGTGTGCTTAAGTATACGTGTGAGTCCATGTGTATGTGTGTGTGTGTGTGTGTGCATGCATGCATGCTTGTGTGTGTGTATGTGTGTGAGTCAGTGCATGTGTCCATGCATTTCCATTTAATGTGCACATTGTCATTGTGTGACAGTTAAAAAATGTGTTATTTGTTTCAAGAAATATTCCATCCTGCCTGTAAATATAATCCAGTGCTTAAACCATGCCAATGCAGAGACCGAAAGAAACTCTTAACCAACTGAAGAGTCAATACAATACATGTCTAGATTGCTTGAAGCTGGACACACCTGTGAATAATAATAATAAAAAAAAAAATAATAAAACTTTACATGCACATATTCCAATTAAGGTAACCCTACAGTCTTCAATTTGTAGACAAATTAAAGTGTAATTACAAATATTTTAACACAATCATAGTAAAACTAAAACTAAGCTAAGAGCATTGTTAATGAACCAACCTGTGACCAGCGTGAGACAATTGTTGGTCAGTTGTCTACAGCCACCCAGGTTCAGTGAACGTAGTCGTTTGAGACCTGCAGTCACCAAATTAGTCACGACATCAACAATTCATCTTACACATACTGGCACCAATACTGGTACAGGTTGAATTAATCTCTGCTACAAAGTGACATAGAATTGATTGGTATTGGTATATTTAACCATGAGTGGCTGAAAGTCCCTAACTACTGTCGAGTAACTGATAATTTTGGAAAGCATTTAGTCACGTTACAATCAATACACGGATACTATTCATACACACAAACATCCACTGCTGTCTATATGCAGGTACTCAGTCATACAGCTGAATGAACAGGAGCAAGGTCGAGTGAATGAAGATACGACACAGCAGCACAGGATTTGATCATTGGTTCTCTCAATTAAAGGTCCGATGCTCTAGCCATCGTGCCACTGCACTCCACACAGAAGGGGGATGCAAGGCCCCTCACTAATAGTGAATAACCAAGAACTTACCAGCGAGAGGCTGAAGGCCTTTGTCAGTGATCAGTGGGCTGTTACCCAGACTCAGGGACACAAGGTTTGTGTGATGCCTGCAAAGGTAAGGTCAGGAACAGCTCAAGTCAATGCTCTGAGGCAATTCATCTTAGTAAACAGAACGATCCATACAAAACGACAGCCTTCATAAAACTTTTGTAACTCTCAAAGACTAAATTGTTAATTTGAACATTCTGTGCATGCATATTGCTTACAAATAACATAATTCTGGGTGTTAGTCATTCGTTATCAATGTCATCAGCATTCGCCCAAGAAAGCATAACAATTAACAAACCACTATGTTCAGTTAAATAGGGAAATGCACAGCTGTGAGGTGCTGATTTATGATTAAACAGAACATTTATTAAAAACTATAGACTGTGGATGAGTGAGGATGTGATAAGAACAGCTTTAGGGCAACAGACCACAGATGTTGAACTAAAGAATGCCACCAACCTAAGAGCAGCCAACAACTCATTTGTGTTGTACGGGTAACTGTCGAGGTTGATACTGTGAAGGTGACTGCAAACAAAAGAAATACACATGTTTAAACTACACAACATATGAGAGGTTTTAAAAGATAAATAATTATTCATCGAGCACAGTGTCCTTGCTTAGAAGGAAATCATTGCGAGAAGGTGGGACGACTCTTTCTAGATAAGTTCTGTAGTCTTTCAAAGAATGCAAATGCATTACATAAGTGTGAATTACCACCAGATTAAATTAACTGACAAAACCCACCAGCACACAGTACCCACCAGGACACAGTACCCACCAGCACACAGTACCCACCAAGACACAGTACCCACCAAGACACAGTACCCACCAGGACACAGTGCCCTCCAGGACACAGTACCCACCAAGACACAGTACCCACCAGGACACAGTACCCACCAAGATACAGTACCCACCAGGACACAGTACCCACCAGGACACAGTATCCACCAGCACACAGTATCCACCAGCACACAGTATCCACCAGCACACAGTACCCACCAAGACACAGTACCCACCAGCACACAGTACCCACCAAGACACATTACCCACCAGGACACAGTACCAACCAGCACACAGTACCCACCAGCACACAGTACCCACCAGCACACAGTACCCACCAAGACCCAGTACCCACCAGCACACAGTACCCACCAGCACACAGTACCCACCAAGACACAGTACCCACCAGCACACAGTATCCACCAGCACACAGTACCCACCAAGACACAGTACCCACCAAGACACAGTACCCACCAGCACACAGTACCCACCAGCACACAGTACCCACCAGGAGACAGTACCCACCAGCACACAGTACCCACCAAGACACAGTACCCACCAGCACACAGTACCCACCAGCACACAGTACCCACCAAGACACAGTACCCACCAGGACACAGTACCCACCAGGAGACAGTACCCACCAGCACACAGTACCCACCAGCACACAGTACCCACCAGGACACAGTACCCACCAGGAGACAGTACCCACCAAGACACAGTACCCACCAGGACACAGTACACACTAGGACACAGTACCCACCAGGACACAGTACCCACTAGGACACAGTACCCACTAGGACACAGTACCCACCAGGACACAGTACCCACCAGCACACAGTACACACCAGGACACAGTACCCACCAGGACACAGTACCCACCAGGACACAGTACCCACCAGGACACAGTACCCACCAGGACACAGTACCCACCAGCACCCAGTACCCACTAGGACACAGTACCCACCAGGACACAGTACCCACCAGCACACAGTACACACCAGGACACAGTACCCACCAGGACACAGTACCCACCAGGACACAGTACCCACCAGGACACAGTACCCACCATGAGATGAACGTCTGCAGTGTGCGTGGACAGAGCAGCCTCTCTTTGACGAGGTGTTCTATGACGCGAGAGGCGAGTTGAGCGGGCAGACCCTGCAGCCCAACTATTGGGTGACGCGTGTCACAGATCCTCCCTGACACGTGCCTCATGACGGTCTGGAGCAGGGGGGTGACAGCCTGCAGGGGGGCCACGACCACGTGGGTCCCCTCCTGGGCTTGTTCCGCCGGGGGACCCCTGGCGTACCTTTGTCTCGCGGCCTCGGCTGTCACAACACAACACAATACAACACAGGTGACAGTGTTATTGCTGTGTCATCAGTGACAGGTGTTTAAATGGAAGATTCCTCTGCTTTGAAAATCACGATTAACTGTTTATTTCCAAGTGGAAAATACAAAGAACTCCACATGTATTATATAATAACATCAACATTTACCTGTGGAATTAGTAGGCATATTCATTTGTAACAAGACTTCTGCAGAACTGAGCAAATGTTGTGATAATTACGTTAACTTCAGTAGTGTGAATATGTAAAAATAATTGCAGTCATTTCACGTGTGAAAATTGTTGGATTTCATCAGGTTATTTTGAGGTTGTAGCTTTGGTCCGGTAAACTTTGTTAAATCTATGGCGGTGTGGTAAGAAAGAAACAATTTTATGATCCTACTACAGATTTTATGATCCTACAATAGTTCCTTTAGAATAGGGCCATCAAATTTTTGATAAATCTCCACCTGTCTATATCTCAATGTTGACATATACAATAGTAACAAGTAACTATTTCTATGAGTGCATTTTTTCTCCCCAAAAATTTTGACGTGAATATTATTGTTTTATTATTGTATAGGTTGCCATCAACATGTATGAAAATCTTTCACGAGAAGGTTTTTAACAAGTTTTGAGCTTCTCGATTACATGGGGGTTTAGTCGGTGTCTCTCTTGAGACAGGTACAAACAGGGATCAACCTACCTGCCAGCTGGTTTGGATTCTGCCGATGATGGGGAAGATTGTCGTCATCCCACACAACACCAATGAGTCTCTGTCCCTCGCCCCACAGGTGGTCTGTCAACACAACCAGGCTTGTGGCATGTCAGGTGTATGTGTGGTGTGTGTGGTGTGTGTGGTGTGTGTGGTGTGTGTGGTGTGTGTGGTGTGTGTGGTGTGTGTGGTGTGTGTGTGTGTGTGTGTGTGTGTGTGTGTGTGTGTGTGTCTGTTGTGTGTGGGTGTCTACGTTTATGTTGTATGTGGGTGGGTGTCTGTGTGTTGTGTGTGTGTGGGTGTCTGTGTGTGAAGAGGATAAGTAAGTAAAAGATGAAGAGGGATCTTCAAAACGCTGGGATGAAGACCCAAGAGTTGAACAGAGAGGCAGAAGATGGGGACGGATGAAGATGTAGCAGGAAGATGGTGAAGAACATGGAGGGATGTTGCCACCACACCAGTGGGAAAAGACTAAGTGAAAACAAGACATCATACGTACGATTTTCAGGAAAGTGCATACCAGGGAAGTGCTCCCAGTCCGGGGGAGGGAGGGCAGCACCCATTGGAACAACCTCCTCATCTTCCCCTTCCTCTTCTACATCCATATCGTCCTCATCCTCAGGTTGTTCCTCATGTTCTATGACACAACACATGAACTTATATGAACAGAACACTCCACAGGAAATTTGTTGCGTGTTTGTCTCCACACTGCATACAAATATTTTGTTTAATGTGTACGAGTAAATACCACATTAAACAAACACACAAGTAGACATACAAACACTCACATATCCCAACAGACTCATTGATTGTGTACTTTGTATGGATTTCCCGGCACAATGTGATCATGTTTCAGCATTCTTTCTGAATTTCCGCCTCGAATGTTAAAAATTATCAATGTCTAAATTTCCACTAAAACTGTGAATTTAATTTACCGATTTGCGCCATTAATTTAATTTACATACATGTAACAAACAAAACGATTACACTACTCTACGTTCAGTTTATTGATTATCATCAAAGCAAATTGAATAGAACTAAACAAAATTGCACTGTGCATGTTATGAAATAGATGGGACTGATTTTTTAATACAAATTTCTCCTTTAACTTAGCCAGAAAATCAGCATCTATACTTGAAGCCACATAATAATGGGAATACAATGTTTGAAGTGAATTTTATTCAAAAATTTGACAACATTATACAAGACATACAAAACATACATTTATACGTGAATATACAATGTTTGAAGGGGTAAATACGAAGTCACCGACTGTACATGTTAGTTTACCCCTGACAATTGTATTATGGTAATAGTACATCTCCTTTTATTCACATACTAGAATCAATACACATTGTGTCTCAACTCAATGTGGTTATTGCGACACAAGATACACCGGTTATTATAATATGCTAAAAAGCATAATTCAATATAATAGTTACATATTCCTGTTAAAATATATGTAAAACAGATGCTTTTTATATTTAGATTTCAATGCAACAGTTTTTTGTGTGATTACTTAGTGAATTCCACAATCACACTCCATAGACACACCCATACATCAATCTCATTGTGAAATGAATGCATATCCAAAAACTATTCATTCTAAATCATGACACACTCTCAGCGAATACACTGTTTTCTGCTTAGCAAATAGATGCTGTATATTTGACGGTAGAGAGCAGTAATGTGCTCTGTACACTCAAACTGGCTTTTTTGCAATTCATAAAAAAAGCAAATTCGTGATCCAGACCCTTGGCACCATACAAAATGTGAATAATATTTTGGCAGTAAAATATATCTAATATTTGTAAGAAATGTATTACTCCATATTTCTACACAGTACGTCAGATAAGGCAAAAACAGTGAAGAATATAGAATACGCATACCACATACTACATACTATTCCTGTCAGCAAATTATTACATTTACACATTATAGCTGTACTTTTGGACAGTTTTGATTTTAATATTTGATATGAACCTTCCAATTCAGTAAGTCATCAACATACACTCATAAGAACTGTACAACTCTTACTCTTTCAATTAACACTCTCGTGTATAAAACGACGTCTCTACTGAGCACACAATTTCCAAATAATATCTAAATTGGTTTTACAGAGGTTTAATGTTAATCTATTTACTGCAGACCATATACACATCACACATTGTACACACATGCATATTCCTCACACACACACACAAATGCATACCCACAAATACACACACACATCCTTATAACATTATCACATTAAAGGGAAGGTGCCAGCTCCTATGTCCACAATTAGCAAAAGTTGTAACAGAAAGCCTGTTGTCTAGAATATAGGAAAGTTAAATATCAGTGGGTATTGCGGTTAACTCTGCTCGCCTCGGCATTATTGCCAACCAATTTTGTTTTGAAACTGAAGGTTTTATTTATGTTGCAGGTAGACTCTTTCGAACTGCGAACAAATATTCCAGGCTTAATAAATTAACTAGACACAAACTGGTAGGCAATAATCCTTCATTGTGCATGTTGCGGTCATAAGGGCATAATTTAAAAAAATAAAACCTAGGAGCTGGCTCCCTTGTATTAATTACTGGTGCAATTTTAGTAATATTTCAGTTCTATAAGAAAGCATCATTCATCATAACTGGTCAGCTGGACCTGATAAGTTGTTTCTATGAAAAACTGACTGGTCACTACGCATGTATTTATATCCATTGGAAACAGAAAAAAACATACAACATGAGATTACATCAAACACGTTATCCAGTATCGTGATAATAAACAAATAACTATGTCAACAATCTGCAGCCACCGGGCATCACTCACCATGGAGAGGGTTATTCCCTTCACCCCTATTCTGCTCCGAACTCTCCCCCTCTTCCATCAGTGTGTGGCCAGACCCCCAGTTGTGAGAGGATTCAGGGCTGGCCATGGCCCCGGAATGCATGTGATGGGGGTGGCTGGGGGCATGTGGTGGGTGGGGCTGTGGGGGCTCATTTGGGGTGGGTGGGGGTGGTTCTTCACTAACACCAGTCACCCCAGACATGGCTGCAAACAGAAAGTGAAAGTGTTAGTCAACTGCAGTAAAACCAGTTAATGCATGCATTATTCTGATGCACCAATTCTGCAATTTACTATTTTTATTTATTCGTTTGTATGTATGTCAGGCAGTTTCCAGGATGTCACACCTTAGCTTATGGTGAATGACAGCTGTCATCATGGAGCTAATTTACTGTTTATGCTAATTACCACAATGATCCGTTTCACTCTCTTGTAAAAAAATATTTCTAGTTGTGTAAATTAGTGACAGCATCCATCAAATTGTCACCATCTGGTACAAACAAGCTCCATGTGATGTTGCTAGATGTTGTTGGTAATGCTAGCAGTGGCATATTTATTCAATGGACTAAATTTATATACCGCTTCAAACAGGTTCATCAGGTTGCAGACCTGTCATTTCTGGGATACATAAACCTCCAAAGTTAATGTTTTTTAGTAAAATTGCTAAACAGATACGTAAGACCATGACAGATAGTGTAAGTCATATTGAGATGATTTATAATGTGAGGTCATGACAGATCATGTACATCATATTGAGATGATTTATATGTGAGGTCATGACAGATCATGTACATCATATTGAGATGATTTATACGCAAGGTCACGACATATAATGTACGTCATATTGAGATAATTTATATGCGAGGTCATGACAGATATTTACGTCATATTGAGATGATTTATATGCAAGGTCATGACAGATATTGTACGTCATATTGAGATGATTTATATGCAAGGTCATGACATATTGTACGTCATATTGAGATGATTTATATGCAAGGTCATGACATATATTGTACGTCATATTGAGATGATTTATATGTCAGGTCATGTTGGATAGTTTACGTCATACTGAGATGATTTTAATGCAACATCACGATAGACAGTGTACATTATATTTAGATAATTTCTATGAGGTCATGACATACAGTATATGTCATACTGAGATGATTTCTATGTTAGGTCTTAATGAATAGTTTACACCATATTGAGATTATATAATTATATCTATATATATATATATATATATATATATATATATATATATATATATACACACATCAGATAGCGTACATTACATTGAGACGCTGACCTACATTCATACACTGACTTACTAACTTGCATTCATATCATGACCCCATGTTGCTATGGTAATTGACCCAGTGACCTACATGTATGGTGACCCACTGACCTGTGTCTGTAACCTGTGGAGTCTGCACCTTCTTGAGTACGAGGGAGCCAGTTGGCACCAGCTGAAGATCCTTTAGTGTACTCCCCATGTGGGCTTCCCCAAACTCCTGATGTGGGAATGGCTGTGGTGAAAAAGAAATAAAGTTAAAAAACGTGATCAGGCATGAATCTACTGATCTGAAAGTTTGTAAAAATACTATTTTACTTAAATATGTCTAAATGAATGAATGAATATATATTTTTGGAAACGTACAAAGCACATATGTAAACAGTGTTTAAACTAAAAATGTAACAATTAATTATATAATGTACAATTCCGGGCAGACAGCGGAGCCAATTAAGGCTGTTACCAGTTGGTATAAATAATTATTATTATTATGAAACCATTTCTCATAAATTAAACTGGTCGCTGCCAACCCTACCACAGCTGTATAAACAATGATGTTATAATAATAATTTAACGTGTAACATATACCTATAGGTTTTATAACTGACCAGGTATGTAAAACGTACAATAATATTCAATAATAAATGTTCAATTAACATGTAAAACAAACGTGTAGTAATACCAACTAACGACAATGACAATGATATAATTACATACGTATATGAACAGGTATTTTCTATTTAATAAGCTTCAGCTAGCTCTTCATACGCTTAGTGATACTACAAAACTGTTTTTTTTTTTTGCTGGATGGTAAACAGAATTCTGTTCCATGTCATTGATATTGTTTGTAAAAATAATATTGTGGTACAACTTAGATCTGTTGTTGATGTACTAATAAGATCACCCCCACCTATGGAATAAAACACCATTACATATTTCTCTATTTCATAAATCAGAATTCTCTATATACCTGGTATATCACTTATGATTATGTTGTCTCTTGGCTCACAGACCATCCCTCGACTGGGTTGATTTGACTTGCTAATACTCGGTACCCACACATAAAGCATGCAAAGCAACGTCACCTGCATGAGGCACATGCCATCGTGGTTGTTACACTTCTCCTTCACAAATGCCCAGACTTCTCCAAGCATGGCATCTGACGGGAATGTCTTCTTCAAAGCACGTCCATCTGGCAGCCGAATCTAAAGAGAAACGTCATGTATAACTCTCTCCAACAATCAACAAACTTATAGTGGTATATAAAAATACATAACAATAGTTGCTTAAACATTAAAAGAACAGAAAGGCAGAATAAAATGGCAGTGTAATATTCAACATTTTCAACCAAGAAATTACTTTCAATGTAAATATCTTGTTTCTTGGTTCATGTTATAAGATGAATTACTGTCTCTCACAACATTCTTCAATTGGCTGTGTTTTTTCCCCCGTATATTTCGGCTGTGAGAGACAGCCAAAATATACGAAAAAACAAAAAGCTTCTTGAGAGGAAATTCATTTTATTTATAAGATTTTTCTGAAATAAACATATATTTATAAAAATAATTGTTGTCGGACACATTAACCAAACAAATGGGGTATGTTTACAAAATTCCGACACGTAACATTACTGCAACATTGGCTGAAATAAACCAACTGGAATAACTAACCTGCAATAGACATTCATCGTGTTTTGCGACAGTTTCAGCGCTGTCTGTAGCACGAGGCGCGTGACCAACAACACCACCAGGGGGCGCCCTAGAGCCTCCGGAAGACATCCGCAGACGCTGTACTTCGCGGTCCTCCTTGATCTGTGCAAGGATGCGAGTGTGTTCCTACAACGCCAAGAAACGACCTCAGTGAAACATGTCCCAGCCCCAGTGCACTTATGATAACCTCTAGAGGTGTGGCAGTAACACGAATGTTTACAAATGGTAACAGACGGACAGTGAGATGGTATGACACCGACCCTAAAATTCCCACCTTTACAATACTTCAAACAAGGATATAGCAAAACATCAACGTGTCCAAAATTGTTTCGCAAGCGTTCTCCTTGTTTTTCTTGCTCAGTGCTGTTCATGAAATAATTGCATTGGCTGCCTGTCCACCATCGCATTTTTTAAAGATTTATACATTAAATCAAGCACTCTCATCTACACAACCAGCATATCTGAATTCAATGCTCGCTCCAGCAAGAAATTCCAGACAGCTTCGATCAATCAGTAGTAAAAAAAATTATATTCCTCGGATGAAACAAAAGCGACGACGTACACTTTTTTACACGATGATGAGACTGCTTAATCCCTAGTTCTGTCACGTCACTGAGTTTGATACTCAAGGATATTGTCGTATAAGAACTCCCTATTATTGTGACACCGGAGCTGTTTCTACTAACAAAATTGGAGGTTGGCTAAAAAAACATCAAAACAAATGTTGACAATTCTGAATGATACAAATTATCCTGCCAGTGTTTACTGCTAATTAGATATAAAGGCAGATATTTATTCATATGTACACTAACATCTACATCATATAATACTATTTTTTCTTAAGCTTACTGTCCTAAATATAATATAAATAAGCAGTAGATGTACATTAAATAAAGTTTACGAGTGATATTCCCATTTGATGGTGTGGCAAAGATATTCGCTATTCTGGTGTTAAACACCACAATCTCAATAAAGTAGAACCGATTTTCTAATGTGAACATTCCACAGAGTGATCTAAGGGTCAAAGGTCACCTCCTTCTGCGCCTTCTTCTCTGCTATAGCCTTCTTCTTCGCTTCATTCCGCTGCTGTTCCTCGAACCTCTCCTTCTCCCTCCTCTGGTCCTCCGTGCCATGGAGGCGACTCTGGAGGATTGGTTCCCCCGGGGGGTCATCCAGGGGGGACACGTACGCCCCGGGCGCGTCACCCTCAGGGACGGGTTTAGTGTCTGAGAAAGGGTTTGAGCCGATGGGAACTGATGTAGACTGCAACAAAGACATGTCAGACATAAGGACAGATGTCTTGTGGTGTGTCAAATCTGACCTAACTGTCATTAAATCACATTTCCAGAACATTACATCTAAGTGAACAAATTATCACACATGACATGATAAGAAATTCCATGATGGTAACCTTGCTAACCAACTGGTCTACTTTTAATGCTGCCAAAATATTTTATTGCATAACTTAACGCGAATGTGGGAGTATTCCATATATCAAATCAATCAATAATGTAGGTTGGTGTATTGATTTGCTTGTGGGTCCATGTTATCAACCAAATTTGTGATCAATCTGACCTTGCTTACAGGTGGCAAGTCATCATGAAGCCAATGATATGAAGGGCCAACCAGGCCAGTTTGTTTTTTGTTAAATACATCATAAGATATAACAATTGATAATTAACACATATATTTTTTATAACTCCTCTCCTACATAACTTGTGTGTTACTTACAGTTCTAATACTGGTCTGTGTTGTGCAATATAATTCATTCATAAATATTGATGATGGTAAAGAGAAATGTATTTCATATTTCAGTTTTTGGCCAATATACACACAACTACTTGTAAAATTAATCACAGGAATGTTAACAAACAGCATTATGCAGTTGATTTACAACAGCACTAACTGTGTCAGACCTTAAAAATTAGGTTGTTCACAGCTGGCTGCTATGATCATTTTGTCTATGCCAGTGTGGTATAGCGTTGGTTTGTGAAGCATGGCTTTTATAATTCTACACTGTAATTACAATTTTTTCTAAGAGTTTCGTTGCATTATATTGATCAGAGAATGGCTTGCAATTTATATAAGATTTGATGTTGTTTGAAGACCACCAATCCATTAACTATGACCAATTGGTGATACACTGGTATAGTGTATAAATAAAAGTCGCAAAAGAGATGCAGGTTTTTCTTGGATTTGACGGATCACCAGGTGTCTAGATGGATTACAGAATTCCATATGATGGTAATCCATCTGTGATACCAGACGTTTCACCTTAAAATTGAAGCCTGCATAATGTCCAACTTACCTGTCCTAGTCGGAGATGTGTGTTTGTAGGACTCACTTCCACAGAAGGCTTCCCAGCCAGGATCCTGTAGGAACAGCACAACACAAATAAATGAATGAAAGTTTAGTCAATGTCAACAACAGAACACAATTAGTTGGATTCCACATTTGATTATTAAGTTATCAATCACCATTTGTCTATAGTTAGCTAAATAGCCCCTTATCCAGTCCACAGCCAAACCCCTTAACATCGCAATTTATTTAGCAGCATTTACTGGTCAATATTGTTAAGTGACTTTTTGTAAACTGGACAAACATGTTAAAACTGGCTTATCAGAATACAAAAATATATGTTTCAACTGAACCTAATTCTGTTGATGTGATCAATATATTTTGCAAAGATAATAATACAAAACAGAGGAATAATCAGGACACATACCATTCAACAGCAGCTTCCACGGTCAGTTTACCTGCCTGCACAGCATCACGGCAGTCATCCACGGCAAACCCCATGCCAGCAACACAGGCCAACAGGTCATCTATGTTCTACAAGAACCAAAACAGAGATTTCAAACACAATGTATACAGGCCAATAAGTCAACCAAATATAATCATGAAAGATACATTCTCAGTCTGTAAGTAGTGAGACAATGTCACAAATTGCTCAAGATCTATATGGACATATCAAGAATTAAAGATCAAAAGTAAAGTGAAATTGTATTATTATTCTTGGATGGTATACACAAAGTTTCAAATTATGAAGGCCTGAAGTTAAACAATTTCAATATAAAAGTGTGCATGGATTCTTCAATCATCAATGATTTTTTTTTTAATTGTCTAATAACAAACTTGAGCAAAGGTCAAAGACAAAAGAAACAGTTTATCTGGATCACTTTTGATAATTGGCATTTCAAGAACCACTAAGTTAGTTATGAACATGTTACATGAACACATTTTTGCTGACATCGTTACATTCACAAAGCCCGACAGACAAGTCACAATCTCGAGTCAGAGGAAAATACTGGTACTTTCACGACCACGGCGCGATTACCCATGATTGTGGTTTTGATAGATTTTAACGTCTATATTTGGTCATGGTTTTATGCATGTCAACCCACCCAAGCAGCAATGCAAGCAGGATGGAATAATATCAGCATAATGAGAAATATGACATAAGCACGGGATCCCCAGCTACTTCGTTCGTCATTCGTAAACACAACTCGAGAATCAGAATGACTCCGAAACGCTGTTCAAAGGTAATCCTGCTGTGCTGTCACAGACAGCGCCGTAGATCAATTGTCAGAGTATTGCCAAGGGATTGATAAGCATGCCGTCATTCTGAAAATGCGCTGTAAGCTTGTATGTTGTGTGTATTATAAGACAATGCCAAAATTATAAGATCGTACTTGCAACTGCGTCCCACTCGCCATTTTGTTTACGTGAATAGAAGCTTTGGTGCTAAAAATAAACCGAGGGAATCCCTACCGGAGACCCTGGCCGGGAGAGTTCATTATTGACAGCGGTCGTAGGTTGTTGGTTCGTTGACACCTGCTCTGGGTGCAGGCATAATTGGATTGATTGATTGATCATTTCCAAGTGAAAAATGCAAACTAAGAAAACCACACGCATTTAGTAATAATTACGATTTAGACGTATTGTCGTAATAAAGACGTAATTTAGACATTAACTTACGATATGTGTACGATCACGGGCGTCGATCGGTGGGGGACGGGGGGGGGGGGACGCGTCCCCCCCACTTTTCAGGGTGGGGGGACGCGTCCCCCCACTCGCCCCCCCCCACTTTTCAGGGTGGGGGGACAGCATAGGAATTGTCCCCCCCCGCGAGGCATATAGCCTGACTCAACACTCCTCTCTCTTAAAAGCTGCTACATAGGACTAGCTAGACAATAAACTCGCGATATGAAGTTAAGCAAAGTTATTTATCGCAAATTAACACGAGGCAAACATATTTTATGTTCAGGCATGTTTTGCTGTTAGTGCGCCATAATCCGTGATAGTTATTTAAACAAACGTAATATTTTAATGTATTGAACGAAGTATTAGATAACTCTTCAAAGTAGTCATCACAGGAGAGTTATCGAACAGCCCGTGGCATTTATACCAAAAATGCTTTGTTATTTAGCTGCACACTGATGATTTTTAATTTGTCGCGCATACGCAGAAAGGCCAATCGGAAAGTTTATAACTACCGGAAAAATGTAAGCCGCTCCCGGGCTCTATCAACCTTGTGTTGATATTATTAATAGCTAGGCTCTAGCTATCAAATATATTTTAAATGATGAAATTTGTGTTGCACTTTCACCCCACGCCTGCTTGATGCTTATCGCCTACGGCAGAAGCGGCGGATTCTTGCACTTTGTGTAACTTATTCCCATTTGAGTAACGACAAATTTCTTTGCCAAAATGTTGGATTGGGAAGTTCAACACAGGCACAGCATGGGCGTCGATCAGTGGGGGACGAGGGGGACGCTGACCACCCCACGGCTTGAGGGGGTCAGCATAGAAAATGTCCTCATACTTTTTCAGTTCATACAAAAATTATAGGCATATATAGCGAGACTGATCACTCCCCTCTCTTAAAAACTCTACATCGATCTAGTAGTAAAATTAATAATAAGATATAAACTTCCAATTACCTAGTGGAAAATCACTAGATAAATTGCTTGGTTGGCCCGAAACTTGATCTTAGTCCAGTACATTGTCATCACGCCGGGCTCTGTCATTTTGCACTCTTGTGTTGATATATTAATAGGCATTAGCCATCAAGCACATTAAAGATTATTAATTTTTGCTTGTCCTGTCACCCCTCGGATTGCAGCCTGGACGCCTTGGTCGATATTTATATCGCCTACGGCGTAACCAGCAGATTTATGCACTTTGTGAAATTTGATCTCATTTTAGTGATGACAAATTTCTTTGCAAAAAGGTGGGATTGGGAAGTCCTATACAGGCACCCCTGTAAGCTCTGCATCTTGTCACTCTGTGAATCAGACAAGCAGTGTTGGATCCAAAGTCTACCCCCCAAATGTTCAGTGATTGCGGTGGGCCATGGCCCCTCTTCAAATATATGTTGCCAACATAACTATTATAAATAGCATAACATAAAGTTTTTTTTATAGTTTTTTTAGAATTAGCACCATACCAACAATGAATTATGTTTTATATTTACAAAAAATAGTTACGTGTATTTCAGGTCGTATATATATATATATATATATATATATATATATATATATATATATATTATGCATGTCATAAATATACATATATATATATATATATATATATATATACATACACTTATATATATATATATATATATATATATATATATATATATATATATATATATATACATATATATATATATATATATATATATATATATATATATATATATATATACATACACTATATATATATATATATATATATATATATATATATATATATATATATATATATATATACAGTATGCATACATATATGTGTGTATATAAATTGGTCCCCCGTCCCCCCCCCCCCCCCCCCACTTTTAAAACCGGATCGACGCCCCTGTGTACGATATCTGCAGTGATTGTAATGGTCCCGATGCTAAGCAAAGGTCTAAAGTATACGTGCTGGGAGTACAATCTATCCTGCAGTTTAGTAGATCGATACCTAATCTAAAACAAAAGCAGCTGAATTGAATGTGGATGAAGGAGAACTCGTTGACCATCATATAGTGTGTCGTGTGTTGCTCGCCATCCTCACAAATTTTGTCAATAGAATTTGTTTTCAAACTGATTTGTTTGTTTACCGGTAAATTTTGAACAATTAAACTCTACCTTGGACACCGCGAACATCATCGATGGCTTAATAATAAATAAAAACACTTCTGCGGACGGAATAGGCTTAGATCCTACTGTTAACATAATAATTGTTATTTAAACCACCGTACTACAAAGAAAGACGATACATGAGAATATATTATGATTAATAATTTCAAAAGCAGCAGATAAATCAAGCAAGGTAAGTGTTGTAACGTTACCATTATCCATATTTAAAGTTATATTATCAAGCACGTTTTTTGCGCCGTAGAATGTGTTTTTGATATGCAGATTGGAATACATTTGGCAGATTATTTGAATTTATATGATGACCAAGGCGTTTTGCTACAATCTTTTCAAGTATCTTGGAAATGAACCTGAAATTAGAAACAGGTCTATATATTTTGTATTATCTTTCGGCAAAGTTGTCGTTTTAAGAAGTGGATTTGCATGCGCAAAACAATACCTGTCATCAATGATACATTTATGGTATTTGTTATCGAACCAAGTAAAGGGTCAATACATGCTATCAACAATACAGTTGGCAATGGATCTTATTTGGACAAGAAAACATATATTTCCCTCACTTCATCAAAAGCAGCTGTAGTAAAAGAAGAAAGTAGGGCATTTATCTGCGTAGGTTGAATGTTTACTTTATTTAACGTATGAACTGGAAACGAAGAATATAAATTATAATGGTAATATTATCCTTAAAATAACATGAGAACACATCACAAAGAAATTTTGTTTTGGCAGAGATTGATCAGTCTACATAAAAATATTATTTATGCAGCGCCATAACTGATTTTTCACAGTTACTTGACACTATATTTGTAAAATATTCTGATTGTTTTCGTCATTTGTCTATTGCAAAGGTGACACTGTTTAGAATATCGCGACCTATCTAACGACGAACGTGTTTTATGCTAAAACACATGTCACGCTCATCAATTCTTGAGTTTCTAAACAAATCTGAATCCAAAATCATCATTGAAGGTAGTGACATCTATGTCATGTATATCTCTATAGTAAATTATTTTTTAATATCAATCGTGTTGTAAACATGTTAATATCAACAGTTACAGTATGATCGTCTGATAATCCATCTGAAACAGTAGGTTTTGGATATTATTACAAGTTAAACGGGTTATCAAGAGGTAAAGCCAATGGCTAGGTGTATGTGTCGAAAAGGTTGTTTCAAATCAAAGATTTTTTTAATATCATCAAACATATTAGTAGTTGAACGATGTATATATAACTGAAGATAAAAATCACCAATTATATAAATCAGGAACAGTTATGATGTTTCTTCTCCTCTTTTCTCAGAAACAGGACGGGGCCCTTTGCAGGGCGTTTAAAGTCCAAAGGAAATGTGTGAGTCCACTACAGGTTACACATTTACCCCCTGTGTGGGATCTTTTACTTCCCCTGGCATAAACACCGGATAGAATGGACCACCGGTTTTTAGTGTGTGTTCCGAAAGAAACAGGCAAATGTGGGGTGAACGAAATTGCCTAAGTAGGTGGGATTGAACCATCGTCCCCTCGATTGACAGTCCGGCGCTCTACCGCGCGAACACCGCTCCCTACTGCTTCCTTTAACAGACATTCTTGCCACACTTAGTTTCCCCCGGAAATACATAAATACCTCGTGGTCACTCATTCCGACACATTATCCATACATAATTTTTATTGAAGACGTCTGGATAAGACAATTCGTTTTTTATTGAATTGCCCCAATTTGTAGGCATAAACGTGGCATCAGGGGCAAGGATGACAACTTCCCCTTCCATTAGATGGTTCCGCGCCCTCAATAAATCACACGATATGTGTACAAGAGTGTCCACTGCCCGTCTTCCGTGACCCGTCCAGTGTCTCCAGCATTGAGCCAGCAGAACAGACGAAATAGCGGAGAAGCTGAATAAATTCAACGCCCAGACAACCTCCCGTTTTCCGATGTCATGATCCACCGCTAGATGGCGGAAGCGGTAGTGGACGGGTGCTGAAACTCGGCTGGTTCTTGACCCATCATTAATTTCGTTCCCGCGCTATTGCTTATGGGCTTTAGCTGACGGCGCGCGGCGGTATTTCCTAGATCTGGGAGTAACCGGGAAGTGACGTAATGGGTGACGTAACGTAACTATCACGGCGCCATTTCTAACAGATCGAGCTGCGTCTAAACGATATTGTATGCGTGTAGGCCTACGTCTATAATCTGTGCTAGTTGTGACTAAATATTTTAAACACAAGACGTCTTTCTGGATTAACCCGGACATGACTCCACCGTGCAACAGGGAGACCAATTTGAACGACCAATATCCGGCTCTGTTTTCGTCGTGGTAAGTTGACAGGAATGGCTACGACTACGAAGTTATTTAAGTATGGTAGGATCACGGCACAATGCTGGCGGGACCTTGAATGCTGGCGGGTCCTTGTCTAAGTCAAGCCTGACTAATAGTAATATGCTACTAAATGGCTTATTGCAAGTGTTTGTGAACAGGTTGGCGTCTGGCATATACGTACCTATCATCAGACCTGCAGCTATGCAACCATACGCAGGCACGCGCGCTCACGCACGCATGCACGACGCACGCACATTTATGTCAAACAATAATGTAATTAAAATTGGTTCAAACCAGTGACTTGGGAACTAGTTAAATTGTTGAGGGTCTAACGATTGAATAATAATCTATATTTTTGCTGCGCCTTCCCCACTGGTCTCGCTCCGCGACGGGCTTCTCGTCTCGTCTCGTCGTCCCTACTCGTCTCACTCGGGACAGACACCAGAAACGGGACGGGGGAATTTCCGTCGCCGCGGCGCCCAAAATTCACCTCGCCGCTGTTTGGCACAACCATAGCTCTGCCTCCAAACACAGTTTCGTCGACCACCTTGTCGCCATTTTCACGTCTTACCAGGCGTTTATTTTGTTTGTATGTGCGAACCACATCACGCTTTTTCTACCCGTCTGAGCGGTACTTTGGATTAACTGGTGGGCAAAACAGAACCACGGGCACTCCAAGGGGAATGTGTTATCAACATCCATGCGATTTTCATTACCCCTCCGTCCGTCCGTCCGTCCGTCCGTCCGTCCGTCCGTCCGTCCGTCCGTCCGTCCGTCCGTCCGTCCGTCCGTCCGTCCGTCCGTCCGTCCGTCCGTCCGTCCGTCCGTCCGTCCGTCCGTCCGTCCGTCCGTCCGTCCGTCCGTCCGTCCGTCCGTCCGTCCGTCCGTCCGTCCGTCCGTCCGTCCGTCCGTCCGTCCGTCCGTCCGTCCGTCCGTCCGTCCGTCCGTCCGTCCGTCCGTCCGTCCGTCCGTCCGTCCGTCCGTCCGTCCGTCCGTCCGTCCGTCCGTCCGTCCGTCCGTCCGTCCGTCCGTCCGTCCGTCCGTCCGTCCGTCCGTCCGTCCGTCCGTCCGTCCGTCCGTCCGTCCGTCCGTCCGTCCGTCCGTCCGTCCGTCCGTCCGTCCGTCCGTCCGTCCGTCCGTCCGTCCGCCCGCCCGCCCGCCCGCCCGCCCGCCCGCCCGTCCGCCCGCCCGCCCGCCCGCCCGCCCGCCCGCCCGCCCGCCCGCCCGCCCGCCCGCCCGCCCGCCCGCCCGCCCGCCCGCCCGCCCGCCCGCCCGCCCGCCCGCCCGCCCGCCCGCCCGCCCGCCCGCCCGCCCGCCCGCCCGCCCGCCCGCCCGCCCGCCCGCCCGCCCGCCCGCCCGCCCGCCCGCCCGCCCGCCCGCCCGCCCGCGAAACACCCTCGCACGCCAGGGGTGGCTGCGTCTCAACACGTCAGTGCCAGTCAACAGTACATTTGCTTGATGGCTTTGCGAACCTCTGAATCTAAGCTCAGCCTATGAAATCGCTCGCTGCATCGGCGGTTGGCGGCAGATCAGGTGACCATAGTAATACAACTCATTTAAGCCAATCGTGGCTCATGTTACATGTAATTGTTTAATACCTTCCGCACTTCGCGTAGGGGACCAGTTAGGGATAGGTTTGCAGGGCAAACAGTCCTGGCTTGCGATGATGTATGAAATAAGTAAAATAAATGGTCAGATCGCAAACAATTGGCATGTAAAGAGGTGCTTTATTGCATTAAGGTTGGCTAGAATCATCAACACATCCTATCATACATTTGCGGTGCTAAAACGACACGAGCTATTATTTAAAATGTATTTTGTTGTGTATAAATAGCGACGAATCTACATGCATTGAAGCACAATCGAAGTTATTTTCCATGTGAGAGAGAAACTTAGTAAGAATGAAAATTTTAGAATAAGTGTGTTTTGTGAACTTATGAAATTTAAAGAATGAAATTTAGTGTACTACTGTCTGGAATGTGTTACAATTGGGGAGTGTCTTGAATGTCATATACCGGGATAAAGTGTTCATATTTAGCAGGTAATTGTACTCCAACACCTGAAGCATCTGCAGCTTCTTTGCGTAGGCCTTTTTCGACACCGGCTGGAAGTACGTTGTGTGGACTGTTCGTTCTGCGCATGCGAGCACCATCGGCTTCATTTCGGATTTGTCTAGTCATGGCTTTATCCCAGGATGTAGCGCCACGAGCTCGGAGTGTGAATTAGAATACCATACGTGAGGCCAAGTGTCGTTGTGACGAATACGAAAAACAGCATCCGGTCGACGACTAGCGCCACCTGCTGCCACTCGTACTTGATGGCGTTGCGCCGGTCCTCCTCGGCCAGGCGGATCTCGTTCATTTCGATCGTCTGGTTGATGCGGTTGAGCACTCGTAGAAACTGCCGCTCGAAGTTGTCGGACCCGGCGCCGTCGCCACCCGACGTGCCGGCCAAACCGAGCCGCATGCTGAAGCGACTGGTCGGGGGAAGACCTCCGTTCTCGGGCAGGTTTTTGCGGTACGTGTCCTTGTCCACGTCGTCGCTGTTCGTGTCAGAGGCGGGAATGAAATCCTGTACCAGAACATATGCATTAATAAGCCAGTTACAGTCATGGAAATAACAAATGTGACGACTGCATAATAGCTGTCAATAATTGATAAGGTCGCCATCTGAAAGCAACAACGACCGTGCGGCCGACATAGACACCACTTCAACAGTCTGCATCCAAACCGTTCTGGTCAAACAGTGATACATTGCTCTTCATTTCTAACACTCCTGTTGTTGTCAAACAGACCGTAAAACAAAAAGCAATAACACATAGCATATTTTCTGCAAATGCAGCTATGATAACACTGATGGGTGGTGACTGGTTACAATATTATATATCTGGTCAATACTTGTTATTATTGTAATCGTATGAATAACATAATAACATATGAATAACATATATGACAGTACGACCAAGGATTCTATAGGTATAACCATAAAACATTGCTAGCTACGCTGGGAACGATAACATTTAGAAATGCCTTTGCGCTTCGGGTAGGGAAAATCTGAGGGTGATCACGATTGAGGGTAATTCTTCTTCTGAATATGTACCTTTTCGGCGGTATTGCATTTTAGCGTGCCGACTTTGATACACAGCATCCTGGCCAGTACACGGAAGCAGACCTTGCGCACTATACCAGGCTCTTCGGCTCCTCTCTGGCCCTTGCTGTGTATGTTGAGTGTCACCACCGCCATAGCAGTCGCCAATGACACGATCGCCATCGTGATGCCGAAAAATAAACCTGCAGCACAGAACAGAGGCGGATGGATAACGAATTGCGCGGCTTACGACATTGAAGTGGCCAGGATTTTACATTCGAACGGGTGGGCGGGAGGGCGAGCAGATAGACAGAGAAACACTGTTTCATAATAATACAGATGTTAAAAGATACCTATGGCAGAGCGTTGATATAGAAGATAACGTATAGTGCAACGCTTGTACAACGTGATATTGAATGCGGCGATACTGTTTTAAAGGAAGGAAGCATCTCATGGTAGCGGAACTTCAGACAATTAATATTATCTGTAGAAATTGATATTGATAGTGATATGAAGAAATGGCATAATGAGAAATAGCAAGAACATAACTGTGTTTGCTTACGGAAAAGAGTCCAAACAAAACGATGAGATGAGTCGAAAATGAGCGAGGAGTTTAAGACGACACCACCCTCTTGATGATATTAACAAACAAAATAAAATACAATAGTAGGTACTTGATACAAGCACACAACCGTGCGCGCGCGCACACAAACAGAGACAACCAGACACATAGACTTACATATGATAGGCAGGACATCAGATGTTACCGGCAAACTCTCAGTGACAAACATGAGGAAGACAGTCATCGAGAGCAGCGTCGTGATGCCCATCGTCACCTTCTCGCCGGAGTCGCTCGGAACGCAGAATCCGAGGAGTGCCACAAGCGTGATGAGGAAACACGGGAAGATCATGTTGAAGACATGGAAGAGCGGCTTCCGGCGGATCTGGATAGTGTACGTCACATCCGGATACGGTTCATCGCAGCACGAGTAGAGCGTCGTGTTGCGGACGACGTGTAGCTTGACCAGTGCCCACTCGGTGTTAGGGACGTAGTTGGACAAGTCGCCTTCCTCGCCCAGCTTCAGCAGGTTAAGCTGCCAAAGGAAGAGATGCAATTACGACGTAAAACCTTTCATTGGTGAACATGATAGTGACAATTGTAGCATGAAATTGAGCGTGGAAACTGATTTATAGGTTATGTAAGATTAACATGGCGTAGGCTAATTTCATAATTAATGTCCACATTATTGTTGAAATATGTTAATGAACTTATATTAACATTATTTTCGATATACAGACGTTGATATCATCTAGGTCTATATCTTGCTTTGTTTTTTGTTGAGTTAAAATTTAAGTTGTGCCACGTTAATTACGTTGTGTCACGTCAATTTATACCTATTATACTTCCACTTTCGTTTTGATTTGTCGACCGATACTGGACTGGATAATATAGATACTGGATAATATAGAATTTCTATAGTGTATTTTTTGAGGACGAAACAGATAGAACATATACATATATTAATATATATATATATATATATATATATATATATATATATATATATATATATATATATATATATATATATATATATAATTTGCATACCATGTTTTAGCACTATACATCTTAAAAGCAGTGTTTAATATAATTTTTATTTTTAATTTATTTATATCATTTTCATACAAAGGTTTGCTAGTTAGTATGATTTATATTAATTTATAGAATTTACATTTGTATTTATTAATATACATTAATTTTATTTTTCTTGTGCAGCGCATCGATCCGCCATGCGGGAATTAGCGCTATATAAAAACTGTATTGTTATTATTATAATTTTAACAACGTCCTGGTAACGATTTACCTGCATCATGTCATACGTCCACGACGAGAACTTCAAGGTACATCGCTGCTCGTCAAATGGGAAATACTTGACGTTGATGTCGCACGAACTGTGGAATATTGCCATCGAGAGCAACTTCACGGCACCGTTTGACGACACAATAACTTTCGTGTTGATGGTCGACTTGTACGAAGATACGTCGGCACTGCAGGAAAGATGTACAACAGTCAATGCCACCATGTAGGCCCCGCACCAGCGTTCATATAGGGGACGTTTCTGTCTGGAGCATTTGTCGCGGTGTGGATGGGGACGTTTGAAAATGTCACCGGTCGAACAGGTTTTGCTGGAAATTGTCCCTTTTGTGAAGGATGGTGCTAGGTGTATAATTCCCTCCCCCGAAATCCAGCGACAGAGGTATAGATGGGATAATTGTCTTTACTATGTATAAAAACATGAAATTCCGGCGATGGAACTCTACGTATAGCCTTTTGAAGGTTTTTATATTTAACTCCCCAAGTTCTCCAACCCCGAGATAAAAAAAATCATTGGGGGCCTGCTAGGTCGATTTCAGCCCGAAACATGCACAGCTGACAGATATGTTTGGTTACAAACATGCACAGAAACAGAGAAACGCTGTTCTATAATATAGATAAGAATAGTTATGTATATATCACAATACAGACGAAACAACGTACATTGAAAGTGAGATAATCAACTGAGCACACGTTAATACATCATTATAATAACAAACAGTTGGCTACCCTGTATGTGTCTACTCAGGATCGTAAATACTGCTGGTATTTCCAAATCGTCAACCGCCGCTACATGGGAAGAATAGGAACTCATGATATAATCCTTTTCATGAAAATGGCGCTGTCAATAGGGTTTTTGATTTCTACAACGTTTGTCTGATTTAATTACAGGTATAATATTATTTAAATTGTTAGTTTATTTTAGTACATTACCTATGAGTTAGTTAGCATACGAAGCCTGTTGGACCGTGGTCACCTACTTGTTATACAATAAGATGTCCGGCTTCCATATGGAGTCGTGAGGCAGACGGACGACCTCAATGCCACCGTATTTGGCCGGATTCCATTTCAATTTGTAGTCGTCCCACGTCTGAACAAACGTAAACAGTCAGTGAGACCAGTCAGTGAGACCAGTCAGTGAGACCAGTCAGTGAGACCAGTCAGTGAGACCAGTCAGTGAGACCAGTCAGTGAGATCAGTCAGTGAGACCAGTGAGTGAGACCAGTCAGTGAGACCAGTCAGTGAGACCAGTCAGTGAGACCAGTCAATGAGACCAGTCAGTGAGACCAGTCAGTGAGACCAGTCAGTGAGACCAGTCAGTGAGACCAGTCAGTGAGACCAGTCAGTGAGACCAGTCAGTGAGACCAGTCAGTGAGACCAGTCAATGAGACCAGTCAGTGAGACCAGTCAGTGAGACTAGTCAGTGAGACCAGTCAATGAGACCAGCCAGTGAGACCAGTCAATGAGACCAATCAGTGAGACCAGTCAGTGAGATCAGTCAGTGAGACCAGTCAGTGAGACCAGTCAGTGAGACCAGTCAATGAGACCAATCAGTGAGACCAGTCAGTGAGATCAGTCAGTGAGACCAGTCAGTGAGACCAGTCAATGAGACCAGTCAGTAAGACCAGTCAATGAGACCAATCAGTGAGACCAGTCAGTGAGACCAGTCAGTGAGACCAGTCAGTGAGACCAGTCAGTGAGACCAGTCAGTGAGACCAGTCAATGAGACCAGTCAGTGAGACCAGTCAGTGAGACCAGTCAGTGAGATCAGTCAGTGAGATCAGTCAGTGAGATCAGTCAATGAGACCAGTCAATGAGACCAATCAGTGAGACCAGTCAGTGAGACCAGTCAGTGAGACCAGTCAGTGAGACCAGTCAGTGAGACCAGTCAGTGAGACCAGTCAATGAGACCAATCAGTGAGACCAATCAGTGAGACCAGTCAGTGAGACCAGTCAGTGAGACCAGCCAGTGAGACCAGCCAGTGAGACCAGTCAGTGAGACCAGTCAGTGAGACCAGTCAGTGAGACCAGTCAGTGAGACAAGTCAGTGAGACCAGTCAGTGAGACCAGTCAGTGAGACCAGTCAATGAGACCAATCAGTGAGACCAGTCAGTGAGACCAGTCAGTGAGACCAGTCAGTGAGACCAATCAGTGAGACCAATCAGTGAGACCAGTCAATGAGACCAGTCAGTGAGACCAGTCAGTGAGACCAGTCAATGAGACCAGTCAGTAAGACCAGTCAATGAGACCAATCAGTGAGATCAATCAGTGAGACCAGCCAGTGAGACCAGTGAGTGAGACCAGTCAGTGAGATCAGTCAGTGAGACCAGTCAGTGAGACCAGTCAATGAGACCAGTCAGTAAGACCAGTCAATGAGACCAATCAGTGAGATCAATCAGTGAGACCAGTCAGTGAGACCAGTGAGTGAGATCAGTCAGTGAGATCAGTCAGTGAGACCAGTCAGTGAGACCAGTCAATGAGACCAATCAGTGAGACCAGTCAGTGAGATCAGTCAGTGAGACCAGTCAGTGAGACCAGTCAATGAGACCAATCAGTGAGACCAGTCAGTGAGATCAGTCAGTGAGACCAGTCAGTGAAACCAGTCAATGAGACCAGTCAGTAAGACCAGTCAGTGAGACCAGTCTGTGAGATCAGTCACTGAGACCAGTCAGTGAGATCAGTCACTGAGACCAGTCACTGAGACTAGTCAGTGAGACCAGTCAGTTAGACCAGTCATTGAGACCAGTGAGTGAGACCAGTCAGTTGGAACAGCCGCGGTGAACAGTCAGTGTATGCATTTGTTCCGGTGTATTTGTGTGTGTGTGTGTGTGTGTGTGTGTGTGTGCGTGCGTGCGTGCGTGTGTGCGTGTGTGTGTTGTGTTGTGTGTGTGTGTGTGTGTGTGTGTGTGTGTGTGTGTGTGTGTGTGTGTGTGTGTGTGTGTGTGTGTGTGTGTGTTGTGTTGTGTTGTGTTGTGTGTGCTTGTATGTATGTATGTGTGCGATTTGTTTGCGTACGTCTAATGAGTGTGTGTGCCTTTAAAAACACGCATAGAGTTGTGTATTACAAACATTGTAGACACGTTGTCGATCGTTTGTTACGTCACAAACGTAGACTGACGTCAACCATTTCTGCAGCAAATACCGGGTCTTTACCTGAGTGAGCCAACAGTTCGTCGTGACGATCTGATTCTTTTCGTCCTTCAACAAGAACACGTGTTTTATACTACTGACAAGGATCAGCTTGTGTCTTACATCATACATATAACATATAACGAATATTCACTCACACGCATGACCGTACAAGCATGCCGACTTGTACACAGTAACGCACTCACTCGCGCATTCACATACACACACCTTCAAGATAATATCGCTTAGATAATTCACCAGCTGGGTATAATATAACATATCAACTAACGCGCATTTAGCAACCGTGGACTCGCTGACCTTAGTCTGAAAATAGGACTGGCGCTTAACAGTGGCTGGGTAAAAATATCGTGCAACTGGCGGTGGGCTGAGAGGCCGGGCTCTGCCTAAATGTCAGGCTCGAACAAATCGACACAGGAATGAGTTACACACAGCGCAGAATCATGGTGACAAACAAACGCTCCCACACGTACCCACGCACATACGCGCGCACGCACAAACACTCACAAACCATCACAATTAAAGACATGTCTACGCATGGATACACATACGCAAGTTTGGTTTAGTCAATTGGTAGATTTATATAGCAAAAACGTAAAGGAATGTTTTTATAGTGCAGTAATATTTGATCTAGAAGCTGTCATATCACAATGCTCTCGTCTTGCAACAAATATTTACATCACTCACCAAAACCATCAACTCCCGTGTAGGTTTACAGCTCGCGCAATCGCAAATTTGCCATTTATTATGTAACCAAGGAAACTGCACGTTCACATTATGTGTGTCAGGGCTTTTAAAGTGGAATGAATTGTTGCATTCTGTCATCTATTATATTTAATTGAAAACATATGATTTAACTGTCCCAAATTGTTATTAACAATTCGTGCTACTGCCAACGCTAGCCCCAAGCAATTTGAATAACCGTCGCGTTGTGTGTGGTGTTGATTTTCAAGAAATACACAGCTGTTATTTTATTCTTGAGTTTAAACAGGATATGTGTTGATTATCAACTATTATCAAGGTAACTGTAACACACGGCTTTGACATCAGAAATCCCAGTGACGTCGTAACATCCGGGACAGAGGGAGCATTCCATCCGGGCACCACGTCTGGGGGCTGAATGGACAATTAGCTCACCCATCAAGCGGATGATATCGTAGGAATAGGGCATGCAAGTATCGTCTGGTGCCATATCGGTTTTATGCTGTTTTGTGTAAATGCCATCATGATTCGTTCCCAGTGACTCGAGCAGCTGTGTATTCTTTCGCATACGGGCGTAATGGCGGCAGTAGAAGCCTCAGTTGTAAGTTGTATAGCTTTCCATCCAACAGAATACAGTCGTGTAGAAGATGGGAACTATTGTGCAGATAAGTTATTATTTTCCAACTGCTGCGTACTGCTGTAATTTTGATTCTGAATAGGCTTATAGACAACGAGGTGGTCTCGTTAAGCATGGCTCCAAATTGACCTTAAATATCGCTAACAACTAACCGGAAACAGGAGTCTCCTGCAGCCTTATTTAAGCGAATCTGTACTTCCAAGTTTCGATTTGGTTAATGATGCCAGTCAAAAACCACTTGTGTATACACGTTTTTGGACATTGACATGTTTATAAAATAGGTTTCGTGCATTCAATCAAAATGCTTTGCATTCATCCAGTCGCCAACAACCCACACAATGCCAGTTCAGAGAAGATCCCTCGCATAGAAGAGACACCGAGAGGATAATCAATCGCGTGAAATATGCCCATATGAACATTTGAACCGATGACAGCAAACGAGTAGAACTTCCACTGGTGAGACATTTATCTAGACAGAGGAGGACACGTGTGAGCACTCACCACGTCGATGATCTGCGAGAGAGCAACGCTAAATGAGACGTTGAGAGCTTCTGTTGAATTCGTTGTAGGTATGACTCTGTAGTCGTAGTTTCTCATGATGTCCCTCACGAGGTTGTACTCATTGTCGTCGGCAACAACGACTACAACTGTCAGAGTACACAAGGTACAACTCTCCAAAACAAGAAACCACGTAAGACATGAGATGACTTCATATATATATATATATATATATATATATATATATATATATATATATATATATATATATATATATATATATATATATATATAAATTGCCAATGAGTACAATTAATCCCGTATTGTTCCGGATGCTAACAACAACGGGTGTATAACTGTTCGTTTGATGAATGTTGTCTACACGCAGCATAAGAGTGAGGATGAAAGTTAGAAGTAATAAGCATTTCTACGTCGCATAAACCATGCACTCGTGTCACGGATTTTATTAGTTTGTCATAAACCCGGCTGTAAAATGTGTATCTATACTCAAAGGCATTTACAGCCGTGTAGATGTATATCTTAATACGATGTTGTTGCATTTAAACAAATAAATCACAAACACGTGGTGGATGGAGCCACAGTTAGAAAAACGCTCAGGTTCGTTGCCACGTTCCAACTATCAGGCTGAGGCAGGCGTTTGGCCTTGGGTCATGTCAGCATGTTACGCAATATATTACGTGTTGGTTGATCGGACATTCGGAATTTTTTCAATGTCTACGTAAAATCACACTGCAAATTGCACGCTTGGAATGATCGCATTATTACGTTGTCAATACATAGGATCAACAATGTTTCGCTGTAAATGTCATTTGCTGGACTTAATTTAGGCCTATCTACCAGACGAAGCTGGCGACGTCCTGATCTTACAGCAGCCAGCGTGGTGATAACACTACGTGCCTTGAACCTTGTCTGTAGCTGAATGTTTTATGTGTGCCTAGATATACGTCAGTATGTCCACTGTACTACGTCAGCGTTCCCCCTGTGGGTCGCGAGCGGGTGGGGTGGGGGGTCCCGAGATGTCTACTAATGTCAAAATGGGTCAAACTATAAAATGAAATATATGTAAAACCTCTAGGCCTATATGTGTCACAATAAAACATAGGAGTATATTCGAGTTCCTTTACACCAATCAGCGGAAATATCATAGATACTCGCTATCTATCCCGAGTACATAGCACTTGTGTAGTACAGTAATCGCCTGGATACATAAATCCATCCCTTCTATGCAACACGAAAACTACAGTAGCGTCGAATCTTGTGCATGTTTTTCACTGGGTGAATGGTAGGGGTCGTGGTGACTAAATGCCACGATAAGGTGAGCGTGAGTGTATGTATGTGTGTGTGTGGTCTACTGGGAAATAATGAGGTCAGACATAGCTAAGAATCGTCAGTAGAGAGTGCGGTATCAAATGTCTACAGCAATCGTGACGTATGTTGTGCATGGTGCCGTAGTATTAGTGTGGGACAGTTGGTACACATTAATTAATGTCAGATGGCAGAATCTGTGTGTTGTGCTCCGTATTACTACATAACGAAAATTATTATTTACAATTAATATATGTATAACCATCGTTTCCACAACAAGCATCACAATACATAATATGGGTTTTCAAACAGCAAAGGTTTACCACCTATCAACTGTTTTTCCATCCAAATGAATAGTTGCGTTATATGTATGTCTTAGATGGGTCTGCGCGACCCACAACTCTTCCGTTGCATTAATACTACTGGACGTCTACTTTGATGCCCGTTAAGTGTACCGCGACAACGTTGTATTCAAGTGTATTCCTTTCGATGGATGCAATTCGTTCAACTCACCCAAGATTGCACCGATGAAGACGAGCTTCGCGATTCCGCTGTTAGATTCCATTGCACAGCATTTCGTAACGCAGATTGGTCAGATGTCAGTGCTTTGTCGTTATAGTGTTTTACCACGCAGTTTACCACACAGTTAATATCCACGCTTTGCGTATGATAAAATGCCCCTCAAGGAATTAGTCGTTCTAGACCGATTGCCTGGCACATAGCCACTGACGACTACGGAGCCCTTTCCTACAATGCGTGTAGTCGCAACGTCGAAAAAATGGTACTAAAACGCGAAGCTGCTTCATATAGTTGCTCGGTCAGTGCCTCTACCACACGCGCGCACACATTCCTCCAACCACCCAACCGATGTAACACTCACACGCCGGCAGTCCGACGCGAAAGCGTCTAGTCGAAGCAACTGATGGCATTTCGCCAAGTTGTCGGCCAAAGTTACTTGTAACTGTGTTCTGGTTTTCAACACCACAAGGTTCCCTAGAGCCGCGGCTCACAAATTGGTGTACCCCTCACGGTAGGGTATCACGTTACGATTTCCTCGACCACGATAAAAAAAACATGCAAGCATACATACTATAAGTGCGGTTGGCTGAAAGTACGGATTTCAACACCTTGAGTGTTTCTCGTATTGACGATTTGTGGCCCTCTTGTACAACGCGCTTTGTGGCTATCATGTGACAACGTGCTTTGTGGCTATCATGTGACTACGTGCTTTGTGGCTACCATGTGACAACGTGCTTTGTGGTTATCATGTGACAACGTACTTTGTGTCTATCATGTGACAACGTCCTTTGTGGCTATCATGTGACAACGTACTTTGTGGCTATCATGTGACAACGTGCATGCATCTGCACGGACGATGAACTGGTTATGCTTCCAGAATACCCAATGTTAATGTAGGTTGTGATATTTATCAGCATTCATAAACACACCACTGAATGATCCGTAGTCCTGCACTCGCATTGAAATTTAAGGTAATATTATATCACACGCTATCTCTTGTCAAGAGTTTGTGCGGACAAACAACGCACCATTGTTACGAAGAACAGGGAACTAAAGAGGAATAGTAACAGATGAGAAGACGTAATTATTTGAACACATCTGTAACGAATTTAAAATCTCGAAAATTCGTAAAGAAACCTTCGGAAACCGGCTGTCTTGACGCTGGGTTACATAAAGTACGTGACTTAGTCATATCAACGCCGCGCGCTGTGATGAAGAAATCGTGAAATGTAACATGCCGCAACTGGTGCAGACTCCCGTAGGTCTACCCGTCGTCAATGCCAAAGGGAATGCCAAAATAACTTCCCGGACCGACATGCGAGCGATGCCAATTAGCTCTGAGATCCGTTCACTGTGGATGTGGCATGTCTTTGGCAGATGATGTGAAAGTTAGGAATTTTTAAAATGTGTTATAAACTTCACTGCTCCCACGATGCTCTTACGAATCTTCTACTATCTATGCCCTATACGACTCTGGATGATGATGCTTTTTGATCTCCCAACCACATGAACACGGATTATCGTCATTGTTCGAGGCGAAGACTAAACTTTGAGAACGACTCTATGTCACGGATGATCTCCGAACCAGCCTGTCCAACAACGTTTCCCGAGTTGAATCTATTACTTAGACAACCTAGTCCATCCCTATACATGTCATTACACAAAATCAGGCATACAATTATGATGACCACATTAATTTGAATATGTGTTTGTTTTCGTTGAACTGAGTATCACGAGTCTATATAGAGTATCACGGTGCTGACGTTTTGCATCTTCCCTCTATCCATCTTTGCTGGGTAAGGCACAAATATAAACAACATTGACATAATACGTTTCATATAATAACTTAAGATTATATACATTAAGTATATATATATATATATATATATATATATATATATATATATATATATATATATACAATCATTTATTTCCTTTTTTGCATATATATATATATATATATATATATATATATATATATATATATACAATCATTTATTTCCTTTTTTGCAAAATATACACACATGCATGCACGCACGTACACATACATGCACACACATATACTCACACTCCTGTATTTGCATAAATGTGGTTAGGAAATATAAGTATATGTATCATTATCCTTATAGGCATCGTTTGGAAACACTCCTGTATCGTATTGCTCAGAAAACAACTATTTGTAGTTATCTTGGATATGGGCTGGACAGCTGTTGGCTATCAATGTCTGTCAGCACTGCTACGGTACCAGGGAGACCTTATTGAGAGTAAATGTGACTCGACAACTGACAAACAAATTGCGTGAGTGAAGTCTTACACGGCTAGTTATACCATTTCACCAGCTGAGCTAAACACGAACCGACAGGTCTATATCCAGTTTTGCATTCTAACGAAGAACGAACTTATTGCATTACTTTACTCTGCAACGTGTATCTTAGATAACCGAATCGATCCATATCCATTTTGTTTCTACGCAACAAAATAGTAATAATTCATGTAATTGCCCATACTTTACAAGCTTATCAAATATCTTAGTTGAGTACGTACTCAAGACATTTTATAAGCACCGTGAGCACGCATTCTCAGTTGAACATGATATCTGAGTCTGAGCACGGAGTTGAGCATGAGCACAGAGTACGGTTTTATAACCTCGGTCCCAGGTCAACTGGCAGTAATTATCATGATGATGTTTCTTAGGCCACACAATAAACGTTATAAAAAATTAAACGTCGTACATTATTTGAAAATATCACTAAGAGAATGATGTGATCAATCGTTCAATATCTTCATTAAATAAACTGGTTCAATTGTTGGCTGCAGACGACGGATATCATTTTAATAAACGTTGCCGACGCAGAACGATTTTAAAGACGTGGTTAATGAATATATTTCCTTGTCACGTGATCTTTGCTGGGTGTCTCTTACGGCATATTCCTTGTATTAAAAAAGACCAACCATAATATTATATGTGACCCCTACCCAAATTATTGGGGCCCAGTTTGCTGTGACTGTTCCCTGTATGGAGGGACTTCTATATTGTAAAGCTTGTTGTGTGCATTTTCAATCTATGTCGAAGTGGAGATTGTCATGGCGATCTGGGGACCATTTCACTAGCCTTACTGATAGAACTTAAACACGATTTTGCTCTGTAAAATAAATGTTGACTTTTAACAGCGATCTTGAACACTATCGACACCACGGCGTGCCCGCGAGACATTGTCACTGGTGTTTCAAGGAAGTAGTATCGCAACGAATATTTGCATTTTAGCAAATATCTCATTTACTTAACACACTTGGCTTAATGATGAATTTTCCTCATAACTCATAATGGTATATGAGAAACTATATTTGCATTTTACACACAATTTTGGTGTGAACTGCATTAAACGTATATAATAAAACAATTATATGTAAAGATGGAATTTGGAGTTCACCATACAATATATGTATGATGTATGAGGTAAATAATTGTTTAATTTCGTATTGGCAGTGGTCGTCTGGATCCTCATACACCACAATGTCTTGTCCATTTTGTTCATAAACGCATCTATAAACCTACATGTTACAATTTGCATTTGCAGCTGAAATAAACCCATGTTCAACGAACTGACATTTAAATTTATGTATGTTGGCATCGGTTACTAAATAAGTATCATCATGACACACACATATCAACAAACGCAACAGTAACTGGAATATGTTTTTAAACAATTGATCATAGTTATGACACCAACCTACGATAGGGCAAATGCGTTCTTTTAAATATCTGTAGTTGTTTTTATCTCATAAAGGAACGTCGAAGTGTACATAGTTAAAACAAATGCTGGATTCTCAGCTTTTTTAGACGTACGTTTTGATTATGACTATGCAATGACGTTCATTAAAGAATTTCCAGTTTAACGTAAGCCTATTTAGTTATCAACAGTAATTCAATGGTCGACGCAATGGCGGTTTACGAATGTCAAAACAAAGACTTCGACGATGATGATGTAGATGATTATGGCGATGATGAAGATGATAACGATGAAGATGTAGAGCAAAATAGTTACGACGGCGAAGACAGAAATGGTGATAAAGACGACCAAGTCGTGAAAACATGAACCAATATTGAAGTCGTCAAATTGAAGCCACAAACAACATAAATGCCCAACACCATTTATTCGATATATCAAAAGCATCTAAGTACAACATTTGGTTAAGCCCCAAGCCAACATGCCGAGACACGTTTCTCGACACATCCATACAGCAACTGAAATTGACTTCTGTCACAATAACAAGCCTAGTATAAAATATACTAATAATGCAATTCTACAGAACAAATGCGACAAACACGTTATTATTGTAAATACACATTCTGCTATTATTAATATGGCAAATAAGACATTTAACATGCGTGTATGTAAGTGCATATATGCGTTTGTATATGTGTGTTTGTGATACCAGAACACAAACAATTCTTTCCTTCCAATTCATGTAAATAAACATGATTATATGTAAATGTCAAAGCTTGCCTTTAAAAGTTCTTATTTACTGATGATGCATAATAATTGGCTGTTTATCTATGCGGAACAATGTATGAACTGACATACATTGCTAGCATGTCACAATTGGCCCCAACCAAAAGTATTGGAAGTACAGAATGGCTATAATGTACTTGTTTGGCTTGTCGTTCTAAGGTATATAGGCCTATTATAGCAATGCATTGTATATTAACTAGCACAATTTCAAGAACTGATGTCACATATATGACCATATGATCAAGTGTCTACACATAAGTTCTTATACGCGAGTGTCATAACCTTTGTAATGATAGTTCCACTCAAACATTTTAAAGACTGCTACAGTGTCAAGATGCATTTATTTGACATATCTATGCGCCAAACAAAATAGACTTGTGTCACAATGATAACATCTGGTGGAAAAAACTTATAACTAGAAACACTAATGCAAAAGAACCAAGTAAAACCTAGGTGATAAACACACTATTGTTGTATAATAATGCACTAATTCAGTAACTGGTCATGCTAAATAAAAATATAAACGTGGTTAAAAATTGCATTGTAACGCGCAGGCATTACACATAAAAACTATTATTAATCAATAATTGGTCTTGAATAACTATTAGCGATATATATTGTGTGTAAGGTCTATGTGTGCTTGTATGACAATGATAGTGCATGTGTATGTGTCTGAGTGTGCGTATGTTTGCATGTGTGCGTGTGTGCGTGCGTGCGTGCGTGTCTTCAGAATACAAATAGGTCTTCCCCTATGAATGCAAGTAAATAAACGTGTGTGTTGCGAATCATTTACTACTGACATATTTGCTGCTCGTCTGGGATAGACAGAGCGGAGGAACTGAGATGGGTGCCACTTACAAGATACATCTTAATGGGCCACAGCATCAATTCATTTAATATCAAATGACACGTATTAAGCGTACTCAGTGGTTATAACGACCTTGTTCGGTGTATCGCTCCAAAATCCGTATAGGCAAGTTTAATTAATATGCAATATTTCACTGCTAATTCCCAACTACTTGTCCACATTCACATGCATTCAGGAACCTACCTGCACTACCCTATATCACGAGTGTCATGTATCATATTCTAGTATGTGACACCACAAGTTCGTTCCACAAAAGATGTACTTATGATGACAATCGCATCTGTATAAGCAAACAATTTTTTTTCGTGATAATATAAATGAATCAAACAAATCAAATCATTATCGTTGCGAGAATGGCGTAGTAAACCATAGTAACAATCATGCAAACTACAGCAGTGCCATGATTGTTTGGTCAACTAGGGTCTATCCTTGTGTACTGTACACAACTAACGAAGCAACACAACGCAAATAAGCAGCAAACAAACAAGCACAAGAGGGAAACCAAACAACAAAACAAGTCCAGTGTAACACGTCAATACCACCACAATCGTCTTCATATATGGCTGATGCAACAGCTCTGCAATAGCTATCCCCTTTGCTGAAGCGTTTTCCTTTTTAGAAGCTCTCTCCTCTGTCGAAACTCTCTTCACTGCAGTAGCTCTCTCTTCTGCAAAAGCTTTCTTCTCTGCACAGGCTCTCTCCACTGCATAAGCTCTCTCCTCCACAGGAGCTGTTTCCTCTCGATGGGCTCTCTCCTCTGCATAAGCTCTCATCTCTGTAGTAGCAATCTCCCCTGGATGAGTGCTTACCTCTGCGGGAGCTGTCTCCTCTCCAGTTGTTGTTTCTTCTGCAGAAGCTCTCTCCTCCTCTGGAGGAGTGCTCTCCTCTGCAGGAGCTTTCACCTCTGCAGGAGCTCTCCTCTCTACAGTATCTATCTCTGCTATAGATACACTCTTCCCTGAAGACGCTCCCTCATCTGCATATGCTCTCTCCTCTGCAGGAGCTCTCTCCTCTGTAGTAGCTTTCTCTTCTGCATGAGCATTCTCCGTTGCAGAAGCTTTTCCCTCTGCAGTTGGCATCTCCTCTGGAGGCCCTTTCTTCTCTGCAAAAACTCTCTCCTCTGCAGGAGCTCTCTCCTCTGTAGTAACTTTCTCCTCTGCAAAAGCTTTCTCCTCTGCAGTTTTTCTCTCCTCTCGAGGGGAGCTCTCATCTGCAGGATCCCCCTCGTCTGCAGTAGCTCTCCCCTTTGCATGGGCACTCTCCTCTGTAGGAGCTCTCCCATCTACAACATTTTGTCATCTGTTATATACAGTTATATATAGTCATAATATAGGTGACTATATAAAATGTTCTACATTGCTTCTTGTTGATTATCAAAGAGCTAACATCGTAGAATGTGGCTATTCACACATATACACAAGCGCAAACGCACACGCACACACACACACACACACACCCCCCCCCCCCCACACACACACACACACACAAACAAACAAACAAACACACACACACACACACACACACACACACAAACACACAAACACACACACACACACACACACACACACACACACACACACACACACACTCACTCACTCACTCACGCAGTAATGATAATGTCACTTAGGCATAATAAAATACAACAATACTTGTGTGTTGACTGTCTACCTGATCTTGAGATCAATCGTAGAGCCTTTACGTTGAACACCCATGGTCGACTAGCAATGAGAACTCTTGCACGTCCATTTGATAGCACACCTATTACCAGGCCGCCATGACCCAGTGTCTACAAGAACAAATTTACTAGAATCAACATCAACGTCATTGCATATATATTGTATCGAACAGCCGCAACACAAACTGCATAAAGTACATCCAAAAGCAAATGCTACAACATATGATATATCATACACGATGTCGTACACTTTACCCAGAGTAAAAATGAACAGCAGCAAAAACGGTTTCAATTCGATAACTAGTGTCTTTTCTATCAAAGTAACTCACAGTGACTCTTCTAACAAAGTACGTGCATTATATGAATGTGGGTATATATATATATATATATATATATATATATATATATATATATATATATATATATATATATATATATATATATATACATATACATATATATATATATATATATATATATATATATATATATGTATATATATATATATATATGTATATGTATATGTATATGTATATGTATATATATATGTGTGTGTATATGCGTGTGTGTAATATGTAAACAACGTATGTTTATTTATGTTGAAGTGTATGTATGTAGGTATGAATGTATATATGTGTATATGTATATATATATATATATATGTGTGTGTATGTATACATGTATCATGTATACAAAGACAACATATTTGAATGCCTTACATTTTAATTTGTACACATATATTAATTCATATTTTATTATAATTTTGTTACATCTATTTATTTTAATATCTTAACTATTTATTTTTAAATATGTTTAATCAAATATAATATAATATAATAAGTTTTAATGTCTTAAATTACTTAAATTAGTTTTTATAGATACATATTGTATATTTTCTAAATTATAATTGTACATATGCTAATGTCTTAGATTATTTATTGTTTCATTCTAGTGTTTAACAAATGTACTTTACCATGTTTATGTACACATTTAAATTTCTATTATTGCTCAGAGAAACATAAACTATCGTTACATGCAACACAATAAATCATGAACGTTACTGCATTTGTATTGTATTTGTATTATAGTGTAATTACAGTGAATATCTTTATTGTTGTGTAGATAGTGCATATCAATACAACAGCCAGTAGTTTAAATATACAAAATGTGATCAAGTCATGATAGCATAAAATGATGACTGATAATAGACAGAACCTCAAATGGCCAACACATGTATTTGAATCCCACCGCAAACGCAACCCAAATGTTTCAGCATATTTGAATTAAACAAAAACACAAGCAGATAGACAAATGACCAAACACGTACACAAACACTGTATTATGATATAGAATGGCCTTAACAGTGTATGTTATAGTTATGAAAGACAAGTATGTGTGTTTTTTAATTTCATCATCGTTTCTGTCCATACACTTTGACTATGACTGTAATTACTTTTATACAATTACCTGTCGCATGTGGCTTGTCCATCCTCCGTGATCTTTGTCTTGTAGGGCCTTGACAGTCCTGTAGGAGTCGAGCACCAGTACACAGTCGCCAAACTGAATCTCCAAGTCTGATGTGTCAACCAACTTGAGCACTTCCGGATTGAACCATTGGCTGAGACAAACGAAATATTTATCATATATGATATTGTCGCTGATATATATATATATATATATATATATATATATATATATATATATATATATATATATATATATATATAGTGTGAGTGTGCGTACGTACGTGCGTGCGTGTGTGTGCGTGTACTGGGGGTTCGCACTCAGGTATGTGTGTGACACGTTGCATGGGTAACTGTCTGCTAAAACTGAACAAGCATAATTTACGTCTTGCATACATCATTTGGGGATTTTGTAAATTAATTAATTAATTAGTATTTCTTTGTATTACTTATTTCATAATAACGTTAATAATAAATAAGATATGTTTTGCTGAGCAACTCGTACATGGTCGTTCAATTAAAATGTGTTGTAAACTTTCAACATCATCAGTACACTTGCTGTTTTACAGCTTGTCTTATGCCATCTTCTTTACCTTCTTACAAAATTGTGTTGAAACTGTAATACTGCATTTTGAGACTGCCTACCATCGGCCTTAGAGCTCGGGTTCACGAATTTCCAAACACAAAAATAAGAAAACAATCTCTCAGTGCAATATACATTCAATACACACTGCATTTACATTTCCCGATTATTTTACAATGCTGTCTTGAGTCTAATGGTTCCCCATTTTATGACTTGACTCTGACTGGCCTTCGGGTTATGAGGATACCAAATACAAAACCAACTTCTCTTATTTAGGATTTAACATATCCAAACATGACAGCGAATTTTAATATTCAATGAATTAATGTCAATTAATGCCTCACTTGTCTATATCTTTAAATTCTACGAAAACGTCGCCATCATCGTCGATTCTGTTCACGATGCCGTTCTTGCCGAGTACCTGAAATAGCGATTAGCATATATATATATATATATATATATATATATATATATATATATATATGTATATATATATATATATATACATATATATATATATATATATATATATATATATATATATATATATTTCATCTCATTCTATGTGCACACAATAACTTTTTCATGATAGACAGGCACAGTGTAGTTGAGCTTAATATTGTAGCAAATCAATATTTCCTAACACAGTAACTAGGGATTATGTTTCTTCAGATTGTTTGTCTTACTCATTACTGTTGACCTGCGGTTGTGTGAAGCTACACAAATAGAAGTACTGTCACATTGTCATTAGAATTATTCATGGCTGCAACATGTACATCAAACAATAAAAATGTATTTCTTTTTACCTGCTATTGTTGTCTGCAAATTGTTATTGTCATCCTGATGATATGTTAAGTCACTTGCAACACACAACCAATGATCGGCATGTGTTTTGTTAGATTTTGAATTTTAGTGACACTATCTTCAATGTAATAGGCCTTAGATTTTATGTACATTTCTTTGGGGGCAGAGTTGGTTTTTCCTGGTATCTATCGCAAGTATAAAACAGTACAGTATAGTACACAAGTGTAATAAGAACACCTAAGCATACATCTACTGGACAATATGTTAGTTTTACAAGTAATGTTGTTAGTTTTCTAAATGACATAACATTTATTGCTCTATGGTGAAGTAGTATTGAATGGACATGTTAATTATAATCCTGTTAGTTTAAATAAATACATGCATTTACCCATAAATCATGCCTATTATGGTTAACTTGACATGTGAAAATAATATGTTAACTGACATCTTCACCTATAACAGTGTCTTAATAGACGCATAAATTGGTAGAGAGTTGAATTGGCACTACTATATGCTTATGCCATGGCGACCAAAAGGCAATTTTAGTGGATCCTAAAAGAAATCCTGGCTAAGTACATATGATATGGCACACCACTCTGCAGCAGATGGGTTGTGGCTTCCACAAAAGCGCGGACTCCTAAAAGTACACACAATTCACTGGCTCATGCATTAACACACTATGATACATTGATGAAATAGGCATAAAGATGGAAATATAATATTACAATATTTAATATTATATGAAACAGTACAAAAATCAATCAATGTGATTGACCAAAATATATAATGTTGTCCAATAAAATAACTACTAATTTTAGTACATGTCTAGTTTACACACACTTACTGTGGTGGCTTGAAAATGTAACTGTGTGTACTCTAAACTATCATCTTGAATCTATGTTTATATCTATGATGCACATTCTGACTCGCCCG
The DNA here is from genome assembly GCA_964017155.1 of Oasisia sp. SBJ-2009. Classification (NCBI taxonomy): domain Eukaryota; kingdom Metazoa; phylum Annelida; class Polychaeta; order Sabellida; family Siboglinidae; genus Oasisia; species Oasisia sp. SBJ-2009. Next base: position 6,766,329 of record OZ024854.1, read on the forward strand.
TAAAGCCAAGGACAAAATCCCTCCACACAAATAGAACGCACGGATATTAAGTTCACAGACACAGGTGTCTTTTACGAGGTTTGTTTTCTGTCTGCACTGTAGCATTTAATCAAAAGCAACTTTCTAACTATTTATTTGCATGCATTTGGCGGAATGTGTATCTTAATAGGGTTAAGGTTAAATCAGTAAGGAATTCTGTTCAAAATGAGCCGTGCAGATATTAAATAATTATTTTGATGCTTGTCGGGGTTGAAGGAATGAAGCTGTCATCGCCATCGAACCACCCAACGTAAACAATAAATGTTTTGCTTCATTCATCGGTCTCCTTGTCATTCCCAATCTTTTTTGAAATGCAACATAACCGATCCATGTACTTTTAGATTTATGATTATTGTTGTGGCATCCCACTACACAATGATGTTTTCACCACATTACTAAAACCATTTGAAACAAACAACGTTTACGCCATGATTACGCGGCCCTACAACTTTTCTATGACTCCCGGTGAGGGCGCTGCAGTGCGAGGGACATCAATAGACCTAACTGCAGGGTGACGTCACGAGTCGGCGATCCCTCTACATTTATATCTATGGTGATACATGAACAATGACAGAACTAACTGGAGTACCGATCCCTTCCATAAACTGGCATGCAGGAAACCTTCCTGAAACATTACGTAAATTCAAGAGGACATGCCAGTATATATTCAATGGACCTTTGGCTGCAAAGGATGAAGCTGTTAAAGTCCAGTACCTCATGCTATAGGTCGGAGAAGACGGCCGTGACATATGCGACGGTTGGGCATTGTCAGACGAAAACGAAAAGCTACTGTCACCTCACTGGAGAGGATTCGAAGAATACGCTAAACCAAAATCAAGCTTTCCAGTGTCCAGATTCCAACTACGAGCACTCAAACAAGAAGAGAACGAGACGATTGACGCATACCTGACAAGGGCACGCATCATTGCAAATGACTGCGAATACACCGACAGAGAAGAACAACTAATGGACACACTAATTGCAGGTCTGTACAGCGACCACATGCGAAGGAAACTAATTGCCCAAGACAACGACACAACATTGGACCAGGCACTGGCAATAGTAAGAGCCTACGAAACCACAGAACGACACATAGGAGACATCAAAGACACAAAACGGATACAACCTGTAAGCAAGCAATATGAAAAAAAAACTCCGGAGAAGATGAGACCAGACCTACCGGTACATGGTTGTTACAGATGTGGGAAAGCACATGATAGAAAGAAAGAATGTCCAGCAGCAGATTCATTGTGTAACTACTGGAATGTCATGGGACATTGGTCTTGTGTGTCTCTAAAGAAAAAGCGAGACATATATCAACAACCACACCAGAACAGGTTCAAAAGCAGCAAACATGCTTACCATGGAAGAAAGACAATACACACTGTTCGTGACAATGATGACAGAGACGAACACTTTGTGCTCGATTCAATCGAAACTACACCGGTTGCAAAACTTGAATCCATATACAAAAAAGGAAGCAAATCTCAAGCATTCGCGAACATACAGATGAGAGGACAAACGACAGATGTTCTTGTGGAATGCAAGATTGACAGCGGAGCAGAGGTGAATGTGATGCCACTACGTGTATACAAACACCTGTTCCCAGAACAGAAAGACATCCATGGACGACCAATCGCTCTACAAAGATCCAAGGTCAGTCTGAGCGCATACGGTGGTGCAAACGTAAAGCAATACGGATGCTTCACACTACAGTGCATGCACAACGACATCGCACTCAATGTCGAGTTTCATGTGACAGAGGACACTGGATCAACAATGCCAGGACTGCAAGCATGTCTAGCTCTACAACTGATTTCACTGAACTATGAACATAAATCAGCATGAAATGACTGTCACAACAACAGTCAAGTTCATACTCTATCGTCTGGTGAAGGCAATGGTGATGCCAAAGAGAAATTACTCGAGAAATACCCGAAATGCTTTCGAGGTGTTGGTCTCTTCTCTGGCGAGTATCACACTGACCTGAAACAGGATGCAGAACATATCATACATCCACCAAGACGCGTTCCTGAGTCCATGAAAGATGCGGTGAAGAAAGAGTTACAACGAATGATCGAAATAGATGTCATCGAGAAGGTTGAGCAACCCACTGACTGGGTTAACAGTGTTGTGTACGCCACGAAACCTTCAGGTGAACTACGCATATGCCTGGATCCAAAGGACTTGAATACTTGTGTGAGAAGACCTCATCACTACACACAGGTCCTAGAGGACATCCTACCACATCTACAAGGTGCCCGTGTATTCTCGATACTGGATGCACGATCAGGAAACTGGAACATGAAGTTGGATGACGAGTCGAAACTACTTACGATATTCAACACGCCATACGGGCGATACTGCTTCCGTCGTCTTCCATTTGGCCTAGTTTCGGCACAGGACGTGTTCCAGAAGAAAGTAGACCAAACGTTCGAAGGTCTACCTGGTGTTGTAGCAATTGCTGACGACATCGTTGTGTTTGACAAAATCGAAGCTGAGCATGACGAACAACTCGACAACGTCATGACACGTACAAATGAGGTTGGTCTATGCCTCAACCCTGACAAATGTGTTGTGAAATCACACAGGATCAAGTTCTTCGGGAACTACCTCTCATCAAAGGGGCTAGAACCTGATCCAGATAAGATCGCAGCAATTGTTGACATGACACCGCCAATAAATGCACAGGAACTGCCGAGTTTCCTTGGTATGGTAAACTACTTGAGCCGCTACACACCAGACCTGGCGACCACTACAGCGCCACTCCGTGATCTCACAAAGAAAGACGTTATCTTTGTGTGGACATCAGAGAGCGTTTGACAACGTGAAGGAAGCCATCCCAACAGCATCAACATTGGCTTACTTCGACACGAGCAAACCAATAATCATTCAGACAGATGCGAGCAAACGAGGAGTAGGAGCAACACTTCTGCAACACGGAAGACCAGTTGCCTATGCGAGTAAGAGTCTGACCGAAACTAAAATCAACTACTGCAACATTGAGCGTGAAATGATGGGTATCATGTTCGGTCTAGAGCGATTCCACCACTACGCATACGGACATCACGTGACGATCGAAACAGACCACACACCTCTGGAATCAATCACCAGAAAACATCTTATGAATGCACCTCCGAGACTGATGAGAATGCTGCTTCGTATACAGAAATACGACCTCACCGTTAAGTATGTGCCAGGAAAGGACATACCCATTGCAGATGGACTGTCACGTCTACCTATTCAAGGTGATGAAATTCCCGATATCAACGTGACAATTCACGAAATCGCTGGTATTTCCGAGTTGAGGCTCGAGAATATCAGAGACATGACAAAATGCGACGAAACATTCCAAGTGTTAACCAGAACTGTGACAAATGGATGGCCACAATACAGGAATCAATGTCCAGAAGACATAGTGCCGTTCTGGAACTTCAGAGACGAGATCGTTGTGCTCAATGGTGTTCTTCTGAAAGGAAACCGTGTCATCATACCAAAGAACATGCAAAAGGAGGTATTGATGAAGATACACACTGGACATCAAGGCATCGAAAAATGTTGACTGCGAGCACGCGATACAGTATATTGGTGTGGAATCAATGCAGACATTGACAACATGGTCAAGAAATGTAATATATGTCAATATAATCAGACTGCACAACAGAAGGAAGAGCTGATCCCAATTGGTGCGACACATCCTTGGGAAATCGTTGGTTCAGACATGTTCCACTGGAGAGGTGATGAATATCTGCTTGTTGTAGATTACTACAGTCCATACACCATCATCCGAAAGCTGAGCTCTACAACATCTGGTGCTATCGTGAACAAGCTGAAGCTGATCTTCTCAGAATTTGGCATCCCAGAAATCTTCATCAGTGATAATGCGAGACAGTATGATTCAGCTGAATTCCGCAAATTCGAAGCTGAATACGACTTCAAGCACGAGACGAGTAGCCCCAGATACCCTCAGTGCAATGGGAAGGCTGAGCGGTACGTAGGTGTAGTCAAGAAGACACTACAGAAAGCCTATGAAGCGAGAGAAGACCCCGCCATCGCTTTGCTCGTCCTCCGTACGACTCCCATCGAGACAGGACTGCCGTTACCTGCAGAACTGTTATTTGGCCGAAAGATTCAGTCAAATTTACCCACCATTACCACCACAGAAAACAAGTTTCCGCAGAAGAGAACAGTGGCGACGACAATATGACGAACATACACGTGACTTGAAAGACATACGTCACGGTCAAAGTGTAAGAGTGCAGGATTATGTGACGAAGAAGTGGGAACCAGCTGTTGTGAAACAGAATGTCAACCAACCGCGATCATACATAATTGCCAGCAGTGGTGGAGCTGTGTATCGCAGGAATCGAAGACACATCAGAACGACTGGAGAAACGTTCACATTTCAAGATACATGCCACAGTGATGAGAATATGGATGGAGAACACATCGGAGTGAACCGGCCTTATTGCGACAACCCTAGCAACGAAACTGAGCCAATCCACATCGAAGAACCACTTGCATGTGTCAACGACGCTCCATACAGGACGAAGACTGGCAGATGTGTGCGCCCACCAAAACGGCTTGATTTGTAAAGCTTCAGTGCTGTGAACTGTGAAATGTACTTTGGACTAATTAAGTGATTTATTGACATTACGTTACAACATGTGACATTACATAGTATAATTTATAAATACCACATGTTTAATTTTATGTTAACAATGATTGACATTTCAAGAAGAAAAGGACTGGGCCAAAGACATTGGCATTCATTAATACAGTTGCTTATTATTTTAAGACGGGAGATGTTATGATATGTAACAATGCTGCCACCTTAATTACGGACTATAATAAAACAGTTGTTAGCATCACCACCAGGACTCGTGTTGATACATTTTCAATTCACACTCTATATTGACATTTATAGATAAACACGACACTTAATATTAACTAACTTCATTTACAATATCTTGTTAAACTTCGAGGATGATTGCCAATCTCTTGTTGATTATCATAGAGCTACCATCATGACATCATAGAGCTAACATCACAACATCACTGCGGCAAAACCACCTAACGTCGAAGTAACAACGATAAGTCGGAACTACAAGCATGTCAATATCGCTGTGATGAGTGAGGATATCCGATCGTTGCTACTGTCAAAACATCTGTCTGACGATACGAACTATGCAGTTGACATGTCATAAGAAACCATTGGATCCATTATTGACAAACATGCACCGTTAACGACACGACACGCACAGTGACTGTATGACCACATATCCCGTGATATCACGAAAGTGTGTTACGTCAGCTGGAACGAAGACGGAGACCACCGGACTGGAGGCAGGCTTATTGCCTTCAGCGCCAGCTTGTCTCATCATCCATACTTCGTGCAAAATTGGAATGAGTCAAATCGCCGATGGTGACCAAAAAAAGCTGTTCAAGATTGTCGTCAAACACACCGAGAATGACACGTCACTTCTGCCGTGTGACTCATTCAACACCGGTCCGAACTTTTTTTAATGTTAACTACATAGACATCTACACTGACTGTGAACCCCCAACATGTCTACTGACTGCATTTGAGTCAGCCACTGAAACTGAAATTGGCGTGCCTTTGAAGTAATCGCCGGTTAAATCCTACGAACTTGACCCTATACCAATACGGCTGCCTAGATACTGTGCGCATGACATTATATATGTTATCACGACCATTGTCAACATGTCTTTAAAGGAATATTCCAGTCAGTGAGACGTTCACAGTATTAACTTACATATGTGTACTATATTAGTAACATTGCACAAATATCGGTAATAAACAATTAGTTGTAGTTTAATGGTATCAAAAACATGCTATCCTAGATTCAGGGCGCTGCCATCTAGAGACATATGCGCCAGAGACGTAAGCCAAATCGTTTACGTCACTAGCGCATTGTTGGCAAAGGCGGACTCTTCGCTAATAGTTGTGATTGTGACGTAAACAATCCGTGACGTACTGGATACATCAAATACCATTAGACAGACATAGGATGTTCGAACGTGCATGCGCCAGTGACGTAACCGGTTTACGTCACTGGCGCATAAGTCTCAAGATGGCAGTGCCGTGAATCCAACATGGAGTGTTTCTGGTACAATTATACTATAATTAATTGTTTATTAAAGATCTTTATGCACAATTACTATGCACAACCATTATATTATACATATGTAAGTAAATGGTTTGAATCTCTCACTGATTGGGGTATCCCACATGTGAGGCCAGTAATCTAGAAGCCAAGCCTAGATAAGGACACCATGAACAATTACAGAACTGTATCCAATCTGCCATACTTGTCTAAGAAAATAGAACGTGTTGTTGCTGCGAGACTGTCAGCTCACATGTCTGAGCCCACCCAGTTTGCGTACAAGCCAAATCACAGCGTCGAGACGGCTCTTGTCTGTGTACAGAATTACATCCTGCGCGCAGTGGACAATCGGAACATTGTCATTATATTGCTTCTTGCCTTGTCGGCTGCATTTAATACTGTCGACCACAATGTGATGTTACATGTACTGTCACATGATGTTAGAGTGGTCCAAACTGCACTAGACTCATATAAGTCGTATCTGAGTGACATAGTTCAATCTGTCCACATTAATGGTTGTACGTCACCTGCTTGCCCTCTTACGTGTGGGTTCCTCAAGGTTCTGTACTCGGTCCGCAGTTGTTCTCGATTTACGGAGCACCATTATCAAACATCTTTCGGAGCAACAACTTGGTGTCACATTTATATGCTGACGACATGCAAATTTACATCACGGTGAAATCCCGTCAAGAGAACATTGACGCGGCTGTTGAGGGCATTGAACATAAATCAGGATATGTATTAAAAGAAACTCCTTGAAGCTCAACAGCAAAAAAATATCAAGTTGCAAGTGTTGCGCGTTGATGACTGTTTGGTCAGGGTGACTCACAATGTCCTTAATCTTGGTATCCAGTTTGATGCTGAGCTGACGATGGAGTCGCATGTGACTGTTGTATGCAAGTCGGCAATATTCCACCTCTACAACATCTCGAGGATCAGACGGTATCTGACAGCAGCAGCGACAGAGCAAGTCATACATGCATTAATTTTGTTACAAGCAGAATCGATGTTGGCAATGCACTGCTATATCGACTGCCTCAGAAGCAAATACAACGGCTTCAGAAAGTACAGAACTGGGCAGCCCGCTTGATCGACGGCATTATAAAATATAGCCATGCTACACCGCTGCTGGTGAGTTGCACTGACTGCCGATAGTTGTGTGCGTGGAATTCAAGATCCTGCTACTCACTCATCGAGCACTGACTAGCCATGCATCTGGATACATTGAACAATGTGTAAGCCGATGCCAGTCGGTTAGGTCGCTGCGCTCCAGCGAACACTACTTGTTGTGTGTGCCACGCACAAGGCGTCAATGGGATGATAGAGCTTTCAGCGTGACAGCCCAAAGTCTGTGGAATGCGCTACGGTAGCATCTGACATGACCACTGTTGAATTTAAAATAAAACTAACTAATTCTTATCTAATTTCAAAAACCTTTTGTACAACGCTGTGAGCAACGAATGTTGGAACAGCGCTATAAAAATATTACGCTTATGATTGTGATTATCATAGAATGTGGCTATTGACACACATACACATTCACACACGCGCGCGCATGCGCACGCAAACACACACTCGCGCGCGCACGTACACACACGGTAATTATATGCTCAGCTCAAAACCTTTTCGTGAAATTAGTAAATGATCCAAACATGCTTAACATGGTAATCATTCTTAGCCTTTTGTTAAGCAACTCAGACTTCTGCACAATCCAAAATTAGCACACCCGATAATGTTATAGAAGCCTTCGTGAAATCTAATGACTTACCAAAGATGACTTCCATCCACCGTGACCTTCTTGTAGTGACATCACCTTGTCCTTGTTACTATCGACAACGACCATGTCGTATCTAGGATACAATCAATACGTATAACTGATTGACACTGGTCCAATATTGCGTCAGTGTTTCGCTCTGCTGCGTACACAAACCAACGAGCATACAACATGTATACATCATGTTTAAATACTAAAACTAACACGATTTATGCGTTGCCGCGTAAACTATGACCGGCTGTTTGAGTCAACCAATACATCTGCAACAGTTGTGCATGTTTATACTTATTTGAGGCATACCTGTGCAACAGATTCGTAACCAGTTATTGCAAGCCATAATAAAATAATCATTACAACAAATCGAAAGTACACTGAAACAACTCAAATAATTATAAATAAGACGTTTTAAAATATGTTATCTTGTCTAAAAAAAAACTATTGATATATATAGGAACTTGTACCTCTTGAATGATCCATCTCGCCCTTTCCCTTGGTCTGGTTCGTCTTCGCACCGTTGTAGAAGAGCAGGATTGTATGCCCAACTTCATATATATATGATGGATACCGATATGGTATATACATATTCGTGTGTGTATGTGTGTGTGTGCGCGTGCGTGCGTGTGTGTGTTTGCGTGTGCGTGTGCGTGTGCGTGTGCTTGTGCTTGTGTGCGTGTGCGTGTGCGTGTGCGTGTGCGTGTGCGTGTGCGCGTTTGTGTGTGTAACCATGCAACATTCAGAACACAATACACGGGAAACATTATAGCATAAACATGTAAGTCATACAAATGATGCTAAAGTAGAAGTGCACGGCTTAAAGCCACATTGTACAGGTCCTCCTACTTGCTAGCTAAATGTTATTTATGTATAGATTGAATATGGCTTATATATTAAATAAATACATGCAGACAAAGAGGTCAATACCACTATCAAACAAATAGTTATGGGGTTAATATCAATGTACATGAAGGATAGACAGCTGTTGACACTTTAATCATTCCATTCTGAAATATATGCAAATTTACTTATGCTGATTAACGTTGGAATGAATAATAATATATATCACTCTCATTTGTAATGCCATGATACTAACACTTTTATGTAAGGAGATATCAAATACACCCACCAATCGCCATCTGGAAACTGCACCACAACGCTGCTGTGTAGCCTACTTTTCACGATGCCAACTTTGCCTAGGTACTGTATATAAAACAACGTGTAAGATAAAACTGAAATTAAATTGTGCAGCCCTCAGCTATTCAGGGACAACGCCTGCCACCGTCTAAAGGTCTGCCATGGTGTACGTATACCTAATGTCCGACTGGTGTGGAGTAAGATGCCATGGATCACCTGTGAAACTGGGAGAGACATTAATTTTGTATCATGAATAGTTCCCGCCCTCTGCAAACTGAGCAGCCATCAGCTAATTACATATATATATATATATTATATATATATATATATATATATATATATATATATATATATATATATATATATATATATATATATATATATATATATATATAAAACCCGACACACTCTGAAGTCCCACCTCGGTGTATATGTCCGACTGCAAAATGACAATGATAACTGTGATTCGGCATGTGAAATATTTAGACTAGAAACCCATCGTTAATTGGCCAAGAGACGGTTTGACATTGCAGCACTGCAAGGAATAAACGAACTCGACAAACACAACTTCAGAGAGTCTAAGTCTGTTTATACCATTTACTGGCAGGAAAACCAGCTGGCTCCAACCATCAACAGGGAGTTGGCGTTTCTGTTAACAACACTTTATGTAGCGAGCTAGAGGGATTGCATACAATATCTGATCATGTTATGGCGGAATGCCTCTCTCTGAAGAAAGTTCATGTGACAATTATCTTTCCTCAAACACCCATTCTGATACCACATCCAAACGTCAACGATGACCTTTTATGTGGCACTCACACATATTATTGAATTGTTGCCTACTTCAGACAAACTATATTGTAGTTCTATTTAGGAACTGCAATAATTATATAATTAACTACAACTGTAACGTTAAGAAAGGTATCGTCTGGTCGCTTACCTACATAATTGGATTCACGTAACCTAACCAATTACAACCATCGTAACAAGTATGTCGCAAGTGTTATACTCAAAATGGTTTATGATACAGCCGTATTCCCGTATTAATTTAGATGTTTTGACTGAAACATCCAATTGTTTTCATAGTGTTGTTTCCCAACACGAACATTACCATGCTATTAAAAGTTCCCAGTTCTTAAATAATTGGTACCCACGGAAATAAGTACAACTACATTACGTTATTTTGAGATGGATTTTGCTTACATTCATAACGTCAAATCAACAAAACCCGTTCATTCGCCAATAGCCAATCACATTCCCATGTACAGTACTGTGCAACAAGACAGTTACCTTCTTCATTTCCTTGTTCCAGCCGCCATGTCCTTTTTGCAGACGGGAGGCCTTTGACGCATCAGCTTCAACCCGGACTCGTTCGCCTTTGACAAACTTCTGAAATGGTTGATGATTATTATAGTGAATACATAATGGCTATAACTACTTTAGGTAGTACACGAACACAAACCGTACATAATCATGAACGATTTATTCCCGACGTTTACGAAATATAGATATATTTAATAAAGAGTGTCGTCGGCGGGATTCAGGAATGAAGGGAAGGGTAGCATGAAAGACAGATACAGAAAAAAGAGACACATAAATAGAGAGAGAGAGAGAGAGAGAGAGAGAGCGAGAGAGAGAGAGAGAGAGAGAAAGAATGAGAGAGAGAGAGAGAACTAGATGGAGAGAGTAAGACAGACAGCAAGAGAAAGAGACACACGCACGCACGCACGCACGCACGCACGCACGCACGCACGCACGCAGGCAGGCAGGCAGGCAGGCAGGCAGGCAGGCAGGCAGGCAGGCAGGCAGGCAGGCAGGCAGGCAGGCAGGCAGGCAGGCAGGCAGGCAGGCAGGGAGGCAGGCAGGCAGGCAGGCAGGCAGACAGACAGACATACAGACAGACAGACAGACAGAGAGATACATAGACAGAGAGAAAGAGCGAGAAGGAGAGAGAGAGAGAGTGAGAAAGAGAGGAGGAAAAGATAATAATTAAATGACAGTAAAGATGTCTAGAAACTTGTCACGGACAATAGCATTACTATTGCCATGGTTCCTTACCCCACCGTCGTTGTCCTCGTCCTCGTCCTCGTCACTACTATCCATACTTCGTAGCGTTTTCAACAAATCTTGCAGTTTGGTCAATTTCCCGAGTTTCCCGAGTTTCCCGAGTTTCCCAAACCCACCCAGCCCCCCCAACTTTATTCGTATCCCGGAAGCGCTCATCCCGGAATCCGAGTCCGAGTCACTGCTTGATGTTTCATCTACTGGTGACGTGTTTGAGGTCGGACCAATGTCTGCTGGAAATGAGAACATGCGAATTATTTCACCCGAGATTAAAAACATCCAGTGAGGAAAGTGTGTTCTTGACACTTTTCATGTTCACATACGCTTACGCCACGTGGGGATGAAGACCTTTGAAGGCTTCATTGCACGGGCACTAAACGTCTTATTATCTTGCACAGGCTTGCTGAGCGCGAATATTTAAACGATCTATATTTAGACTTTTTATTTATTTATTTAGCCTTTTAACCGATTTGTATAACGATTGTGATTACTGTTTGTTTTTACAATTTATTAAATTTGTAGTCATAAGGAGTTAATTTTTTTCATGTATAAATAAATAAAAAATAAAAAATCTGATACGGCTCCGTGCAAGCGACAGCTTCAGACAAAACGACACTTGGTTTGCAATGACTGCCAGAGCGGGTAGATTTTACGTTGTTTGGCTGCATAGAACAATGGGCAGAGACCAGAGAAGACGGATTTACTTTTCGGTGTATGGGATGTTCGAGGGTAGAATGTCTGATGAAGGCAGTGTATAAGCTAAGAGGTATAGTGAAGGAGATGGAGGAGAAACTCAACATGAAAATAAATAGCATAGAAAATGATGACAGGGAGATAGTTGGGAATACTGTGACACGGAAAGAGCAGATTAGTGAAACAGAGACTGAACAAAGGAGACTGAGGGGAGGGAAAGTGACAGGTGTGAAAGAACAAGGGAATGAGACAAATAGAGAGGGACGACGGAAAAGTGTCCGACAGAGGAAATGTAAACGGGTCAGTGGGGATAGAACAACATGCAGCAAAATTGTAGAGATCGGGGGGAGAAGGGTCAGAGATAAAAGTGGTTAACCGGTAGCTGTTTAAACTGTCGAGGAGCAACAACTGATAGAAGGCAGCATTTATGCAGATGCTGTAGCTAAGGGGAAAGAGAAGAAAGTGCGAGTGGTCATGGGGGATTCTACTCTGTCAGGAAGCTGGAAAAGATAATAAACAAGGTGGATGACGTGATGGTACGTCTACCAGCGACAAAGATTGAGGATGTCACAGAAAGAGTAGGACAGGTGATTGGTAATGGCCACGGGGGATCCTTTCTTTTACATGTGGGCACAAATAATGCTAAGAAGGAAGGTACAACAGCCATTACTGAGAAGTACAGAAAACTAGTCTGCACACTGAAAGGGGTACGCGTGGGGCAGATTGTGTTATCGGGAATACTGTCGATAATGGGCAGCAGAGGAAAATACTACAAGAACTGTAGAAGAATGGCCATCAACACATTACTACAGAGGTTATGTATGGAGGAAGGAATCGGCTTTGTTGACACGTGTGCAAGCTTTGTAGAGAGAAAATGTGTTTATGAATGATGGGATACATGTATCGGGAAAGGGAGCAGCAGTTTTGGGGAGCGAGTTCATAAAGTGAATAAATGAGTAATTTCACAAAATTCGATTTGACACAAGAAACGGTTTGTCTTCTGTGCAGCCAAACTGTGCAGTACACATTAGTGTGTATATGCACTAAGAAATATTTACCAGATCTGACGATGTGACGCAAGGCTTCAACGTTGTAGATCCATGACTGTTCAGATATTTCAACTCTTGCACATCCATTTGGAAGAACATCCACCACTGTGCCAAAGGCGTCCAAGGTCTGCAAGAGACAGTTAGCTAAACTTCTATTGATGTACTAAACGGAAACAAAAGGAAACAGTTTGGTGACAGACACTGACTAATTCATATACACTATGCATTTGCAACTGTAATCATCTGCATAACGTTTCTTGTTTATCAGGAAAACAAGTTTGAACACTCATATACTAGGCATTGATGGTACAATTCGCAGGCAATGGCATTATATTAGTTTCTGACCTAAGCATGAAGACTACCATCTAGAAATGCTATACTTTTTCTCTCACATATTCTATATAATATAATATTATATATATATATATATATATATATATATATATATATATATATATATATATATAATACATATATACACTTACATCAATATAAAATTCCCAAACAATGTAAACTTCACATCTCCCTTGGGAACTGTAAAATCGCTATTACTTTATCACGGAATTGTTATAAAAATCAGGAATATAAGTAATTTTAGTTAATTATGTACACACATGTATTGTTACTATTTATTTGTAAATATTAGCGTTCTTCTTATTGATTTGTTTAATAGCAGTACGTTGTGAAACGGCACAAACAATTATGCATTTGGCGCTACATGAAATAAAATACTATATTATTATAATACAAATATTTTCTGAAGATCATAGTGATGATAGTAATTGATTATTACTAAATTACTTATATAATAATTTTAAGTATTTCGCGCGTGCGAAAGTAACGTAAGTAAAGTATAGAAATATTCGGCTGCGCAAACGGATTTTGTGTAAAACTAACTTTTATAGCGATTTTACGTCGTCGAAGAGGTTGAGTTGCCGTCGAGATCTGCGTTTTGTTTTGTGAATTGTCTTCGTTAATGATAATAATAATAATACAAGTGTCCGCCGCCGTCGTGGCAGCCAGGTTGCGCGAGCAACCCGCTCCTACGACCGCTTACACCGCTTCTCTAGAATTGTTTTGTGTAACATACGCCATCCGGTCCTGTTTAATGCGATTCGGCGCAGCTTTTCCACGTCAGCCCTGTTCTTTAGGCGCTTGCCGATCTGCTGCAGGTCAGTGTTAAGCGTCCTGGGGAGGCTGGTTCTGGGTCTGCCGCGATGTCCTTGAGGTCCCTCCGTTTCAAAATAGGCTGACATTGCCTGATTGCCGGCGCTTTCTCGTCCCAACGTAGGACGTGACCAAATAGCGCATTTCGTGTGGAATCTTGTTACGTCTTTTCCGTAACTCCTCGCAAGTCATCTCATTCTTCGTATTTTCAATTCGTAGTCGGAAATCTTTCTGCTCTCGTGGCATGTGATCGATGACTTGGTCGAAAATTCCTTTGTTTTTAACTTGTTTTGGTCTTAATCCGACGGTCTTTTTGGCTGCCGTCTTGAGTATTTTAGCTACCGAATCCCATGTTGTCTGCTCGGGCTAGCTCATCGAAGACTGACTCACTTTATGCCTCACGCACATTGTTCGGACCGCTAAGACGCTCAACGGCTCGTTAGTAGCAGGGTCTAGAATTGCAGATTCGTGACCATTCTCAGGCTACTAAGGTTTGACGATTGATTTGACTTCTATGGACCATTTAAACAAGATTTAACCATCTCGAAAAAACATGTATGAAGACACATCTTCGGGTAAGTCGTCCACGACGATTGCGATTCTGACACCAGTTTGACGTTATGACATAATTGTGACCCATAAATTCAAGATTGCCGCCATCTGGCAGAACGAACACGTAACGTTTGAACGAGAGCACCTAGAAACATGTATGAAGGCACTTTTTCGGGTACGTCGACCTAGAGGATTCCGATTCTGAGATCAGTTTGACGCTATGCCATAATTTTGACCCATAAATCCAAGACGGCTGCCATCTGGTAGAAAGAAAACGTAACTTTGAACCAGATTACCTAGACGCATATACGTCGAAGAATACACTTCATTTCGACTAAATCGATGCAATTTATGAAGGTGACAGATCGAATAAAGGTCAAGGTGACGTGGTAATGTCAAAGTCATTCAAGGGTCATCTTCAAGGTAATATATAATGATCACGGAATTGAAGTCCGACACCCAACTAATTATAAAAAGAGAGCGAGAACATCGCTGCCGGACATGACGAATAATGGTTATAGGAGTGAGGGATGAGGGCCATATTGGCTGGATTGTTTAACCAGGGTACAAATCACTTGATTAGCACAATTTTATTTGTTTTAATGAAGCACACTTGCCCTTGTATAATTTCATATCACACACATCTGGGACTGCTTCGTTTTTCCTTTGGATTGTGATGTTGGTGAATCCCAGTGGCATAACATGAAGGGTCAATTTAAAATGTAGAAAAAGGTACAACATAATTTTTTGGAAAACTAGGCATACTATTAACACAAATTTCTTTTTGGGTGCCACTGAGATACTTTCAAAAGGATTCGGTCAAATGCAGTTTTCATATGTGGCACTATGACAAGAAATGCATGTGAAAAAAATGAAAATGCTTCTTATCCAGTTAAGCTCAATATGCCACTATGCACTGCTCTGGCTATATCTGGACACATGATCTGTGGACAGCAAACATCTGTCAAATGTCACAGATACATACTGAACTTTCGTAACTTCGCGAAACAAAATTATTTGCAAATGTTATAAACATACTGTCTACAGTGTCATCATTGTTAGTAATATAGGTTTTTGGCAAGTATGTGAATAAAAACATACATTTCAGCTGATCTAGCCCGGTTAACATCGGCCCAAACGATTGACAACTGGTTTCATTTTGTGTGTGTGTTGGTTTACTGACTTGTGTGGTACCCCAGGAAGGGAGTTGGAAACTAAGTGTGGCTATAAAACAAGAAGGGAAAACAGAACCTCTCGCATTTCCTCTGTCCATCCTCCGTGAAATTCGTCTTGCAGAACTTTGAGCTTTGCAGAGGAGTCGATTACCTTCACAGAGTCACCGATTCTGATTGGCGTCTTAAACGTATCCACGACAGTCAAGACTTTGGGATTGAACCAAAACCTGCAAAAATATCAATATAATTGGTACATGTCACTTGGACTTGGACAAATACTCCAGACATGAAACTTCCTGGGTCCAGTTACAATTACTGTAAATACGACAGAAAATCAAGCGAATTTGAGACAAACAATTAGACAACTCTTGTACATTGCATCCCTAATATATTTCCATCGTGCTGTTATGGTGCTCAGTTGCCACGGTGCCTTAATTCGGGTCTTTTTACGGGTATAAACATGCACAAACTACCAGCTATTCTACAGTGCTACAGACGTCATACACATCTGTGTTAACGCACCCACACCACCACATATTAACATAAACATTACTAATACGGCGTATATATATATATATATATATATATATATATATATATATATATATATATATATATATATATTCACACTATAGTAATAATATATAATATACACATATTGATATATATATATATATATATATATATATATATATATATATATATTATGTATATATATACATATATATATATGTAATATATATACAATATATATATTTTATTAATAATATACACATACTGATATATATATATATATATATATATATATATATATATATATATATATATATATATATATATATATATATGCCGTATTAGTAATATACGTTTATGTTATATTAATATGTGGTGGTGATGGTGTGTTAATACATATGTGTATGATGTCTGTAGCACTGTAGAATGGCTGGTAGTTTGTGCATGTTTATGCTCGTGAAAAAAATTAAGGCACCACGGCAACTGAGCACCATAACAGCTCGACGGAAATATATTAGGGATACAATGTACGTGAGGTGGCTAATTGTTTGTCATAAATTCGCTTGATTTTCTGTGGTATTTAGAGTAATTGTAACTGGGCCCATATATCATCATCTTCTTCTTCTTCATCATTAGTATCATCATCGTGCAGCCATAGTGTCCCGTGGTTGGGCGAAGGCCTCAGCATGCTGCTTCCACGTTTGCCTTTCTTGCGCTATCCTGTGCCCTTCCAGTAGTCGTCAAGGTTTTCCTCTATGTCTTTTCCTTCCGTAAGGTTTTCACAAACACGCACACACGCACCCACACACCACACACATACACACCACACACACTCACACAAACACAGATATACACATACGCACACTTAATATATATATATATATATATATATATATATATATATATATATATATATATATATATATATATATATATATATATATATATATATATATATATATATATATATATATATGTGTGTGTGTGTGTGTGTGTTTAATATACAAACATATATCTGCTTAATATACAAACATATACAACCACATATACATATACACACATACAAAACAAACAAACAATCCACACAACAGAGTATAAAGCTTGGTTTGTTACTCACGTGGATTCGTTGGTGCACTTCACGTAGACGTCGCCGTCACTGGCAGTTCTAATTACACACCCTCTCGTGCCCACAACCTGAAATACAATTTTTGCGTTGATATAAATGGCAGCCAAATACAATTCGATTTGATGTTCGACAGAGAGAGAGAGAGAGAAACATCGATATGTTTTGGGCGATGGCGCCATAAATGGGACAAGGGTGCCATATTATTAATTATGACCTTTCTGTCATAGTCCGTCGGCACTTCTACCACATGTACTATATTAAAAGTATTATTATATTAAAAAAATTGTAACTGATGTCATCGTTTGTTTCGTCTGGCTGTCAATTCATAAAATCAGTCAACGTTGTATTTTATAAATTATGTTTCTTTTTGTGTCTTGCGCTTCTTTTTTGTTGGATGCGTGCACGCTTTCGCATTTGCCAGTGTTTATTTATTTCTTTGTGTGTGTGTGTGTCTGTGTGTGCGCGCGCGCGCACGCGCGTGTGTATATGTGCTTACTTTACTCTCTCTGTCTGTCTGTCTGTCTGTCTGTCTGTCTATCTAACCGTCTGTTTCTCTGTGTCGCTTCGCGGTCTACTGTTCCACTGCACCCTACTCCTTGCCTCCCACCCTTACCTTAATATTAAGCATGACTTTTACATCAAATACCTATTGACAATGATCAGTCTACCGGTTGAAGAACATGAAGGTATCTAATTATTATGTACACAAATTAACGTCAGACGAACAGAGCCATAAACCCGATGGCATTTCTACAATATAGACCTTGGAAGAAGACTAGTTCACAAGTATATTTCCATATTAAAAACATGATTTCAAAATGTCACTGCTGTCGTCGTTTGTTTTGTCATGTTGATGTGTCCTGCTTCCTTTGTATCCGAACGCGTGTATCCATGCATGCGTTTGCATATTTTAGTTTGCATGTGTGTGCGCGTGTATATATTTGCTTACTTTGCTTTCCGTATGTTGACAGACTCACCGTTTCCATTCCTTCTACCCATCCACACCGATCGTTTTGAAGTTTCTTGAATCTGACCTTGTCACTCTCAATGGAGACAATATCATACCTGGGAAATTGGATAACGAACCGTCCAGATATTGGATATTTCAGAATATATAAGTACATATGTTGTTATCATATGTGCATCTGCATTTGACTTATCTGATCTGTACATATATATGCTCTGACTATATTTCATGTGTACTTTGAAATCAGTAATCTCCAAAACAACCATGGCTATTAGACTACTTAATCAACGCTAAGGTTTAAAATATGGAATTATTACTTTTTGGTGTCAAAAGAATAATGCAAATTTAGTCAAGCTAAAATTGCTATAATCATGTTTAAGGCATATCATTATATGTTACCAATGAATGTACACCAGACTAAGGTGTATGCGTATTTATGTTAAAATATTTAAACTTGGAACTCCCTCGATATTTTGATTATTAGATGTAGGAATATTCACTAAATAAAAAAGTGTTATACAGATAAATTATTGAAGTGTTATGTGTTGGAGTATTATACCATTTTTATCCCAAACATCACATATATAAGATAAATAAACGTTCAGATTGTTTATTGTTATCTAAGTGTTCCAGTATTTCTTTCAATCAAATATCATGTGACTATGCATGTATCTACTGTTGTCGCACCTTGACTTTTATTGCAC
The DNA here is from genome assembly GCA_964017155.1 of Oasisia sp. SBJ-2009. NCBI lineage: Eukaryota > Metazoa > Annelida > Polychaeta > Sabellida > Siboglinidae > Oasisia > Oasisia sp. SBJ-2009. The sequence continues at coordinate 6,785,411 of OZ024854.1, forward strand.
TCTCTTTTCAAATGCTTTATGAACTTAGTTAAGCAATTTAAGGTAAACATTACATGCACTGCACTTCAATTTGACGCTTGTTCAACAACCTTTATTGTATGCACTATATATATATATATATATATATATATATATATATATATATATATATATATATACAGACTTTGTTTTTATATGAATGAATGACATTTGTTTTAACAACAACAACACATATTTTACTTCATATATATATGTATATATATATATATGAAATAAAATAAGTATATATATATATATATATATATATATATATATATATATATATATATATATGAAGTAAAATATGTGTTGTTATTGTTAAAATAAATATAATTCATTCATATAAAACAAACACTATAATCAACATTTTTTATAGTAATGCAACAGTTGCGGCATATTGAAATGGAACCTACTCTTTGAAGGGTCGGTCTTCGTTATCTGCTTCCTCGCATCTCTCCAGTAACGCTTTGTTGATACACCATCTGTAATCCAGTATCACTTAGTACATGGACTATTCTATTCATAAACGAATTTTAATGTTTCCTTCGTAAATAAATATATACATAACTTAATATGATAGCAGAACAAAAGAAACATATCACTCCATTCCAAAAAATAAATGTGTATATATAGGAATCATTATATTTTTAAACCAGTAACAATTGTTCGATATACAGTACGTCATAAACAGCTATATTTTAATAAGTTACCATAAAATTAAGCATTGAAAAATGCAAACATTTATTACAAAGTAAAATAGCTTACTGACAAGTATATCTCATCAACTAATTTATAATAATTATAAGAGGTTATCCATCTAAGTTGGCCAAAACAAATTTCAGACTATTTAATAAATGGTTATAACAGACAGAACATACGTTCTCAAAACAGTTCCTTTATCAAAAATGTTTGGTCCTAAGTGCATTACAATAGAATTACCCAGATACTTAATAGGTCACTCACGTTTCACCGTCTGGGAATTTCACTTCAACAATGTCACTTTGTTCACTTTTCACGACACCGGTTTTGCCTAAATACTGGAAACAGAGCAATTACTCTTTACCCATCGTCGTATTAGATATACTAATACATCTAGAATAGGTAAAGTCTTGTATAATGCATTATTATATTTGACTTCAGGTGGCAAAGTTGGCAGTTAATATGTAGTCGCATCGGAAATATGCATAAACACAAAGAACGATTTCCAGGAAAACACATGTCGACGCAACAGGAATGGTCTGATTCCCATAAAACATATATTGAGTTTTCTGAGACATCACTGGTTCGACTAGGTATTTTCTTATTATTGTGGTAGAGCACTTTGTTAAATATGCGTACGTATCGGTGTAGCATTAACAACTGTGAACCATAACGTTTACTTACATTTCTCAGTTCATCGTTCCAACCTACAATATCATCTTTTAGTTTAGTGGCAACAGACTCATTGGAACAAACCCGAACTTTCTCCCCTTCACAGACAATCCAAGTCGGATCATCTGGAGAAGTCGTTGTGTTTGATGGTTGAGGGAGATCGGTGCTTTCATGCAACTCTTCCTCCTGGAACAATATAGCGCAAGTGTGATGAAATGAACATTCGCATATCTTTTGATAAACGATTTGATTTTCTAAAGTCATGTCAAGAAGTCTTAGTTAGACTTAATAAATATTATGATACTTAGACCAATGATCATACATATAATGTAAACATGTTGGTGGTTTGTTAAATGACAGTACAACTAAACAATTTATCTAGTTAGGGAAGACCACCAGGAGTATTTTATATTTCAATTACTACCCACAAATCAACAGTATTCGAAAAATAAAGGGACGAGAAGCCTTGAATTCTTTTAACTGTTTTGTGGTTTTGTAATTATTTATGACATTATTTTGATGAATTATATTCGCTGCCAACTGCCTAGTTTCATCACTATAATAACCTATTTGGTATTTTCTAGGGGTTATTTATAAGAGACAACAAGAAACCGCAAATGCTATGACTGCAGCAGCAGGACTAGTCATTGGTGGTCTCAATCAGGACGGAACTTTCTATTTACACTTCAATCAGCCAGGCCAGTAATCAGAATGCAGTTGATTGTAATAAAGTATATGATATTTACTCAAACGCTGTCCAGACGTTTCGATTTTTGTCGCCATAGCCACACCTCTGCACACACATTCAAACTGTTGAAAATTAATATTATTTGGCATATAAAACAACCACTATCGCTGTTGCGAGGGGTAAAGCTTAGAATCTCTGCTAAGAGGATCCAGGTTCGAATCCTGTGCTGCGGTTTTAAAGCCTTGGGCAAGGTTTTTCGCTTCAGTTATTCAGCTGTATAAATGGGTACCTGGCCATAGACAGTGATGGGTATGAGTACGAGCAGCCTTCGCGCATTAATTGTAGCATATAGCTGGATGCTTCCCAGAGAAGTTGAGACGGTGTTTGGTTGAACACGTCTGCCAGGGAAGTACAGTGTAAAAGCGCGTTGAGCAGTCCTGAGGACCGGATAATGCACTGTAATAAGAACTTACCTTTTTACCTTCACCTAAAATTACTCGAATACACTACATTCAGATATAGATATCATCGTAATTGAATAAACTGTTCACCGGTTCTGTGTTGCAGGAGGCAGTACTTGGTGTTTCAACTCCTGGAAAAATGTTCGAGTTTGGAGTTCCTGAGAAATACAAATGATCAATTTGGTCAATTTTCTTTACTAAAGACACATTGATCAAACAATTATCTTATGGTTTTATACACTACACATGCACGTACGTACGCACGTACGCACGTACGCACGCATGCACACATGCATGCCCACATATGTATACATATTTTGTTTCAGAAATACCAATGCAGGATATTTTTTATAAAACTCTTATGCTTTCATGGTAGCAACAAAATGTGCATGTAGTATACTAGAGGTTTAAACATGTTGTCGAATTACCCTGAACTGACGTATCGCAAATTGTTGTAACTTAGTAAAATCACTACAAATCAGTTGACGTAATATCCCCAAGTTGGGTTAGTGCATTTTTACTTTTTTGCAAAGCTTTTCATCTACGATGACGGAGGCATTTGTGATACATTGACTATTTATGGCCTTCAAAAACGGAGACGTGATTGCAGCGCTCTCTAGCGATTGGGTTGCAGATGGGGAAAATGACCAAGTTATAATGACGTAGGTCAGTGCAAAGCTTCTATAGAGTAAGGCACTTGGTCGTTTTGTGCTGTGACGCAGCACGGAGGAATAACTATAGGGACTTGGTCGTTTTGAGCAGTGGCGCAGACGTAGGAATAACTATAGGGTTAATTCACGTATCCATTTATTTCGCTTCTCGACAAAAGATCGTAACAGGTCTATTGCTTGTATGAAATATACATACTGTCGTAATTAATCGCTCTATTACCAAAGCATTGCATTAAGACATTGCATTAAAATAACTCTATTGCGCTTATGATCCATGGCGCACATACGTTACCGTCAGTTAATGGGATGATTGTACTAAAATTATCTTGAAAGCTACTTTGGATTTTTTGGACAATGTTGGGAATGGGGATGAGCCCACGTTTACAATAGTGATACGATTTTTAGTTTGTCTTGTTCTATTAACTAAGTAATCCTATATGAATGATTTAGGTCTATGCGTATACATTTAGCTTATTTAGCTTACAACATAATAGTTTACATGCTTTATCTATTATCTCTGTATAATATAAATTGGATTTAATGACTTATTGAGCATTACCATTTCAGTATTCATCCCAACGCATAACTTTTAATCTGTATCCTGTAGGTTTAATTTGAAAACCATCAACTTAACACGACGCATATACAGCATTATGCGCACTAGCCATCCATCCTCTAGGGAGTGACACCACCGCTCTAGAGTAGGACAATAATATTCAATGGGAGAGTCTAGTGAGTAAAAGGTGTTATTAGAATCAACATGTCTCTGCTAAGACAGGTAGTTTGTTACACGCTGTCTGTGATTTGGGAAACACCAATTAACACCTGTAGATCAAATAGCAACATACCCGATCTGGAGACATGTCGTAGGGCCTTCAGATTGTATATCCATCGGTGTCCAGAAATAAGCACCCTCACACAGCCATTTGACATCGCATCAACGACAGTGCCTGTACAGCCACGGGTCTATAATAAAGATCAAGCGCTTACCCATGAAGAACAACAAACTCAATTTAGGATACATGTCAACGAAATGTATACTATTTGTCAAATTAGGCAATTCACAATCTGACAGTGGTAGGAACTATTGAAACGGCAATGACTGTGTAACTATTAGCAACACAAATTTGTGTTATACCTTTCGCATTTTCTCATTCCACCCTCCATGTGTCTCATCCTGCAGAGTCTTGAGCTCCTTGATAGAATTGGTCACCCCTACGTAGTCACCAACCTCAATTGGCATCAAAGATGTTTCAACGACCTGCAGCAATTCTGGATTGAACCTAAATCTGAAACAAATGCTGATTACTGAATTTATTTGAACCAACGTGTGACACTTTCTAATAATAATAATAATAATAATAATAATAATACTAATAATAATACTAATAATAATAATAATAATAATAATAATAATAATAATAATAATAATAATAATAATAATAATAATAATAATAATAATAATAATAATAATAATAATAATAATAATAATAATAATAATAATAATAATAATAATAATAATAATAATAATAATAATAATAATAATAATAATAATAATAATAATAATAATAATAATAATAATAATAATAATAATAATAATAATAATAATAATAATAATAATAATAATAATAATAATAATAATAATAATAATAATAATAATAATAATAATAATAATAATAATAATAATAATAATAATAATAATAATAATAATAATAATAATAATAATAATAATAATAATAATAATAATAATAATAATAATAATAATAATAATAATAATAATAATAATAATAATAATAATAATAATAATAATAATAATAATAATAATAATAATAATAATAATAATAATAATAATAATAATAATAATAATAATAATAATAATAATAACAATAACAATAACAATAACAATAACAATAACAATAACAATAACAATAACAGTCACAGTCACAGTCACAGTCACAGTCTCAGTCTCAGTCTCAGTCTCAGTCTCAGTCTCAGTCTCAGTCTCAGTCTCAGTCTCAGTCTCAGTCTCAGTCTCAGTCTCAGTCTCAGTCTCAGTCTCAGTCTCAGTCTCAGTCTCAGTCTCAGTCTCAGTCTCAGTCACAGTCACAGTCACAGTCACAGTCACAGTCACAGTCACAATAACAATAACAATAACAATAACAATAACAATAACAATAACAATAACAATAACAATAACAATAACAATAACAATAACAATAACAATAACAATAACAATAACAATAACAATAACAATAACAATAACAATAACAATAACAATAACAATAACAATAACAATAACAATAACAATAACAATAACAATAACAATAACAATAACAATAACAATAACAATAACAATAACAATAACAATAACAATAACAATAACAATAACAATAACAATAACAATAACAATAACAATAACAATAACAATAACAATAACAATAACAATAACAATAACAATAACAATAACAATAACAATAACAATAACAATAACAATAACAATAACAATAACAATAACAATAACAATAACAATAACAATAACAATAACAATAACAATAACAATAACAATAACAATAACAATAACAATAACAATAACAATAACAATAACAATAACAATAACAATAACAATAACAATAACAATAACAATAACAATAACAATAACAATAACAATAACAATAACAATAACAATAACAATAACAATAACAATAACAATAACAATAACAATAACAATAACAATAACAATAACAATAACAATAACAATAACAATAACAATAACAATAACAATAACAATAACAATAACAATAACAATAACAATAACAATAACAATAACAATAACAATAACAATAACAATAACAATAACAATAACAATAACAATAACAATAACAATAACAATAACAATAACAATAACAATAACAATAACAATAACAATAACAATAACAATAACAATAACAATAACAATAACAATAACAATAACAATAACAATAACAATAACAATAACAATAACAATAACAATAACAATAACAATAACAATAACAATAACAATAACAATAACAATAACAATAACAATAACAATAACAATAACAATAACAATAACAATAACAATAACAATAACAATAACAATAACAATAACAATAACAATAACAATAACAATAACAATAACAATAACAATAACAATAACAATAACAATAACAATAACAATAACAATAACAATAACAATAACAATAACAATAACAATAACAATAACAATAACAATAACAATAACAATAACAATAACAATAACAATAATAATAATAATGACTTATTTTGCGCCAATATCCTCGAAGATCAAGCTCAGTGGCGCGACAAAACCAAGGGATTAAGCAAACTCGTTATCGAAAACAATGCTTGAGTCGTCAATCGATGGATGAAGAAGCTAGGAGGCTAATGAGGATAGGCAGCATTAAAGATATAGGTTTTTAGACGTCGGCGGAATGAAACTATATTACCTTGTGATTTAACACTGGCAGGAAGCGAATTCCACACCGTTGGTGCGGAAACCGAGAAAGCTCGGGTCCCGGCTTTCGTTTTCACCCGAGGGATATAAAGAGGGTTACTACTGGTTGAGCGTAGCTGTCTGGAATTTCTTGCTGGAGTTAGCATTGAATTTGCATATGCTGGTCTAGACGAGAGTGCTTGATAGTATATTATACAAATTTGAAAAATGATGCGATAGTGCACAGGGAGCCAATGCAATGATTTTAGAAGCGGCACTCGGGTCGCAGCTTTTAAAAACGAATGCACAAGGCAATAGTGCCGAAACACGTAATATAACATATATACGTACCGTGTGATGCTAATGTTTGCAATAGCAAATATACATTTGTAAAGGAAATATGTGGTAATCCGACGGACCCCTACTTTTCTCAAACTTGGATGTCAGCATACCCATTAGGATTCCTTACTCTTTCATAAATCAAATAAAAAGGTAGCTAAATTATGTGCAAATATTGTTTTCTCTGTGTAAATTGTAACATTACATATTTAATCATGACTCTCGTTCGCTACTTCACTTCTATTTTTATAAGAGTCTGTGAATCCGATACATTTTGTAGTATTCAACATATATTTTTATGGACACATGACATATGTTAGCATGCCCTTCCATATTATATCGTCTATCTGCTTATCTACCTACTTGTTATCAATAATATGAAATAAATTAGCAGAGCTATCGTTTAAACATTGTCGAAATCTGACGAATTGTTCCGTCATCTTTGATTTTGATTTACCTTAGATAATATCAAATGAACAGCGCTGAATGTATAACTCGTACGTGTGTCCAAGTGACGACAAGAAGCTGATGACATTCATTTCAAATCAAATAATCAATAGGGATCCATAACACTGTGGCACATGATTATGTACCCAATGCTGACTACGACTAGAATCACCTTCTCCTTATCTTCCTCGATATAAACAATGTCACATCTGAAAGATGCCGATAACCACTTATTCTCATGTTATGTTGTGTTAGGGATGACTATTTATATACACAGCCAGTATTCTATTGTTATTAGTATAGAAATTACTTTCATGTATTTAATTATATATAACTATTGCTTTTTTTAACAATACAAACGCCATTCATTCCCGTGATATATGCCACAGCAATGAGCCTTTATTATCACTGCCAGTATTATTAATATTACTACTATTACTACTGCTACCACTGTTACTACTACTACTACTACTACTACTACTACTACTACTACTACTACTACTACTACTACTACTACTACTACTAATACTACTACCACTACCACTACCACTACCACTACCACTACCACTACCACTACCACTACCACTACCACTACCACTACCACTACCACTACCACTACCACTACCACTACCACTACCACTACCACTACTACTACTACTACTATTACGCCTACTCAAGAAACTATATTTAAATGTTATTCTATTTCTATATTATTATTGAGTTGTGTAGTAAAACACTGTTTAGGACCTAGAATTCAGTTTACATGAATCAGCCATCTTTGTTAACGGTGTTATTTATTAATAGTGGTAATCCATTCTAGATTGGCGATTCGTAGAATGAGAAAAAACGACTGGTGCCGAATTCACCCTCAATATTGAATGTATGGCTAATGTTGATAGCCACAAAATACAATATAGTGAAGGTAAAGAGATAAAATAAAAATTGAAATACAATATAGTCACGGTAAATAGCATCAACCCCAGAGTAGCAAAACAAAGTGTTACATACTACATACTACAAGCTAGTGCACGTATTGCACCAAAAATATACAAGGTGATGATACTGGGTTATTAAAGAAACTAAACAAGCACTCAATTGTACATAGTTCATGTTGTCAAATGTTCTGTCCAATACGTGCAATACATGACTTTATTTTCCCATGGTTCCACATAACAAAAAGGACTGTGCATTTACATAATAGAAACGTAGTAGTAACAGCACAAATCACAGCAATGCTATTCTCATGAATACACGCATTATGATTACAATGATGAATGTTAATTATCTAAAACACTGTTATTGTTTAATAACAAAAACGTATCTTTTTAAATTGGAACATGCAATAATTCATGTATTTGTGGATTTCATCATTCTATTTATCACAGTTGTTATTATCGATGGACACAGATGGTCCTGACAATATTAAAACAGAATAACTGCGCATTCATATATTGTTCTTAATTGTAGAATCAATAGCTTTTTGAAAAGTTGGTCAGAGGGCGCCCTGTATGGAACTGCCATTTTATTAATATTTTACAAGCACCTATAATACCTCTACACAATATGCTTGGTACGTTTAAAAGAAGATATAATATAATTGTCACAAGGAATTATCTACCGATCATTTCTTCTAGTCTTTGTGATAATTTCAACAGCTTTGACAATTGTATATTTGATGTGTTGCTGTCTAATAATACCATAATGTCCACATTTACTTAGTAATATTATGTGAATAACTGTATCAAAGTCATTATTGAAGTCAAGAAAAAAATTCTTAGTGCATAATCACCATTGTCTATGGCTGTAGCAGTTTGATCAACTAGTTGCACAAGAACTATGCTTTCAAAACATTTCTTATTTCCAAACTGGTAGTCATATAAGGTGCTATGTTTATGTATAACAGTTGTTAATCTGTCGTACTTTATTATTTCAAACACCTTTGTTTGAAAATACTAGCAAAATCGACATTTGAAGGTAACCACTTACACTTGTCTTGTCACGGCCCTTGTATATTGGAATAATGTTTATAATTTTCATGTCATCTGGAAGAAATACTTCAACATTTGAAACTAAAATTCTAGAAGCATATGCGATAAAAAAAACGTAGTATATACCTTTTGAATGGCCCAACGCCCTCTTCTTCGTGGTCTCCTGGTTCTTCCTCTGATTCTTCTTCGTATGGATGAAGGATAGCAGGATTGAAGAACCACCTTCACATTAACGTGATGCATATCATTTTAAAGATGAAGTTAAATTATATATATAATTATATATAAAAGCATATACATGTATATGTATATATATATATATATATATATATATATATATATATATATATATATATATATATATATATATATATATATATATATATATATATATATATAATATATATATATATATATTACACACATCTATACATTGTAAATATATATGTATATATACTATATATATATATATATATATATATATATATATATATATATATATATATATATATATATATATATACATTACATCCATATGAAAACCTAAAGTATGACTAACAACTATATACATAAAGCATTTTCCGCCAATGGCGACACAGTGGTGAAGTATACAGAGCATCACTATTCATGATACTCTGTAGTATTGCATTGCCCGATTGACTAGCTATATATATATATATATATATATATATATATATATATATATATAGTAACAATACGTTGTTAATGGGAATGATGATTAATGGTATGCTAATGACGCCATAACTACATCAGCTATATTCACAAGAAAGTTATCTGATTATTTCCCGTGCTTTATTATATTAGAATTCCATTAGTCAATCCACCCATATACTCACTGTTGGCCATCTGGAAACTTCACCTCGACCCTGTTGCGTACTGTACGCTTGACAACGCCAACTTTGCCGAGGTACTGTGCGTAAAGAAGCGTGTAAGATCAAACTGTAATGAATGTTGCTTATATGTCAGTTACATGTCGGAATTAACTCCGATTTTAAACAAAATGTAAAGCACCAATGCCTGGAAGTAGAGTCTTTCATCATCACCCGCCATCCCACGCCTTGCCTATTCCGGGACTTATCAGCCATATATTTCCACCTGAATACAGTAGATTGGATTAGGAGTGTTTACTAGTGTTTTACTGTTTTGTTGTTGTTGTTTTATCCAACAACAAGTAACAACACAGGATACGGTGGTGACCAGTTATAAACCTAACGCTTGATTGACATAGGGAACTAGTATTTTGTGTCATGGCAGAGAAATGTCTGACAGTTGGTGCTATCTCTATATCATGGCTAGTACCTGCCCTCTGCAAATTGGGCAGCTCTCAGCTATAAAGGGACAGCCCCTGGCACAGTGTCAATGTCTGCCTGGGAGTACAATACATAATGTCCGACTGGTACATAATAAAGAAAATTGTGATTCTGAACGCGAATGTTTGGTCTAGGTTGGTCTCCTCCGGTTGGATGCTGTGCCACAGACAATGTCATTGTTTGCAATAGCATTCGCTCTGGCTGACGAGATGGATGTGGAAGTGGCAGACCTCGCCGCAGTGGTGATCATATTTTCATGGTTCCACACAGGGTGGTTAGAGAGATGCCGCTCCTTTTGTGTCGCACGCCTCTCTTCAGCCAGGCCCCGCAGTTGTTCTTCACCTGCCATGAGCTGGTTCCGTGGTATATTTCTACGCTCAAAGCGACCAGGATTAAAGGTTTATACAAATATTTCTTGCTGTCGTGTCACGCTTACATATATCTTGTAACACATTAACCTGCTACTGCGAAATAGTTCGCTGGAGATAATGTGTTTGGGATGCGGCCACCTCACTTCCATCGTTCATGGCAAAGCAAGCATAATCTGCGTTGTCTGAGCAGTGCATACATAATGGAGAGGCAACCAATAGGACCCGACTGATAATTGGCGAAGAGGTGAGTTGTCACTATTGCACTGCAAGAAACAAGTCAACCTAAGACAAGCTCCTTTAGATAATCTGATTACACCATGTCCTGGTCAGGGAACCGTCAACATGGAGGCTTCGTTGTTAACAACACATTGTGGTGCAAGCTGGAAGGTATACGATAGTTCGCCTATCTCGGAAGAGAGGTCATGCCACAATTTTCTCGCTTATGCACCCACTCTCATAGCACACCCAGACACTTATATTACATAAGAAATGTTATAGTTGTTATTTCATGGTAGGCTTAATAAAATGTTGTTTTTACTTTAATCAAACATTACAATTTTAAAAAGTTATGAGAACGTGCCTGCGAAGCGCCTAAACTCAAACAACCCTTTATTTTAAAAAAACATGGCATATTTTCTCCCCAAATACATGCCTTTTTGAAAGACCGAAGAATTTGTACTTGTATATGACTTTGTAATTATGCATAGCCAATGTCTATGATACTGTGTACAGTTAAACATAAATATTTTTGCGAGATGACATTTGCATACACTTTCCATGTACATTGGTGTATGCTTAATGCACAAAAACACAGTTACCTTTTTCATTGTCTTGTTCCACTCGCCATGACCTTTCTGCATTTTTTTGGCTTTCGACATATCAGCATCAACTCGCACTCGGTCGCCTTTGACAAATGCCTGAAACAATTCGCCATTATTGCGGTGTATTAATATTGCAACGTTGCCACATCGGCAGACATCATGTCTATTTTCACTGTTCGTAAGTTAGGTATCTCATTACGAGAATTGCATGATTTAGCAGAGTCGAACTACTTTACTGACTTCGCTCGCCTGCTTCATTCGTGAGAACAGCCCCAATTTGAAGACGAGTGAACAACTTCTTGGAATTCCAGAGTAAAGACCCGTCCGCCCAATCACACGAGCAGCTTAACTCTTGTGTGTATTCGAATGTTTACTTTTACATCCCAATCATTGCACGTGAATTATGCTATATGACCGAAGTCCGGCCACACTCCTCGTGACCGATTTCATTGGCTGAGCTTAAAATACGAGTTTTGCAAATGGATCTGCCAGGGGTAGATGGCTGGTATTGGATTCATACCGCAACACCGGCGTCATCGTCGTCATCGTCGTCATCGCTATCTCCAATACCAACGGCACCTCGTAGCAAATGTTTTAAAATTGACTCTCTGGTGTCTGAGTCCGAGTCATCGCTTGATGCATCATCCAATGTTGATGTGTTCGAGGTTGGACCAATGTCTTATGGAAAAGAGAACACAATTTTATGATGTAGTCTTTCACAAGATTTAACATCTGGAGAAAGAAAATATATACTTTTTTAAATGTTATGTAGTATTGTGTGTGATGTGTGTGGTGGTGTGTATATGTGCGCACTTGCGTGTGTGTAATTACCACTCTGTGCAAACAGTATATTTGACACGCTGTTGAAAGCAGCGTGAAACTGGACACATACAGAGGAACACTGCGAAAAGATTTTGAATTTACGCAGCTCTATCATTAAGCATTTGAAGATTTTTTTTTATTTCGTCAGCCATGTTCAGCAGCAACACGTTTATAATCATATTTCTCATGAATTAATAGCACAAATAATCGTATGTGGCATGGAACTGTGTCCGATTATATGATATATTCCGTCTCTGTCAACAATGGCGACAAATCATTTCAAACAATTGTCAATGACAAAGGAAACCTTTTGTCTTATGATCAGAAGAAACCGTGCCATTAACTTCACATCGTGTGTGTGTGTGTGTGTGTGTGTGTGTGTGTGTGTGTGTGTGTGTGTGTGTGTGTGTGTGTGTGTGTGTGTGTGTGTGCGTGTGTCTACAAACAATTATTTACCAGATCTGGCGATATGAAGCAAGGCTTCAACGTTGTAGATCCATGCTTTTTTAGACGTTACCACTCTTGCACACCCATTTGGAAGAACATCGACCACTGTGCCGATTTCATCCAAGGTCTGCAAGAGCCAATCAACTAAACTTACATTTGTTTACTAAATGCAAACAAACGGAAACCTCTCGTGCTATCCATCTACGAATTGATAATGATTACACAAGTGCAACTATAATAGCACTCGTAATGTCAACTAAGCCATTGATTGGAAGAAAACAAGTGCATCGTTAATTCAGTGGCAATGGCGATGTGCTAATAAGTGATTTTAGTGTATTACTAACGGTAAGATCGACAAAACAATTATGTTTTCCTCATGATGAAATCAATGACAACAACAAAGATGAAAGAGACCTACTGCATTTTTGATGGTCACCTCTTTTATATTGATTATACATTTGTACACGTTGTTGGTCTTGATGCAGCAATTATTTTTATCCAATGCAGCGATTTAAAAAGGTTTTAACATTATTTTGCTTGGTATGCCACACAGCTTGAGGATTTTCTGCAACTGTCATGTTTAAGTCGTTCTAGTCTGTTGTTGTTCGCTCTTCTTTGCCTTTTTCTTCTGACCATCTGTATCAATGTCGTACTGCTCTTTTTACTGTCTTGTTTAGTTTCCTATATTCCTCATCTGAATCTTTAAATTGTGGATTCGTGGGTGCCTGGTCATTTCTAATTTTAATATATTTATTTTCATCAAACAATTTCCAGGAGTCTTCTGTAATCCACTATGTGTTATAGTTACCGACACAACATGTGCATGTGCAGCATGCTAATATGAAAATTTCCTCTACTGGAATATTTCTTGATTTTCGAGATTATGCGATTTCAAGCAATCATACCGAAATCCTCCTCATGATATTGCCAACCCAGCAGGTTGTAATTCTTGGCTGTGTGACGGATCATGTTCTGAGTTCGGTGAATTTCAGGCAGTGCGGCTGCAGTACCAATGTGTATGCACACTCGAAATACGCCCATTTACTAGTAATGTAATTTGTAATAAAACGAAAGAGAATATTATTTTAGGGGTGGTCCTAAGCTCTTGGCTACTACGAGCTATTGTATTTCCATTTTATCAACAACAACGCTGGTATCCCAAGCCTGACGGATATACACCTGGATATGAATAACAATGACATGGAATCATTGAAACTGAGTTTTATTATTATATCTTGTGAGTTTCTTGTAAACAAAAACAGGTGATGTTTATGTGTTCTTTGACTGGATATGCATATACCTTAGGAAGCCTGCTTGATACTACATGAGTGTGTCTACACCTCAAAAATATAACACAGAACCTCTCGCATTTTCTCCGTCCATCCTCCGTGGCGGTCATCCTGTAGGGCTCTGATCTTTGAGTAAGATTTGGTCACCCACACAAAGTCACCAATTTCAATTGCCATCTTCGACGTGTCCACAACCTTCAAGAGCTTGGGATGGAACAAAAACCTAAAACAATTGAAAACAATCATTGGCACACGACCATAGCGCTAACTTGAAGACGTGCCCCAATTATTCCGCAAGCTCCCCGGGCCCAACTCAACCGCATTGCAATTACCAATACTGGAAATAAAACAGAAAATAAAGTTAACTGATAACTGCACCACTATATATATATATATATATATATATATATATATATATATATATATATATATATATATATATATATATATATATATAGTTGATATATATAGTTGATATATATATATATATATATATATATATATATATATATATATATATATATATATATATATATATATATGATAGATATATATATATATATATATATATATATATATATATATAGTAATTTGTCCACACACACTCTCTCTCTCTCTCTCTCTCTATATATATATATATATATATATAATATTGCAAATGCAGCATAACAATATACCTACATAATATTTTATACACAAACATAGGCAGCCACGCATAAAAATATACAATCATAAATACTAACAAAATGATTACCTACACACCACGAAATAGAGTATAAAGATGGCGTTATAACTCACTTTGATTCGTTGATGCACTTGACATAGACGTCGCCGTCACTGTCAACTTTGAGTACATACCCTCTCGTGCCCAGAACCTGAAATACAATTTCGTGTTGAGATAAGTGGTGCCACAAAGAATCTGACGTGCGTTTCGAAAAGAGATGTCCACCTGCAGTAATGCCTGTCTAAGGTTCCATATTTAGGAGCGAAGTGGCACGTACACTTAAAGTATTAAGACAGCAAATAGCCCATGTTGTCATGAGTGTAGCGTTTAATCTAAAACATTTAATATGGTGTTGTTTCTGTAGTGTGCGTTCTGGAACTGGTAATATAAAAAAGATAGGGGGGTGTTAACAAAAAAAACAGTATTCACAAAATACCTACTTTCTCAAAAAAGGTTTTCTGACATCATAGATATATACAAACATACAAATGTGAAGCGACCACCAGTAAACATGATTACAAACTGGCACTGCCGTTATAGTACATATGTTTACTAGCATTACATGAGTAGTGCAACGAAACAGTATTACGGCGTAAAGACATTTTCTGTTAATCGAACACCCAAGAGCACATGGTGGTTGTTGACAAAAATACTTAAAGTAGTTTTCTAATTTCATGCCAAATTATTACTGTTTTATACATTTATTATCACTAAACACTAACATATTGCTAAATGCGTTTATTCATGAATCAACCATATCGATACCAAGTAATTAAAACCAACATTAACGTTTAAATACCAGTCACACAATTTTAAACACAGCTAACTGAACATCACAATAAACATGACTTGCATTTACAGGAGATCAATAGTTTTTAAGTTATACCTTAAATCCAGCAGGCAACTTTCCTGATTAACCTGGGTCTTACGTGTTTTTGACATAAGCATCTGCCAGTCACAAATCATAGATTAATCACATTGTTCACCAAAATAAAGGTCTGGGAGATGAGGCCCGAATGTGGGGAAGCCAAAGGGGTACATAAGTAAACTCTTCACTGCAAGTGCTTCGCTAGCACTAAATATTTGGCAAGGCATGATATCGGTGATTGTGCTTACACATGGTTCGTTTGAGTTATACTTGTAAGTGCATAACCATCAAAATAGTTTGCAACTGAGTGCGGCAGATTTGCTAAGACAGTTATAACACGGTTCTTTAATTAACGAGACTAAATCGATCATTGCACATACACTTTGCACAAGATGTTATGCTTAAATAAAACAATATATTTTATTGCATTGTGCAACATTGTCAAATGTCCAGGAAGTGTATAATTTCATGACATGAATCTATCTCTGTCGCTCCTTGTAACCCTACTTGACTTGTACGAAATGTTTGTATCCTACACTTGACTTGCATAACTTAAACGTTCTCCTGGATGACACACCCCGCCAGTTGCTCCTATCTAACTCACTCACACCGCTCGTACGTTAGCAGCAGGAATCTAGTGTGCCTGCCTGACTTGATCTTATTCTGGGTCCACGGGAATCTAACTTACTTTAAGCTATTTTAATTAAGTTTTCGCTTGACATACGACAGGTCTGTCCAAACTACCAGTGACTACTATGTCTGGTGTCATTTGAATATATATTTTGAGATGAATGTCTATTCTCTGACCTGGCTATTTCGCATTCTGTCTATCATTGTAATAATTGTAATAGCCCGAAGGGAATGCATCTTCAACACTGTAATGGTATGTACTTCTGGTTTTAATTCTCGTTGAGATGCCTCTGTTTGATATTATGTTGTCTCTGAGTCTACCAAAGACGGATGATGCCAACGCTATCAACTTCTGTCTCTTTCCCCATCCCGCTCTCTCGCTCTCTCGCTCTCTCGCTCTCCCGCTCTCCCGCTCTCCCGCTCTCCCGCTCTCCCGCTCTCCCGCTCTCCCGCTCTCCCGCTCTCCCGCTCTCCCGCTCTCCCGCTCTCCCGCTCTCTCTCTCTCTCTCTCTCTCTCTCTCTCTCTCTCTCTCTTTGTGGATGGTACTATGCTGCCTAATATGCAGAATTCTCTAACACACTCGAGTTTTAGATTTCCATGGCTGTGAAATGACGTGATGACCTTGCACCAAAGGTTGCTGATTTTCATACCCCACTTATTGCAGGCAGCTTTAAGCTCTTCAGTGGAAAGGTGTAGCTTATCAATCATGGTTGACATTAACGTTGTTTCATATGCACAACCGACAAACGTTTTGACAATTATCAATTTGTCATAGTCCTTACAAAACATAGATACAATCCGATCAGCATTTCAACCTTATATAACTTTATGAAGACTATTTCGCATGCATATTTTCTATATCAGAAAATGTAATATTAAAGCAACATGTAACGCTAACGTTCAAAACCCGTCAAAATCCCACATATCATTCCATATAGCATACAGTCACACATTTTTTTTTTAAATTATGAATGTTATGTACCTTAAAACTATATTCAACACGTAATTTTTTATTTATATAGGCGCTGCCATTCTTCCCCAATTCACGTGGAGTACCGCGATAGAATGCGTGATTATGACGTAGGCTATCCACTGGCGAATAATGGGTAACAGTAGCGTATTTACGTCGTTTAAATTTTATTTAATATAAATCTACCATAAGTAAAATGCCAGAGTGCCAAACATACGGATGCAGAAAGAAGTCAGGATAAGATAGGGGCTGAAAAGTTAGGGTTGAATGTTTCTTTACGTGTTGGATTGTGTCCCCGCTTTCATTGTTTGTCGCATAATGCTGTCAATTCATATTATCATTCAAAGCTGTGTTGTAGTACTTATTTATTTATAATATGTCCTAGTTCCTGTGTGTGTGTGTGTGTGTGTGTGTGTGTGTGTGTGTGTTTGCATGCGCGCATGTGCGTGCGTGCGTGATGTATTTGTCTGTGCAAGTCTGCGTGTGCCGTGTGCACGTATGCACACATATGCGTGCGTTTCTGCGTATGTATGTAAGCATGTGCGTACGTGTGTTTGCTTGCTTGCTTGCATGTGTTGGTAAACTCACCGAAATCATATTTTTTGACCATCCACCATGATGTTTTTCAAGTTTCTTGACTCTGGCCTTGTCACTCTCAATAGAGACAATGTCATACCTGAAACATGACATAATCAACCATACTGATATTGTTTTTATGGTATGAAAGTAAATGAATTGTCATTTTATATATATATATATATATATATATATATATATATATATATATATATATATATATATATATATATATATATATATATATATACATATGATCTGTAATGGTTATCTGATTAATTACAAACTAATAAATAACAGGAAATTCAACACAGATACAACTCAAAAGACGTCCTATCAGGAATACCAAAACGTAAAATAAAAACGTGGAACGATAGAAACATTTGTAGCAAACATTTTCACAATGGTACAAACGTTGTGGCATACTGGAATGAAACCTACTTCTTGAATGGTTGACCTTTGTCACCTGCCTCTTCGCATCTCTCCAGTAACACTTTGTTGATATACCACCTGTAATCCAGTACAAGCCTATTCAATTTATAATAATAATTGTAAAACTTCTATAGCACCTAAATCCTTTATAAACTATTCAAGATCAGAGGCGCAACAAACAAAATCATTTAGATAGTCATACACGGGGACAGGGAAAAGTTGTCATTGGCGCATGGAACTACCAACATTCTATGGTGGAAAAGTAATTTCAAACAAATATGTTTTAAATTTCTAACAAAAGCTGTAGTTTCAGAAGATTTAATCGCGTTACGGAGTTGACTCCAAATTATTGGCGCAGCCACAGAGAAAGCACATTTACCAATATTCAGCTTAATTTTAGGAACAAAAGGTTGTTTGGAAACGGACGATCTGAGGGCCCTAAAAATATAAGAGATATGTAGCAGATTAACTAAGTAGGTCGGTTCTTGAGTAGAAAGAGTACGGTATTTAACATTAGCCAATTTAAATTTAATTCGGTACGTACCACGCATGCTGAACAATTCTGTACACGTAGGTGTTTATATAAGTCTTTTTTGGCAATGTTATTTAAAAGGGAATTATAATACTCCATTAAACAGAGCAAGTGGTATTGCGTTAGCAGAAGATAAAGACAAATGACGCCGGATTCGACGGAAATCACGTATTTTTTATTATGATAGAAACATGATTTACATACTTGTGAAATGTACTGATGCAAGCTGAAATTACTGTCTAGAAGTTAATACAGTCTAACCTTTGCAACTCCAATCACATGTTTAATGTAAGTGATTGACTACAAAAAAACGTTTATCACTTAGAAATCAAATCTGATGGATCACATCATTGTTGGTCAGAAAACTACGTCACCAATGCTATGCTGTTCTCGGTAGACGTGCTTAACCACAATTAAAACTGTCTAAGTGATGTGGCGGTTTATGTCGGTTCATGTACAAATGCATATCATCTACGGGGATGTTTCTTTCTTCTTTGACGGACGAATGCTAAGAATACTTCCGTGAAATGTGTCTGCACAATGTTTTGGGTCCTTTATTCAGAACGTGGATACCAAAAACACATCATATCTATGCACGTAACAACAGTTCCGCAAAGTGAATAGACTCACGAGAAAGAAAAAACAATGTAAAAGGAAATGTGGCATACACGTTGACGTAATTACGTATCGTTGACCCGCCGCATAAGGTGTCTTAATGTTTCATACCTAAATAGCATAGTATATCCTTAAAACAATGAAATGTCCAAGTAATGACAGTCATTATATCATACATAACAAACTGTTGTTCAATGTGCAGGAAATTATAAAATTATAAAATTATATATAATAACTTACAATAAAATATAACGCATTGCAGAACACAAACATATACTAGGTAATGCAAGTGCATATACAGAACAATGACATGTCATCAGGTATATATTTTTGAAGTTATCCATATAGCCTGGTAAGCCAAAGCAAGTTGTCAGCGTTGGTATTTCTTACCTTCCTCGCTGAACATGCATGTGTCATATTGGCGAATTTTTAATAAAGGGTTATCATAAGGAAAACATAATCTCCTACGCAACATGTCATGTCAACACATATTGTAGTAACTTAGGTTTAAAGGCGCCACAGCTATAGTGTATATGTCGTGTATTGTTATTCCACATTACATTGGAATTACCCACATACGTAAGAAGGTTACTCACGTGTGATCGTCTGGAAATTTCACTTCAACAAGGTTACTTGGTTCACCTTTCACGACACCGATTTTGCCTAAATACTGAGAACAGAGCAATGCACATTCTTACCTAGGTATAACGAATTTTTCAACATAGTATTATAAACACTTGGTCAGGTGGTGGACGTAGGAGCCCAGAAGGGAATCAACGTGAAGTCACATCGGAAATAAGAATAAACACAAGAAATAGGTTCTTACAAAAATGTATAGTGGTGCAACTAGGACCACCTAAACATAATTATCAAAAGGAAAACCATGCATTGTATTGAAAACGTGAATGAATTATATCATTAAATTACTTACAGAATAATAAATGTAATAACGTTGCACAATATGGATTTAACGTGTTATCTGTTTCCCATAAAAGTTACATTTAGCTTACGGCAATCAAATATATGACCAGGACTGTTGTTACGATGTTCCGTTCATTATTGTAACCCTGGCGGATACTTATAGTCGCCAGAGGGCACTGTAGTATAAGGCCACGCCCAGCTGGTCGAGCTGGACAACTGCTGAGGCGCAGTTTTAACAAGATTTAACAAGATTTAACAAGATTGCCACCCAGAGAATCAACTCTAGATGGCAGGTGGACAAGGAAGCCCTTTGGCTTATCGAGAGTCCAACCTATCTAACTAAATGTACCCAGCCCTTCTTAGGTACATGTCAATTTTATTTTTAAACATATTAACACTACTAGCACCTACACAATCAGCCGATAATCTGTTCCATTCATTTACTGTTCTTTGTGAAAATGAAAATTTTCTAATATCTAGTCTACACTGCTTCTTTGCTAATGTAATTCCATGTCCTCTAGTCCTTCTCTCTTCCTTAACAGAGAAAACAATATTTCTGTCAATATTTTCATACCCATTCAATATTTTAAAAATTTCTATCTGATCTCCTCTCAATCTCCTGGTTTCTAGTGTTGTTAATCCACATTCTTTTAGACGCATTTCATAACTAATATTCCTGAGTTTTGTATCATTTTGGTTGCTCTTCTTTGTACTCTTTCTAGTATTTCAATATCCTTCATGCGATATGGCCTTCATGCATGTATGCAATATTCTAAATGAGGCCTAACTATTGTTTTGTACAGCGGTATTATTAGTTCTTTTTCCTTGTACACTATATTTCGCCTAATTAATCCAAGAATTTGGTTTCCCTTTGCTGCTGCAATTGCACACTGTTCTGATACCTTCATATCAGCACTAATAGATAACCCTAAGTCCTTTTCCTTTACGGTAGTATTTAGTACAGTATCACCCATTGTATATTGTGCTTCTTCATTTCCATGTCCTGTGTGGAGGCACTTACACTTCCCATAATTAAACAGCATTTGCCACTTATCAGACCATTCGTTCAACTTATTTAGATCATCTTGTAATTGCCGTCTATCTGCATCACTTTCAATTTTGTTAAACACTTTTGAATCGTCCGCAAACTTCAACACCTTGCTTGTTATATCATCATCCAAATCATTGATATATATTAAGAACAAAATAGGTCCCAATACTGATCCCTGCGGCACTCCACTCAAAACCGATTTCTAGTTTGAAACCTCCCCATCAACTACCACTCTTTGTCTTCTATCAATGAGCCATTTTTCTATCCAGTTAATCATACCATTGCCTATGCCATGGGCCTTTAGTTTAAGTAGTAATATTTGATGTGGCACTTTGGCAAAGGCTTTTTTTAAATCTAAGTATATTATATCTACTGGTGATCCCTCATCTACCCACTTTGTGACATCTTCCAAAAAACATAAGATATTTGTTAAGCATGACCTCGCTTTTAGAAACCCATGTTGAGATGGGTTAATCAAATAATTTTTAACAAGAAAATCAACCAAGTGATCTTTAATTAGTCTTTCTAATAGTTTGCAAACCACCGATGTTAAACTAACTGGTCTATAGTTCTCTGACTTGCTTCTTGATCCTTTTTTAAATAATGGTATGATGTTTGCTTCTTTCCATTCTAATGGAACCACTCCTTCCTCTATTGACAAATTGAACACTGTTGCAAGTGGTATGCTGATTTGTTCTACAATTTCCAGTAGTAATTTGGGAGGAATCCCATCCACTCCAGGTGACTTATTTTCCTTCATATCCCTTATTTTCTTAGCTACCATTTTTGGTGTTGCAATTAGTTGTCCTAAATAGTCTGACTCTCTCCCTTCAAATTTAGTCTCTGGTACTGGTAATGCACTAGTATCTTCCCTGGTGAACACCGAACTAAAGTATTCATTTAGGTTTTCTGCCATTAAGAATCCCTCTGTTATTATGTTTCCATCACTACCTTCTAGAGGTCCTACCTTATCCTGAACTTTCTGTTTACTTCGAACGAACATACGCATAAAAACTCTTGCTGTCATGTTTTATATTAAAAGCTAATTTTTGTTCATAGCTTCTCTTTGAATTTCTAATTTCAGCTGTAGCTTGGTTAAGTGCTTCTTTATAAATGGCATAGTCTTCTTCACTTCCATTATGTCTATATGTCTTCCACATCGTTTGCTTGTATTTGATTTTTCTAATGGCTTCTTTTGATAAGAAGTGTTTCTTTTTTGACCGTTTCCCCTGTTTTTTCAAGGGGACAAATTGTTCGACAATGCAGTCAATTTCCCTCTTTAAGATATTCCAACATTCTGTTGCTGTATTATTCTCCAGTGTGTTATTCCAGTCTATCTTTGCTAAATGTTTCCTCATGTCCTCATATCTTCCTTTGTGAAATGTTTTCCTGTACCGTATTTTACGATTCTGTTCTCCTTTTACTTTGATGATAACATATATCTGGTTGTGATCACTACACCCCAGTGGCTCACATATCCTGACATTATCAATAAATTCCTTCTGTGAGCTCAAAACTATGTCCAATACCTTTGCCCTGGGCCAGCGACCGGTCAACAATTACGTCTCAGCGACCGGTCAACACTAACACCCAGTAACCCAGTATATAATCAGCGACCTGATAAGCGGGTTTGCCAGCAATTGGCGCCGGCTCTGCCAAGTGGTGCGACAGCGAGTTATTAGAGGAGCGTGCCGCCCTCTGGGAGCGTATTCTTTATCAATAAACGCATTGAATACCAACAGACCGTCGTTCGACTTGCTTACAAGTGGTATCAGAAGTGGGATTCAACGACGGAAGCTCCCAGGGGAGCCGATGAAGAATGGCGACAGCACGAGAAGACTGGATGACGGAGGAAGACAAACTGGCTCGTCTAGAAGAGATGGTGGAAACCCTGAAGCGCAACCAGCAGTCTATCAACGTCACGGTAGCAGCTCCTCCAAACCGAACTCTCCGGGGATTTTCGGGACGTTCCTGTGAACTACACGACTGGATGGAAGACGCCCGCAATCGTTTGCCTTCCGTCCCAGCGGCCGAGAGGTTACCTTTCCTGATCGGACATCTAGAAGGACCTCCCCGGGAAGAAGTCAGGTATGCAACCGAGGAAGAAAAGGGCTTGGTAGATAAGGTGTTCACATTACTTTTGTCTACCTTTGGGGAAACCCGTTGTAATGCACGACTAAAGAGAGAATTGTATGAGAGAAGGCACAGAAACAGGCAAAGTATTAGGGAATTCTCCCGGGCCCTGTTAGAAATATCGGAAGGTATATCTGATAAAATGCAGAGTAAGAACGAAATGTTAATTGAAGTGTTCTGCGAGAACCTAGTGGATATCCACATAAAGCGGGAGATGAAAAGATTGGTAAGAAGTCAAAGTACAATATCCGTTATTGCCTTGAGATATGAAGCTATTCGTTTCGAGGAAGACGGAATGGGTAATTCTTATCAGAATGCATGTGTCCGGTGAATTCAGGAGCCTCACCACACCCCAGTCGACTTTAGTCCACTAGACCGAATCGCAGCACAATTAGAACTACTTGCAACAACTCAGTCGAACTTTTTTTCTTTGTTACGATCACAACAACAGGCGCCAGTGGGTGTGGTGAACCCTGACAGACCGGAGCCCCGCAGCGGCGGCGCGGTGTATTGTGAGTACTGTAGCCGAAGGGGTCACACCTTTGCGAAGTGCTGGAAGCGCTCTAGTGACAGGCGGCGTAATGGGGAACAATCAACAAATCGCGAATACAGGGGTCATTCGAAAGGTAGAACAACGACCAGTGCAATGCAGGGTAGCTAGGTAGGACATCCTAGGTGTCGTCCCGGGCGACTTAATGCATCGGGTGATGGTCGGAGCAGGAAAACACACCCGACTGCAACAACGGAGGTCACATTCATCGGAGAAGAAGAGATAGCGGATATCCATGAAGTAACGGTTTTGCCTTGCGACTTACGCCAGAAGTTACTCAAAGGAACGGTCCGAGCCACCACTGCTCAAAGACGCGACATACTGGAAAATGTAGAGTCACCGGTCCTACCTAGTTTTAGGACGGACGAGATCCAGGAAGCACAACGGACTGATCCGGTGTTGGGCCGAATCTGGCATTACATCGACCGAGGTCGAGACGCGACACGTGGAGAAAGACGGACAGAACAGCCAGCAGTTGCGAAACTGCTAGTACAATGGAACCGCCGACACATCTGTTCTGGCCGATTGTGCAGAACAATGACAGATCCCATGAGTGGAGACAAAGTAAACCAGTTGTTGCTTCCAAGTTCCATGAGGAAGGAAGTATTAGAGGAATTACATGATCGTATGGGACATCAAGGCATAGATAAGGTCGAGAAATTAGTGAGGGCAAGGTTCTATTGGCCGGATTTACGCTCAGACGTCCATAATTGGATTGCCAAGTGTGGACGTTGTAATTTAGCAAAGATGCCACATTTTAAAGTACGGACTCCTACGAATAGCATTGTCCAAGAACCGTTAGAGGTAGTAGCAATTGACTTAACGGTACTCGAACCCGCTAGTAACGGAATTGAGAATGTACTGGCCATGACCGATGTCTACAGTAAATTCACAATAACAGTGCCAACTAGAAACCAAACAGCCCAGACAGTGGCCAAAGCACTAGTATGTGAATGGTTTCTGCGCTACGGAGTTCCCTTCCGGATACACTCAGACCAAGGAAGATGTTTTGATGCTGAAATCGTCACGGAGTTATACAAGATCTACGCTGTCGACAAATCGCGCACAACGCCATATCATCCCATGAGAAACGGGCAGTGCGAAAGAAATAATCGGACATTGCACGGGTTGTTACGCACACTGACACCAGCTCAGAAGTCCAAGTGGCCAGACTACATACCGGAACTTACCTATGCGTACAATGCAACACCTCATGCTGCGACGGGATTTAGTCCTTTCTACTTGATGTTTTGTCGTGTTCCACGCTTGCCAATCGATATCCGATTGCACAACGACGAGACACTCCAGTCTCAAACGGTTCGCAGGACCAACATGAACTGGATTGATTACCACCAATCTAAGTTGAAAAGCGCTTATGCTAAAGCGACGGCACAACTGGAGTTAGACAGAGCAAATCGAAAGGCGACTTATGACAAGGGTACAAGGGAAGATACACTGCAAATTGGAGACCATGTACACTTACGCAATAGGGTGAAAGGACGTAACAAAATTGGGGATGTCTGGGACCCGACGGTGTATGTAGTGTCAGAACAGATGGAGGACACTTACGTTGTCGTACCCGAGAGGGGACATAAGAAACGCGTGATTAATCGTAAAGACTTGCAGGTTTGTGTTTCTGAGAGAGTGAACAGGCAGAGTAGATTAGACCATGAGAGTGAGGTAACAGTCCTATTGTACGAAGTGACAATTACGTCTCACCCGAACAATAGCGAATCAGTTAACCCTCCAGCACCACCTCTACGTCGGTCAACGAGACGTAATACGGGTCATCACAGTAACCCACATAGAGAACCGAGATCGGCATTATATCACTAATTTCACCTATAAGGTTTCAATTTAAGTTATATTCATTAGTCGCGGTCGGCTAAATTTTTAAGTTGGGGGACATGACGTCCCTGGTGGATACTTATAGTCGCCAGAGGGCACTGTAGTATAAGGCCACGCCCAGCTGGTCGAGCTGGACAACTGCTGAGGCGCAGTTTGCCCTGGGCCAGCGACCGGTCAACAATTACGTCTGAGCGACCGGTCAACATTAGCACCCAGTAACCCAGTATATAACCAGCGGCCTGATAAGCGGGTTTGCCAGCAATTGGCGCCGGCTCCGCCAAGTGGTGCGAGAGCGAGTTATTAGAGAAGCGTGCCGCCCTCTGGGAGCGTATTCTTTATCAATAAACGCATTGAATACCAAAAGACCGTCGTTCGACTTGCTTACATTAGTACTGCGCTTTGTTGACATTACTGATTTACCAATGCAACATGTACACTTAGGAACAAGTAAACACACTTATCAAAGGATAGATAGTGCATGGGATAAAACACGTAAATGTTGACTCCTCATTTTATTCGGCCTGTGAATTATATCGTGTCATTAATAATGCATAGCGTGATTAGTGTAATGATGCTGTACGATTAGTTGAATGGTCTAAGTCATTCACAGGTTAAATTGAGTTTGTAAAAAATCACTGTTTCCACTAATTTCTCGTTACTGTTCCCTTTGAAAATCCGGATATACAGGTACTGCAATGAACAAAAGAGAACAAAGAAAACGATTATTTACATTTCTCATGTCGTCGTTCCAGCCTCCAACGTCGTCTTGCAGTTTCTTGGCAACAGACACATCCGATTCAAACCGAACCTTCTCCCCTTTACAGAAAATCCAATTCTGGTTATCTGGAGTAGCAGGTCTGTTTGATGGTTGTGGGATATCAGTGCTTTCATGCAATGCTTCCTTCTGCAATGAGAGACAATTAACGATATAGCTATCCTTGATATAGTTAACTGCATTTACATGAACAATCCGATAATAATAATAATTTAAACATATGCTTCTGGTGTGTTTTAAATGGTAGTACAGAACAGTATTTAAGCTTGGTAGGTCCACGAACTAGAAATCTTTAGTACACATTAGAGGTATTGAGCAAAGATGCTAGCACTGAATCAGTATTTAAACAGCTCACAATAAACAAAACATGAAATATGGAACATCCGTAGACCAAACAAAATAACATGTTACAAATTGGCAGTGTTTCACAGAATCTGACAACCGTTTTTGTAATGTATTATTAGCAAATGTTTTTTTAATTTTTAATGTTTCTGACATTTACTCAACGTAACCCCTTCATATAGCCATAGACTTTATCCACAACAACACTACAATTGTTACACTATTCACATGCACCATTTATGGAGTAGCATTATATATGGCCATGACTTGTGTTTGGTGATACATTTCTTGGTGTAAAAATGTCAGCGTTTGCATGTGTCGTTTTGATAAAACACATTTAGGCAGAAAATTTGTTAGGCTGCATGTAAATTGTACAATAATATATATGTAATTATAATACATATGAATGGGTTACATTTGAATAGTTCATCCAGTTAATTGCATTCCTAGTTGTATGCATTCCTTAAAATTGTTACTGATGGTGTTGACCAACATGGCCGTAACGTTTTATTACGATAGTGCTGAGATATTTTGATTACACTCGAATTATTACAACAAATTAATTTTAGTTCGCATAAAAATTACATCTATAATGTTCACTGTTTTAAGCGTACAATACACTACATTTAAATATGACCATAACTGACTATGCTTCTTTACCTTGTCTGTGTCACAGGTACTGCTCGGTGGTTCCTCTGCTGGAATGGTGTTCGACCCTGGACTCCCTGAGAAACACAGGTAATTAATTTGATTAATATTCTTTACTGTATTAAAGCCACATTTATTAAACTATAACATTATAAAATGTTACCAAGCCCACCCACAGACACAACACACGCACGCACGCACGCACGCACGCACGCACGCACACACACACACACACACACTTAACATGCATAAAAAAACGTCAAATCAGGATAAATGTTTTTTTTGGCAAAACGTTTGAAGGTTTTGTGTAGCTTCAGTTATAAATACATACATCACACTATTAATTAAAACAATGCGACTTCCATGTTGTTTTACACTACGGATGAGTGCATGGATGAGTAATATAATTATATGTTTATGGCATTATGACAATTCTTTTCTTAATTGACACAGGAATTTGGGATATTGCTTTTCCCTTACGAAACAACAAAATATGTGGCAGATTCTATTAATATCCATTGATTACAAATAACATACCTGATCTGGAGACATGTCGCAGTGCAGTCACGTTGTATATCCATCGGCGTCCAGAAACAAACACCCTCGCACGACCATTTGACAAAGTACCAACAACAATGCCAGTAGATCCCAGGGTCTACACATGACCAAACGCTTACACAAGAACAAAATTAGTATTCGTTTATCTATAGAATAAGCCATATTAATTCACACAATACAACAAACACAATATATGGCACGTACACACGTGTCAAAGACAGTGCTTATATATCCCAAAGTCGATAACAAACGCTTACCCTTGAACAACATCAGCATTAATTTATCTACAGAATATACCAAGGTAACTTATACATTATAAGAAAAAAAAATTAGTGTATATTAAACACATCATGTATAATGTTTGCTAAATTATTTAATTTTCAATCTTCCCATGTTAGGAGGTACTGAAATGACAACTATTGATAACACAACACTTGTGTACCTTCCGCATTCCCGCATTCCACCCTCCATGTTTCTCATCCTGCAAAGACCTGAGCTTCCTAAAGGAGTCTGTCACCACGACAGTGTCTCCAACTTCAATTGGCGTCTGAGACGTGTCAACGAACTTCAGCAATTCTGGATTGAACCAAAATCTGAAATAAAATAATATAATAATACCATTTTGTCAATAGCGCTAATTCCCGCATGGCGGATCGATTCGGGAATTAGCGCACATATATATATACCCGAGTGAATACATATATATATATATATATATATATATATATATATATATATATATATATATATATATATATATATTATATATATATATATAACAATTTGAATTAATTATTATGTCTATTAAAAATATGTCTTTAAACACTTTCTTAACATAGCATGTGTCCCAGATGCACGAATGTTCACAGGTAATTCCTTCCATAGTCGTGGTGCTGCTGCTCAAACTGCCGAAACGCTAATACACTGCAGTGTTGGTGCATAGTTCTGTCGTAGGCGTCGGTTAAACTTTCGTGGTTGAACAAGTTCTGCAAGATAAGACGGGGCCAACATCTTGAAGGCAATTCGGATTTCAACCGGCAGCAAATGCAGCTCCTTCATCACCGGTGTGACGTGGACTCACGTGGTCATATTTATTAGTGCGTGCTATTAGTCTGGCTGCATTGTTCTGGACACGCTGCAACCGAGCTTTCTGTGATAACGGGATGTGATGTAACAATGAGTTGCAGTAGTCCTGTTGAGAGGTGACAAGTTGAGAGGTGACAACACGTTTCGCGGCTTCGGTTGTTAGGTAATGCCATATTAATGACAGTCTGTACAGCAGTCACCTGATCTGTCATCATCATATGTTGGTCCATGAGAACCCCCAAATTCCTTATGCGGCCTGATGTTGCAACCGTAGCGCCTCCAATTGTCCAGGAGCAACCTCTTTACACTCTGAGATGAAGTATTGATGTTAAGATTAGCATCTTAATTTTTCGTCGCTTATTTTCAGCATGCGCAGCGCCATCCTTCGCCTGACTTTCCCGATACAATATGTGAGTCGCCTCGCAGTTTACACTTGGTCGCCTGGTGTAGCGGGATTGTACGACGCATATAGTTGAATGTCATCGGCATATTTTTTTTTTTTATGTCATGTCTTTTGAATATCCGCTGTATCGGGGTGGTCTATAGAGTGAACATAACTGGTCCAAGGACCGAGCCTTGTGGTACACCATTCTGCAGCGGAATATTTCCGGATGTGTTCTAGTCTATCTTGACATAGTGGGTGCGGTCTTCCAAGTAGGTCCTGGATCACGATAACGCTATTTCACGCACACCCCACTCGTCATGAAATATTGTCTACAACTGTTCATGGTCAATCGTGTCAAATGCAGTTGATAAGCCCAGCATGACAACAGCATTGTACGATTCTTGACGAGTACACTAGCAATGGCATGTTAGTATATGTTCTTGTCTTCAGGTGAATTGCTGTAGTAAATGAAGTAACGAAGTAGCTACAGCATCGGATTTACAAATAAGAGAATCAGGGTTTCAATAATACTGGTGCC
>OZ024854.1:6821126-6973626 GCA_964017155.1 Oasisia sp. SBJ-2009
TACGTGAACAAGGTCCGTAGCTGACGGATCGAAAGGTCGTACTCATCTTCGACATTAAGCTCCAAAGTAAGTTAATTATACTACAATACACCATTCTTGGGGCCATGAGCAATATATTCACTATCCTGTTCTCTGGTTTTGTTAAACCACATTCTCTTAGATGCATTTCATAACTGACACCCTCTTTTTATATCCTTTTGGTTGCTCTCCTGCATACGCTTTCTAACATATATGTATCCTTCGTGAGATATAATAATAATAATTATTATTATTTATAAAGCGCAATATCCAAGTATGCTCAAAGCGCTGTACAATAAAATATATAGCTATTTATGATGTGTTAAAAATAATATTATTAATAATAAATACAACTGTAAAATTAACTTTCAAAACAAAAATGTAGAAACTTTAAATTATTCATATTAAAATTGATAATTAAATACTATATAGAATTAACGCCGATAAGAAAATAAAGAAATAAAGAAATAATTAAAACTAATTATTATGCGACACATGCGAAACAAATACTAAATGATGGCATATAAAAATAAATACAGTCAATACATATGTATAAAAATAAGATAAGATGAAATTTGTAAACAAATTGTGTAAAATGTCATTGAATATTTAAAAAGTCAGCAATAATATGCTTTGAAAATGTGCGTTTTTAGTGCCTTTCTGAATGCCGACAAAGTTCCGCAGAACTTGATATCAATGGCGAGATCCGACCACACATAGGCGGACACACCACAAGAAAATACCGGTCACCAAAAACTGGCCATCTTCGTACCTGGCATATCGAGGAAATGTTGTTCAGATGAACGCGTGCGTCCTGGACTCTGTATCTGGACAGGTTTGCAAGATACAGGGGAGCCGTCCCATTCAGGCATCGGTACACATAGAGAATGATTTTATACTCGATGCGACATTTGACGGGTAGCCAGTGTATGCATGTCTTTTGGAACTGGCGTTATATGATCACGACATAGTGTAAACATGATTACTCTGACTGCCATGTTTTAAATTCACTGGAGTTTATTAATCAGGTCACGTGGTAGTCCAATTAGTAGCGCGTTCCCATAGTCCAATCTCCTGGCGTCCTTCCTGGAGGCATTGTGTTTAGTTGACTATGTCACCCAGGAGCGAAGGAAACATACAACTGTGTGTCGTCGGCGTAGAGGTGGTAATCCAGGCCAAATTTCCTGATAATGTCACCTGCTGGTGTACTATAGACAGCAATGGCCCTAATACGGAGCCCCGTGGGACACCGAACGTCACATCCTTAGGGGGTGATTTTTCATTTCTGATCCGAACGAATTGGTGGTGACCGGATAAGTACGATTGTAACCACCCAAGTGCAGCGCCCGTGACCCCGAATCTGTGAAAGAGTGCTCAGAAGAATGGCATGGTTGATGGTCTCGAAAGCGGCTGTCAAGTCAAGCATGACCAACACAACGACACAACCATGATCGACTGCACATCGAATGTCATTGTGGACTTTAATCAGCGCCGTCTCAGTAAAGTGATCTTGCCGGTATGCGGACTGGAACTGGTCATGTAAGTTGTTTAGAAATGGCCTCCCTGCTTGTATACAATATATTCTAAATGAGACCTAGCTATTGTTTTGTACAGCTGTACACTATATTTTCGCCTAATTAATCTAAAAATTTGATTTCCTTTCAATGCTGCAATTATGCAGTGCTCTGATACATTCATATCAACACTAATAGTTTGCCCTTTGTCCCTTTCTTTTACACTGTAACAGTATTACTTAGTACAGTACCACCCATTATATATTGTACATCTTCGTCCCCACAAACTTCAACATCTTGCTTGTTATATCGTCATCCAAATCATTGGTATAATCAGCATACCGGCAGAACTGCAGTACCGAAACAGCACTACAACACGTGCATGGAAGTCCAATCCGGTCCGTGGACGAACACAAATGTGTGATTTTGCTGCTAATTGATCTGAGCGCAGCATTTGATACGATTGATCATGCCATTCTTTTAAACACATTGAGTAACGCCATTGGCGGCAAGGACCGTTTTTTGTAATGATTTGCTGCCTACTCACAACACAAACAATACACGGTGTTGATTGCATGTGAGCAGTCGAAAACACACAAGCTGACATGTGGTGTCCCGTAGGGGTCAATTCTCGGACAACTATTGTTCACTATTTATATGACCCCTTTTGCATCACTACTTAAACATCATGCCGATGACACCCAACTTTTCCAAGAATTCAGCCTGAGCAGTAACGTTTCACTAAAGATTGCCTTCAGGAAAATGGAATTAGGTGTTGCTAGTATCCATCAGTGGATGAAAACCAGCATGCTAAATCTGAATAACGATACAACAGAGATCCTCATCATCCATTTGAAATACGCACACCGACACCTTCCTCCCGAAGGTGTAAGAAACGGCAACATTCGCGTGACACCCAACAGGCACGTCAGAAATTTGGGAGTGACATTCAATACCAATATTGCCTTGATCGACACGTAACAAGACACGTAAGCATTGGACGCGTTTGTTAAGGTGCATAACATACAACATTGGTTGTTCGATTACAGATAAGCAGGTTTGCCAGCAATTGGCGCCGGCTCCGCCAAGTGGTGCAAGGGCGAATTATTGGAGGGTGTGTATGTGTTAATTGTTTGTTAGTTATAATCAACAAGTGTTTCATTATTGTTAGCAGTGCTTTATAGCCTGTATAAGTCAGGTTGTTCTTTATTAATAATATAGTTACCACATGGGTAATATATCTAATGATATAATATATATATACATATATATATATATATATTAATATATAGAGCGACCCAGGAGTAGATGGTGTATAAGAGGGCAAAGGAAGTCTAGATGCCTGAATATGTTGATATATATATGTGCTTGGAATTGTATGATATTTGATTATCTATTACAGAGTGTGCCGCCCTCTGGGAGCTGTATACTTTCTAAATAAACACGTTGAATACACAAAGACCCGTCGTTCGACTTGCTTACATATGCAGTATATGCTCTTCTGATCAGTTACTTCTTAAAAAACCCACTTCCCGAAATAAAATCGGCGAACGATCCTTCTCTTGAGTAGCTCCAAGGGCATGGAACCAACTACCCTTTACAGTGCGCCAATGCACGATTGTTAATCAGTTTAAGGTTGCACTCAAGACACATCTTTTTACAGATTATTATTTTAACATTCGACAATTATAATTAATTAGTCAGCTGTTCATCCATTTATTTTAATTAATTAATTATTTTAATTGTTATATATTTATACTATTTTATTTATTTAGTTGTTTTTATACACTGTATACTTGACTACTTGTGTACTAATTTATGTCAGTATTTTAAGGGAACATGGTTGTTTTTATTAGCATATTCATTTTTATCAAAGTAGTACAGTATTAGCGTTTTTGTTTATATACCTGGGGTAATTATTTTTACTCTTATTGTTATTTTAGCTCAATTAGGAATAATCATTGTAAAGCGCTGCAGAACAATTATTTGGATGGGGCGCTATGTAAGAAATAACTTATAATAATAGTTATTATTAATATATAAAATTATTAAGAAGAAAATAGGTCTCAATACTGATCCTGTGATGCTCCACTCAAAACTTATTTCCAATTTGAAGCATCCCCATCAATTACTATTTGTACTTTTCTGCTATCAATAAACCATTTTTTTTATTTTGACAAACTGGATCTATAAAACAGATAACTTGAAATGTTTCAAAATCAAACTAACATTTGTTGTAGTTATAGTAACTCAAACAAATGTATTTCATAGACATAAAATATTGTGAATTCCATAAAAAAATCAACCGCTTTGATTCACACCATTTCAGTTTAGTGAGGCCTGAGGGTGCTGCATAATAGATCATTGCATTGCATATGTCCAGCACATAAAAGGAAACAACTGAATACGTGCTGATATTATGCAGTTAAAGTAGCTAATATAAACTAAACATCTGCAAACTACAATCACATTTTTTCAGACTGCATGTGTCAAAGTGGTAGATTCTAATAAAATGGATGTTATCATGAAGGGTGGCATCTTATTATGGAAATTACGATGCTCCAAATGTTTATTCTTTAACAAGCTTTAACACTCTTGCATGTCTTACCAAAGGCTTTCTTGAAACCGATTTGTTCCAAAATATAAATGTTTGACGAAGCAGTGTCCATGGCGTACGGGGCACCATAGAAGAAGTGTCGATTCACAACACATAAGCCCATCAATACTTACAATTAATAAATCTACAATGATCGATTCCAGGAAAATAAACGTTATGTGGTTACATGCCATACCTTCCACTTCGCTCAACCTTTCTGTCAGTTCATCGATTTCTGAACGAAGTTGTTTGTCCAGATCCTCATACGATGTGACAAATGCCAAGATTTTCTGTAATAGTGAACAATGCAAATATTACGATATTACACCCACTGTATATTGTACATCTTCGTTCCTAAATGCTGTTTGGAGCCACTTAAATTTCAGAATTTCAGAAAGATGAACAATATTTGCCGCTGCTCAGATCATTCGATCAATATATATATATATATATATATATATATATATATATATATATATATATTATAGTCGTGATACTAGAGACATAAATTAAATATACAAGTCAAACTTTGCTTTGCAAAGAAATGTATCAGGCATTCTTTGCCACTATT
Organism: Oasisia sp. SBJ-2009; assembly: GCA_964017155.1. Lineage (NCBI taxonomy): Eukaryota > Metazoa > Annelida > Polychaeta > Sabellida > Siboglinidae > Oasisia > Oasisia sp. SBJ-2009. The sequence goes on from OZ024854.1 coordinate 6,825,826, forward strand.
ATTAAACAACCTAATTCATTCATCCATTAACCAACCAACCAACCAACCAACCAACCAACCAACCAACCAATCAATCAATCAATCAATCAATTAATTAATTAATTAATTAAAAGGTGATAATTAGATGGTAATCTCGACAGACAGTAAGATTTTTCAAATTTTGGTTTGATGATCACTGTCGGAAAACTGCAACTAGGAACAGTCGCCTATTTAAGAAACTCAAGGAGGATAACACAGGAATATTTTCAAATTTGCAGAAACAAGAACGAAATTTAACTGGGTAGAGAAACAAGCCAGAAGAAGATATAACAACAAACTGAATGAAGAACAACTCTCAGACAGAAGCCTTAGCAGCAAGAAGTGGTGAAATAATGTAGCGCTCTTACCGGAAGAACTACTAGGTGCGACATACCAGTTTTATCAAATCTACCTCAGCAAAACATAAGGCTGAGAAACTAGTCCAGACGTTTACAAAGTAATGCGGAAGAGCCGGTTCCAGACGTTGCTTTGAAACCACCAAATAATTAGGAGAACATAGCTATCAGTGCCAAATACATGAAGAGATTTCTGTGAAACTTAAAACCTGAGAACAGATTATATCTCTAGTAGAGTCATAAAAGAGTGCACTCCTGAAACACCAAGACCTTTGTCCTGTAAGTCTTAAGTTGTGTTTCACACATGGAGTGTTTCCAATCCAGTGGAAATGTGCTTCAGTCGTCCCACTTTAAGATGATAATTCGTCAGCCATTAATCTGCTGCATAGTAGGGTCGTTACCTTTTTCAAACACTGTTTTTAACTAGATATTGTTTTATTTCAGTAGGCAGTTTGTTCCAGAGACATTAGTCTAGTCGGAAAAGGGGGGTACCGTGCACCCCGTTAAATATACTTTTAATTGGTATCACTAGATTGGAAATAATACGTAGAAAACGGTTTGCTATGTCAACAAGTCAGCAAAATGTCCCACGTATCGTTTTTATGCAAATTAGTGCCGCCATTATTGAAAATTATATTTGTTACTGTATCTCAGCCAGTATTACAGATAACCGACAAAATAAGATGTATAGATTATGTTATGAGGGTCAGCGACCATAACAAAGTTACTGTTGACATGATCACATGTGTCTTTGACAGTTTAATATGCAAATTAGTGCCGCCATTATCGAAAAATCTATTTTGCACCATATATCGGCCAATATTGCACATAACAGCATGAACAAGGTGCCCAGACCCATGTTTTCAGGGTCACAGATCATCAGAGGACCATTCCTGAATTAACTACGTATGTTCCTGACAAGCTATGCAAATTATAAAGTGCCATAATTATCGAAAATGTGACATTTACGTTCTATCTCAGCCAATATTGCAGGTAAGTTGAGAGGGTTTTTTGAGGGCATTTATTTACGAAATCGTGTTCTTTTTATGACCAAAGGTTGATATGGGATCAATTCAAGGTATTGTGAATAATGAAATTCCACTAAGTTCATTTACCAACTCGTTTACTGATTCAGGTAAACAGCAAGCCAGAATGATCTTTTCTTAGGGGCCGCTTGATGGCGTGTGCATGGCAAAGTGTTTAGACTGTGGATGGTAACTATCAGTCGAGAACAAGAAGTGCTTCTTAGCCACCATCTAATAAAAACTTGTAGGCGTACCCTTAAATTACCAATCTTCTCCCAATCTGTGGTGAAATATCAAAACCCAGGCAAGGTTGAGGCGCGAGAGTTCAGAGAAGATTATTCTGGCTGGAGCAGTGACAAGGAAACCATACAACTTTAAGATGTTCCGTGCAAATGACGACAACAAGAAGCAGCTCTGCCACCTCCTGCTGTGAGTATGGAGTGCTCAACGGGCAGCATTAAGCTGGAGAGAACCGAGATGGCTGTGCTGATCGTAGAAGGGAAAGCCCATCAACTCATTGAACGAAGAATTGAGTTGAAAGTCCGTATTGTTATTATTATTACTACACAAATATCACATTATTCTCATAGATCAGATCGACTTCACTCTTTCTATTATTACCTCAGCTTTCAAACACCAGTGGCCCTTTGTGATTCAGGTTGAGGTGCTTGAACTGGCCATAATATACAGCAACCAACAGGAGATTGACACGAGAATGGTGTTGGACATCCATCGTGCCGCAGCCCTTGCATGGATACAAGAACGCAGTAATCAGAACCATCATCATGCTGTCGGTCGCGAAGCGACAAAGACTGCTTCCATCACTTGACTCTTGCTCTCCATTTGTCTCTCTGCTGTGAGAGTGATGTCCAGGAGTCGATCTTTATGTCTCTCAGCTTCAGGTTTCTCTTGATGGTATCTTTGAACCGGAGACGAGGGCGCCCTCTCTTTCTGTGACCAGAAGACAGTTGGGAGTAGAGAACCTGCTTCGGTAGCCTGTCTGATGACATCCTCATGAGGTGTCCAGTCCACCGGAGATTCTTTCTGATCAGAAGATCTTCCATAGATGGCAGCCCTGTCCGTTCGAGTATTTCCTTATTTGTCACTTTGTCCATCCAGGTTATCCTCATGATCGAACGCAGATGTCGCATCATGAAGGCATGCAACTTTTTCACCTGTCGTCTGTACACTGTCCAGGCCTCGGCTCCGTATAGGAGGGTGGACAGCACAATTGCACGGTATATCTTGCCTTTAACCCGCATGGACACATGGTGGTTGTTCCAGAGTCTCTGGCGTAGTCGGCCGAAAGATGCACTAGCCTTGGCCATCCTCCTCTGTATTTCATCGTCAATGCATCCGTCACTTGATATAGTGCTTCCGAGGTAGGTGAATTCCATAACAGAGTTCAGCTTGTTTCCATCAACCATGATATCCTCCTCTCGGGTTCTTGTAGAGTTGGGTTGGTACAGCACCTCGGTCTTCTTGATGTTAATCTTCAGGCCGAACTTCTTTGACGCATTGGAAAAAGCATCCACTATTTTCTGCATCTCTTCAGCAGAGTGTGCAACCAGTGCACTGTCATCTGCGAATAGCAGCTCCCTCATCAGTATCCGTGTAGTCTTGGTCTTCGCTCTGAAGTGTGCGACGTTGAATAGGTCAGCGCTCTGTCTGGACTGTATGTAGATGCCATCCCCCATGTCTCGGAAAGCATTGTCGAGCATTGCTGATAGGAAGATGGAAAAGAGCGTGGGCGCCAGTACACAGCCTTGCTTGACCCCATTTGTGACCCTGAACGATTCCGAGACTTCCCCTCCAACATTAACAGTCGCCATCATTCCGGTATGTAGTGCCTCGATCATTGTTGTGAACTTCTCTGGGCAGCCATACTTCTTCAGTAGCTGCCATAGTCCGGTCCTCCCAACTGTATCGAACGCCTTACTGAAGTCGACAAATACCATGTACAGTGGTCGGTCCTGCTCAATGCACTTTTCTTGTAGTTGTCGGAGACAAAATATCATACCCACGGTGCTCCGGTTACCTCTGAAGCCACATTGTGTCTCCGGAACTACCTCTGGTGTTAGGTGGGTAGATAGTCTGTTGAGGAGGATCCTGGCGAAGATCTTGCCTGCTATGGAAAGAAGAGAGATTCCTCTATAGTTCTCACAGTCTGTTCGATCACCTTTCTTGTAGATGGTTATAATGCTGGCATCCTTCCATGCTTGTGGTACATAACCCACCTCCCAGGCATTGGTGATTAGTTGGTGCAGTCTGCTGAACAGATTGTCTCCTCCATGCTTCCATACTTCTGCAGGAATTCCATCTCCTCCAGGTGCTTTGCCATCTTTCAGGCTGGCGATTGCTCTAGCCATCTCATCCATAGTTGGAATCTCATCAAGGCTTGTCTTGGTAATGCGCTGCGGGATGTTGTCCAGAGCTTCGTGATCTATGTCGCCAGGGACGTTGAGTAGCTTCTGGAAGTGTTCACTCCATCTTGAACCACTGACACAGATATCTTTGTGATTCTACTTTGCCACGCCCATGCCACCAAGCAAGCTGACTGTATACCATGATACCGGGTCAGGGAAACATCGACAACTAATCAACCTCTCTGATCTCGCAGTATCCCTTGGAGAAGACTACTGTGCGACTCTTCTTGGGATGTTTTTAGTGGGGAAGACTGCACCAGTGCCTTCAAAGGGAAGGGGAAGGTGGGCCCCTGAAAAAGCTGGAGAAGAACCCCAAGTTTCATAAACTGATTCTGCAATTTGGTGAGGAATGGAATCTCAAGTCTCACGTGCTGGAGCAGTTGGATGAGTTCACCTGCCTGGTGTACGGACAGAACCACGAGTCTTCGATGGACGGCCTCCGTACCAAACCCCTGCGCAAGATCGTGGGTGGGGAAGAGAAACTCACTTCCAACCCTAAGGTCGACCTGGCTCGCCTTCCTCCCCGCCACCCTGCTTTGAAGCCACACCTCCAGCGGGTGAACCACCGCGTAATGTTATATAAGCGTGCTGACGAATCCGTCCTGGAAAAACCAATCCCTACGATGATGGTCAAGGGTGGATAAGGACTGAGGATGGAGTGTTGGAACCGATGCGATGCTGCGTTACCAAACTCACTGGTTGATCTCCAGGACACTGGTGATCATGAAGAGGAAAAAGAGGAGGAGGAGGAAAACGAGGAAGGACGAGTTTGACTTTGACGATATCAGTTAAAGCGATTGTGAATGATGATCTAACACTTATCATATGAAGCCCATGGGAGGTTGAGGCGCGGCACCTAAGAAAAGATCATTCTGGCTTGCTGTTTACCTGGCTCAATAAACGAGTTGGTAAATGAACTTAGTGGAATTTCTTTATTCGCAATACCTTGAATTGATCCCTATATCAATCTTTGGTCATAAAAAGAACATGATTTCGTAAGTAAATGGCCTTAAAAAAAACCTCTCAACTTACCTGCAATATTGGCTGAGATACAGCGTAAATGTCACATTTTCGATAATTCTGGCACTTTATAATTTGCATAGCTTGTCAGGAACACACGTAGTTAATTCAAGAATGGTCCTTTGGTGATCGTTGACCCTGAAAACATGGGTCTGGACATCGTGTTAGTGGTGTTATGTGCAATATTGGTCGAGATATGGTGAAAAATTGATTTTTCTATAATGGCGGCACTAATTTGCATATTAAACTGTCAAAGACACATGTGATCATGTCAACAATAACTTTATTATGGTCGCTGACCCTCATAACATGGGTCTATACATCTTATTTTGTCGGTTATCTGCAATACTGGCTGAGATACAGTACACAATTGATTTTTCAATAATGGCGGCACTAATTTCCATAAAAAACGATACGTGGGACATTTTGCTGACTTGTTAATATAGCAAACCGTGTTCTATGTATTTTGTCCGATCTAGTGATACCAATTAAAAGTATATTTCCCGGGGTGCATGGTACCCCCCTTTTCCGACTAGACTACATATGCTGGAATAAAAAAGGAAGTTTGCCCAGAACCCTTCACTCTTGGAAACCCTACAGCTGACGAATCAAGTGCATTTCCAGAGAACTTCATATCATGCCATCAAAAGAAGATTGGATGCAATGTCTATTGTGCCACCAACAGAGATGGAGTAATCGTACTCTTGTACTCGTGTATGAGTACTTTTTGAGTACTCGTACTCGAGTACGTAGCAAAGTAATCTTACTCGTACTCGAGTACATTACCAAAGTAATCGTACTCACGATTACTTCTCACAATTACTTGTTTTCATATGAACGGTTGCAAGCAACTATATTAGACAGATAAAATGGCAATATTAGAAATAATCTAATAAATGTAATAATAATCGAGGTATTCATTTTCTATTACTGTTGAGCATTTCAGTTAAATAAATATTCAGTCAGATTTCCCTAATTAATATCTTCTCTTCCTAGAGAAGCCACATCTCCTGATCCTCGTGCTTAGAACAAAGTACAAGTTATATTGTGACAGTTCCTGGGAAGCACTGCAGGAAATAAGCATCCCCTAACATCTTGCTTTGTAATTTTAGAAGCCATGCCACAGCCCCACCTGTACTGTTTGCTCTGTCAGTATGGTGTGTGTGAATGAGCAGTTAGCTGCTAAATCCCTGTTAATTGTGTTTAAGTGTAAACTATAAATATGTCTAAATCCCCAACTATTCTGTTTGTCCCATGACTCCCATCTGATATATGACATATTTGAATTGGATATTATTGTTAATATATTTTCCTCTTGATACTTCATTGACATAGTTGAACCACCACTAATTTGGCACTCATTATAACACTTGTATGCTATTTGTTACAGTATTACTATGATACCTTTAGTTTGTAGTATCATGATATATGGACATCTTGAGTATCAATCCAGTATTAAATGGTTCATTCAACACATGAGAAAGTCATCTGATTATTATTAATAATAATAACATCTGGATAGTGGATAGCAGTTAGCAGTAATTAGTTTGGACACTAGATATTGGCACAGCAACAGAAAAAGAACGACACCTGATTCTGTGCAGGTCGCCTTAACGGTAGAAACAAGATATTCATTAAAGTAATCATGAAAGTAATAATGATTATATTCTAAAGTAATCGTGAAAGTAATCATGATTACATTCTACTAAAGTAATCGTACTCGTACTCGAGTACATTGTAAAGTAATCGTACTTGTACTCGAGTATATTTGTTTTCTGAGTATTCGTACTCGCACTCATGCATGGTCAATGTAATCGTACACGTACTCGAGTACATTTGTATTGTACTCGCTCCATCTCTGGTCACCAATGGTACTATGAAAAGTGTGGAAACGACAAAATCCGCATGCGATCTCTGCATGCAATAGGACTTCACAGAATGGTTGACTGTAGGCTTTCATTGTAGGTTAACAATCAACAATGACCAATGGTGGCTAGTCTATATGCCTAGTAGTAATTTGACATTGTTATTGTTATAGCAGGCCTAATTATGTTTTACATATCGAACAATAATCTAATTAAATATTTGTCAACATACACGGACTGAACAAAAGTAACCACTATTTAGCGTAACTGAGGCGGTGGGGCGCTATGGGGGCATGAATCCTCAAAACGCACCATTTTTGTAAGCTTTCCTATATAGCAGTATATAAATAAAATGTATTATTATTATAAAATAATATTACATTTTATTTATTTATATTCTGCTATATCCAGCGTATGACTCCGATCAATAGTGTGTACATACTACATAGTCATCTATACTGTATACAATGTAGCTTTATTTTATAATACTTATGACATATACTGTATAATGATAATATATATATATATATATATATATATATATATATATATATATATATATATATATATATATATATATATATATGTTGACAGCACAACATTGTATTGAAAATTCCTAGCATGTCATTTCTAATGTGGGGGTCCCGAATTTGTGTAGTGAACATGGGAGCCTTGCAGACGAAACGGTTGTGGACCACTGATCTATATACCATTGTCTTATAGGGTAATAAACTGTTATAACATTTATGTGTTTAATATCTGCAACGCAAAAGGGTCTTACTGTATTTACATTTCATATAATAACTTATTAGTAACCAGTCACAATATAACTTAGTAACTGGTTTTAGCTATTTAAAATGATAGTTAATTAAATGAGTAGTATACAAACAATAATTTTAACAATGATAAATGCTACTATTATAAATATTCTTATGATCCAAATATTCAAAATTAATTGATAACTAATATTTGCACAAAATCACCACCAAAAAACACCAAGACATGCTCAAATAACAGTGGTTATCTCATTTTATTTATCAATATGAACTGGTTATAAGACCTATGTAAAAGAAGCAACACTTTCGAATGTTGGTCAAAGGTCAATTTAAAATGGCTCAATAGACGTTTTTGTCTTCATCCACAATGGCTTACCTGTTTGTTTTTTATACATTTGCCAACGATCTCTTCCCACACTGTGATTTCGGTTTTCAACAGTTCTTCATTTATGACCAAGTTCATGCTTTCAATCTGCAATTAGGTTTATGAGTTATTCTTTCTTCAGCCACAGTGAAAGGTGATAAATATCTCGATAAACATGCAAATAATCTTCAACAACAATTTACTTTTTGACATTAGTTCCACATTTACCGTTTCAGGTTCCATGTCATATCGCATACCATAGAGATAATAAGCTTTCCATCAGCCATATCTATGATATGGCTATTTCTAACAATTATAATAACACTGTGTCCGTCGGTCCGTCGGTCCGTCGGTCCGTCGGTCCGTCGGTCCGTCGGTCCGTCGGTCCGTCGGTCCGTCGGTCCGTCGGTACGTCGGTCCGTCGGTCCGTCGGTCCGTCGGTCCGTCGGTCCGTCGGTCCGTCGGTCCGTCGGTCCGTCGGTCCGTCGGTCCGTCGGTCCGTCGGTCCGTCGGTCCGTCGGTCCGTCGGTCCGTCGGTCCGTCGGTCCGTCGGTCCGTCGGTCCGTCGGTCCGTCGGTCCGTCGGTCCGTCGGTCCGTCTTGTTCTAAGGGCCATTTGTCTTATTCTGCTTAGCCTCGTCTGTTGCTCTGAGACAGTTACATGCACAATTTTCCAATCAACGCCATTTATGAGGAAATGCAGTTCTCTTTTAAGCCATATGTCGTCATCATGAGACGGACGGGCGGACGGACGGACGGACGGACGGACGGACGGACGGACGGACGGACGGACGGACGGTCCGTCGGTCCGTCGGTCCGTCGGTCCGTCGGTCCGTCGGTCCGTCGGTCCGTCGGTCCGTCGGTCCGTCGGTCCGTCCGTCGGTCCGTCGGTCCGTCGGTCCGTCGGTCCGTCGGTCCGTCCGTCGGTCCGTCCGTCCGTCGGTCCGTCCGTCCGTCCGTCCGTCCGTCCGTCCGTCCGTCCGTCCGTCCGTCCGTCCGTCCGTCCGTCCGTCCGTCCGTCCGTCCGTCCGTCCGTCCGTCCGTCCGTCCGTCCGTCCGTCCGTCCGTCCGTCCGTCCGTCCGTCCGTCCGTCCGTCCGTCCGTCCGTCCGTCCGCCCGCCCGCCCGCCCGCCCGCCCGCCCGCCCGCCCGCCCGTCCGCCCGTCCGTCCGTCCGTCCGTCCGTCCGTCCGTCCGTCCGTCCGTCCGTCCGTCCGTCCGTCCGTCCGTCCGTGCATGTAACTGTCTCAGAGCAACAGACGAGGCTAAGCAGAATAAGACAAATGGCCCTTAGAACAATTATTTTCTATTTTGAAAATACTAATGAAGAATGACTTTCACCGATATTGAGCGTATACTTTATTAGACATATTCATGAAGACTATAGGTGACAGTATCCGCATCAGGTTTATTCCGTTGAAAAGGTTATTGTTCATTTTATACTTGCATTTACGGTGATACTATACCAGCAGTTCACTTAGAATGACAAGTTATTATATGATCGCTTCACTCTTTTTACAGGAGATCGGAAACATATTCTAATTTCTAAATTGCATGAAAACAAAAGAATGTTTACAAACGTTCTGAACCATAAAGCTGTTATTTGCTCAAAAACATTACCAAAACACATTGTCCCTGTCGCTGGAAATATGAAGTACCATAACATCTATATTAAATACACGATGTGCAAGCATACGCCCGGTATCGAGCAACACGGACCCGCAACTTCAAAGCGATCCCAAAGAGCCGGTTTTATTTCCCGTGTACAATTGATATGTTATTTATTAGTGACTGAAAGGAAAACGTGAAACATTGAATTATAAATGTACTCCTCTAAAACAAATTATGTTGACATTTCGTGATAACTGACCATATATATATATATATATATATATATATATATATATATATATATATATATATATATATATATATATATATATATAAATATATATATATATATATATATATATATATATATATATATATATATATATATATATATATATATGGATCATCCAGGATATAGAATTCATGTATCTTCGCTATGTGCACAGACCATGCTTTGCCAGAGTTGGCCGAATCAATGAGCTTTAACATACACACAACACACACACACACACACACACACACACACACACACACACACACACACACACACACACACACACACACACACACACACACACACATATATTATAAATTATATACATATACACATCCATGGCAACAGGGGCATCATAAAGCAAATTAGTATAATTCTTCACAAAGTCGAGGATTGCAAACATTTTATGTTTGATTACTCACCTCTTTGAGGCGTCTTACAGCTTTTTGTGCTGCAGTGTCGTCGGCCAGGTCTTTAGATTCAAGCAATTCTATCATAACTCGAAAACTGCTCTCCATTGCTGTGTGGGACACTTCGAATGTGCTTGAGTGGAACATTATGTTTCTAGTTTCCTTTACCTGAACAGATATTGTAATATGATATGCAATCTTTTTATATACACAATATATATGTCAACAATTACAATATACAAAAATGCCAAATGTACAATTATTGGGCAAGAGGTACCAGGTATGTTACTTACACCAGATTCCCAAATTACAATGGATATCATAGCAATTAAACATTTATCACAATACGAAACAAGCATGATTACAACATGATGCATATTTAAAAAAGAATGAAATAACTATCATCAAAACAACTCGTGTTAATAAATATATCTTTGCGAAGTCAACATATAGACAAGACAATATGTTTTAACAATTTGTTATTAGTTTATTGTTTAAACAATGGCGGGGTCTAGAACATATTAAATAATTGTTCAGACAATTTGGTAGGGCTCTAGTATTCTCTAACAAGAGCCGCCAAGTATTTTATAATGCAAAATAGAAGCCTAAACATTATGCAACTATCACCTTCATGTCGTGGCTGCGCTTAAAGCAAGTACAATACCGTAAAAAGATGTAAAATAAATTAACGTAGGGGGTTGAGCTAGAGCTAGAGCTACAGCATACCTCATGTTGTCATGCTGACTTGGATGATGATGATGACATTGAATGAAGAGGGATGCTTCAAAAGCATTTGACAGAGTCAATCACTGGACACTTTTTAGAAAATTGCTCAATCGAAGTGTGTCTGTTTTACTTATCCGTACCGTGTTATACTGGTACAGAACTCAAACGTTTTATATCAAATGGGGTCCTACTATCTCTGACTTTTTTATGTTTCCAATGGTGTCCGACAAGACGGGATTGTGTCCCCATATTTATTTGCCATGTACATTGATGATTTAAGCAATATGTTAAATAGTGCAGGAATAGGTTGCCACATACACAACCGCTGCACTAATCAGTGTTTTGTGCTGACGACTTACATGTTATTGCACCTACCTAGTAGTCGTAGTGGGCTCCAAAGTTTGCTGAACAGTTTTTGAAAATGACGTAATATAAACCTTATCAAGTCGTTATTTATTGTTTTCAAACCACCAGACTTTCATCTGAAATGTCCAGATACCTATTATGAACTTGAACAAACTTGCGTATGTTAAAACAGCTAAATATATAGGTGTTATAATATGCAATGACCTGAGAGATGATATAGAGAGATATTTTGAGACATTTGCATAACTTTTATGCTAGGTCTAATATTATTATCTGACAATTTCACCCCTGTTCCAACGGTGATAAACTACATCTGTTTCATGCATACTGTTGTACAATTTATTGTTCCCAAACTTTATGAAGGGCATTTATTTAATAGTTAAAGTTTCCTAGAATAATACGGATTTTGGGAAATCATCGATGGCACAGTGCAAGTTCCATGTTTGTAAACAATGCTATTGGTTCATAATTATATTCACTAATCTATTTTATATCTTATGCAACTTATTAATTGATTTATTTTAAGAATATGTTGTGTGTGTGTTTATCTACATCTATTAATTGCATATTTATCAATTGTGCAATCAATTGTACTGGTTAGTTTCTTATATACTATGCTTTTACATTATGGAACCTATGACTTTATTTAATCTTTATCTACACATATATGTACCACATTTACTTAATAAAGGCTATATTTGTCTATGTACCAACTATGGGGTTTTACCTGAAATAATGGTATTCGTATTTTATTAAAGGGATGGAAATACTATATTGCAAATGTTTTTTATTTTAACAACTTTGTTTTTTCATTGTCTGTTGGATTTGTTCTAGAGAACACTTGTAGTTGTTAACTTGTTACCCCATTATATCTTATACCCAATGTAAATCACCAGTACTGATTCACCATCCTGGACCAAGAGAGAAGCTGACATGCATTCACCAAATAAACTAAATTTATAAAGATTATTAACCTGTCATTTAGATTAAAAAGTTAGTGTTATAAATTTAAATTTTTCCTTTGCAATTAAGGATAAATCTCAGTTTAAGCTGTTGTTTCAATTCCAACTAGTATATATGTCGTGCAAAAATACTTATGGCATGGGCTTATTGAATAAAAAGTAAAAACAAAATATTACCTGGCCAGCTTTTGATGTGTCCACATGATCACAAAACTTCTTCTTGCATTGCGTGATTAATTGCAGCAGGCCTAAAGCGTCGGTCTTGTCAGGTTTACTTGACAAACGGTCCTGGCCCTTGCCCATGACGACCTTAGCTATCTCCCATGATTGTGTTGGCCACTTTCTCACTTTGGTGTTTTTCCATGTATACTTAACTCTGCCCAGTCCAGCAGTAATGCCATCCAACCATTTGTTGCAAATGTCATTTGGACAGTCGATATACCAACGTGCTTTGGTATCAGTGTCAGTTTCATCAGATCCCTCAGAAGTATCTCCTACGTTGCGTTCTGCTTGTTTGTCCCCCTCATCTGATCCATGCTTTCGTATTCGCTTATACGTACACTTGGTATTGTTGCATTCTTTGTTTCCAATTTCTGTTTTCAATGTATTATGGAATTCTTCAATTGTTGTTTCGCATAAAGGCCTTAATCCTTCAGCAAGACAAATAAGTCCATGAGTAAGCTTAATCCAGTTACCATATTCTTTTTTTTTGAATCGGCGCTCAGCTGGCGATTCTGCCATCATGAAGTCAGACTAGGCAAACTAGATTATCAGAAATTGTACATACATTTTTACATCAGAGTTGCAGATCCTACAAAATAAAAAACAGATTTTATATTAAAGAACGTTAGCAGCATATATACAATCATTCAGTTATTATTAACGATACATAAGTACAATTTGCTTCGTCTGGTTTAGGCATACAACCTGCTACAACAAAGATAGCTCAACAAAACATAAAACTTTGAAGTTATTACTTAATCGTAGAAACAACAAACTAAATTACATCAGAATTAATTTAGCAACAACAACAACAACGTAACACTACACACACACACTAATATACACAAACACACACACACATACACACACACACACACACACACACACACACACACACACACACACACACACACACATAGACACACTCACACACACACACATACACACACACACACACACACAAACACACACACACACACACACAGACACACACACACACACACACACACACACACACACACACACACACACACACACATACACACTACACCAAACACCCCCACCCCCACACACATCATGATTTCCAAATAACTTCAGACATGACCTTTTCCATGTAACAATGTCATTGTGTCTGGTCACAAACAAACTGTTATCGGTTCCTTCCAATGCATCAGGTGGAATATTTGGGCTGGTGTCATGTGCCACATGGTCTGCATTCAGAATTATCAATCAACATGTTCCTGCCGATGATTGATATAGTCCCCAGTTTCATTGTTAGTTCACATGCATTCACTTTATGCTAAAATTCGTATGTGACGAAGTAAAATGACTGGAAGTTTCATCAATCGTAAAGTTCAATCAACTTGTGCGGCGCCATATTGATCGTATCAAAAGAACTACTGTCAAGTGATTTGTGAACTCAGTCCTCAAAATAAACTCTCCTGATTACAATGGCCACTTGTTAGCTAGTTGTGCCTGAAAAAAATAAGGAATTACTGAGATAAGTAATGACGCAAGTAATGCTGTCGACTGCTAACAAGAATTGTTATACGCTAAGCAAACGTTGAGGCTAGGGGAGCAGACGTGGAGTTTGACAAAGCTGTAGGTTCATCGAGATATCTACACTGGCCAGCGTGAATCATACAAACAATCCTTAAATTGGTTAAATAGACAACAAATGCAGTGATCCATTATAGCTCGCTAACATATTGTTCATTTTGTGATACAAGCACCAAATTTGGTACACACATAGCTTAATATATTTAGAAGAAATCTGGATATTGGGCCACTGCAAATTGGCATCCTGATTACCATGGTGGCCATTTTTCATAATGGCCACCATAAACCTATTTTCTCATATCTTAGTAACTACGTCAAACAAATCAGTCCTTTTGGTATTGAAACATAGATGGTCGGGGTCAGCGATTTCACCTATATTACCTTTGACCTTCTCCGACATAAACATCCGCCATTTTTAAAGATGGCGGTCGCCAAAACTAATAACCCTATATCTCATGACCTACGCAACCTAGAGAGCTAATCTTATTGTCAAAATATAGGTATGTGGACAGCCGATTCCAGTGTATTAAAATGTTTTGTATTTGACCTTTGTCGACCTTCGTATCCGCCATTGTATAAAAATGACGTCCACTAAAACGAATATTGTCCACACATTTACAAATGCTTCAGTCAGAACCGCTACATTTGTGTCAAAATGTAAGTTTTTCAAAGTACCGATTTCAAATATATTACATATGACCTTCTCCAATATTAATATCCGCCATTTTTAAAGATGGCGGCTTTAAAAGCCAAATTTCTTCACATCTTGAGAAATAAACCAGATAGAGAGATAACATTGTCTTCATAATTAAGAGTTTACATGCTGCTATTTTAAATATCCTACTTTTGATCCTGTCGGACATTCGTATCGGTCTTTTTCAAGATGGCGACTAAAAATGGCGGTTATTTTATATATTGGCTATCAACAAATGCTATTTACTAGCTAGCCTATATGCTCTCTTGATGTCTAGAAAAGTTTACGTTAACCTCTTGGATCCTGAACACCGAAATTTCGGGTTTTGACACCAGTGTGTACTATAATCGCTATATGTTACTCGTTTTTCGCAGAAACTTCGTCAAATTATACCCAGATGTAGACAGATGATTTATCGATAGTCTGACACCAAGATTGAATATATCTATCAAGAAAAACGGTACTTTCTAGCAAAATCAGCAGTCGATCGTAGATGTTTCACCATTCATGTTAGCGATGTTCATGAGCAAGGATTGCAGTTGTTTAGTTAACATGTCCGATGATTTAGATGAAAATGTGAAAAGCAGCAGCCATGTTGGCAGCCGTATTTGACATCGTCGCTATTTCATTCGATTCTGAGCTGTCAAATAATTGCGCATTAGCCATAAAATAAAACTGATTTTGATGTATCTCATCATCCATCTTGTTTCTTATCTGGATTGTTGACATAATAATTCCGAGTATTTTCAATACGTTTTGTAGTCACGCCACAGTAATTTTGATGACATTGTTGGCTGATTTACACAATATAATTTTGTTTTGTTCTTGCATATGCTATATTCCACATAGCACTTGTGATGGCAGTGTCATTTGCCGTATGTAATATTTCAATCCTGATTTGAGAAAAAACAGGACCAACTTCCTGAATTACTTAAAATAGAATCCAGTTGATGTATGAGTGTTAGTTTTTATGGTTCTCATTGAAAACATATTATATCTTGCAATGACATAATAATTGAAAAAATAATTGCTTATAATTATGGAGGAATCCACAAAAGAAAACTGATTTTCATATATATTGTCGGCCATCTTGGATTTTTTATACATGTAAATTATACATTAATTACTTTTAGTTAGTCATACAAAAATGATGTGTACATCAGTGTATAGATAATTCATTTCTGGTTCAGATTATATTCACATTTATATATTTGTGATGAACAGTTTTTACGTTATGGTTCATTATGTGAACCCATGTCTGGTCATAGTGTTGAGGCCCTCAGAAACTCAGGGCTTAAGAGGTTAACTCCAAAACGCCTCACAGGTTTAACTCATTGTTTATTTTATTTGTGTTGTTAGTGGCTGGGGCGGCATAGCTAACATATTGTTCATTTTTGACACAAGCACCGAATTTGGTACACACATAGCTTAATATATTTTGAAGAAATCTGGATATTGGGCCACTGCAAATTGGCATCATGATTACCATTGCAGCCATTTTCAAAATGGCTGCCAGCAGCTATTAGCATAGAACATTTATGCCCCCCAAGCTGTTGTTTCCACGTTTTTCAGGACAACAAACATTATTTACGTACACGATACAGTGCAAAATAGGTTTATTACAATGTAACGTAATATTAAATGAAAGAAAATGCAACAAAATGGCGAGATTGTCTCTCCATATTATAGTGATAACTTGATTAAACCATAGCGTTAGCCAGTAGAGTTAGAAATCTTATGTATTAGCATAGACCATGTAACAATGTTCACTGAATGTACTAAAGCCATTAACTATGCTATTTAAGTTATTTTGGGAATACCATTGTTATTGTTGATACAAGATACAAGATAAAAGAAGCTTTATTTAACGTCGGTTACATGATAATTAGGCAACATTAGCTCATCTGAGCTATTTTCCGACAAACGAGTATAAAGCAACGAGACGACATAAAACCATAACAAGCATACAGAGTATTTAAAATGACAGCAATAATACATATAAAATAGGGTAATGAGTACAAAATAAATATAATAATACATGCATGTATAATATATAGTTTTTTTGGTTTTTTTTGTGGATACATAAAACATGCAAAGTATATTGGTTAAAATAGATTGAAATAATAT
This sequence comes from Oasisia sp. SBJ-2009, assembly GCA_964017155.1. NCBI lineage: Eukaryota > Metazoa > Annelida > Polychaeta > Sabellida > Siboglinidae > Oasisia > Oasisia sp. SBJ-2009. Next base: position 6,842,625 of record OZ024854.1, read on the forward strand.
ATAATTTAAGACATTAGCATAAATATAAATTAAACTGTAGAGATGTATATTGACTAAACTTATTAAAATAATAAATACTTTAAAACATTAAAATAAATCAACCTAAAGAATAAATTAAGGATTAAAAATATTTTACACATATCCATATTGCATATATACAATGAAAGCTATGTTCATAATATTGGCATGGCGACAAACATGTTTGATGTTAGCTGTTTACCTGCATATAGAGCAATTGCATGATGGGCCATCCCAGTTCCGGATCAGTCTGCGAAACTCGCCGTAGTTAACTGTTTTTCGCATTTCATTTGGCAGGCTGTTCCAGATCCGGGGCCCATCATGGACAAATGTTTTAAGTCCATATTTAGATGTGTTTGCCTTAGGGACAACTGCAGTGTTTTCCTTTCGCATGGAATACTGGGAACATTTTAGAATGATGAGATTTTAATGTGTGTTGTGTTGAATGCTATTTGAATCATTCTATTAACACATCTTGATCACGTGACAACTTGACAACCTCCCATGGATCATGGCGTGGCACTTTAATGTTTGATTATATGAGAGTCAGCTGGCACATTCTCCCTCACAGAAGCAGAGGCCTGTGCACTGAAGTGCAGCCTTCTTGCACTTGTAGCAGTTTCTGCAACCACTCTTGGTTCCTTCTGTCTTCACCCACCCCCAGTCAGTTGGTGATGGCAACACAGGGTCTGGTATCAGTTTCTTCCTCCAGATGTGATCACCCTGGCAGACTGCTCTCTTGCCATGCTCCTCTAGAGCAGCTCGGGTAGGCGGGATTTGTTGCACCAAGTGTTTTCGTGGAAAGAACTTCCTTCTTGCATGGTCCACCTTGGTGCAGGTGCTGGTTCTGTCAAACAGAAGTCTGACAAACCTCTCGATTATGTTCACTGCATCATCGGGGATCTCCTTTGGCCCATATGCGAGCATCAGTAGTGCATCTGTCTGTTCCGGCAGGACTTCCATGTTGTCCATGCTGTCTTCTTTCCATGTCCAGCAAAGCTGGATACAGTGTCGCAGCCTGTCAAGGCATGGAACATTTGTAAGGCACATGACATCTCTGGTCCAAGGCTCACAGCTATTTGGTGGGCTGCCATGTAGCGAAAGATCTTGCCAGTTACGAATGCTAGCCATAGTTCACATCCCGCGGGTAGATAATGTATGGCAAACACAGCCAAGACCACAACATCGGTGTCAACAGTGCGAATTAGTATCTGGTGGTGGCCATGCTGTGCAGCGTGTGTTACATGCAGTAGCATACGACTATCAGCTTCTTCAGGGCTGCATGGCGACAGGGTGTGGACCTCCTGCAATAGCTGTGTGCGGAGCATCCCCTTCCCATCGGTGAGAACAACTTCCTTGTCTTCCTTACAGAACGCCTGATCGTGGATAAGAAACTGAATAGTTCTGTCTTATTGCTGTCAATCCGCAGAAAGTTCTGCCAGTTTCCTGGTAGGGCAGCCTTCCCAACCACATGTCTCCTTACACCCTTTCCGCGCTTGACTTGACTTTCAGGGAGTCATCCTTGTAAGTATCCCAAAAAAGGTCCACACGTGACACACTGCGCAGCTGAGAAGAAATACATGTGATAAATACCTACTGGGCATATTCATCAAATGTCTAGACAGCTGCTGGCTTCATCATCTGAATGATGGCAGCTCCATCAAGAACTATACAGGTATCATCATGGGTCTTAGTCTGAGATGGAGACAGGTCGTCTAGGCATGTCAGGATGTCATTCTTGGTACCAAGTCGTAATCTTCCTCCATCGGAGAGCGCTGGTGGCCATGCTTGGTTCTCATGCTGAAAGAAGTCTTCCAGATTGCCATCTCTCGTTTGACAGGTAATGTAGAGTGGTGAGAAAAGCTCGACATCACTTTTCACTAATGTCAGTTGCTGCTTCTCCTTACTTGCCCTCTTTGTCCTTGAGCCAACAAACAGTTTCAACCAATTGCGATGGATTGTGTCATCAATGGGCTTTGTTCTCTCCACAAGACATTCCTTTGTGAATGTTTGGAACTGTTGTTGGCCTATCTTCTTGCCTTCTTAACAGCCTCGACTGCCGATGGATCTGCAATATCTTTGCTGTCAAGAACAAGTAGGTCTTCGCTCTCTCTGATTTGAATGGGTTGCCCAGTTCTTCCATTACGTTGCCGAGTGAGCAGACGTCTTTCCTAAATGCATTTTGCACGCTTGCTCTCTGGTCATGGTGGAGCACCTCATCTTGTCTTCCCGTGAGCTGGTGTGCATCTTCAAAGTCTTTAATCAGCGCAGCAAACTCAGGACCAGCCACCGCTGGAGGGCATTAGGGTTGTCTGTATGACCTACCGCCCCTCCATCACTCTTGATGCAAGCATTATTCTGTTCATGTCCTTGATCGGAGGGGATTGGCGAGAAGACCTGGTTGGTCTTCTGAATAGTGAAATTGCCAGCATTGAATTATCTGGCAACATATGGGTGTTTCGTTGGTAGTTTAGTAATGTCACAGAGATGAACTGGGATCTAGCGGGCATAGTTAGTGTGGTCCAGAGCAAAGAACCAGGGGACCTGTTCTGTCAGAGCATCGAGGCACATGCTGAAGGAGGACTGCCGCTGGGACCGCACAAAGCCCAGTAAACACAGCTGCAATTACATCTACATTACTGTTGCCCAATACTGGAATTGAGGACAGCTCTCTTTCCTCTTTGAGCACCATTCATCAAACCCCAAAGGTTTAATAATAACACTAATAATAATACTACTGCTACTACTGCTTTAACCTATGTATTTAACCTATTAATTAAATTAATTTATTTAGCTTATTTGTATATATTTATATTTGCATATAATTATGTATTTACATGTTTATGCTGTTAGGGCCTGTAAGCAGGTTTTTAACCAAATGGCGCCTTACAAATTTTTCCAAATAATAATACAGTTAATTATACTATTTTATCAATGAGATATCAACATTCTACATAAGTGTAGGTGTGTTTCTGTACTTTTCTAAATAAAAAACAATGTTTGCTCTAGTATCCACCATCTGACAAAATAATACTACGAGAACAGGTTTTTACTGATTCATGGCACTATATAATCGAATTATAATTATAATGAAATGACAAATTACTTTGTAATGTTCCATAGAATTGTGAGTGAGTAATTATTTGTCTCTCAGGGTTTTTATGATCTCAATTATATCCATTATTGCATGTGACTTCATTGATTTAGAAAGTTTTGACCAATCGCTGGCGGCCATTTTGAAAAATGGTTGCCAAGACCACCAGGGGGCGAATTTGCGGTGGCCCAATATCCACTTTTGTTCCCAAGATATCAATCAACACATCTGCCCAATTTGGTGCTTGTATCACAAAATGAACAATTGGTTTGATATGTTGAGCTATGCTGCCCTACTATACTTAGCCCTGCTGTGGAACAGAGAATACTATAATAATAATTTTATTTATCAATGTAACATTTCAATGTCGCCCAGATATTTGCAATTTACTAATTAGCGCGCACCTTACTGAATCAACTATCAATACACTACTCAACACTCAATGAGCCGACTGTCGGTGCAATTGTCGTGCGTTAATTAACCGACTGTCGGTGCAATATCCACGGCCTATTTTAGCGGCAGTATAGGGTAGGGCGGGGTAATACGCCAGTTTGAAGCAATATGCCCATAATACTTTTCGAACGACCGCTTAATGCACTATATCACATATTACGTTTTTCAAGTGCTGCCATATCTCACTTTCTTCTGACAAGAGCGTTAATGTGCATGTATGTGCGGAAATCAACATTTTGTGTTTTTCTTGGTTCTGGTGTTAACATTACCACCAACCTTTGTATCAATAAAATCACCTTCACTAAATATAGAATGTTGCCACGATACATGTATCATGATAGTTTACTTGTAATCATATTAGGAACATTAATTATCTGTGATAAAAGCATGCTTACTGGGCGACACCTACTACCAGCAAAGGGGGTAATACGCCTACGTAGGAGTTTTGACAAATGTGGTTCTAATATATACAAACATGCTATAAAGTATAGAAATATCTTGTATAATGACAATGACTATATTGATAATTACACAATTATCATTATCAATCTCACTACTTCCATTTCTATATATCACTTAAATCAATCTACGGCAGACACTAGGTGTCCAAGATTATATTTCTTTATTATATCAATTTTATTATGTGTTCTCATTTGCAAAGATCAAAAGTAAAACGTCTGGCATCGCTATCCAGGCAGTGTAATGATATATGATTTTCCACTTGCTGGTATGATTAATAATGAGATGATTCTGTAAATTCAAGTATTGTTTCATGAGACAAAATGCTGGTCATTATAAACAGTTATGGCACCACATCCAAAAACAGGAATGTTCCAAATTGTCTCACTTTTCAAGGGCAGGAACATAACGATCAATACGGTTTATGAATTCACATGGTGTGATGACACGTACTGACGTAACATTGTTTGAAATAAATTACTTCTGTGCATAAAATGACTTAAATGGATTTTAGCGAATTTGCCTTTGGAATTTACATTCAAATTGGTGGTAAAACGTTGCACGTGCAAAAAAATTCTTTGAATGAATTATATTTAAATAGGGATTAAAAAACATAGGCATTTAATTATTAAATTTAAATTTTACTAACCAATACACACCTATAACATAATGATATGAAGTTGGCTATCATTTTACAAGCTGATCATGCAGACCAGACTTGCCTAGTGTTCAGATCCTGAGTGGCCTGGACCGCACCAACAGGACTGGACCAGGTTTGGGTCCAAATAGTGATTCGGTCCAAATACACATCTTGGGGTCAACTACAACTTAACCAAAGAAAATACCAATAAAACAATTGAGATTTCACTTTAAAGACAAATACATTGCAATTGTTTTTTTCAAATACATTTCAAATGCATTCATATATGATTCAGAAGTAAGACTGACTCAAATATATTTTTTATGGCCCGTATTTCAGTTTTAGTACAAGTATATTACACTGGATGGAATTGTGTCTCTAAATGTAGGGGAAGTAGGGGCATATCCGCACACTGAGGCATGTCCGCACACCTTATTATTTGCGCAACGCGTAACATCTGGTTAGTGGAATCATGCTATAATGGCATCGCCTAACCCCCAAATCAACCATTTGCATATACTTTTTGATAGAAGTGAATAAGTAAAAAGTTATGACATAAAATGTAATTTTTATAACAACTGATGTGATTTTCCTCACATGCTGTTATGTGTATTATATCAACTGTAAGACGTGCATATAAATTTTCTTTCATAATTCCAAATTGCATGTTAATGTTTTATGATGTGTGAAATAAAGGATACTTTCATAAGCAGCATTTTTGCGCAATTTATAATTGTGCACATGTTTGATGCTTGGGGCATGTTCGCACAGGCCTATGCGGTCATGCCCCAGCTGCTGTGCAGACGCATTTCGTGCATCTGTGCTATAATAGTACGTAATCTACTTAGATTCAAATATTATAGGAAACTTCGATGTGAGATAGTATATGATGATTATTATATAATTATTTAATATTATCACAGTTTTTTATATCATTCATCGCTTCACCAATGTGTAATAAGCTATATCGCGTTGACGTCACATTTTCCATGTTGTGTATCATTAGGTCCGTTAAATAAATAAAGCTTAATTGATCATTGCTCACAGACTAGAATAACCAAGATGACAAATGATGTGTAATCTATGACACAGAACTTTGCCCGTATACGTTAGTCAAAACAAAGCCATCCTCGCACGGCCGACAAACTGAGTTTTTAGTTTGATTTTGCGCTTTACATATGGTGTTTCTTGTAAGATTTTGTTGTTGAAAGTAATGCACGTGTCAGTAGTGTACACATAGCAATACATATTATTATTGCAGTTAATAGTCAGCTCTGTGAGACCAGTTGTTGCTTCGCCATTCCTTGGTCATAACGTACATAGTGTGCGGCTATGCCCCGTACCTTGGGGTATGTCCGCACAAAGCAATGCCTCTACATTTGACCAAAATATAAAACTTTCTAATGGGATATGTGATTTTGTAACTAACTAACAACAAAGTAAAATTATTTCTCATTCTGAATACTAAATATCACCCTCTTGGCACACACAGTGCATTATCTATAGCGTGTTTCACCTTAAGTGTGCGGACACGCCCCTACTTCCCCTATTATTCAAGGTGCACAGCTTAAATCCACTCTAATACTTCAAAATTATGCCTTATCTTTTTGACGACGACAGGACTATACTGTTACTAAATCAACAATCTTGTATAGTGGGTAAAAGATATATATTTAATGTTCACCTTTTAGATTCTGTGTCCTATATAATTGTACTTGTTTCGTGAGTTTGTGTGATTTTTACTTGAATGTAGTATTACGAAATTAAATGGAACAGTTTATGAATAAATGCTTATTTTTCACAATGATCTAACATCGTGAACTTTATTAGACCATTACATTAATTGGCAAGCATGCTTATTTGTATGCCCTTATCTTTACCGGTGTCACACCTAGGGTGGACCTAACTAGTGGGTAGTTCTATCCCTGCACAGGAGGAAACCTGGCTTTTGTATTAGCCCAGGAATTTTGTATTAGCCCATTCTCAGTCTATACCAGCTTTTATGACTGGTTAAAATGGATGGTGCCTCACTGGTTTCCCATTCATTCATTGATGCTAATGTTTGTCCAACACCTTCACTATATACCAATTTTCACTGTGCTACCTGGCCAATATTAACTCTACCATACGTGTGAAAAACATTCTGTCTCGAGTTTTCAGCCAGTCAGACAGACTTCATGAGGCAATGCTTTGCCTTTCGTTGGTACATGAAATTGTTTGTAATAACTACGTGTATTTGGATGTATTTGCAAATACTTTTCAAATACAGAGCAAATATCAAATACAAATCCATACCCTTTTGTGATTTCCAATTCAAATAGAAATATATAACATTTGTGTATTCAAATACAAATATGTATTTTGACCGAACAGAGCCATCCAGACTGGACCAACTGAACCCACAATGGCTGACTGGACTGCAAAATCTACTGGAGCAGACCCAAACATCCAGTCAATCTGGATCCGCTCCAGTTAAGTTTGCAGTCCAGTCAGCCAAGGAGTTTAAGTCTGGAAGGAGCTTATGTCCTGATGGAGTTATGTATAGAGGGGGTTTTGTCCAAGGGGGTTTTGTCTGAGGGGGTTTTGTCCAAGGGGGTTTTGTCCGCGCACCGAACTGATCGAGTCCACGCCAGTTCTGTCCTCTAGGCCATCGATTTGATCTGGTATGGCCTGGATGGATACGGTCTATCCCGATGGTTAGTTGGTTTGGCCCATTGGTCTGGTCTAGTTTTCCTGGACAGGTCTGGTCTAAACAGCCCAGAGAGGTCCGGTCCTTTGAGTCCACTCAAATTAGATTTGGTCCACGCCAGTTGATCAGTCAATCCAGTTTGGTCTCATCTCGTCTGATCGGGTCTAGTCTGGCAGTCTGCAGGCAGTCTGGATGGGTCCAGTCAGTCTGCATGGGTTCAGTCAGTCTGGACTAGCCCAGTCAGTCCGGATGGGTCCAGTCAGTCTTGATGGGTCCAGTCAGTCAGGTTGGGTCCAGTTAGTCCGGGTGGGTCAATTCAGTCAGGTTTGGTCCAGACAGTCCAGTCAGTCTGGATGGGTCAAGTCAGTCTGTGTGGGTCCAGTCAGTCAGGTTGGGTCCAGGCAGTCTGGGTGGGTCCAGTCAGTCAGGTTGGGTCCAGTTTGTCCGGGTGCGTCCATTCAGTCAGGTTTGGTCCAGGCAGTCAAGGTGGGTCCAGTCAGTGTGGATGGGTCCAGTCAGTCCGGATGTGTCCAGTCAGTTAGGTTTGGTCCAGACAATCCAGGTGGGTCCAGTCAGTCTGGGTGGGCCCAGTCAGTCTGGATGGGTCCAGAGAGTCCTGGTCGGTCCACTCAATACTGGTGGGTCCAGTCAGTCCGGGTAGGTCGAGTCATTCAGGTTGGGTCCAGTCAGTCCGGGTGGGTCCACTCAGTCCAGTTGGGTCCAGTCAGTCAGGTTTGGGCCAGACAGTCTGGGTTGGTCCAGTCAGTGTGGATGGGTCCAGTCAGTCTGGGTGGGTCCAGTCAGTCCGGGTGGGTCCAGTCAGTGTGGATGGGTCCAGTCAGTCTGGGTGGGTCCAGTCAGTCTGGGTGGGTCCAGTCAGTCCGGGTAGGTCCAATAAGTCCGGATGGGTCCAGTCAGTCTGGATGGGTACATTCAGTCCGGCTGGGTCCATTCATTCCGGGTGAGTCCAAACAGTCTGGATGGGTCCACTCAATTCGGGTGGGTACACTGACTCCGGGTGGGTCCAGACAGCTTGGATAGGTACAGTCAGTCTGGGTGGGTCCATTCAGTCCGGGTGGGTCCAGAGAGTCTGGATGGGTCCAGTCAGTCTGGGTGGGCCAAATCAGTCTGTAGGGGTCCAATCAGTCCGGGTGTGTCCAGTCAGTAAGGCTGGGCCAGTCAGTCAGGTTTGATCCTGACAGTCCACGTGGGTCCAATCAGTCTGGATTGGTCCTGTCAGTTGGGGTGGATCCAGTCAGTCCAGGTGGGTCCATTCAGTCCGGGTGTTTCCAGTCAGTCTGGATGGGTCCTTTCAGTCTACTTGGGTCCAAAGAGTCTGAATGGGTCCAGTCAGTCAGGTTTGGTTCAGACAGTCCAGGTGGGTTCAGTCAGGTGGGATGGTTACACTCACTCCGAGTGGGTCCTTTCAGTCTGGGTGGGTCCAGAGAGTCTGGATGGATCCAGTCAGTCAGATTAAGTCCAGACAGTCCAAGTGGGTCCAGTCAGTCTGGATGGGTCCATTCATTTCGGGTGGATCCATTCAGTCCAGGTGTATCCAGTCAGTCAAGTTGGGTGCAGTTATTCCGGGTGGGTCCAGTCAGTCAGGTTTGGTCCAGACAGTCTGAGTTGGTCCAGTCAGTGTGGATGGCTCCAGTCAGTCCGGGTGGGTCCAGTCACTCTGGGTGGGTCCAGTCAGTCTGGATGGGTCCAGTCAGTCTGGGTGGGTCCAGTCAGTCCGGGTGGGTCCAGTCAGTCTGGGTGGGTCCATTCAGACTGGGTGGGTCCAGTCAGTCCGGGTGGGTAAAGTCAGTCCGGGTGGGTCCAGTCAGTCTGGATGTGTCCTCTCAGTCCGGGTGGGTCCAGTCAGTCTCGATGGGTCCAGTCAGTCTGGGTGGGTCCAGTAAGTATGGATGCGTCCATTCAGTCCGGGTGGGACCAATCCTTCTAGATGGATCCAGTTAGTCTGGATGGGTCCAGTCAGTCAGGATTTGTCCAGAGAGTCCAGTTGGGTCCAGTCAGTTTCAATGGGTCCAGTCAGTCTGGATGGGTCCATTCAGTCCGGGTAGGTCCAATCAGTCCTGGTGGGTCAAGACAGTCCGGGTGGGTCCAGTCAGTCGGGATGGATCTTGTCAGTCGGGATGGGTTCAGATAGTCCTGGAAGGGTCCAAGTCAGTCGGGATGTGTCCAGTCAGTCCGGGTGGATCAAGTCAGTCTGGATGGGTCCAGTCAGTCCGGGTGTATCCAGTCAGTCAGGTTGGGTCCAGTTATTCCAGGTGGGTCCAGTTAGTCAGGTCTAGTCCAGATAGTCCAGGTGGCTCCAGTCAGCCTGGATGGGTCCAGTCAGTCAGGTTGGATGCAGTCAGTCAGGTTTGGTCCAGACAGTCTGGGTTGGTCCAGTCAGTGTGGATGTGTCCAGTCAGTCTGGGTAGGTCCAGTCAGTCTGGGTGAGTCCAGTCAGTGTGGATAGGTCCAGTCAGTCCGGGTGGGTCCAGTCAGTCTGGGTGGGTCCAGTCAGTCCAGGTGGGTCCAGTCAGTCGGGGTGGGTCCAGTCTGTCCGGGAGGGTCCAGTCAGTCCGGGTGGGTCAAGTCTGTCTGGATGGGTCCAGTCAGTCCGGGCAAGTCCAGTCAGTCCAGGTGGGTCCAGTCCATCTGGATGGGTCCATTCATTTCGGGTGGGTCCAGACAATCTGGATGGGTCCACTCAATTCGGGTGGGTACATTGACTCCAGGTGGGTCCAGACAGTCTGTATAGGTCCAAGTCAGTCGGGATGTGTCCAGTCAGTCCGGGTGGGTCAAGTCAGTCTGGATGGGTCCAGTCAGTCCGGGTGTGTCCAGTCAGTCTGGATGGGTCCAGACATTCGCGTTGGGTCCAGTCAGTCTGGATGGATCCAGTCAGTCCTGATGGGTCCAGTCAGTCTGGATTGATCCAGTTAGTCCGGATGGGTCCAGTCAGTTTGGATGGGTCCAGTCAGTCAGGTTGGATCCAGTCAGTCAGGTTTGGTCCAGACAGTCTGGGTTGGTCCAGTCAGTGTGGATGAGTCCAGTCAGTCCGGGTGGGTCCAGTCAGTCTGGGTGGGTCCAGTCAGTCCGGGTGTGTCCAGTCGGTCTGGATGGGTCCAGTCAGTCCGGGTAGGTCCAGTAAGTCCGAAGGGTTCCAGTCAGTCTGCATGGGTACATTCAGTCCGGCTGGGTCCATTCATTCCGGGTGGGTCCAGACAGTCTGGATGGGTCCACTCAATTCAGGTGGGTACACTGACTCCGGGTGGGTCAAGACAGTCTGGATAGGTACAGTCAGTCCGGGTGGGTCCATTCAGTCCGGGTGGGTCAAGAGAGTCTGGATGGGTCCGGTCAGTCTGGGTGGGTCAAATCAGTCTGGAGGATTCCAATCAGTCCGGGTGTGTCCAGTCAGTAAGGCTGGGCCAGTCAGTCAGGTTTGATCCTGACAGTCTACGAGGGTCCAATCAGTCTGGATTGGTCCTGTCAGTCGGGGTGGGTCCAGTCAGTCCGGGTGGGTCCATTCAGTCCGGGTGGGTCCAGTCAGTCTGGATGGGTCCATTCAGTTTGGGTGGATCCAGAGAGTCTGAATGGGTCCAGTCAGTCAGGTTTGGTCAAGACAGTCCAGGTGGGTTCAGTCAGGTTGGATGGGTCCACTCAGTCCAGGTGGGTCCAGTCCGTCTGGATGGGTCCATTCATTCCGGGTGGGTCCAGACAGTCTGGATGGGTCCACTCAATTCAGGTCAGTACACTGACTCCGGGTGGGTCCAGACAGTCTGGATAGGTACAGTCAGTCCGGGTGTGTCCAGTCAGTAAGGCTGGGCCAGTCAGTCAGGTTTGATCCTGACAGTCCACGTGGGTCCAATCAGTCTGGATTGGTCCTGTTAGTCGGGGTGGGTCCAGTCAGTCCGGGTGGGTCCATTCAGTCAGGGTGTGTCCAGTCAGTCTGGATGGGTCCATTCAGTTTGGTTGGATCCAGAGAGTCTGAATGGGTCCAGTCAGTCAGGTTTGGTCCAGACAGTCCAGGTGGGTCCAGTCAGTCTGGATGGGTCCATTCATTTCGGGTGGGTCCATTCAGTCGAGGTGTATCCAGTCAGTCAGGTTGGGTCCAGTTATTCCAGGTGGGTCCAGTCAGTCAGGTCTGGTCCAGATAGTCCAGGTGGGTCAAGTCAGTGTGGATGGGTTCAGACAGTCCGGGTGGCTCCAGTCAGTATGGATGGGTCCATTCAGTCAGGTTGGAAGCAGTCAGTCAGGTTTGGTCCAGATAGTCTGGGTTGGTCCAGTCAGTGTGGATGGCTCCATTCAGTCCGGGTGGGTCCAGTCAGTCTGGGTGAGTCCAGTCAGTGTGGATGGGTCCAGTCAGTCTGGGTGGGTCAAATCAGTCTGGAGGGGTCCAATCAGTCCGGGTGTGTCAAGTCAGTAAGGCTGGGCAAGTCAGTCAGGTTTGATCCTGACAGTCCACGAGGGTCCAATCAGTCTGGATTGGTCCTGTCAGTCGGGGTGGGTCCAGTCAGTCAGGTTTGGTCCAGTCAGTCTGGGTGGGTCCAGTCAGTCTGGGTGGGTCCAGTCATTCAGGTTGGGTCCAGGCAGTCCGGGTGGGTCCACTCAGTCCACTTGGGTCCAGTCAGTCAGGTTTGGTTCAGACAGTCTGTGTTGGTCCAGTCAGTGTGGATGGGTCCAGTCAGTCCGGGTGGATCCAGTCAGTCAGGTTGGGTAAAGTCAGTCCGGGTGGGTCCAGTCAGTCTGGATGTGTCCTCTCAGTCCGGGTGGGTCCAGTCAGTCTCGATGGGTCCAGTCAGTCTGGATGGGTCCAGTCAGTCAGGATTTGTCCAGAGAGTCCAGTTGGGTCCAGTCAGTTTCAATGGGTCCAGTCAGTCTGGATGGGTCCAATCAGTCCTGGTGGGTCAAGACAGTCCGGGTGGGTCCAGTCAGTCGGGATGGATCTTGTCAGTCGGGATGGGTTCAGATAGTCCTGGAAGGGTCCAAGTCAGTCGGGATGTGTCCAGTCAGTCCGGGTGGATCAAGTCAGTCTGGATGGGTCCAGTCAGTCCGGGTGTATCCAGTCAGTCAGGTTGGGTCCAGTTATTCCGGGTGGGTCCAGTTAGTCAGGTCTAGTCCAGATAGTCCAGGTGGGTTCAGTCAGTGTGGATGGGTTCAGTCAGTCCGGGTGGCTCCAGTCAGCCTGGATGGGTCCAGTCAGTCAGGTTGGATGCAGTCAGTCAGGTTTGGTCCAGACAGTCTGGGTTGGTCCAGTCAGTGTGGATGTGTCCAGTCAGTCTGGGTAGGTCCAGTCAGTCTGGGTGAGTCCAGTCAGTGTGGATAGGTCCAGTCAGTCCGGGTGGGTCCAGTCAGTCTGGGTGGGTCCAGTCAGTCCAGGTGGGTCCAGTCAGTCCGGGTGGGTCCAGTCAGTCCGGGTGGGTCCATTCAGTCCGGGTGGGTCTAGACAGTCTGGATGGGTCCAATCAGTCCGGGTGGGTCAAATCAGTCTGGATGGGTCCAGGCAGTCCGGGTGGGTCCAGTCAGTAAGACTGGTTCCATTCAGTCAGGTTTGGTCCAGACAGTCCAGGTTGGTCCAGTCAGTCTGGATGGGTACATTCAGTCAGGATGGGTCCAATCAGTCCGGGTGGGTCTATTCAGTCCGGGTGGATCCAGTCAGTCAGGTTGGGTCCAGTCAGTAAGGTTGGGTCGAGTAAGTCTGGATGCGTCCACTCAGTCCGGGTGGGTCCAGTCAGTCTGGGTGGGTCAAGTCAGTCTGGGTGGGTCCATTCAGTCTGGGTTGGTCCAGTCAGTCTGGGTGGGTCCAGTCAGTCCGGGTGGGTCCATTCAGTCCGGGTGGGTCCAGTCAGTCTGGATGGGTCCATTCAGTCTGGGTGGGACCAGAGAGTCTGAATGGGTCCAGTCAGTCAGTTTTGGTTCAGACAGTCCAGGTGGTTTCAGTCAGTCTGGATGGGTGCACTCAGTCCAGGTGGGTCCAGACCGTCTGGATGGTTACACTCACTCCGAGTGGGTCCATTCAGTCCGGGTGGGTCCAGAGAGTCTGGATGGCTCCAGTCAGCCAGATTTAGTCCAGAAAGTCCAGGTGTGTCCAGTCAGTCTTGATGGTTCCATTCAGTTCAGGTGGGTCCATTCAGTCCAGGTGTATCCAGTCACTCAGGTTGGGTCCAGTTATTCCGGTTGGGTCCAGTCAGTCAGGTCTGGCCCAGATAGTCCAGGTGGGTCCAGTCAGTGTGGATGGTTTCAATCAGTCCAGGTGGCTCCAGTCAGTCTCGATGGGTCCAGTCAGTCAGGTTGGATCCAGTCAGTCAGGTTTGGTCCAGACAGTCTCGGTTGGTCCAGTCAGTGTGGATGGGTCCAGTCAGTCCGGGTGGGTCCAGTCATTCTGGGTGGGTCCAGTCAGTGTTGATGGGTCCAGTCAGTCTGGGTGGGTCCAGTCAGTCCGGGTGGGTCCAGTCCGTCTGGATGGGTCCATTCATTCCGGGTGGGTCCAGACAGTCTGGATGGGTCCACTCAATTCAGGTCAGTACACTGACTCCGGGTGGGTCCAGACAGTCTGGATAGGTACAGTCAGTCCGGGTGTGTCCAGTCAGTAAGGCTGGGCCAGTCAGTCAGGTTTGATCCTGACAGTCCACGTGGGTCCAATCAGTCTGGATTGGTCCTGTTAGTCGGGGTGGGTCCAGTCAGTCCGGGTGGGTCCATTCAGTCAGGGTGGGTCCAGTCAGTCTGGATGGGTCCATTCAGTTTGGTTGGATCCAGAGAGTCTGAATGGGTCCAGTCAGTCAGGTTTGGTCCAGACAGTCCAGGTGGGTCCAGTCAGTCTGGATGGGTCCATTCATTTCGGGTGGGTCCATTCAGTCGAGGTGTATCCAGTCAGTCAGGTTGGGTCCAGTTATTCCAGGTGGGTCCAGTCAGTCAGGTCTGGTCCAGATAGTCCAGGTGGGTCAAGTCAGTGTGGATGGGTTCAGACAGTCCGGGTGGCTCCAGTCAGTATGGATGGGTCCATTAAGTCAGGTTGGATGCAGTCAGTCAGGTTTGGTCCAGATAGTCTGGGTTGGTCCAGTCAGTGTGGATGGCTCCAGTCAGTCCGGGTGGGTCCAGTCAGTCTGGGTGAGTCCAGTCAGTGTGGATGGGTCCAGTCAGTCCGGGTGGGTCCAGTCAGTCTGGGTGGGTCCAGTCAGTCCGGGTGGGTCCAGTCAGTCTGGGTGGGTCAAATCAGTCTGGAGGGGTCCAATCAGTCCGGGTGTGTCAAGTCAGTAAGGCTGGGCAAGTCAGTCAGGTTTGATCCTGACAGTCCACGTGGGTCCAGTCAGTCTGGATTGGACCTGTCAGTCTGGATGGGTCCAGTCAGTATCGATCCACTCAGTCCAGGTGGGTCCAGACAGTCTGAATGGGTACAGTCAGTCCGGGTGTGTCCATTCACTCATGGTGGGAACAGAGAGTCTGGATGGGTCCATTCAGTCTGGGTGTGTCCAGTCAGTCCGGGTGGTTCTAGATAGTCTGGATGGGTCCAATCAGTCCGGGTGGGTCAAATCAGTCTGGATGGGTCCAGTCAGCCCGGGTGGGTCCAGTCAGTAAGGCTGGATCCAGTCAGTCAGGTTTGGTCCAGACAGTCAAGTTGGGTCCAGTCAGTGTGGATGGGTCCAGTCAGTCCGGATGTGACCAGTCAGTCAGGTTTGTTCCAGACAATCCAGATGGGTCCAGTCAGTCTCGATGGGTCTAGTCAGTCTGGGTGGGTCAAGTAAGTCTGGATGCGTCCACTCAGTCCGGGTGGGTCCAACCCTTCTGGTTGGATCCAGTCAGTCTGGATGGGCCCAGTCAGTCAGGATTTGTCCAGAGAGTCCACGTGGTCCAGTCAGTTTCAATGGGTCCAGTCAGTCTGGATGGGTCCAGTCAGTCTGGGTGGGTCCAGCCAGTCAGGTTGGGTCCAATCAGTCCGGGTGGGTCCAGTCAGTCATGTTGGGTCCAGTCAGTCTGGGTGGGTCCATTCAGTCAGGTTTGGCCCAGACAGTCAAGGTGGGTCCAGTCAGTCTGGATGGGTCCAGTCAGTCAGGTTGGGTCCAGTTAGTGCGGGTGGGTCCAATCAGTCAGGTTTGGTCCAGACAATCCAGTCAGTCTGGATGGGTCCAGTCAGTCTGGGTGGGTCCAGTCAGTCACGTTGGGTCCAGTCAGTCCGGGTGGGTCCAGTCAGTCAGGTTGGGTCCAGTTAGTCCGGGTGCGTCCATTCAGTCAGGTTTGGTCCAGACAGTCAAGGTGGGTCCAGTCAGTCTGGACGGGTCCAGTCAGTCCGGATGTGACCAGTCAGACAGGTTTGGTCCAGACAATCCAGATGGGTCCAGTCAGTCTGGGTTGGTCCAGTCAGTCTGGATGGGTCCAGACAGTCCGGGTGGGTCCACTCAATCCTGGTGGGTCCAGTCAGTCTGGGTAGGTCCAGTCATTCAGGATTTGTCCAGAGAGTCCAGGTGGTCCAGTCAGTTTCAATGGGTCCAGTCAGTCTGGATGGGTCCAGTCAGTCAGGTTTGGTCCAGACAGTCTGGGTGGGTCCAGTCAGTCTGGATGGGTCCAGTCAGTCTGGGTGGGTCCAGCCAGTCAGGTTGGGTCCAGTCAGTCCGGGTGGGTCCAGTCAGTCAGGTTGGGTCCAGTCAGTCTGGGTGGGTCCATTTAGTGAGGTTTGGCCCAGACAGTCAAGGTGGGTCCAGTCAGTCTGGATGGGTCCAGTCAGTCTGGGTGGGATCAGTCAGTCAGGTTGGGTCTAGTCAGTCCGGGTGGGTCCAGTCAGTCAGGTTGGGTCTAGTCAGTCCGGGTGGGTCCAGTCAGTCAGGTTGGGTCCAGTTTGTCCGGGTGGGTCCAGTCAGTCTGGGTGGGTCCAGTCAGTCCGGGTGGGTCCAGTCAGTCTGGGTGGGTCAAATCAGTCTGGAGGGGTCCAATCAGTCCGGGTGTGTCAAGTCAGTAAGGCTGGGCAAGTCAGTCAGGTTTGATCCTGACAGTCCACGTGGGTCCAGTCAGTCTGGATTGGTCCTGTCAGTCTGGATGGGTCCAGTCAGTATCGATCCACTCAGTCCAGGTGGGTCCAGACAGTCTGAATGGGTACAGTCAGTCCGGGTGTGTCCATTCACTCATGGTGGGAACAGAGAGTCTGGATGGGTCCATTCAGTCTGGGTGTGTCCAGTCAGTCCGGGTGGTTCTAGATAGTCTGGATGGGTCCAATCAGTCCGGGTGGGTCAAATCAGTCTGGATGGGTCCAGTCAGCCCGGGTGTGTCCAGTCAGTAAGGCTGGATCCAGTCAGTCAGGTTTGGTCCAGACAGTCAAGTTGGGTCCAGTCAGTGTGGATGGGTCCAGTCAGTCCGGATGTGACCAGTCAGTCAGGTTTGTTCCAGACAATCCAGATGGGTCCAGTCAGTCTCGATGGGTCTAGTCAGTCTGGGTGGGTCAAGTAAGTCTGGATGCGTCCACTCAGTCCGGGTGGGTCCAACCCTTCTGGTTGGATCCAGTCAGTCTGGATGTGCCCAGTCAGTCAGGATTTGTCCAGAGAGTCCACGTGGTCCAGTCAGTTTCAATGGGTCCAGTCAGTCTGGATGGGTCCAGTCAGTCTGGGTGGGTCCAGCCAGTCAGGTTGGGTCCAATCAGTCCGGGTGGGTCCAGTCAGTCATGTTGGGTCCAGTCAGTCTGGGTGGGTCCATTCAGTCAGGTTTGGCCCAGACAGTCAAGGTGGGTCCAGTCAGTCTGGATGGGTCCAGTCAGTCAGGTTGGGTCCATTTAGTGCGGGTGGGTCCAATCAGTCAGGTTTGGTCCAGACAATCCAGTCAGTCTGGATGGGTCCAGTCAGTCTGGGTGGGTCCAGTCAGTCACGTTGGGTCCAGTCAGTCCGGGTGGGTCCAGTCAGTCAGGTTGGGTCCAGTTAGTCCGGGTGCGTCCATTCAGTCAGGTTTGGTCCAGACAGTCATGGTGGGTCCAGTCAGTCTGGACGGGTCCAGTCAGTCCGGATGTGACCAGTCAGTCAGGTTTGGTCCAGACAATCCAGATGGGTCCAGTCAGTCTGGGTTGGTCCAGTCAGTCTGGATGGGTCCAGACAGTCCGGGTGGGTCCACTCAATCCTGGTGGGTCCAGTCAGTCTGGGTAGGTCCAGTCATTCAGGATTTGTCCAGAGAGTCCAGGTGGTCCAGTCAGTTTCAATGGGTCCAGTCAGTCTGGATGGGTCCAGTCAGTCAGGTTTGGTCCAGACAGTCTGGGTGGGTCCAGTCAGTCTGGATGGGTCCAGTCAGTCTGGGTGGGTCCAGCCAGTCAGGTTGGGTCCAGTCAGTCCGGGTGGGTCCAGTCAGTCAGGTTGGGTCCAGTCAGTCTGGGTGGGTCCATTTAGTGAGGTTTGGCCCAGACAGTCAAGGTGGGTCCAGTCAGTCTGGATGGGTCCAGTCAGTCTGGGTGGGATCAGTCAGTCAGGTTGGGTCTAGTCAGTCCGGGTGGGTCCAGTCAGTCAGGTTGGGTCTAGTCAGTCCGGGTGGGTCCAGTCAGTCAGGTTGGGTCCAGTTTGTCCGGGTGGGTCGAATCAGTCAGGTTTGGTCCAGACAGTCCAGTCAGTCTGGATGGGTCCAGTCAGTCTGGGTGGGTCCAGTCAGTCATGTTGGGTCCAGTCAGTCCGGGTGGGTCCAGTCAGTCAGGTTGGGTCCAGTTAGTCCGGGTGCGTCCATTTAGTCAGGTTTGGTCCAGACAGTCAAGGTGGGTCCAGTCAGTCTGGACGGGTCCAGTCAGTCCGGATGTGACCAGTCAGTCAGGTTTGGTCCAGACAATCCAGATGGGTCCAGTCAGTCTGGGTGGGTCCAGTCAGTCTGGATGGGTCCAGACAGTCCGGGTGGGTCCACTCAATCCTGGTGGGTCCAGTCAGTCCGGGTAGGTCCAGTCATTCAGGTTGGGTCCAGGCAGTCCGGGTGGGTCCACTCAGTCCACTTGGGTCCAGTTAGTCAGGATTGGTCCAGTCAGTCTGGTTGGGTACAGTCAGTCTGGGTGGGTCCAGTCATTCAGGTTGGGTCCAGGCAGTCCGGGTGGGTCCACTCAGTCCACTTGGGTCCAGTCAGTCAGGTTTGGTTCAGACAGTGTGTGTTGGTCCAGTCAGTGTGGATGGGTTCAGTCAGTGCGGGTGGATCCAGTCAGTCAGGTTGGGTAAAGTCAGTCCGGGTGGGTCCAGTCAGTCTGGATGTGTCCTCTCAGTCCGGGTGGGTCCAGTCAGTCTCGATTGGTCCAGTCAGTCTGGGTGGGTCCAGTAAGTATGGATGCGTCCATTCAGTCCGGGTGGGTCCAATCCTTCTAGATGGATCCAGTTAGTCTGGATGGGTCCAGTCAGTCAGGATTTGTCCAGAGAGTCCAGTTGGGTCCAGTCAGTTTCAATGGGTCCAGTCAGTCTGGATGGGTCCATTCAGTCCGGGTAGGTCCAATCAGTCCTGGTGGGTCAAGACAGTCCGGGTGGGTCCAGTCAGTCGGGATGGATCTTGTCAGTCGGGATGGGTTCAGATAGTCCTGGAAGGGTCCAAGTCAGTCGGGATGTGTCCAGTCAGTCCGGGTGGATCAAGTCAGTCTGGATGGGTCCAGTCAGTCCGGGTGTATCCAGTCAGTCAGGTTGTGTCCAATTATTCCAGGTGGGTCCAGTTAGTCAGGTCTAGTCCAGATAGTCCAGGTGGCTCCAGTCAGCCTGGATGGGTCCAGTCAGTCAGGTTGGATGCAGTCAGTCAGGTTTGGTCCAGACAGTCTGGGTTGGTCCAGTCAGTGTGGATGTGTCCAGTCAGTCTGGGTGAGTCCAGTCAGTGTGGATAGGTCCAGTCAGTCCGGGTGGGTCCAGTCAGTCTGGGTGGGTCCAGTCAGTCCAGGTGGGTCCAGTCAGTCGGGGTGGGTCCAGTCTGTCCGGGAGGGTCCAGTCAGTCCGGGTGGGTCAAGTCTGTCTGGATGGGTCCAGTCAGTCCGGGCAAGTCCAGTCAGTCCAGGTGGGTCCAGTCCATCTGGATGGGTCCATTCATTTCGGGTGGGTCCAGACAATCTGGATGGGTCCACTCAATTCGGGTGGGTACATTGACTCCAGGTGGGTCCAGACAGTCTGTATAGGTCCAAGTCAGTCGGGATGTGTCCAGTCAGTCCGGGTGGGTCAAGTCAGTCTGGATGGGTCCAGTCAGTCCGGGTGTGTCCAGTCAGTCTGGATGGGTCCAGACATTCGCGTTGGGTCCAGTCAGTCTGGATGGATCCAGTCAGTCCTGATGGGTCCAGTCAGTCTGGATTGATCCAGTTAGTCCGGATGGGTCCAGTCAGTTTGGATGGGTCCAGTCAGTCAGGTTGGATCCAGTCAGTCAGGTTTGGTCCAGACAGTCTGGGTTGGTCCAGTCAGTGTGGATGAGTCCAGTCAGTCCGGGTGGGTCCAGTCAGTCTGGGTGGGTCCAGTCAGTCCGGGTGGGTCCAGTCCGTCTGGATGGGTCCAGTCAGTCCGGGCAGGTCCAGTCAGTCCGGGTGTGTCCAGTCGGTCTGGATGGGTCCAGTCAGTCCGGGTAGGTCCAGTAAGTCCGGAGGGTTCCAGTCAGTCTGCATGGGTACATTCAGTCCGGCTGGGTCCATTCATTCCGGGTGGGTCCAGACAGTCTGGATGGGTCCACTCAATTCAGGTGGGTACACTGACTCCGGGTGGGTCAAGACAGTCTGGATAGGTACAGTCAGTCCGGGTGGGTCCATTCAGTCCGGGTGGGTCAAGAGAGTCTGGATGGGTCCGGTCAGTCTGGGTGGGTCAAATCAGTCTGGAGGATTCCAATCAGTCCGGGTGTGTCCAGTCAGTAAGGCTGGGCCAGTCAGTCAGGTTTGATCCTGACAGTCTACGAGGGTCCAATCAGTCTGGATTGGTCCTGTCAGTCGGGGTGGGTCCAGTCAGTCCGGGTGGGTCCATTCAGTCCGGGTGGGTCCAGTCAGTCTGGATGGGTCCATTCAGTTTGGGTGGATCCAGAGAGTCTGAATGGGTCCAGTCAGTCAGGTTTGGTCAAGACAGTCCAGGTGGGTTCAGTCAGGTTGGATGGGTCCACTCAGTCCAGGTGGGTCCAGTCCGTCTGGATGGGTCCATTCATTCCGGGTGGGTCCAGACAGTCTGGATGGGTCCACTCAATTCAGGTCAGTACACTGACTCCGGGTGGGTCCAGACAGTCTGGATAGGTACAGTCAGTCCGGGTGTGTCCAGTCAGTAAGGCTGGGCCAGTCAGTCAGGTTTGATCCTGACAGTCCACGTGGGTCCAATCAGTCTGGATTGGTCCTGTTAGTCGGGGTGGGTCCAGTCAGTCCGGGTGGGTCCATTCAGTCAGGGTGTGTCCAGTCAGTCTGGATGGGTCCATTCAGTTTGGTTGGATCCAGAGAGTCTGAATGGGTCCAGTCAGTCAGGTTTGGTCCAGACAGTCCAGGTGGGTCCAGTCAGTCTGGATGGGTCCATTCATTTCGGGTGGGTCCATTCAGTCGAGGTGTATCCAGTCAGTCAGGTTGGGTCCAGTTATTCCAGGTGGGTCCAGTCAGTCAGGTCTGGTCCAGATAGTCCAGGTGGGTCAAGTCAGTGTGGATGGGTTCAGACAGTCCGGGTGGCTCCAGTCAGTATGGATGGGTCCATTCAGTCAGGTTGGAAGCAGTCAGTCAGGTTTGGTCCAGATAGTCTGGGTTGGTCCAGTCAGTGTGGATGGCTCCAGTCAGTCCGGGTGGGTCCAGTCAGTCTGGGTGAGTCCAGTCAGTGTGGATGGGTCCAGTCAGTCTGGGTGGGTCAAATCAGTCTGGAGGGGTCCAATCAGTCCGGGTGTGTCAAGTCAGTAAGGCTGGGCAAGTCAGTCAGGTTTGATCCTGACAGTCCACGAGGGTCCAATCAGTCTGGATTGGTCCTGTCAGTCGGGGTGGGTCCAGTCAGTCAGGTTTGGTCCAGTCAGTCTGGGTGGGTCCAGTCAGTCTGGGTGGGTCCAGTCATTCAGGTTGGGTCCAGGCAGTCCGGGTGGGTCCACTCAGTCCACTTGGGTCCAGTCAGTCAGGTTTGGTTCAGACAGTCTGTGTTGGTCCAGTCAGTGTGGATGGGTCCAGTCAGTCCTGGTGGATCCAGTCAGTCAGGTTGGGTAAAGTCAGTCCGGGTGGGTCCAGTCAGTCTGGATGTGTCCTCTCAGTCCGGGTGGGTCCAGTCAGTCTCGATGGGTCCAGTCAGTCTGGATGGGTCCAGTCAGTCAGGATTTGTCCAGAGAGTCCAGTTGGGTCCAGTCAGTTTCAATGGGTCCAGTCAGTCTGGATGGGTCCAATCAGTCCTGGTGGGTCAAGACAGTCCGGGTGGGTCCAGTCAGTCGGGATGGATCTTGTCAGTCGGGATGGGTTC
This sequence comes from Oasisia sp. SBJ-2009, assembly GCA_964017155.1. Lineage (NCBI taxonomy): Eukaryota > Metazoa > Annelida > Polychaeta > Sabellida > Siboglinidae > Oasisia > Oasisia sp. SBJ-2009. The sequence goes on from OZ024854.1 coordinate 6,864,317, forward strand.
AGATAGTCCTGGAAGGGTCCAAGTCAGTCGGGATGTGTCCAGTCAGTCCGGGTGGATCAAGTCAGTCTGGATGGGTCCAGTCAGTCCGGGTGTATCCAGTCAGTCAGGTTGGGTCCAGTTATTCCGGGTGGGTCCAGTTAGTCAGGTCTAGTCCAGATAGTCCAGGTGGATTCAGTCAGTGTGGATGGGTTCAGTCAGTCCGGGTGGCTCCAGTCAGCCTGGATGGGTCCAGTCAGTCAGGTTGGATGCAGTCAGTCAGGTTTGGTCCAGACAGTCTGGGTTGGTCCAGTCAGTGTGGATGTGTCCAGTCAGTCTGGGTAGGTCCAGTCAGTCTGGGTGAGTCCAGTCAGTGTGGATAGGTCCAGTCAGTCCGGGTGGGTCCAGTCAGTCTGGGTGGGTCCAGTCAGTCCAGGTGGGTCCAGTCAGTCCGGGTGGGTCCAGTCTGTCCGGGAGGGTCCAGTCAGTCCGGGTGGGTCAAGTCTGTCTGGATGGGTCCAGTCAGTCCTGGCAAGTCCAGTCAGTCCAGGTGGGTCCAGTCCATCTGGATGGGTCCGTTCATTTCGGGTGGGTCCAGACAATCTGGATGGGTCCACTCAATTCGGGTGGGTACATTGACTCCAGGTGGGTCCAGACAGTCAGTATAGGTCCAAGTCAGTCGGGATGTGTCCAGTCAGTCCGGTTGGGTCAAGTCAGTCTGGATGGGTCCAGTCAGTCCGGGTGTGTCCTGTCAATCTGGATGGGTCCAGACATTCGCGTTGGGTCCAGTCAGTCTGGATGGATCCAGTCAGTCCTGATGGGTCCAGTCAGTCCTGATGGGTCCAGTCAGTCTGGATTGATCCAGTTAGTCCGGATGGGTCCAGTCAGTTTGGTTGGATCCAGTCAGTCAGGTTTGGTCCAGACAGTCTGGGTTGGTCCAGTCAGTGTCGATGGGTCCAGTCAGTCCGGGTGGGTCCAGTCAGTCTGGGTGGGTCCAGTCAGTCCGGGTGGGTCCAGTCCGTCTGGATGGGTCCAGTCAGTCCGGGCAGGTCCAGTCAGTCCGGGTGTGTCCAGTCCGTCTGGATGGGTCCAGTCAGTCCGGGTAGGTCCAGTAAGTCCGGAGGGATCCAGTCAGTCTGCATGGGTACATTCAGTCCGGCTGGGTCCATTCATTCCGGGTGGGTCCAGACAGTCTGGATTGGTCCTGTCAGTCGGGGTGGGTCCAGTCAGTCCGGGTGGGTCCATTCAGTCCGGGTGGGTCCAGTCAGTCTGGATGGGTCCATTCAGTTTGGGTGGATCCAGAGAGTCTGAATGGGTCAAGTCAGTCAGGTTTGGTCAAGACAGTCCAGGTGGGTTCAGTCAGGTTGGATGGGTCCACTCAGTCCAGGTGGGTCCAGACAGTCTGGATGGTTACACTCACTCCGAGTGGGTCCATTCAGTCCGGGTGGGTCCAGTCAGTCTGGATGGATCCACTCAGTCCGGGTGGGTCCATTCCGTCCGGGTGGGTCCAGAGAGTCTGGATGGGTCCAGTCAGTCTGGGTGGGTGAAATCAGTCTGGAGGGGTCCAATCAGTCCGGGTGTGTCCAGTCAGTAAGGCTGAGCCAGTCAGTCAGGTTTGGTCCTGACAGTCCACGTGGGTCCAGTCAGTCTGGATTGATCCTGTCAGTCCAGGTGGGTCCATTCAGTCAGGGTGGGAACAGAGAGTCTGGATGGGTCCATTCAGTCAGGGTGGGAACGGAGAGTCTGGGTGTGTCCACTCAGTCCGGGTGGGTCTAGACAGTCTGGAAGGGTCCAATCAGTCCGGGTGGGTAAAATCAGTCTGGATGGGTCCAGTCAGTGCGGGTGGGTCCAGTCAGTAAGACTGGGTCCAGTCAGTCAGGTTTGGTCCAGACAGTCCAGGTTGGTCCAGTTAGTGTGGATGGGTCCAGTCAGTCTGGACGGGTCCATTCAGTCCGGGTGGATCCAGTCAGTCAGGTTGGGTAAAGTCAGTCCGGGTGGGTCCAGTCAGTCAGGATGTGTCCTCTCAGTCCGGGTGGGTCCAGTCTGTCCGGGAGGGTCCAGTCAGTCCGGGTGGGTCAAGTCTGTCTGGATGGGTCCAGTCAGTCCGGGCAGGTCCAGTCAGTCCAGGTGGGTCCAGTAAGTATGGATGCGTCCACTCAGTCCGGGTGGGTCCAATCCTTCTAGATGGATCCAGTTAGTCTGGATGGGTCCAGTCAGTCAGGATTTGTCCAGAGAGTCCAGTTGGGTCCAGTCAGTTTCAATGGGTCCAGTCAGTCTGGATGGGTCCATTCAGTCCGGGTAGGTCCAATCAGTCCTGGTGGGTCAAGACAGTCCGGGTGGGTCCAGTCAGTCGGGATTGATCTTGTCAGTCGGGATGGGTTCAGATAGTCCTGGAAGGGTCCAAGTCAGTCGGGATGTGTCCAGTCAGTCCGGGTGGATCAAGTCAGTCTGGATGGGTCCAGTCAGTCCGGGTGTATCCAGTCAGTCAGGTTGGGTCCAGCTATTCCGGGTGGGTCCAGTCAGTCAGGTCTGGTCCAGATAGTCCAGGTGGGTCCAGTCAGTGTGGATGGGTTCAGTCAGTCCGGGTGGCTCCAGTCAGCCTGGATGGGTCCAGTCAGGTTGGATGCAGTCAGTCAGGTTTGGTCCAGACAGTCTGGGTTGGTCCAGTCAGTGTGGATGTGTCCAATCAGTCTGGGTAGGTCCAGTCAGTCTGGGTGAGTCCAGTCAGTGTGGATAGGTCCAGTCAGTCCGGGTGGGTCCAGTCAGTCTGGGTGGGTCCAGTCAGTCCAGGTGGGTCCAGTCAGTCCGGGTGGGTCCAGTCTGTCCGGGAGGGTCCAGTCAGTCCGGGTGGGTCAAGTCTGTCTGGATGGGTCCAGTCAGTCCGGGCAGGTCCAGTCAGTCCAGGTGGGTCCAGTCCATCTGGAGGGGTCCATTCATTTCGGGTGGGTCCAGACAATCTGGATGGGTCCACTCAATTCGGGTGGGAACATTGACTCCGGGTGGGTCCAGACAGTCTGTATAGGTCCAAGTCAGTCGGGATGTGTCCAGTCAGTCCGGGTGGGTCAAGTCAGTCTGGATGGGTCCAGTCCGTCCGGGTGGGTCCAGTCAGTCTGGATGGGTCCAGACATTCGCGTTGGGTCCAGTCAGTCTGGATGGATCCAGTCAGTCCTGATGGGTCCAGTCAGTCTGGATTGATCCAGTTAGTCCGGATGGGTCCAGTCAGTTTGGATGTCGAATTCCAGGCGGGTGAAAACTAATATTAAGAGAAGAGTAATGTGTGACACTCTTTCTTATTTCAATGTTGCTGCCCTGTCTGCATTGAACTGACTGACTGGGTTGATGTAACTGGCCAGACCGACCGACCAACGGACCGAATTGGCCCGGACCCATCAGCGCCGACCAGATAAGACCGACGCATCTAGACTGGAACTGTCTGGACTGACAAACACAGACTGGATCGTCCAAACCCATCCAGGCTGGACTGACTGGACCCACCCAGACTGACTGGACCCATCCAGACTGACTGAACCAAGCCGGACTGACTGGAACCATCTGGACTGACTGGACCCATCCAGCTTGACTGCAACCATCAGATCTGACTGTACGCATCTGGACTGATTGGACCCATCTGGAATCACTGGACCCATCCGGACACACTGGACCCATCCGCACTGATTGGGCCCATCCAGACTGACTGGAACCATCCAGACTGACTGGACCCATCAGGATTGACTGGACCCGTCCGGACTCACAGGACCCATCCGGACAGACTGGACCCGTCCGGAATGAATGGACACATCCAGATTGACTGGTCTAGTCCAGACTGACTGGACCCATCCGGAATGCTGGATTCATCCGGACAGACTGGACCCAGACAGACTGCCTGGACCCATCCGGACTGACTGGACCCATCCAGACAGACTGGACCCATCCAGACTAACTGGATGCATACATATTGACTGGGCTAGTCTAGACTGAATGGACCCATCCGGACTGACAGGAATCATCCGGACAGACTGGCCCCATCCGGACTGGCTGGACCCATCCAGATTGACTGGACCCATCCGGACTGACTGGAGCCATCCACATTGACTGGACTCATCTGGACTGACTGGACCCATCCGAATAGACTGGACCCATCCGGACTGACTGGGCCCATCCAGACTGTGTGGACCCATGAAGACTAACAGGACCCATTCGGACAGACTTGTCCCATCCAGACTGACAGGACCCATCCGGACAGACTGGACCTATCCAGACTGACTGGACTCATCCGGTCTGACTGGACACAGATAGTCCAGATGGGTCCAGTCAGTCCAGACGTGTCCTGTCTGTCCGGATTGGTCCAGTCAGTCCAGATGGGTCCAGTCAGTCTGGATTTATCCAGTCAGTCTGGATGGATCCAATCAGTCCAAATGGGTCCAGTCAGTCCGGATGGGTCCTGTCAGTCCAGATGGGTCCAGTCTGTCCGGATTGGTCCAGTCAGTCCGGATGGATCCTGTCAGTCCAGATGGGTCCAGTCTGTCCGGATTGGTCCAGTCAGTCCAGATGGGTCCAGTCAGTCTGGATTTATCCAGTCAGTCTGGATGGATCCAATCAGTCCAAATGGGTCCAGTCAGTCCGGATGGGTCCTGTCAGTCCAGATGGGTCCAGTCTGTCCGGATTGGTCCAGTCAGTCCAGATGGGTCCAGTCAGTCTGGATTTATCCAGTCAGTCTGGATGGATCCAATCAGTCCAAATGGGTCCAGTCAGTCCGGATGGGTCCTGTCAGTCCAGATGGGTCCAGTCTGTCCGGATTGGTCCAGTCAGTCCAGGTGGGTCCAGAGGGTCTGGATGTCTCGGACTCACTCCGAGTGGGTCCATTCAGTCCGGGTGGGTCCAGAGAGTCTGGATGGCTCCAGTCAGTCAGATTTAGTCCAGACAGTCCAGGTGGGTCCAGTCAGTCTTGATGGGTCCATTCAGTTCTGGTGGGTCCATTCAGTCCAGGTGTATCCAGTCACTCAGGTTGGGTCCAGTTATTCCGGGTGGGTCCAGTCAGTCAGGTCTGGTCCAGATAGTCCAGGTGGGTCCAGTCAGTGTGGATAGGTTCAGACAGTCCGGGTGGCTCCAGTCAGTATGGATGGGTCCAGTCAGTCAGGTTGGATCCAGTCAGTCAGGTTTGGTCCAGACAGTCTGGGTTGGTCTAGTCAGTGTGGATGGCTCCAGTCAGTCCGGGTGGGTCCAGTCAGTCTGGGTGAGTCCAGTCAGTGTGGATGGGTCCAGTCAGTCCGGGTGGTTCCAGTCAGTCTGGGTGGGTCCAGTCAGTCCGGGTGGGTCCAGTCAGTCCGGGTGGGTCCAGTCAGTCTGGGTGGGTCCAGTCAGTCTGGGTTGGTCCAGTCCGTCTGGATGGGTCCAGTCAGTCCAGGCAGGTCCAGTCAGTCCGAGTGGGTCCAGTCCATCTGGATGGGTCCAGTCAGTCCGGGTAGGTCCAGTAAGTCCGGATGGGTCCAGTCAGTCTGGATGGGTACATTCAGTCCGGCTGGGTCCATTCATTCCTGGTGGGTCCACTCAATTCGGGTGGGTACACTGACTCCGGGTGGGTCCAGACAGTCTGGATTGGTACAGTCAGTCCGGGTAGGTCCATTCAGTCCGGGTGGGTCCAGAGAGTCTGGATGGGTCCAGTCAGTCTGGGTGGGTCAAATCAGTCTGGAGGGGTCCAATCAATCCGGGTGTGTCCAGTCAGTAAGGCTGGGCAAGTCAGTCAGGTTTGATCCTGACAGTCCACGTGGGTCCAGTCAGTCTGGATTGGTCCTGTCAGTCTGGATGGGTCCAGTCAGTCTGGATCCACTCAGTCCAGGTGGGTCCAGACAGTCTGAATGGGTACAGTCAGTCCGGGTGGGTCCATTCCGTCATGGTGGGAACAGAGAGTCTGGATGGGTCCATTCAGTCTGGGTGTGTCCAGTCAGTCCGGGTGGTTCTAGATAGTCTGGATGGGTCCAATCAGTCCGGGTGGGTCAAATCAGTCTGGATGGGTCCAGTCAGCCCGGGTGGGTCCAGTCAGTAAGCCTGGGTCCAGTCAGTCAGGTTTGGTCCAGACAGTCAAGGTGGGTCCAGTCAGTGTGGATGGGTCCAGTCAGTCCGGATGTGACCAGTCAGTCAGGTTTGTTCCAGACAAACCAGATGGGTCCAGTCAGTCTCGATGGGTCTAGTCAGTCTGGGTGGGTCCAGTAAGTCTGGATGCGTCCACTCAGTCAGGGTGGGTCCAATCCTTCTGGTTGGATCCAGTCAGTCTGGATGGGTCCAGTCAGGCAGGATTTGTCCAGAGAGTCCAGGTGGTCCAGTCAGTTTCAATGGGTCCAGTCAGTCTGGATGGGTCCATTCAGTCTGGGTAGGTCCAATCAGTCCAGGTGGGTCCAGACAGTCTAGGTGGGTCCAGTCAGTCTGGATGGGTCCAGTCAGTCAGGTTTGGTCCAGACAGTCTGGGTGGGTCCAGTCAGTCTGGATGGGTCCAGTCAGTCCGGGCAGATCCAGTCTGTCCATCTGGATGGGTCCATTCTTTTCGGGTGGGTCCAGACAATCTGGATGGGTCCACTCAGTTCGGGTGGGTACATTGACTCCGGGTGGGTCCAGACAGTCTGGATAGGTCCAAGTCAGTCGGGATGTGTCCAGTCAGTCCGGGTGGGTCAAGACAGTCTGGATGGGTCCAGTCAGTCCGGGTGGGTCCAGTCAGTCTGGATGGGTCCAGACATTCGCGTTGGGTCCAGTCAGTCTGGATGGGTCCAGTCAGTCCGGGTGGGTCCAGTCAGTCTGGGTGGGTCCAGTCAGTCTGGGTTGGTCCAGTCCGTCTGGATGGGTGCAGTCAGTGCAGGCAGGTCCAGTCAGTCCGAGTGGGTCCAGTCCATCTGGATGGGTCCAGTCAGTCCGGGTAGGTCCAGTAAGTCCGGATGGGTCCAGTCAGTCTGGATGGGTACATTCAGTCCGGCTGGGTCCATTCATTCCTGGTGGGTCCACTCAATTCGGGTGGGTACACTGACTCCGGGTGGGTCCAGACAGTCTGGATTGGTACAGTCAGTCCGGGTAGGTCCATTCAGTCCGGGTGGGTCCAGATAGTCTGGATGGGTCCAGTCAGTCTGGGTGGGTCAAATCAGTCTGGAGGGGTCCAATCAATCCGGGTGTGTCCAGTCAGTAAGGCTGGGCAAGTCAGTCAGGTTTGATCCTGACAGTCCACGTGGGTCCAGTCAGTCTGGATTGGTCCTGTCAGTCTGGATGGGTCCAGTCAGTCTGGATCCACTCAGTCCAGGTGGGTCCAGACAGTCTGAATGGGTACAGTCAGTCCGGGTGGGTCCATTCAGTCATGGTGGGAACAGAGAGTCTGGATGGGTCCATTCAGTCTGGATGTGTCCAATCAGTCCGGGTGGGTCAAATCAGTCTGGATGGGTCCAGTCAGCCCGGGTGGGTCCAGTCAGTAAGCCTGGGTCCAGTCAGTCAGGTTTGGTCCAGACAGTCAAGGTGGGTCCAGTCAGTGTGGATGGGTCCAGTCAGTCCGGATGTGACCAGTCAGTCAGGTTTGTTCCAGACAAACCAGATGGGTCCAGTCAGTCTCGATGGGTCTAGTCAGTCTGGGTGGGTCCAGTAAGTCTGGATGCGTCCACTCAGTCAGGGTGGGTCCAATCCTTCTGGTTGGATCCAGTCAGTCTGGATGGGTCCAGTCAGTCAGGATTTGTCCAGAGAGTCCAGGTGGTCCAGTCAGTTTCAATGGGTCCAGTCAGTCTGGATGGGTCCATACAGTCTGGGTAGGTCCAATCAGTCCAGGTGGGTCCAGACAGTCTAGGTGGGTCCAGTCAGTCTGGATGGGTCCAGTCAGTCAGGTTTGGTCCAGACAGTCTGGGTGGGTCCAGTCTGTCTGGATGGGTCCAGTCAGTCCGGGCAGATCCAGTCAGTCCAGGTGGGTCCAGTCCATCTGGATGGGTCGATTCATTTCGGGTGGGTCCAGACAATCTGGATGGGTCCACTCAATTCGGGTGGGTACATTGACTCCGGGTGGGTCCAGACAGTCTGGATAGGTCCAAGTCAGTCGGGATGTGTCCAGTCAGTCTGGGTGGGTCAAGTCAGTCTGGATGGGTCCAGTCAGTCCGGGTGGGTCCAGTCAGTCTGGATGGGTCCAGACATTCGCGTTGGGTCCAGTCAGTCTGGATGGATCCAGTCAGTCCTGATGGGTCCAGTCAGTCTGGATAGAACCAGTTAGTCCGGATGGGTCCAGTCAGTTTGGATGTCGAATTCCAGGCGGGTGAAAACTAATATTAAGTGAAGAGTAATGTGTGACACTCTTTCTTATTTCAATGTTGCTGCCCTGTCTGCATTGAACTGACTGACTGGGTTGATGTAACTGGCCAGACCGACCGACCAACGGACCGAATTGGCCCGGACCCATCAGCGCCGACCAGATAAGACCGACGCATCTAGACTGGACCTGTCTGGACTGACAAACACAGACTGGATCATCCAAACCCATCCAGGCTGGACTGACTGGACCCACCCAGACTGACTGGACCCATCCAGACTGACTGAACCAAGCCGGACTGACTGGAACCATCTGGACTGACTGGACCCATCCAGCTTGACTGCAACCATCCGATCTGACTGTACCCATCTGGACTGATTGGACCCATCTGGAATCACTGGACCCATCCGGACAGACTGGACCCATCCGGACTGACTGGACCCATCCGGACAGACTGGATGGGCTATAACAACCACAAGTAAACGATATCCGTTGTTATATTAGTAACCATTGATATAGAGATAAGTGGTTATACCACAAGATGATCACCGGTAAATCCAGCAAACAAGGAACCATTTCTGAACCAGTTGACACGTGTCATACTGGTTCATAATTGGTACCGCTCCACCAGTACGTGTTTTCATGTGTATTCACGTGAATACACGTGTTCTGTCTGTTGTCACGAGTTTGACACGTGTCGTACTGGGTCAGAACTGGTGCGGTTTCACTGGTACGTGTCTTCACGTGAATTCACGTGATCTGTCACGTGTTTAACTGGGGAAACTGGTACGGTTCTATCCGTACGAGTATTCACGCGAATTCACGTGTTCATACACGTGTCTAACTGGGGAAACTGGTACGGTTCTAGTGGTACGAGTATTCACGCGAATTCACGTGTTCATACACGTGTCTAACTGGGGAAACCGGTACGGTTCTAGCGGTACGAGTATTCACGCGAATTCACGTGTTCATACACGTGTCTAACTGGGGAAACTGGTACGGTTTTAGTGGTACGAGTATTCACGCGAATTCACGTGTTCATACACGTGTCTAACTGGGGAAACTGGTACGGTTCTAGCGGTACGAGTATTCACGTCAATTCACGAGTTCATTCACGTGTCTAACTGGGGAAACTGGTACGGTTCTAGCGGAACGAGTATTCACGTTAATTCACGTGTTCATTCACGTGTCTAACTAGGGAAACTGGCACGGTTCTAGCGGTACGAGTATTCACGCGAATTCACGTGTTCATTCACGTGTCTAACTGGGGAAACTGGTACGGTTCTAGCGGTACGAGTATTCACGTTAATTCACGAGTTCATTCACGTGTCTGACTGGGGGAACTGGTACGGTTCTAGTGGTACGAGTATTCACGCGAATTCACGTGTTCATACACGTGTCTAACTGGGGAAACCGGTACGGTTCTAGCGGTACGAGTATTCACGCGAATTCACGTGTTCATACACGTGTCTAACTGGGGAAACTGGTACGGTTTTAGTGGTACGAGTATTCACGCGAATTCACGTGTTCATACACGTGTCTAACTCGGGAAACTGGTACGGTTCTAGCGGTACGAGTATTCACGTCAATTCACGAGTTCATTCACGTGTCTAACTGGGGAAACTGGTACGGTTCTAGCGGAACGAGTATTCACGTTAATTCACGTGTTCATTCACGTGTCTAACTAGGGAAACTGGCACGGTTCTAGCGGTACGAGTATTCACGCGAATTCACGTGTTCATTCACGTGTCTAACTGGGGAAACTGGTACGGTTCTAGCGGTACGAGTATTCACGTTAATTCACGAGTTCATTCACGTGTCTGACTGGGGGAACTGGTACGGTTCTAGCGGTACGAGTATTCACGTTAATTCACGAGTTCATTCACGTGTCTGACTGGGGGAACTGGTACGCTTCTAGCGGTACGAGTATTCACGTTAATTCACGAGTTCATTCACGTGTCTGACTGGGGGAACTGGTACGGTTCTAGCGGTACGAGTATTCACGTTAATTCACGAGTTCATTCACGTGTCTGACTGGGGGAACTGGTACGCTTCTAGCGGTACGAGTATTCACGTTAATTCACGAGTTCATTCACGTGTCTGACTGGGGGAACTGGTACGGTTCTAGCGGTACGAGTATTCACGTTAATTCACGAGTTCATTCACGTGTCTGACTGGGGGAACTGGTACGCTTCTAGCGGTACGAGTATTCACGTTAATTCACGAGTTCATTCACGTGTCTGACTGGGGGAACTGGTACGGTTCTAGCGGTACGAGTATTCACGCGAATTCACGTGTTCATTCACGTGTCTAACTGGGGAAAGTGGTACGCTTCTAGCGGTACGAGTATTCACGGGTTTATTCACGTGTGTGACTTAGGAAACTTGTACGGTTCTAGCGGTACGAGTATTCACGTTAATTCACGGGTTCATTCACGTGTGTGACTTGGGAAACTGGTACGGTTCTAGCGGTACGAGTATTCACGTTAATTCACGAGTTCATTCACGTGTCTAACTGGGGGAACTGGTACGCTTCTAGCGGTACGAGTATTCACGCGAATTCACGTGTTCATACACGTGTCTAACTGGGGACATTGGTACGGTTCTAGCGGTACGAGTTTTCACGTTAATTCACGAGTTCATTCACGTGTCTAACTGGGGAAACTGGTACGGTTCTAGCGGTACGAGTAACAAAGGTTCGGCAAGCGCATTTTTTTTAACGAAAGTTGCGGTTTTGGGTTCATTTGCGCATCATATGTACCCCTAGATGATGCTCTTGATAGGTTCAGGATTTTGGAGCCAGACAATCATGTATTGATATGTGCAGGAGAGAAAGAAGACGTGAACAGACAACCGAGGTATCGTTCGCTGCTGCTTAAAAGATGGTTCCAATATCTCTCTTCAACTTCACTGCCATGCTTCTCTGCACGAAAACACGATTATTACCACAGGGGGACGAAGAGGCTCACAGCTCAGGACGGATATCAGTTGATGAACCAACACAAAATAAAAACTCATAGTGTTCCAGCAACTCATACAACATGTTTCAGGAATAGTCACCCCTCTGGGCATTGCCACTGCATATCATGTGTAAAACCAAACACGGAGCAATTAAAGCATTGATCACATTGAATAAAAGACTTGGTACAGGAATCAATTATAACACTCTTAAACGTCAGCTAACGTCACAATGTGCCACCATCATGCAACAGATAGAGCAAGACATTCCGGAGAACAAAAAATATGTCTCACAATCAACGTATATTTGCAATGGACAAACTGGATAGGAAAAGGAAGACATTAGAAGGCGGTACCTTCAATGCAACAACTGCAATCATTGTCGATAATATCGGCCATGTGACGTCTTGTGAGGATGCCAGACGATTTAAGGATGTGAGTATTCCAATCGTAACATCATGTAGAAGGAAAACACTGTCATTTCTAACACAGCCATTCCGGTGTGTTACATTTCTGCCAGATATAGATCTCACCAACATCTAGATGGTTGGGACGTTAGATATAGTTCAACTGTCAACCTTCCAGTAAGTAATTATTTTAACAATGTTTCGTACCTTCAAACAGATAAACAAACATAACTGTCGTGCTGTTTGTGCCTGGTTTGCTTCAACTTCTCAACGATAAATAGATTCATGGGGAAATCATTGTTCCTTGCTATGGTTACGAGCGAGACATGATTGTTTACGCAATAGCTATTTAACATAGGCCTAATGATGAAAGTATTGTCATTGTGGACTTGGACTGTTAATCTGGAAATACATTTATACAAGTTACTCATACACGAGTGCTGTATCAAAGCAATGTACTTCATATATTAAATTTTTGTTAAAACAGTTATTAAATGTACACACAACGAATTTCGTGTTTTTTGATTGGTGGTTCTGTTTTTGGGAGTAGGGTAGGGAAAAGGAATCACGTGTATTTCCGTTCAGCAGTTGTGTATTCTAATATATTATGTTTCCTACATATTAAATACACAGAAGAAACTAATGTACAAATGTAACGCAGGCTAATAATTTAAACAAAGACATATGTTGCACGCACGCACAAGCACAAGCACGCACGCACGAACACACACATATTAATACTGATAAAACTTATCGAATTATTACTGGTACAAAGCAGCAAAGAAAGGAGAACACAACCCAAGTCCTGCGATGTTGCTCAGTGAGGAAAACTATCATATCACAACAATCTCTCCCTATATGCATTATCCAACTTAGTGGATCGAATGACATGCTCTTGTCATGATTGCAGTGGTAAGTTTATTGCTTTTGCGTCTCCTGCTGACATCAATGCGTGCGTTTAATTTGCGTTCTCCCAGGAGGGTGCTTTTCACAGCTGCAGTGGAGGATAATTACCCTCACAAATGGGCAGGGTGTAGATTGTTTCAGGCGTGTGCTGTTCAGTAGTTTAGTTTGACTTTGATTATAAAACAAGTTGCAGGTTACAAATCAACCTTCAGTAATTTAAGTGTTTTAGAGAACACAAATTCAATTCACTTTCACCTCTTTGAAATACAGTTTTATGTTATTTAAAGTTGGGCGACCAGCTTGAAAGTTCTACTTCTGTGACATTACATTACGCTTGGATTAAATTATTTCATGTTTACTACACATATAAATCGAATGCCTTTCAGTAGTAATAAGCCATATTATCACAGCAACACATTAAATACACCATATGTACAATATATATACATACATATATACATACATACATACAACGATCAAAAGACACCTGAAGCTAGGCTACACACAGCGCTATACCACATCTAAAGTGCCCGTATAAGGCGGGTGGCCTCTGGGTAGGGTAACACAGCGACACACAACGAAGCGAAACACAGCGAAGGGTGTACCTACATAATATTCTCTGAAAATAAGTGTTTTTAAAAACAAATATGAAAAAAACTAATCTTTAGAAGAAACAGTTCGAACACCCAAAGAAATTCCAGTTTGTGAAAATATATTAAATACAATATTAGTATATATTTTGTAAGAAAACTACACCAAAGCCTTTTTCTCGCATAGTTAAATTTGGATTGAACTGTCAATGAACTCCAGGGTCCTTAAATTTAGCCTAGCCTAATGATACCCATGGAGAGGCTTCAGTGATTACATCCCTAGTGACACCATCTGCTAGTCATTTAAGAGCAGGCCAGGAACACTGAAGGTGACCTGTTTCCCTGCCTCTCGACAACATTGACAGTTACAAGGACTTAAAGTGGAGAAGGTACGTTTATTTAATCATTTATTTTGTGGTAAACCTTTGTACATTTCTAGCTTAACAAAGATATATTTGTGGCATGACTTTATGATATATATATATATGTGTGTGTGTGTGTGTGTGTGTGTGTGTGTGTGTGTGTGTGTGTGTGTGTGTGTGTGTGTGTGTGTGTGTGTGTGTGTGTGTGTGTGTGTGTGTGTGTGTGTGTGTGTGTGTGTATATATTATTTGCACAATAACTTTACCATATAAAGTAAAGACAAACCGTTGCCAATTACACAAAGGTAAATGGGAAATTAGAATGTATGAGGGTATAGGCAAGTAATCTTAAATCATGTTATTGGATTTATTATTGTGTTTCTATTAAGAACAGGCTCACAGCTCCAGGACATAGATGAGCGGACACCTTTGCGATGGAGGCAAGCTTCACGACATAATGCAACCCCCGAAGGAATAGCCTTATACATCAGTAATAAAAAGTATATTTTTGTTATTTTCTTAAGTATGTAGTCATTTTTACGGAGTCGCGTGTGGCTGAAATCACCTGAAGTTATATAGGGATGTGCCAGGCGCGCGAGGATGATAATATTATGTAGTTCGTGCATGCTATTTAATTATAATTTATGTAAAATCTGTTTTTAATGCGCACATGCTATATGTGGACCTGATAATTATGATGGATGATGTTTTGCCTTCTCTTCGTTTAGGTAAATTTTCTGACTGTGCAGCCAGGCACCAGTACGAAAAGCAGGAATATCGTGAGAACGATGTTTGAAAAACTGGCTGTGCTGCAGGTCCTAAATTTATTTAGTGCTCGTGGCCAGTCACGCCGGGTCATCCTGAATGGCGTCACAACGAATAAAACAAAACGATGCTTCGTGTCGCTGACGCTGTACACATGTATAACGAGTGAGTATGCATAGTGTGTTTATATAAACGGATACTGGATCAGGTCATAAGTAAACATTATGCGAATAGAAATACATGGGCTTGAGTGCAATACATAAAATACCATTACAGCAATTATGGGGTACAAATAAAAGAATAAATAAGTGGGTAATACAAATAAATAAATAAAATAAATGAATAAATAAGTCGTGATATTTTCTGAATATGTTATTAAATTAATTATTAAAAATAGGGTATAAATACACTACAAATATCATATGTACAATTGTGAGTTTTATCGAATAGTTATAACATTCACATAAATATAAGTTTTGTAAAAACTAATAAAAACCGATAGCAACAATCTCCATGTATGTGCACATTTAATATGGAAATTGTAGGTACAGTTTTCTGTATTGATACATTCTTCACGTGACGTATTTACCCCATACTAAATCTCTCCCCAGGGATTCAACGTGTTGCTCAGGGAACTGAACTCTCACACAGCCTGAAATAAAAAATCTTAAATAAATGTGTAAACTATTTCAATGTCCACGCCATGCTCATCAAGATCAGCGGCTCTACAGAATGGTTGGAAGAGTGGTTATATGTGATTCTTGAAGCTCGTGGGTTCTGTCGCGAGTGGAGGAGGTGTATGCACTGTACATATCGGTGGTACGGCGAAATCAGTTTAGAGCTTACTTCAGCTAACTTCATACAAAGCGTAAGAAATCTGTCGAGGGACTTGAACATAGTGGCATGCTTGGGGGGGGGGGGCATTTCAACCACGCCTACGTGTTTAGCATAACATTGAAAGTGATTCTTCCAATCTGTAATGCAACTTTGTTCTTCTGTTATAGGAGCCGGCCGACGGCTCGACATAGCCAGTGGGGATTTGTTCAGAGACACAGCAGAAGTACTGAAGTCTTATTCAAAAAGGAAAGACGTTAAGGTAGATACACAATAGACATTTTAGAGACATAATATGAATTCCCCAATACATGTTTCAGCTATACCTATCTCAAATTTAGCTAATAACTCATAGTTAATCGTATATCAAAAGTGGTGTGTGTGTGCGCGCGCGCGTGTGTGTATATGGATATGTGTGTGTATCTTTTTTTATTCTGGGTAAATACAAATAAGCCTTCCTGTGTTAATTCCCAATTGAACATACGCCAGATTTTAATTAAAAATTAATTAATTGAAAGTTGACCAAATGGTACGATTTATGGCTAGAATTATTCGTCTTGACCATGATGTCAAAGAAATGCGTGATTCATCATATCAGACAGAAATTTTAGTTTCCCAAATGACTAAATACATTATTTGAACGTATATGTTACTTGCAGGTGGCAGCGGACTTGCAAGGTGGTGGCGAACTCGACCTAGGCCATGACGTAGTTGTCGACAGTGATGCGAGCGGCGAATAATATGGCTACACCCCTTCTGGACTTCCCCTACTGTTAGTGTAGATGAGAGTTGATGGTAGCCTGGTTGTTAGGTGCATGTTTTAAAGTTATTTGTAGACTATTTTAGTTGGCTAGGCACACTGAGGACGTGATGTTTAACTATTATACGCTATTATTTGCTTTAAATAAAAATTGTTGTGTCCAACGAGTTGGTCTGTCTTAATCTATACTAGGTATCAGTTGACTTCTGCGTTGGACCGTGTCTACACACCAAATGTGTTCATAGAATCCTGTGAATTCACGTACGACAATCGGGTGAATACACGTACAGAAACACGTGATTTTAGTGACGTAATCACGTGTCGATACACCAAATGTGTTCATAGAATCCCGTGAATTCACGTACGACAATCAGGTGAATACACGTACAGAAAACACGTGATTCTCACGAATGGAAAAACTCGTGATTTCACGAGCAGTAAACACGTGTCGACACACCAAATTTGTTTACAGAATCGCGTGAATTCACGTACGGCAATCAGGTGAATACACGTACAGAAAACACGTGATTCTCACGAATGGAAAAACTCGTGATTTCACGAGCAGTAAACACGTGTCGACACACCAAATTTGTTTACAGAATCGCGTGAATTCACGTACGGCAATCAGGTGAATACACGTGCAGAAAACACGTGTTTTTCACGAATGGAAAAACTCGTGATTTCACGAGCACTAAACACGTGTCGACACACCAAATTTGTCGACAGAATCCCGTGAATTCACGTACGGCAATCAGGTGAATACACGTGCAGAAAACACGTGTTTTTCACGAATGGAAAAACTCGTGATTTCACGAGCAGTAAACACGTGTCGACACACCAAATTTGTCGACAGAATCCCGTGAATTCACGTACGGCAATCAGGTGAATACACGTGCAGAAAACACGTGTTTTTCACGAATGGAAAAACTCGTGATTTCACGAGCAGTAAACACGTGTCGACACACCAAATTTGTCGACAGAATCCCGTGAATTCACGTACCGAAAACACGTGAATTGAGCCAGTTGAACTCGTGAATTCACTTACTGAACACGTGAAATCACGGGTCGTTGTTTGCTGGAGTGTGAATTACTGATTAAAGCTCTGATACTTTATACTTATTAATTTTAGTAGTTGTAAACAGCTATATGATGGATTAAGACTTCGCATGGTTTATCCACTACACCTGTACTACGCGAATGCACTTGTCACGTGATCAAAAATAATAATTAATGCCTTAAATCAATCAAAATCTGTAAGTAGTTAAAGTGGTTTTGGTACTTTTGCAGTTTAGGCCCGCACCTCGAAAAACATCAAAATGTTCACCTACGATGACCAAACTTCGCATGATGTATCTACTATACCTGTACTATGCGTATGCACTTGTCTCGTGATCAAAAAATTATAATTAATACCTGAAATCGATCAAAATGTGTACGTAAATAATGCGCTTTCCTCGTCGAGTCACTACTGTCACAATGAACTCCGTCAGGTGGCGCCACCATCATGCTGCATTTATTTTTGTTGAAGATTATAGTTATGAACTTTTAATTATCTTAAACTACCAGGAAATAATCATTACTAAAAACAATTGTTTTGTTAAAAAGCTCAAACCGATATTATGTTACTCCGAGTTTAATCATTAGCCATAAACACTTCTATATTATTATTTTAGTATGTAAGAATTATAATATACATGTATACAATAATGATATAATATGTGTGTGTGTGTGTGTGTGTGTGTGTGTGTGTGTGTGTGTGTGTGTGTGTGTGTGTGTGTGTGTGTGTGTGTGTGTGTGTGTGTGTGTGTGTGTGTGTGTGTGTGTGTGTGTGTGTGTGTGTGTGTGTGTGTGTGTGTGTGTGTGTGTGTGTGTGTGTGTGTGTGTGTGTGTGTGTGTGTGTGTGTGTGTGTGTGTGTGTGTGTGTGTGTGTGTGTGTGTGTGTGTGTGTGTGTGTGTGTGTGTGTGTGTGTGTGTGTGTGTGTGTGTGTGTGTGTGTGTGTGTGTGTGTGTGTGTGTGTGTGTGTGTGTGTGTGTGTGTGTGTGTGTGTGTGTGTGTGGGTGGGTGGGTGGGTGGGTGTGTGTGTGTGTGTGTGTGTGTGTGTGTGTGTGTTTGTGTGTGTGTGTGTGTGTGTGTGTGTGTGTGTGTGTGTGTGTGTGTGTGTGTGTGTGTGTGTGTGTGTGTGTGTGTGTGTGTGTGTGTGTGTGTGTGTGTGTGTGTGTGTGTGTGTGTGTGTGTGTGTGTGTGTGTGTGTGTGTGTGTGTGACCCTGTGACTTGTATGCGTATGGCATTAAGCCCAGTCACTGACTAGCGATTTTGATTGTAACTCCAAGCATTGCATGTTAACGTTAACCGCTGCCTTATCTGTTTTACCCCGGCCTCTAGCGCCCTGCAGGCCCAGATTTAGATAACGATGCGCACTGACGGTTGCGCAGCCGGTTGTTGTCAGTTTGCGCACGAGATTAACGGTTTGTCTTTGTTCGATCATAACATTTATTTATCCGTAATGTTACCATAAAATATGCATGTTTATGGCGGTATTTTGTGTAGGCGTATCATTATGTTTGTTGTGATCATTCACGCAAAATTACAACTGTTTATTGATACTATGTTCTTTACAATACGTTGCATTTAATCTGGGTGGCCTAATCCGAGTGCCTTAATCCGAGTGCCCTAATTAAGTTCGGCCTCACAGTCACAGCCGCGTCGACAGAACTCTGCGTCACTATGCTAGCGATCGTTTATTTACCGCGCCTAACTCGTTGATGTATGGTTATTTTTATAAAGAACTATTTGCGTAGATATTACATTATGCCGCGATGTTAGTTAATTTACCCTGCGAAATATTGTTAGTAATGTTATTGGTAATGTAGGTGAATTATCTACCCCGTTGCGGACTGGTGTTCCCGAAATGGCCACCAGATGGCAGGACTAGTTCGCATTGCTATTGGAGCGATGACTTGGGTTATTTAGTTTTATGACGATGTTTCCAATGTTTACTTAATTGGTTCTTCGTGTTTACATGTTCATACGTATTACTATTGTATATTTACTATGCCCAGGATCCTGTTTTTGGGATAATATAATTAGAACATGACGGTTGATCGTTGCATAATAATGATGAGTGTTTTATTCATGACAGCTATTCCGAGTTACATTCGCTGTTTTTGGCTAGGATTAGACGCCGTTTTGATTAAGAGTTAATTGCCGTTTGAATTATACTGTAAACGTTTTGGTTAGGATCATACACCGTTTTGGTTAAGATTAGACGCCGTTTTGGTTACAGTAAATTGTGGTTTGAAATAAGGCTTTAAACAGTATTTATCGTTTTGCTTGTTTCTAAACTTGTAACATATTCGCCGTTTTAACTGGGACGTTTTAGCTTTTATCCTTCTGTTAATAAATCTTATATACTTATTCTGTTTGCCTTAGTTGTGTTTGATTGGTTTGGGGACCCGCGGAGCGCCGCAGGTCATATATATATATATATATATATATATATATATATATATATATATATATATATATATATATATATATATATCTTTATTATTTATATATATATATATATATATATATATATATATATATATATATATATATATATATATATATATGTATATTTATATGTATATATATATATATATGTATATATATATATATATATATATATATATATGTGTGTATTTAAGTATATAATAATTATTTGTTGCAATATAAAATATACATATAATGTACATATTATAATTAATAATGATAATATTATGTATGCATATATTACTTAATATATATATATATATATATATATATATATATATATATATATATATATATATATGTGTGTGTGTGTGTGTGTGTGTGTAGTGATAAGTGTACATAATAGTAATACATAAAAAGTATATAATTATTATATACACATATATTACATATTATATTAACATATTAAATATATATTAAAATATATCAAATATATTTATTTATCCCTTAGATAAGACAACTGTGCGGACGTGCGGATGTACGTATTCAGTGGAGAATGATGCACCAGTGCCTTTAAAAGGGAGAGAAAGTTGGGGGCCCTGAAAAAGCTGGAGAAGAACCCCAGGTTTCATAAACCAGGCATGCAACTCGGTGAGGAATGGGAACTCAAGTCTCACGTGCTAAAGTTTAGTAAATACTCATCATGCCGGGCTGCGGTGTAGCCCTTACATTTTCGCGGCGTTATAAACGTTCCGTTTGACGGTTTCTGCGCATGCGCGATAAATGTAAAATCATCAATGTGCAACGAAACGACGAAACATTTATGGTATATCAACTACGTGCTACTCGTTGTGATGTATATATCCTCTCAGCAAAGTTATTTGTCGTAAATTAACAAGAAGCAAACACATTTTGGGGCATGTTTTGATAGCATGCGCAAATCACGTGACTGTAGTGCGCCATAATCCGTGATAGTGATTTAAACAAATGTAATATTTCAACTCTTCACAGTAGTCATCACAAGAGAGTTAACGAACAGCCCGTGGTATTTTTACCAAAAATGCTTTATTTCGCTGCACATTGATGATAAATTTGTCGCGCATGCGCAGAAAGGCCAATCGGAAAATGTATAGCTACCGGAAAAATGTAAGCCACTGCCGAGCTTTATCAGTTTGCACACTTATGTGGATATTATTAATAGGCTCTAGCCAGCAAGCACATTTTAAATGATGAAATTTGTGTTGCACTTTCACCACTCGCCTGCTAGATGCTTATCGCCTAAGGCCTAAGGCGGATTCCTGCACTTTGTGTAACTTATTCCCATTTGAGTGATGCCAAATTTCTTTGCCAAAATGTTGGATTGGAAAATTCTACACTGTCACAGGCACAGCATGGGCGTCGATCAGTGAGGGACGAGGGGGACGCGTCACCCCCCCCCCCCTTCGGCCTGAGGTGGTCAGCATAGGAAATGTCCTCACACTTTTTCAGTTCATAAAACTAATTTATAGGCATATATAGCGATGTAGCGCTTACATTTGTTCGGCATTATAAACGTTCTGATTGACTTTTCTGCGCATGCGCAATAAATGTAAAATCATCAAAAACTTATATTTTATTGCATTGAACGACATTTTAAGAAACTCTTCAGAGTAATCATCACAGAAGAGTTAACGAACAGCCCGTGGCATTTATTCCGAAAATCCTTTGTCGTTTCGCTGGATAGTGATTATTTTACATTTATTGCGCATGCGCAGAAAGGTCAATCGGAACGTTTTTAACCACCGCAAAAATGTAAGCGCGTCAGCGAGACTGATCACTCCCCTCTCTTAAAAACCCTACATAGGTGTAGTAGTAAAATTAATTTAAAAAAAAACATATACGAGTTCAGATATAAACTTCCGACTACCTAGTAGAAAATCACTAGATAAATTGCTTGGTTGGCCGCAGCCCGCAACTTGATCTTAGTCCAGTAAATATTCATCATGCTGGGCTTTGTCATTTTGCACCCTTGAGTTGATATATCAAGCACATCATAGATTATTAATTTTTGTTTGCCCTGTCACCCCTTGGGTCGCAGCCTGGTGTTGGCCTTGGACTTGGTGGATATTTATATCGCCTACGGCGGAACCAACAGATTCCAGCACTTTGTATAATGTTATCTCATTTGAGTGATGACCAATTTCTTTGCCAAAAGGTGGGATTGGGAAGTCCTACTCAGGCACCCCTGTAACCTCTGCATCTTGTCACTCTATGAATCAGGCAAGCAGTGTTTGGTCCAAAGTCTACCCCCCAAATGTGTAGTGATTGGGTCGGTTCAAATATATGTTGCCAACATAACTATTATAAATAGCATAACATAGAGGCTTTTTATTTTAGAATTAGCACCAGACCATCAATGAATTATGTTTTATATTTACAAAAAAGTTATATGTATTTCAGGTCATATATACATACATATATATATATATATATATATATATATATATATATATATATATATATATATATATGTGTGTGTGTGTGTGTGTGTGTGTGTGTGTTTGTGTGTGTGTGTGTGTGTGTGTGTGTGTGTGTGTGTGTGTGTGTGTGTGTGTGTGTGTGTGTGTGTGTGTGTGTGTGTGTGTGTGTGTGTGTGGGTGTGTGTGTGTGTGTGTGTCTGTAGATTAGTCCCCCGTCTCCTCCACTTTTGAAACCGGATCGACGCCCCTGGATGTTGGGATGTCCATTGCTGTGTTATCGTCACAGTCGATGACCACTGTACCCGGTTCGAGTTTGATCTGTTTGAACTGTGAGGCGTTTCGTGTTATTTCGTGTTCGTTTCGTTTTGATGTTAACATAATACCTTTCATTCGTATCATAGCATAATATATAAGATGGACCATAACCTTCTAGATATCCCCCATTAGATCATTATATCCAGCACAACACTAGATTCTCACTTAAATATGACAGTCAGTTCTTGCAAATGAGATACTCTGCAAACATATCTGGAAACAACTTCATCCCAATCACAATTAAAGAATGGAATTCTGTGCCCCCAAACACGTGCGTGGTAATACGTGTGCGTATCATTTACGACATTATAATTGTTTGCGACATCATTTACTTTCATTGACAGGAAAGTTCCGATGGTAAAAATAGATTCATCAACACATTGGGAAATTCCAGAGTCGTCGTTTGTTGCAAACTCATATTTGATCAAATAACGTATAAAACCACAATGTGACACATGTGGGAGGAATGTATATTATCATTCAATACCATTTTCGCCATATATTGGACGAAAGTGGTGTATCATAAATTACTATGTTCCTAATAAATACATTATTAAATTTGTCTATCCTTACAATGAAATTATATACATATTTGCGACCTAACCTCGGGCACACTGGCACTTGTCTGGTAACAAACTCAGTGCTCGCACTACACCATTTTGTAACGTACAGCCACCGTGTAGTTTAATTAATGTAGTTTAATTCGTGTGTTTAGTTAGTATATGTTAAAACAGCGTGGATGATTAATGGTCTGCGTGGATAAGCCACGAGTTACATTCTGTTGTTCACTGTACCCCACATTTCCTGGAAGTAATCTCATAGTGTTTTCACATCACACTTCCTAATATTGAACATCATAATCCACTGTCCCCCACACTTCCTGTGCCAGTCATATCCTCTTTGTATAGGGTATATATAGAGAAGGAGAATTGTTATTGCGTGTTACTTTTCTATGCTAGCCATAAGCTATGCCACTGTACACGATGACAATGAAATACTACTCTACGCTGTAGAGCGCACTTGGAGTTCTTCTGAGGGGCTGCCCTTGTTTAGTATGGTGAGCAGCACTTACCATACTAATTAGAGGGTAGCCATTTCAATATGATTTTCTCTAGCTGTCCCGAAGTTGCGTTTTCTTTTCACATGTTATTTCTTTCCCTCACCAGAGCTCACATACCCGCCTTATAATAGGGCCAGTTTAGATCTGATCATAGTGATGGAATGCACGACTTTGCACCGGAGTACCTTCGTAGCTATTGTGTGCGCAAGCAGGCAGACTCGGCTTTGACAGCCATTACACGTCGCTTTTGTTGTTCGTAAAAGCGATACCATCTCCAAATGACAGGGACGACTTCGACAACGCTGTTGTGTCGTCCCCGCCTGGGGGGTATGAGTGTTAACTCCATGATGCGATAATAATACCTGTTTTTATTTCACAGGCAACACAGGTATACGTACGGTTGTTTTATGACCATGGTTATCTCCGTTAGTCACTAACTAGGTGGGCGTGGCCCTACGGGGTATATACCCTAACGATAGTTGGGTTAGTCCCTTTATATATTAAGGGGTAGAGGCTGCTACGCTAAGCGGTGTGTAAGAACACTACATTCCTCCCCAAGTTGATTTTCATCAATTTTAAGTGATTATAATGAAGTCCATCGTACAGACGGTGTCTGCAAGTCCAAGATTATATGTATAGTCACACATGACTATTTATTGACGTCCATCATACAGACGATATATCTAAGTTCAAGAGTATACGTATCATAATAGTCATACATGACTATGTGTTATTGTCCTTGCAGTTCATTACAGTTCACAAACGAATGCCACTAATTAGTCTGATACCACTAATAGGGCTGTATCCCTAATAGTCCGTTTATGACCTGGCTGACTGGTATCCCTCGAGATGAGGGTGTCTTCCCAGTATAGCTACTTCCCGTTATAGCTACTTCCCGTTATAGCTACTTTTTATTCCCGTTATAGCTACTCGTTAAGTTTGACAGGCAAACTAGTCCCGTCATAGCTACTTTTCTATTTCTCCATTTTACAATGTAACAAGATAAGGGAGCATTAACTATTTCATCTCCATCCAGCTGATGTCCATGAGGGGTGGACTGCTTTTATGTAAGTGTGTCCCACTGAGGAATGTCCACAAAGTCCAGTGATAATTTTTAACAAGTACTTTGTGGAGACATGGCTTGGTGATGATTCAAAAATCACCATGGACACGTGGGAGGTCTACACAAAATCTGACAAATGAACAAACAACCATATTGAGGGATGGAATTCTAAGTTTGCAAAAGTGGTGGGGAAACACCATCCCAACATCTTCCAGTTCATGGTTGCTAAACATGATGCCACCACATAACAAGAATAATTGATGACATTCATTACTTTTTGATAAATGCAGTTCTGTACTCAGTACAGTGTAGTTGTCTTTTAAAAACAACGTTTTGCACAAGTGTTTTATGGTATATTTTTCATTTCAAATAACTGACAGTTACATCTATATACCATTCTTATAACTTTTAAAATGTGTCCTTCAGTAATACATTTCATGTAGAAATCTTACAGTAATCTGAAACAGTTAATGCTCCCTCTTGATGTTCCCTCCTGAATTGTGTAATGAAATAAGTAGCTATAGCGGGACTAGTTTGCCTGTCAAACTTAACGAGTAGCTATAACGGGGAAAATATGTAGCTATAACGGGAAGTAGATATAACGGGAAGTAGCTATAACGGACTTAGACCGAGATGAGCAGGCATCTTCTTCGGGCGCGATGATCGCCTGAGTGCGGGAGTTGTCTCAGCGGTGCTGTCTGACATTGTCACGGCAAGATACGCGTTGGTGTCTGGTGTCACGTCAGAGTGGTGAGTGCGATTGGGGGTAGTCTCAGTGTGATCTCTGTCGTCTCGTTTATTGACAGTGTTGGGCGGTACGTCCGTATGTGTTGTTGGGATGTACATTGCTGTGTTATCGTCACAGTCGATGACCACAGTACCCGGTTCGAAATTGATCTGTTTGAACTGTGAGGCGTTTCGTGTTATTTCGTGTTCGTTTCGTTTTGCTGTTAACATAATTACATTTCTTTCATATCGCTGTGTACTGGCGGTGATCAAATGGTGATTACATGTTGTGTCTTCTTGGCTGTCGCACAAACTTGTACAGTATCTCCGGGTGTAATGAGGCGTGTGCTGGCGTGTCGATTTGTGTTCAGCTTCGCTTGCATTCGACATGGAGATGGTGTCATTGTGTTTGGCAAATTTAATTCTCATCTCGCAGTTGAAGAGAGCTATGGCTGGTGCAATGCGGGGTAGATGAATGTGGAGTAGCCTACATCACTCGATAGTTCCGGAGGAACGTATTTAACTCCTGTCTCCACGATTTACTTTCGATAAGTGCCGATCTGATTACCTTCCCGAGATTTCGCATGAATCTTAATTTCTGCTTCGGCGTTCGCCTGTGGCCAAAGTGGAGTAATCCGTTGGTGTTTGAAACCCGTGTGTTACGCGAATGTGGCAAACTGATGACTGTTGAACGGCGGTCCATTGTCGGTTTTCAACGACATCGGAACACTTTGTCGAGCGCTGGTATGACGCTGTTTGCGCTAGTAGAATGGACTATACACCTGATAGAAAGGGTACACAGAAGTGTGCACTTACTTCCTGGCACGCATAGTCAGGTGTCTCTGACATGTGCAGGGGTTCCGGACGCCATGAAGGTGTATTAGCTTTCCATGGAATGCAGGTAGCCATTCTCTCTGCCATCATTGCATCTACCTTTGGAAACCAAACCGTCGTTCGCAGTAACTGTTTCGGTTTCACGAGGCCTTGGTGACCTTCATGCGCCAAATCGATGGCTTCGGCCCGCAGCGATTGGGGCATAACGATGCGATTTCCTCGTAACACGATGTCACGATTTGGTGTGGTACACAGTTCATTCGAGATCTTGATATTGTGGTAGATTCTGAGTGGACTGTCTGATCGCGTCGACAGACATCCGGGAGATCCAACACTGATGGTCGCATACTTGACTATTGTTCTTTCTCTTGTACATGTGCACTACAGAGGCGCCACTCAACTCCTGCTGGGTCATTTCGCCACGTGATACAGACAAGGGCAGCGAACTTGTCAACAGGGCATGGGCCAATAATTGTATAAACCTACATTGGGGTAGCGTATGTTCAAGGGCATTTGCTAGTGGAGAGTAAGCTTATTGCCTCGTGTGTTCTGTCAACGACGTGTTTATTCCCACTATGGCGTGGTTGTATTTATTATATCAGACATGCAGTTGCGGACGTTATTATTATTATTATTATAGAAAATGTAGTCTGTATTACACAAAACATAACATGTAAAAGTGACGTCATTATAATCCAAGGAGCTTTCATCCACACAATGTTCGAGTCCAGCTCCAGGAGGGGCAAGTACCCCCCCCCCGGGCGCCCATGAAAATAAAACTTTCGAGCGAGGATTAGTTTACATTGAGACATTTCATATGTAATAAAATCAAATAGTATATATTTTTCAGTGCGTGTTGGAATGTTATGCTACATGTATAACATCAAATATTGCGCAACAGTTTTAGATTAAGTGAAAATATTAGCCATAGTTATGTTGTTAGAAATTAACTTACTTTGGAGCAAACATTTTAGAAACGTACGACGCTTTGACCTGTCACCTATACGTCTTGGTCACGCACTAGTGTCACGTGTGTACTGACCCGTGAATCCAACTTGCACAAGAGAACACTGGAAGAGGCCATATGTATCAAACAGAGAGCCCCTACCGAAACCTGAGCAAACATACGCGACACCAGTCATCAGTGAGTAACCAAGACCTGTAGGCGACAGATGGAAACGTAGTAAATTTCTACAACATTAATAAAATAATAAAATAAAATTTTGCTCCAAAGTTAGTTAATTTCTTACAACGGAACCATATCTTGGAGCCATGAACAATATATTCAATATTAGCAATAGTAGTCCCACCTAAGAAACCACAAGGAGAGAAGAGTGCAACTGGTCCGGTTCACGACCACGCCCCTCAACATGACGTCATTCACACTGATCGGCGAAGTCAATCAGCCGAGCAAGAGTCGGTTCAGCGAGACTGCGTCATATACATTATTTTCACGGCTTTACGCAACTTTGTAGATAGCTATGTAAAAACGTTAATTTTAAGCTTTGCAAATGAGCAAACACAACAATAGAGTGATATATCATAAAGATATATTATCTCGCACACCTAGTGCCCAAAATGCCTATAAGGCTGGTTGATGTCTCGCCCCGTTGCTGCCATTTTAACAGGTATATGTCGTCCAGTAAGCATGTGTTTTATCATCCACACTTAATGTTGTAAATCTGATTAACAATTAAAGATGATAGGCCCCCACATACCTAATGCCACCGCTGTACCTTTCGTGACGATGACTTTATTGACACAAAGGTAGATGTTATTTTACGAGTAATACACATAAACACACGTTGATTTTTATACTCACAGTCGAACAAGCACATTTACGGTCTTGTCAAAATAAAGCGATATATATGGCAGCACACGAAAAACATAGTATATCGTATAGTGCGTTAGGCGTTCTTTGTAAAAGTGGCATGGGCGTATTGCCCCATACGGGCGTATTATACCGCAGTACCCTAGGCCAAGCGCAAGTCACGGTGCCTGACCACAATGAAGAGATTGTTGATAACGGCGTCGAAAGACCGACTGGCCGACTGTTGTTATCAGCCAAACTGATCAGTCGACGTGGCATTTACAAAGACGTCACCTGCTGTGTTACAAATACACAACTCTCAAACTAAGCGTGCTAGTGTGCGTCGTCTTACATCCTCTGTATACGTGCCAAAACCTCGTTTCAAAATTCCTAATAATTTCTGCGACATTAAAAACATCCACCAACAGACTCATTGAAACATCCGATTTCACCTGCCTTAGAATTTCCAAAAGCACCCCAATTGAAGTTCACAAAAGGTCAACTGCACATTGAAAGAGCAGTTACTTCAGTGTTGATGGAATTGAGCTGAATTGTTTATACTTATGTGGTACAACATGTTCTACAACTGCATGCGTATTAATCTGGTTTAATAGTCTATAGAATGTTTTCTATGGTTAACCACGTTCACGTAGAGAGTTCTGGCGGCTCTCCTTACTTATGGAATTATCCGAATAGTACAACATTCACACCAGGAAGTGTGTCATACAAAACAAACCAACGATGTCATACGCAGTATTAGTAACAAAACAATAGTACTCACGTTACTGTTCTTCTCATAATATAATATGTCAGATACTTGTATACGGGGAAGTAAAACAACAGCGTCGAGTGCCCGACAGTGAGCGTCGTAATGACAAGCGTTTAAGTTTTCCTTGTATGAGTTGTATCACGTCACGTGATTCAACAATGTACTGGTGGTCACGCGAGCAGTTAAAATTAGCCCGTACGCTAAGACTGTACCATCATGGTTCATGCTCACAGAGCAAAATAAACACTGCTGCAGAATTAGGTCATAATTATTATAGTGTTCGGAACTGTTTCCTGCGCACTCTAATGTCAACTTTGTCATATATAGGGACGAGGCATGTAGTTCTTCATGCACACACATACACACACACCACACACACACACACACACAAACTCTGTCACACATACACACACTCACACACACACACACACACACACACACACACACACACACACACACACACACACACACACACACACACACACATATGTACATACACACTCACACACACACTCATACACACACACACACACACACACACACACACACACACACACACACACACACACACACACACATATATATATATATATATATATATATATATATATATATATATATATATATATATATATATATATATGTACATACACACTCACACACACACACACACACACACACACACACACACACACACACACACACACATACACACACACACACACACACACACACACACACTCACACACACACACACACACACACACACACACACACAGAGCGTAATTGTAATGTTAAAATATGTTGTTTGGTGTTTCGCTGAATACGTGGCAACTGGGTCATGAGTCCCAACAGTCCATTACGTAGACCGTGTGCTGGTCAGTGCTGTTGCACAGCGCAGTGAAAGACCCGACGGCAGCGATAACATTTTAGATACAGTTGAATGTTCGTTCAGCGGGGCAGTACGTTAATCTCAGAGTAGAATCACATAAACAAGATGACGTTGCATTTGTGCAGTTGTACAGGACGACATGTGTAGGTGGGTTTAACATACCTACACATGTCGTTACAAATAAAGTCAGATATCTATTTAACTTTGTCTATGTTATAAGACGTGTGATCGCAGATAAACCATTGGGGACATACGCGAAGTCCAAATCGAACACAATTGTGTGCAAAAGAGCAAAACAAAATATCCACGGACCAACCACCACGAGTTCCACATCATGGAAGGATTCTGTATTGTACCATCACATCCCGCACCGTACTGGCTAAAGCGAACACAGTTGTATCAGTGGTGATCGCTCGCGGCGTCGCGTGTACAGCGTCACGCTCGAGTTGATAAGCTTCGGCCCAGCATGATCGTTTCTATTGAAAGCCAATCCCATAGATACGTACTGATGGCTATCTTACAAGCCACGTCGCTGTGACACAGCGGCCTCCAACAGTAAACACGGGACGATTGCGTTGCACTCTGAACGACTGCGGGAACTTTGTCTTGAATTAGCCTTACGCCTTTATCGAGAGTCCCTTTGTTTAACGGTGAGATAGTTGATCATAGACTCCCTGCCCGATGGGGTTGGGGTAGGGGGGGGGGACGGTGGGGTGCAGGTCGGGGTTTCGTCGCCATGAAATGTCTTTTGAGCATCATTCCTCCCTTAGTTATACGATACTATGATCCGAGAGAGTGGAGACCAAGTGAAGCCGAAGCCACAGCTCACTCATCCCAATATTAGTTTAGTTCTGGCGTTTGTCTTGGCTCACTTTTGATAAGAGAGAGAGAGAGATAGAGAGAGAGAGAGAGAGAGAGAGAGAGAGAGAGAGAGAGAGAGACAGAGACAGCGACGGAGGCGGAGGCGGAGGCGGAGGCGGAGGCGGAGGCGGAGGCGGAGGCGGAGGCGGAGGCGGAGGCGGAGGCGGAGGCGGAGGCGGAGGCGGAGGCGGAGGCGGAGGCGGAGGCGGAGGCGGAGGCGGAGGCGGAGGCGGAGGCGGAGGCGGAGGCGGAGGCGGAGGCGGAGGCGGAGGCGGAGGCGGAGGCGGAGGCGGAGGCGGAGGCGGAGGCGGAGGCGGAGGCGGAGGCGGAGGCGGAGGCGGAGGCGGAGGCGGAGGCGGAGGCGGAGGCGGAGGCGGAGGCGGAGGCGGAGGCGGAGGCGGAGGCGGAGGCGGAGGCGGAGGCGGAGGCGGAGGCGGAGGCGGAGGCGGAGGCGGAGGCGGAGGCGGAGACGGAGACAGAGACATAGACAGAGACAGACAGACAGACGTACGTACGTACGTACGTACGTACGTACGTACGTACATACAGACAGACAGAGAGACAGACAGGCAGGCAGGCAGGCAGGCAGGCAGACAGACAGACAGTCAGACATACAGACAGACATACAGACATACATACATACATACATACATACATACATACATACATACATACATACGTACATACAGACAGACAGACAGACAGACAGACAGACAGTCAGACATACAGACAGACAGGCTGACAGAGAGAGAAACATACAGACAGACAGACATACAGACAGACAGACAGACAGACAGACATACATACAGACAGACAGACAGACAGACAGACAGACAGACATATATACAGACAGACAGACAGACAGACAGACAGACAGACAGACAGACAGACAGACAGACAGACAGACAGACAGACATACAGACAGACAGACAGACAGACACACACACACACACACACACACAGACAGACAGACACACACACACACAGACACACACACACACACACACACACACACACACACACACACACACACACACACACACACACACACACACACACACACACACGCATATTATACATGATATATATATATA
Source organism: Oasisia sp. SBJ-2009 (assembly GCA_964017155.1). Lineage (NCBI taxonomy): Eukaryota > Metazoa > Annelida > Polychaeta > Sabellida > Siboglinidae > Oasisia > Oasisia sp. SBJ-2009. Next base: position 6,895,492 of record OZ024854.1, read on the forward strand.
TATATATATATATATATATATATATATAATTTTATGTATAAGAACAGATAATATGTCATATTAGAAATAAAATGTTCAATAAAATGTAACTATAATCAGATTTTTTCCGAACAGACTAACTTTCCCGCCCGCTGATTTATATGATGAAACAATGCTGCCATCTAGTGCACAATTTGAGTCACACAGCTATGCATGGAGGCAGTAATACAGAAGAGGCTCAACAAGCCAAATCACTGCCAAGTACTCATCCGCTTAGTAAAATCAATTAATAATGCACCATTTCACTGTCAACAGCTTCCATAATCACACCTGGAAATCTGATTGCTCAAATGTACTTATGTCACAGCAGGTGAATGTTGATATATATATATATATATATATATATATATATATATATATATATATATATATATATATATATATATATTGAACTAGGTTTCGTCCAATCTGACCACTGGCTCAACGTGGTTGACTAAATAAAAACAGAATTGAGTGGCGTGTGTGTGTGTGTGTGTGTGTGTGTGTGTGTGTGTGTGTGTGTGTGTGTGTGTATGTGTGTATGTATGTATATATATGTAAGGGATCGAGTTGTTGAACGACAGACTCAACACACAGACGATGTGAGACTGTTTATTTGTTGTATAATAGGCATAATTGACACCGTAATTGACGTAATTGACACCTGTAACAATAAAACTAATGTTACATAGAGTTACTGAACATAGAAGTACACGAACGCACGCATAGCATTTCAGTACTCTCCACATCATTCATCTACACATATATATAGACTATTATAAGGAATTAATAGTTATAAAAACCCATGATATATTAATATACCGTTTACAAATAGTCCAGAAGCGCATGATATATCAATGTACCGCTTACAAAGACTAATACAAATAAAATACAACTAATAACAATAACATTAGTCAACTAGTTATATTCACAACATTTGTGATACAATCAATTAACATACCTAGTGGTACTTCCCACCAGCTCTCCTTCGCGACAACGCCGGCACAATTAAGTGACCGGTCGCTGTCCACGTGCGCTGTCCCTCTGCGTGGCTTACCGCAGGCCGGCTTTTAAACCCTGCCCCGATAGATGACGCGCTACCCCCACATGGCCCGACCGATGACGCGCTATTCCCTGTCATGAAGGCTACACTACCCAGAAAGTAATAGCGGCCGCTGTAGCCGTTTGGGAGCCTGTATACCACTGTATAATAATAATAATAATAATGCTACACATTTATATAACCACAATTCTACACCTTTACATATATATATATATATATATATATATATATATATATATATATATATATATATATATATATATATATATATATATATATATATATATATATATATATATATATATATATATATATATGACCCCGGCTGACCAAATCAGTGACAAGTCGGAAAAATTGTGATGTACCTTTTTGACATATTTGGAAAGAGGAGTCATAGTACTTTACAGTAATTCCAAAATTATGCCTCTACTGTAAGAATTGAGGAAGTTATATCACATTTGGTATGGTAGGGGTCAAAAAGTAAAACTGGAGAAAACGGCCGTTAAAGTTTTGGATTATGCATGGGCTTAGATAACATAAATATTATGTGTATTGCATTCAAATTTGGCATACAGCTACGGTGTCATAGTACAATGATAGAGGGCAAATAACAACCAGCTGCTGCAAAAATACCTAAAGTTATGGTACATTATATGTGCCATAACTTAAGGAATTAATTTCCGTGCTAATTAATTTCACAGCTAATTAGTCTAAAACAAAGCCGTTTTTAGGCTAATTTAGCGCATTATCCTGCACCCAAATAATTACTGAACGGATACATTTCCTACGTCCTGCGAGACAAATGTAGCCATACGTTTTAGCTGCTAAATAACATAAAATTGAATCAAATCCATCGATAACTTTGATTTTTATGAGTTTTTTAACATCGGGGTAGGCCATTTTAGGCCGCCCGATCGCTGCTACGTTCGCCTCCGGCGCAAAACCTCGGCGCGAGCTGTGAAATGTTGCGCTGACAAATGGTCGATTTTTCAGACCAAAAAGTATTATTATGAGTATACACCATCTCTAGGTCTATGCAAAATGTCAGGACAATTGGAGCAATATTGTCGTTGCTTAACATGTTCCCGTCTTCGTTGTCATCGTGATCGCCTTCCCAGTCGTATTCAACCGTAACGTCGCTGTCGGTTTCGCTGTCACGGTCAGCGTCCCATTCCGAGGCGTCGAAATCGTACTGCTCCCACATCCGCGCAACAGCAATGTCATCGCCGGTTGGTGCATTCAGCACACGTAGGAACGCGTCCGACATTATGTTGCAAAATATTTAATAACAGGGAAACAACGATAGAAAAACACGGCGGAATACGAACGACCTTGGCTAGTTGTTTACGTTTAGCACTGCCGTACTGCGCATATGCGTAGGCGATCATCCAATTGCAAGCACCGAAGCGCGCACGTGACAGAGCACGGCCTCATTAGTATGCAAAAGCCTTCTCAGGGTAGCCGCCTGTCGGTTAGTTTTGAGCTATTTTGGTGTATTTGGCCCGGATATGGGTTACTCTACGTCAGAGAGGAAGAAATGCCCTCTCTGGTGATACCCGATACACAGGGGTAACGCCAAAGCAACATGGCGGATTTCATCGAAGGAATCGAAGCAAAATCCTTTTCTTTTAGTAATGTTTGACTAGTTGATCAAGAGGGCTCGCATTATAATACGTTAAAATACATATTTTATTTGGAATATATAGTGTAGGATGAGTGGAAGTGTTAAAACGGATGTTATAAATTTTATTTATGTAAAAACCTAACATTCATCCAAATCATGCCAACTGGCTTTAGACGGCACTCACGGCAAATGTATGCAAATCCCGACTTGTCACTCATTTGGTCAGCCGGCGTCACATATATATATATATATATATATATATATATATATATATATATATATATATATATATATATAAAACAGGACCCCTCCTACTGGGAGTATGGAGTGCTCAACATGCAGTTCCATGGCTGGAGAGAACCGAGGTAGCTATGTTGATCGTAGAAGGGAAAGCCCATCAACTCATCTCATTGAATGGCGAATTGAGTTGAAAGTCCGTTTTGTTTTTATTATTACACAAATATAGCATTATTCTTATAGATCAGATCGAATTCACTCTTTGTATTATTACCTCAGCTTTCAAACACCAGTGGCCCTTTGTGTTTGAAATAGAGGTGCGTAAACTGCCCAACATCTACAGCAACTAACAGGAGACTGATACGAGAATGGTGCTGTACCTCCATCGCTCCGAAGCCCTTGCATGGATAGAAGGCAGTAGTCAGAACCCCTGACATAGATATCTTCGTGAGTCTACTTTACCACGCCCACGCCATCAAACATGTTGGAGTCAAACCATTTTTACATTTTCCACAGGCGATCATTAGAACGTTTCCTTCATTTCCTACTAACATTGATGAGATCATCTGTTATTGACAATTTCACGGCATATTTAACGGTCACATACTGAAGTTCGTTCTGTGAAATATTCGTGAAATTCTCACACCTCAGGCTCCCACAAACATCTCCCCAACCTTACACCCCTCCATTTCTGTTTGAACTAGCCACGGATTGCCCCTGATTACATTACCAACCAAAATATGACAGCTGTATTAATACACAGAAATGCAGCGACGGACAGGTGTCATAATTTGACAGCCCTGATGCCACGCTGCACAAAAGCGTTATTTCTACTTACTCAACACGACATGTATGTGCTCACATAAGTTCAGACCTGTATAATGCCGTTACTACAGGGTACTCTTTGGTCCCACGGGTAATGGTAGACGAACACCTTACATCAGCTGACTGTATACCATGATACCGGGTCATAGCCTCGGTTATCCTTGCTCCGTGAGGTAGCAGCACTTTTAATCCTTCAATGAACGCATTCGTTCATCAATATTCAGTCTTTTATGTCGTCTTCATCAGTCAGATAATATCCTTTTTATTAATTACCTTCATACCGATATTCGTTTTAAGAGCCATATGTACTCATACTGGAGGTCGTTATTGTACACATGTCATTAGTATTGTATATATTTTTTAATCAACTTTTTTTAATATTTATTTTTACAACTTATTTAATTCATTTCCTCATATATTTAGACATAATTTTTTTTATTTTACACTTATATTTTTACGTTGATCTCATCATTGCTTTGATTGTATTATATGTATTGCACTTTTCAATTTTTTTAATTGTATTTTATGTATACATATATAGACGTCTTGTCTGAAATAAACCTTATTATTATTATTATTATTATTAAGCCCCTCGTCTCTTTTCGGCGTAGTTCCGCAGCAGACCGACAGTCGGTTAAGCGAGACTAACCAGGTCAGGGAAACAACTAACCAACCTCTCTGATCTCGCAGTATCCCTTGGAGAAGACTACTGTGCGTCTGTTCTTGGGATGTATGTATTCAGTGGAGAAGACAGCACCAGTGCCTTTAAAGGGTAGGGGAAGTTGGGGACCCTGAAAAAGCTGGAGAAGAACCCCAGGTTTCATAAAGTAGTCATGCAACTCGGTGAGGAATGGAAACTCTAAAGCAGTTGGAAGAGTTCACCTGCCTGATGTACGGACAGAACCGCGAGTCTTCGATGGACGGCCAAACTCCTTCCCAAGATCGTAGATGAGGACGAGAACATCACTTCCAAATCTAAGGTCGACCTGGCTCGCCTTCCTCCCTGCCATTCTGCTTTGAAGCGGGTGAACCAACGCGTAGCCTTATATAAGCGTGCTGACGGATCCATGCTGGGCAGGAAGGACGAGTTTGACTTGGACGATTTCAGTGAAAGCGATGGGGAGAGATGATCTAACACGTATTGCATGAAGCCCATGAGAGGCGGAAGCGCGGCAGCTAAGAAAAGATGATTTAGGCTTGGTGTTTACCTAGATCAGTAAATGAGTTGGTAAATGAACTTACTGGAATTCCTTGAATTGATCCCCATATCAACGTTTGGTCGTTGCAATGGTATATACCCTAAACAAAACATTCAACTTATCTGCAATATTGGTTACAGCGAAAAAGTTACATTTTCGGTACTTTAGAATTTGCATAGCATGCCAGAGACACACGTCGTTAATTCAATAATGGTCTTTTCATGATCGCTAATCCTGAAAACATGGCTCTGGACACCTTATTTGTGCTGTTATGTACAATATTGGCCGAGATATGGTGAAAAATAGATTTCTCAAGAATGGCGTCACTAATTTGCATAAAACAAACGATACGTTGGACATTTTGCTAACTAGTTAACATAGCACACCGTTTTCGACGTTTTTTCGATCTAGTGATACCAATTAAATATATATTTCGGTGCAAGGTGCCCACCTGTTCCGACTAGACTAATAATGATGATTCTGTTCACAATGACGACGAAGACGATTATGATATTGATGTGAACATAATGAGTGTGATGAAGAGGACGATCGAGATAGTGTGACGACGTAATCATTACCACCATAATTAAGGTGTAAAAATAAAAAAACAAGTAAAGGTGTCAAAATGAAGATGAGTGCGATGACAATGATGTTGACAGACATTGAATATGAAGAGTATAATTTTGATCAAACGAAGATGCTGATAACGTTGATCGTGACCCATATGATTAAGAGACAAGTTGGCAATGAAAATGACGATGATGAAGAAGACGACTATGAGCATTGTAACGAAGAACACGATATGATAAGAATGACAAAGTTGCTGATGGAGGCAAAGATGAAAATGATGACAGAAATGATCAAGGTCATTCTGGTAGACTTTGAAGGTGTAGAACACCTCAGGGGTAAAGCTTCGGACTCTCGAACAAGAGAACTGGGGTTCACTCTGCCATGCTTCAGTTCACCCATTTGGCTATGGACAGTGGTGGGTATGTGTACGAGTAGCCTTCGTGCATTAATTGTAGCATATGGCTGGATGCTTCCCAGAGCAGTTGAGATATTGTTTGATTCAACAGGTCTGTCAGGAAAGTAACGTGTAAACTGCTTTGAACAGTCCAGAGGACTGGATACTGCGCTATATAAGAACTTACATTTACTTGCCTTTATAGTGTAGATGATGACTGTGATGATAATGCGAATAGCAACGAAGATGTGGACAATAATAATTACGATGATGAATAAAGAAATGGTGATAAAGAGAACCAAAACATAGCAATACAAACATTAAATTGAATCCACAAACAATACAAATACCCATCACCATTTATTTTATATATCGAAAGCATAAGCACAACATTTAGTTCAAGCAGAGCTAATATGCAAAAATGCATTTTTCATCTCATCAATGCAGCAACCAAAATTGGTTTTGTCACAATAATAACCACGTGATGGCTAAACCTTATTACCATACATAGTAATAAAGTAAATAAAAAAACAAATGTGATAACGCACTCTTGGTGTATACGCATATTCAGTTATTGTTACCATGCCAAATAAGAAAGTAAACAGGAATGTGTTTGTGTGGACAAAATACAAACTTTTCTTCCCTTCCAATGCATGCACATAGATGTTAAATGGATTGTTTGTAATTTTTTGAAAGAATTCCTTTAAAAGTAATGATTCACTGGTGAAGCATATGCTGCTTATCCAAGATAGATACAGAGGTTGAACTGAGTGAGATACCACTCACCAGACATACCTTGCTAACATGTAACAATTGGCCACAACCAAAATTAGTTAAGACAAAATCAAAAGTATCAAAATACACAACAATTATAATGACATTGTTTCGTTTGTTAGTACAGTGTAGATATAATAACAGTGCACTGCATATTAATTATTGAAGAACTGGTTTCATATGCCTGACCATATGCACATGCATTCAAGGATATACATGTATTTCCTTGTATTGAGTATCATACATGTTATGCCATTATATGAAATCAAACGTTATTGCCAATATGTACTTATAAAAGCAACTCTACTCTAGTTCAAGCACAGCAAAAATGTCAAGATGCATTTATTTGACACATCCATGCAGTAATCAAAATAGGATTGTTTTACAGCAACAATCACTTGGTGGAGAACCCTTAATGCCACAAATACTAATAAACTAATTACTGCAACAGAACAAGGTAAAATAATTCAATTATTTATATCACGGCAAATAAGAAACTAAACGTTGTCATACAGTGTGTTGTAAAATGCAAAGCTAATACACATAGAAAATATGTATAATTAGTAATCAATTGACCTTGTATAACATAATTGCCTACTGGCCACAAACAGTTAGCGTAACGAACATTACCCTTACACATGGGTCGTGGTGTGCAGCCGAAGATCATATATCCCCTCCTCTTGACAAAGGCATCCAATATCAGAGTATTTCCCGCGAAAATCGTCCAGAGTAGTTCCCAATATATACCACAATATACACACTAGGTAACAGTGAATTAAGTGACAAAAAGCATTTTTCTAGGAAGAGTTCCTTGAAATGATGCCTTATTTGTCTGGGGGTAATATACCTTTGATCTAGGTAGCCTAAAAACAACAGGGCCTTGAAGTCAGCACATCCACCTCACACTACTCAATCAAGCCTTTCTCAGAAGTTGCAACAGTGACAGACCAGCCCACTCATATACCTTAATGTAACTCATTCCCAAGTCATTAGAACCTTGATAAATTGTTTCTCTCTGTTATCATTGGGTTTGCCCTTTGCCCATTTGCTACAGCAGCCACAGCTCCATTTACTGATAAATTGCAACAAGTGAATTATTACGTTTTCTTAGGCATAACCACTGGGTCTGAATTTGTCAGGATATTATTTTTTTGTTTCACAGTTCATTGATGCGTAAACGTATTGTGCATTCTGATATGCTTATTTCCATAATACAAGGGACGTTTTTGTAATGCTGAAATCTGAGGTCAATTGCGGAAAAACCGTAAGGGTAGGTACCCCGATATACTTATTAGCAATATGTGTATATGAATGTGAGTTTATATTTATGAAGGCATCACCAATCTATTCTATGTGCAAATACTACGTTGCATCCGAACATAACTGCAGTTATACTAATATGCTGAATTGCGAGTTTGTGAACTGTATGTCGGTTGGATGACCATGTCAGTCTGTGTCCTACAGTGTTCATGTTTCATCACTGGAAGCATTTCACCAACTCCCCTCTTGTCGTCCAGTCGCCATTTGCCGGTGGCTTAGCTGTGTCAGCTATGATGAGGTACATGGCGGGGAACAACTCGGGCAGTTTTTTGTTGAAGTAGTGATAGGGATCCGTTGGATATCCAAGCGTGGACTTTACCAGTGGTGGCCTATGACATATGTAATACTTCACATATTGTTATAACTGGATAAAATCATGGCACAATAACAACATAATGACACTCAATAAACACAGACATTAACAGTTACCCAACATGCCCCAATGGTGAGTGTGTGAAGACCACAGCAGATCAGGGTTAGTCACAAGCAACACTTTATATCCTTCACACCCAGACATGACATAATCTTTTAGTGACACTAATTACATAAATGATGCAGTCGGTTTTCCCTTACAGGTGTGACAATGTATGATAGCAGCCACAAGTTACTGATATCCGACACAACATTCAAGCAAGGTACACACACCAAGTGTTATACCCATCATAATGGTAATATTAAATGTGTCATTTCCAACATACATTTACACTTTTTGTCATTGTACACAAGGAGGGAGATAGAGCGAGAGAGAGCGAGGGTCAGAGTTGGATGACGAGGGCTAAGGATTAAGGAGCCAGGTGTACACCAATGATGGGGACTGACTAAAGGTTAGAGGAATAATACTTCCCGATGAAGACAACCAATGGTGGTCGAAACATCGATGTCAGCTAGAAATGTCATGTCTGTCCATTACGAAAGTAAGCACTATGGCATTACCATCCAGAATTAATACATTATCCACCGAGCTATAGGATTGCGCCTTGACCCCAGATGCTACATTGCATTATGCATGCATTTTGCCGTCTCACAATGACCAGTTTTTTTTATTACAAACTGACAGCTCAGTCCCCTGTATGTAACAATGGAGTAGTGTGCCAACATGTATCAATGGAGTAGTGTGCAAACGTGTAACAATGGAGTAATGCGTTAACATGTAACAATGGAGTAGTGTGTCAACATGTAACAATGGAGTAGTGTGCCAACGTGTAACAATGGAGTTGTGCGTCAACATGTAACAATGGAGTAGTGTGTTAACATGAAACAATGGAGTAGTGCGCGAACATGTAACAATGGTTTAGTGTGCAAATGTGTAACAATGGAGTAGCGCGCCAACATGTAACAATGGAGTAGTGTGCAAATGTGTAAAAATTGAGTAGTGCACCAATATGTAACAATGGAGTAGTGCGCTAACATGTAACAATGGAGTAGTGTGCCAACATGTAACAATGGAGTAGTGTGCCAACATGTAACAATGCAGTAGTGCACCAACAGGTAACAATGGAGTAGTGCACCAACATGTAGCAATGGAGTAGTGTGCCAACATGTAACAATGGAGTAGTGTGCCAACATGTAACAATGGAGTAGTGTGTCAACATGTAACAATGGAGTAGTGTGCCAACATGTAACAATGGAGTAGTGTGTCAACATGTAACAATGGAGTAGTGTGTCAACATGTAACAATGGAGTAGTGTGTCAACATGTAACAATGGAGTAGTGTGCCAACATGTAACAATGGAGTAGTGCACCAACATGTAACAATGGAGTTCTGCGCCAACATGTAACAATGGAGTAATGTGCCAACATGTAACAATGGAGTAGTGTGCCAACAACAGTATTGTGTCCAGAGGGATGCAATACAATTTTGAGGGCAGCCCTGAGTTTGCTTGTGCGTCACGCGAAGTGTATTTAGGCATTCTAAGGACAACGCTTGCCCGACAGCATACGGGGCATCTGGCCACGATCAGGCTTCCTTATTAAATTGGGTCCGGTGACCTTAACCGGCCAGTACCGCTGTCTGCCTTGACTGGACACCACGGATTTTGATTCTGCGATAGCAGCTTAACGTTTTGGCTGCATCGAGATACGTGGTGTTAGTTGGACACAGTTCTGCGGACCTCCCTCCACGTCAGGTGAGTTTTCTTTCTTCTTGCGACATATTCCACGTGTAGTGGTATGTCACACACGCTATATCCTTGTTCGCATGTTTGACGCCTTTTGGTGTTTGTTAATTGCGATCGCTCTCCGCACTTTTTCGGCTCACCTTGGCTTGGGGTGAGTCGGTACAAGATGTGTTGTTTGCTTGTTGCCGGTGAGATGTTACGGAAGTGATACTTGCATTTACTCAAGTCACTCTGAAAGTTTTAGGCTGTCTGCACGTTGGTTTTTTTCATCGTCTCATGGGCGCGTTCACTCACTGTGGCTTCCAGGCTGAGGTGCGGTATGCCCCGGTCAGCTGGCGGCTGGTCAGACGGCCGCCGGCGATCGCTGCTGTCTGTCGTACGGCTAATTGACTGAGGGTCTCCGCCCCTATTTTACGATGGGTAATCACCACCAGGAAGATGGCCGCGGGTGGCTGCCTTAGAGTTCTGGTTGGATTAATCCTGGTGGGTGGTAACGTCAACTGCCACATGCTGCGACGAACGGGGCACCCTGGTTTTGGTGTGTGGCTGTCCCATGCTGTGTTACAGGTCTTCTGTTTTCATTACAGCGGCAATTGGCAGCTTTCCCGTTGCATCACTTTGATACATGTTTGTATTTCTGACTGTGTTGGCGTGGTGTTGCGTTTACCTGTTGCTCGCACGACACACACATGTCTGTGTGTTTGTGTGCGTGCGTGCGTGCGTGCGTGCGTGCGTGCGTGCGTGTGTGTGTGTGTGTGTGTGTGTGTGTGTGTGTGTGTGTGTGTATTTGTAAGTATGTACGTATGTGTTTCCATGTGTGTATGTGTGCGGTTCTGTTTATGTGTGTGTATACGCGTATGTCTGTATGTGTGTATATACATGTGTTACGTATATATACATGTGTGTGTATGTATGCATATATGTATGTACGTGTGTACACGTGTGTACACGCACGTAAGCATTTGTCATTACCTGGTTATGTCGGTGTACACGCACCCATTCTTCTGTACGTATTTTCGTTTTATCCCATTTTGTGCGTCACCAAGAGGTGGCCAGTTACACCGCTTAGGTTACCGCCTGCGGCATGTCAGGGCTCTATCTCTCCCTTGCACGTTCCCTCTGTTGTTAGTAAGCGCTAATTTTTGGCCCTCTCCCTTTTTGTTTTCAGTTATTGTTCACTTCACTGAGGATTCTCCTGGCGCCAAGCCCGTGTGGTTTATCTTTGTTAAGCTGTACAGATTTTACCGGCATTGTTTCACGGCTGTTCCACATGGCGCCGAGAAATTCGGCCGTAACAAGCCATCTATACAGTTTTGCCGGCATATTACACCGTTGTACTTTCTGGCGTCGAGTTATCGGCCGTAACATGCCAGTCGTGAAAGCGGTGTTGTATTTCTTATCGGTGAGGTTAATTGCCGGTGTTTTAGCTGTATGCAGCGGGTATGCATTTACACACCTGGCGCCAACTAAGTTGGCCGTTTTATATATGCCAGGTGTCAATGTAAAACACCCTGTTTCGTTTTTTTACAGCATGAATTCGCTCTACGCCACCCGTGCGACCACGAGATCGGCGAAGGCACGTCTCGGTTCGACAACTACCCGAGCTGCTACGCGGGTCCCTGATCATGCTGTGCCGATCGACCCCGGTCTCCTACATACCTTGGTGGAGGCTGTGTCCACTGCTGTTGACGATCGCCTTGACGCACGTGATCACCTGTTACGTCAAGCCATCGATGCCGTTGCTGCCAACGCCGCTTCCGTACAGGCTGCCGCTTCTCTGGCGCCTCCCTCGTCCAGGTCGGCATCTCCACGTCAACGGGGCAGCAGGCCTTCCCGTAAGAGGTCGCCATCGCCGTCGCCGGGCAGGTCGATGTCCCCGAGCAGCAAGATCACCAAACGTTCAGCGCCTAGGCCCGTCGCGAGACATCGCTCGTTGTCGGCCAGCTCGTCCTGCTCGTCATGTGCGTTGGTTGACGATGTCGCCGGGCTCACCACGAGCGTGCTTTTGAGGATCGCGCGCGGGTATCGGCCGGCTGCTCCCCAGGTGAGACGTTCTCCTCCGGATACGGCTTGTTGGGCCAGGGTGTGTGTCACTCTTTGAAGAAGAAAAGTGTTGCCGGAAATTATATTCCCATTCGTTGGTTGCGTCGTAATCACTCTATCGATATCAATTTTGACCCCCGCACTCCTCCTAAAGATAGCTCCAAGGATGTTGTCCCTGTCACCACTTTGCAGGAATGGACCCAGCTGTTGCTTTAGACAATTGCTATACCAATAGTAATTACGACAATGTACGTAAATATGTGAATTCATATAAGATTCAGCACACTCATAGCCTTTGGTTACCTAGATTGTGCCGTTATAACGCCATCTTATGGCTGCCATTATATGACCATCTTATAACGTTATCTTATGGCTGCCATTATATGGCCATCTTCGATTTATGCAAATTACCAGAGTTGCTAGTAATTGCCGCTTGGGCAGTCAAGCTGAATTTTTCCTAGGATCAGATGATTCCAAATCAACCAAAACGTTCATAGAATAGAACATTAAGTTCACTATTGAATATGGCTGTCAAATTGACAAGTTCTTAAATGTATCACTACGCGATAAACTTTGGGTGAGACGACTGTTCCTCTCAATGGATTTCTCTGAAATGTTAACACAGTTGTTTTCTCACCCACAACCTCATCGTTTTAGAACACACTCAAACATACACACACGCCCGCACGCCCGCACGCACGCACACACGCACGCACACACACACACACACACACACACACACACAAACACACACAAGCGGTTCATTGCTGCTGCGACTGAATGAGTTTATAAAATAAATTAAGCCTATCGCTACATGAGAACGTAATTGTAATGTTAAAATATGTTGTTTGGGGTTTCGCTGAATACGTGGCAACTGGGTCATGAGTCCCAACAGTCCATTATGTAGACCGTGTGCTGGTCAGTGCTGGTGCACATCGCAGTTAAAACACCCGACAGCGGCGATAACATTTTAGATAAAGTTGAAAGTTTATGCAGCGGGTCAGTAAGTTAATCTCAGCGTAAAATCACATAAACAAGATGACGTTGCATTCGTGCAGTTGTACAGGACGACATGTGTAGGTGGGTTCAACCTATAAAACTAGCTGTTTCAAATATATACATAATGATTTACAAATAAAGTCAGACACATATTTAACACTGTCTATGTTACAAGGCGTGTGATCGCAGATAAACCATTAGAAACGTAGGCGAAATCAAAATCGAATACAACTGTGTGCAAGACAGCAAACCAAAGTATCCACGAGTTCCACACCATCTAAGGATTCTGTAAAGCACCATCCAATCCCGCACCGTACTGGCTAAAGTGAACACAGTTGTATCAGCGGTGATCGCTCGCGGCGTCGCGTGAACACCGACACGCTCGAGTTGACAAGCTACGGCCCACCACGATCGTTTCTATTGAAAGCCAAACCCATAGATACGTACTAATGGCTATCTTACAAGCCACGTCGCTGTGACCCAGTGTCCAACAGTTAACATGGGATTGTGTTGCACTCTGAACGACTGCGAACACTTTGTCTTGAATTAGCCTTACGGCTTTATCGAGACTCCCTTTGTCCAACGGTTGGATAGGTGATCGGAGGCTCCCTCCCCGAAGGGGGAGGCGGGGCGTGCTGGTCGAGATTTCGTCGCCGTGAAATGTTTTTCAGCATTACTCGTCCCTTTGTTTTATGACACTATATTCCGAGAGAACGGAGATCGAGTGATACCGAAGCCACAGCTCACGCGTCCAATATTAATTTTGTTCTGGCCCACTTTTGATAACTGGAACACATATCATATACTGGTTTGTTCGTAAAGGTAAATGTACTATCCAAGTCCATATAACTTACTTCATTGCAGCCTTGTTCACTCTACTACCTTATTGACTTCTCGTAGTCACTGAGCTACTGCACTACATATATATATATATATATATATATATATATATATATATATATATATATATATATATATATATATATATATAAAACATTCAAAATATAGGGGTATATTGTATTTGAGTGCAGTAGCTCAATGACTAGGAGAAACCAATAAGTTATTAGAGTGAACAAGGTTATATATATATATATATATATATATATATATATATATATATATATATATATATATATATGTATATATATATATATATATATATATATATATATATATATAATATGTTATTTCTCCTAACAGTGCCACGTTGATCTTTAGGCCACTGCGCCGTGATACAGTAGTAGTAAAGGAAGAGTATATGACCCTCACTTACGTGATCAAAGGTCACAGCTGTATCGAAGGCTCTCATTGGTCCACGTGACCAGATCATGAGATCCGGAAGCCGCCATTTTGGTCATGACGTTAAGGTCAGAATGGTTGCCACGTTTCTGATTGGTCCTTGTATGGCGACGTGCGTTGCGATTGGTTCGTGCGTTTTACCCACAATTCCTGACGACATCCGGTTAAGCGACGGACATTTTGATCAACAAGGTCAAGATCCTTCCGACTGTTGTCATTGGTCTATCTATGATCCGTCCACATCCGGTGATGTGAGCGACAAAAGGGAGTGCTGGAATTAATGGTTATCGATACCTCTTTGTGTAAATGTTATGCGTCGAGTCGTTTCATTGGTCGACCTCGATGATCCGGAAGTCGTCATTACATTCCGGCGACGTCAATCACTCTAGCGGTTAACAGCGACACAACATAATTCTATTATTTACTGTTGCTATGTTTCACTGCAGTCAAGGAACATGTTTACGCCACATTCTTGTAACTCATGTTGTATTGCTTACTCCTTTTTGCGTAGTAAAAAGAAGTCATTACATATAGAATGTGTTTACACCACGCTCTAGAGTAACTGCGCAAAACGACTAACTGCGCAAAAAGATCATGAGTCATATGGAATGTGTTTACGGTCTTGACTAACTGCGCAAAAAGATCATGAGTCATATTGAATATGTTTACGCCACGTTCTCTAGTAACATCGCAAAAAGATCACGAGTCGTTTTACTTAACTATTTACTTAAACGTGGTGGAAACAACACTTACCAATGAGGTTCCAGACGTAACTAGCGACACAGTGGTGTCCGACGCATTCGGTCGGGTTTTTAGCACGCACACTAGTACAGGAAGGCCATAGACGTCGACAGTGGGTTATGCGATCGACAATAGGACATACCCTGGCTACAGAGGTCTAGATCCTTCCAGTTATTTTTTCATAGGTTCACGTTACCCGTCCACACCCAATAATGTGAGCGTCAAACGAGAGTGCTAAAAGTAATACGTTCTGTTTTGTATAAATGTTATGCGTCGTGTAGTTTCATTGGTCGACTTCGATGATCCGGAAGTTGTCACAATGACATACTTATTTTGTAATGACAATTCCTCTAGCCATTACCAGCGACATAAAGGAGTGAATTCTGCGTTGATAAAAATCCGTGTTTTGTGTTGTGACATTATACAATCGTTTAATTTCAAGACATACGTAATCGAATGATGAACGCAACCAATAACGAAACACCGATGAAGAGTACACTTTTGATAAGAACAAAATGAATACACGAAATATAGGCGAATTATATTAATAACACGCTGCACTATGCTATTTTACAGAGATAACTATATATATAATACAAAATAATTGCATGCGCGCACACACTAACCAATTCTACACTTAACATTGTAATATAATTATATCAAACACACACTAAACTATTCTACACTTACAATTGTAATTTATATATCTAATATAAAATAATGACATTGCCGCACGCTCAAAACAATTCTACACTTAAAATTGTAATATATATAAAACACAAACTAAACTATTCTGAAATTGTAATTTATATATTTAATATAAAGCAACTTGGATGCGCGCACACACTAAACAATTTTATATAAAACAAATGGCATGCCCGCGTATGCGCGCGCGCACACACATAACACACACACACAAACACACACACACACACACACACACACACACACACACACACACACACACACACATTCTAAACTATTGTACAGGTAAAATTGTCCCAAGTAGTTTTTTTGGTCAGCCCAAGCAGTGCATATTACTAATAGACCAGATATCAAATCTAATTTATCTTACCAACAATGACAATGTAACAGGATACATGTATATAAAGTAGAAACATTGCAACGCGTTTCAAGTTTGTTTGGGGATACATACTATTACAAATTTCTAACTTCTTGTGTATTCCCTTCAAACAACATTAAGTGTACAGCATGTTCACATAGTCTTAAATTGTAATGTATGTTGAATGCTGTTTGAATAAATCATATTGAATTGAAGTGAAGTTAATTTAAAACTGAGCTCAGTTGGGCTAGCAAACGAATACGAATAACCTGCGTCGTCTTCTACCTTCACCTTGAGGGCTGGCGGTAGATTTACACATTCCTCCACCCATAAACTCAGCGCGGTGGCGTTTGTTGACACCACGTCACCACCGCTCGGTCTCGGACGAGTTATGATCTCCACCCAACGAGATGGCGACGCGTTAGTTGTGGGGAAGTTACTTGTGGGCGGAACGGGAACGCTCCGTGGCATCTGTGCGCAACACCAGTCAGTGGTTCATGGAACACCCTGGGGTCTCTGTACACGAGAGCCGACCTGTGCACATAGTATACACAGTAATATACATACACACGCACACATACACACACCCGCACACAAACACACCCATGCACGCAAGCACGCACGCACGCACGCACGCACGACTGGAACGCCCTATGGCCTATGTACACATATTATACACAGTAATATACATACACACGCACAACGTATTCGATCGGTTTTAGTTCGATCGAGCACGCGTAACCGGAAGACGTTGTGTCATCCACCACGCGACTTCGACCTGTGAGCTAGGCCACCGACGATAGGATGTTATTCTCCTACCCATCAATAACGAAACATCGATGAAGATTATACTTTTGATACGAACAAAATGAATACACGAAATATAGGTGAAGCATACTAATAACACTAAAGAGATAACTACTAGTATATATCTAACATAACATAATTGTATGCGCCCGCACACTAACTATTCTACACTTAAAATTGTAACACGTATATTTAATATGTTAAAATTGTAATGTATATATTCAATACGTGATAGTAATATAAGCAAATACATTGCAAAATAATTGTATGCGCGCACACTATCCTATTCTACACTTAAACTTGTAATGTTTATATTTAATACGTCATAGTAATATAAGCGAATACATTGCAAATTAATTGTATGCGCGCACACTAAACTATTCTACACTTAAAATTGTAATGGATATATTTAATACGTCATGGTCTTATAAGCGAATACATTGCAACGTGTTGACAGGGTGCATATAGCATGTGAGCGCCTGCTGCAGCGGCCGCTCTCTGCCCTATAAACAAACTGCCATGTGCGTTTAATTTATTCGTGACGTCAAAACGCAACCCCGAATAGTTGCATGGTGGATGTGGGATCAGCTTTTTTCAGCCACCGACCGCAGTTTCTCTCACATTAGCTGTGTCATAAAAGTGGTCAATTTTCTATCGTGGATTAAAGTAGACAACGCTGTCCGCCCTGACGAAATACCAAACTGGATTCCATGTGAATGCGCCACTATACTTGCCCCGCCTGTATGTGCAATATTCAACAGCAGTGTAAGAGAATGAACTATACCAAAGCTGTGTAAATGCGCCCACACTTGACTTACATACCACGTTCAACATAACCCTGTCCCTCTACATAGATATAGTTGCACACAAATCTAATAGCGACGATTGACCACGCTCTCCGTCGGGCTAGCCGGTGACTCGTGTTCGACTTTCACAGGCCTGTACAGTTCATTGTAAAAACAATCCCTCACCCATGGATTTGGCCGGATTATTACCGGCACACATTCCAACGGCGTGTCGTTTGGCGCCACCACGTCAGCGGCCGTTCGATTCACGTTGTCGGTAGTTGACAGTACGGGCACTATTTTTAGCTGCAACGTTAACGAAATCGACAGCGGTACACGGTCACCCGATGTTGTTTTTCTCGTGAACTGTCACGCGACGCAAACACGTAAATCATATCTTAATGGGACCGACGGAAATTCTCTCCAAAAAACAGGCTACTTTTAGTAAACATGTTTAAACAAACTGCACAAAATACGTCAAAACAAACTGCGCAAACAATAGTAATAACAGTACATTTGTGTTTGGTTAGAAGCTCTTTATACTTTATATGCGACATCGTCACGTGAAATTCCGCGAGTTTGCTGTTAGTGTGTGAACTGGTCACGCCTGGTGTGTTTTCAATATCTACATAAGACGTACAATGTTTACCAACGAAGACGTTTAAAAGCAACGTAAGTTATGTCAATAACGTAGCTTCTAATACCATCATCAAGCGATTGAAAGTTAATTGTATAAATCAACATTTACTTACCCCATTTCCCTGTGCGTTGTCGATCGTTATATGGAAATATATTTCTAACATGTTTTTGTTAGTCAATTTCTTCCGTCTTTGAAGTTGTGTCTATTGGGATATATATATATATATATATATATATATATATATATATATATATATATATATATATATATATATATATACGGTGTTAAAATCAACTACGCACAATATATTGACAGCAATTTAGAGTTATGTTGATAATCTTCAGGCGGTTAAAACAGGATTCTACGTAACGTCCAAACTATTTTTAGTCCTCGGAGTATTAAAATCCGGGGTGTGTACGAGGGCTTGTTTACTCTACGAGCTATCACGAGTAAGCTCTAGGGATCGTAAATCATCTAGATTTGGAACCGAGGGGTAACTTTCCGAAATAGGGCTTTTTTAATGGAATGCTAAAATTAATGGTTATCTATACCTCTCTGTGTAAATGCTATGCGTCGAGTCCTTTCATTGTCGACTTCGATGATACGGAACTCGTCATTATAACCTATCTTCCTGTAACGACAATCCTTCGAGCGGGTAACAGCGACATAAGCGACCTTTGCGCCGTTGGTGTGAATAAACCGTTGTGTCCGACGCATTCGATTGGGTTTCAGCTCCGTGGAGCACCTTGCCATGAAGGGGTTAACGTCGACTGCAGGCTATGCGACTGCCAATAGGATCTAATCCGAAAAACAAAAAAACAATGAATGCATAAATGTTATTAACTAACTAGTTTGCCTTTACAATATATGCGCGGTGCCCAAACTGAGAGCCACATTTGTACATGAAATATATCACGCGTACGTATTCTGTATGCAGAGTTGATGACATGTCCAACATATTTACAAGGTGGCAAAGTTTAACTAACTTTGTTTCTTGCATATGTAGATGTATATAAACGTATGTTCAAGAATGGTTTTGCACACAAAGATAGCCAACGTCAGGAAGCGTATTTTATTCATCCATATTTAGAGCTAAACCGTTTTCCGACCATGTCATCCTTAATGTGGTGAGTTGTTCGAATACATCTTTGAATCGATCTTGAAGTGACTCATATGCATCTTTGCTCATGCATTCTAATTATCTTATCATTTTCTCTACGACATCTTTAGGGTTCCCGTTGTTCACGTTTTGTGTGACCTTCTATATTAGACGTTATGCTCACGCTCAAAACTTCGTGTCGTGCCAACCACTGCTGGTGCCTGGTTTAGGGTGGAAGGTCCGTGTCGTCAAAATAGCACTCATAATCAAACGTTGCTCTATACGGATAATACCGCCGTTCGTCGTCAACATAAATACCTTCTTCTTCCAACTGTTGAAAGATGGATTGTGGAGAATGATATACTCCTCCCGGATACACACGTTTGACAGTAGCTTCACAGGAACGTTCGTGCCGATGTAAATGAAAAAACGTTTTCCACATAGAGTCACATGTCTGCATCGGTACGAATGACAGTAATCGTTGATGTCACTGATGTAAGAAAAGTGGTTCTCGTGTAAATTCAGATACATCGTTTCTGAGTATCTACACAAGGATCGCCTAACGACCTTTGATTCCACACCTTTCTTCCCCACATTCATGAGTTTGAAGACGTTGATGTTCACTTGGAATACCATTTTCACGCGAAATAGATCTTCTAGACTGACTCCTTGGAACTGATTTACATTCGCCCCTGGGTTGTACCGGTCGTGCAAGGCAATAACCGAAGCTTCCAAACGAAGAACATCACATCCGAGACTAAGTGCCATTTTATGTAAATTAATTATATTAACTGTAGGAGTAATTGTTCCGCTTGCCTGGAAAGTTCATACATTAGACATATCAAATACAGATGACAAGGTATCGCGTACTGGTATCGTGCACTGCGCAAAAATCAAATATTATCAATAGGCTCGCTGCGCTGCTGTGTTGTTCGCATCTGCATAAGATCCCCGTCATTTAAAAAAATGACAGTAAACGTCGCACACTAGTCTTGCCACGGCGCGCTAATGGGTTTGACAAATGTGTGTATAATTTAAGATAATGGATGTTGTTTGAAACATATCTAAAAAACTACTTTCCGATGAGTGCTCTGCTTGTCGGCGTGAGAGGCCAGTGCGCTACTACACGACCGTACAGCCGTTGTTGCTCTATGCGGCAGAAATAGGATTAGCCTATATCTCACGGGTGTGTGTGCGTGCTAGTTGGCGTTCTTTTAATTACAGGAAACTGTAATTCCCTCGTAACTCATAACAATAAACCGACAATGACAAGACTGAACGTGTCTGATGTCTGAAACTACTGCGACGAAGTTTTTTATTAATTTTAATGAGGTGAACGAACACGTAATCGTAAACAATCGTTGATATAGGCCTATGCCCCAGCCGTTGTACCGAATGTACGGTACGCCTGTGTGAAACTTGTACCGTCTCGTTTAGTTGATTCGGCTGAATTTAGCATTATGAACAGAACATAGGAGTATTTCTGGCATTTTGTTCGTTTTTATTGTTGGTGACTGAAGAACGCAAGAAAAGACTGAAGCCTACGCACACACTCGCGTATATTGTAATTACCTCCAAAAGAGAGCGGAATCTTCCTTCCGAAACGAAATTCCTTCTAGTAGGTGTATCCAAACAAGCTTGAAACACGTTGCAATGTATTCGCGTATATTGAGTGACAACCGCCGGGCCCAGGGAATCCCGTAAGTAAACGTTTTTAGTTTGTGTAAGCGCTCGCGGATCTACCGTTTTCTACGCTGCCTTTCGTTTGATTTTATTAGGCCCTCTAATTCTGCTTTCTGTTTAGCACTTAGCTCTAAATATGGATGAATAAAATACGCTTCCTGACGTTGGCTATCTTTGTGTGCAAAACCATTCTTGAACATACGTTTATATACATCTACATATGCAAGAAACAAAGTTAGTTAAACTTTGCCACCTTGTAAATATGTTGGACATGTCATCAACTCTGCATACAGAATACGTACGCGTGATATATTTCATGTACAAATGTGGCTCTCAGTTTGGGCACCGCGCATATATTGTAAAGGCAAACTAGTTAGTTAATAACATTTATGCATTCATTGTTTTTTTGTTTTTCGGATTAGATCCTATTGGCAGTCGCATAGCCTGCAGTCGACGTCTAACCCCTTCATGGCAAGGTGCTCCACGGAGCTGAAACCCAATCGAATGCGTCGGACACAACTGTGTATTCACACCAACGGCGCAGGAAGATAGGTTATAATGACGAGTTCCGTATCATCGAAGTCGACAATGAAAGGACTCGACGCATAGCATTTACACAGAGAGGTATAGATAACCATTAATTTTAGCATTCCATTAAAAAAGCCTTATTTCGGAAAGTTACCCCTCGGTTCCAAATCTAGATGATTTACGATCCCTAGAGCTTACTCGTGATAGCTCGTAGAGTAAACAAGCCCTCGTACACACCCCGGATTTTGATACTCCGAGGACTAAAAATAGTTTGGACGTTACGTAGAATCCTGTTTTAACCGCCTGAAGATTATCAACATAACTCTAAATTGCTGTCAATATATTGTGCGTAGTTGATTTTAACACCGTATATATATATATATATATATATATATATATATATATATATATATATATATATATATCCCGATAGACACAACTTCAAAGACGGAAGAAATTGACTAACAAAAACATGTTAGAAATATATTTCCATATAACGATCGACAACGCACAGGGAAATGGGGTAAGTAAATGTTGATTTATACAATTAACTTTCAATCGCTTGATGGTGGTATTAGAAGCTACGTTATTGACATAACTTACGTTGCTTTTAAACGTCTTCGTTGGTAAACATTGTACGTCTTATGTAGACTATTGAAAACACACCAGGCGTGACCAGTTCACACACTAACAGCAAACTCGCGGAATTTCACGTGACGATGTCGCATATAAAGTATAAAGAGCTTCTAACCAAACACAAATGTACTGTTATTACTATTGTTTGCGCAGTTTGTTTTGACGTATTTTGTGCAGTTTGTTTAAACATGTTTACTAAAAGTAGCCTGTTTTTTGGAGAGAATTTCCGTCGGTCCCATTAAGATATGATTTACGTGTTTGCGTCGCGTGACAGTTCACGAGAAAAACAACATCGGGTGACCGTGTACCGCTGTCGATTTTGTTAACGTTGCAGCTAAAAATAGTGCCCGTACTGTCAACTACGACAACGTGAATCGAACGGCCGCTGACGTGGTGGCGCCAAACGACACGCCGTTGGAATGTGTGCCGGTAATAATCCGGCCAAATCCATGGGTGAGGGATTGTTTTTACAATGAACTGTACAGGCCTGTGAAAGTCGAACACGAGTCACCGGCTAGCCCGACGGAGAGCGTGGTCAATCGTCGCTATTAGATTTGTGTGCAACTATATCTATGTAGAGGGACAGGGTTATGTTGAACGTGGTATGTAAGTCAAGTGTGGGCGCATTTACACAGCTTTGGTATAGTTCATTCTCTTACACTGCTGTTGAATATTGCACATACAGGCGGGGCAAGTATAGTGGCGCATTCACATGGAATCCAGTTTGGTATTTCGTCAGGGCGGACAGCGTTGTCTACTTTAATCCACGATAGAAAATTGACCACTTTTATGACACAGCTAATGTGAGAGAAACTGCGGTCGGTGGCTGAAAAAAGCTGATCCCACATCCACCATGCAACTATTCGGGGTTGCGTTTTGACGTCACGAATAAATTAAACGCACATGGCAGTTTGTTTATAGGGCAGAGAGCGGCCGCTGCAGCAGGCGCTCACATGATATATGCACCCTGTCAACACGTTGCAATGTATTCGCTTATAAGACCATGACGTATTAAATATATCCATTACAATTTTAAGTGTAGAATAGTTTAGTGTGCGCGCATACAATTAATTTGCAATGTATTCGCTTATATTACTATGACGTATTAAATATAAACATTACAAGTTTAAGTGTAGAATAGGATAGTGTGCGCGCATACAATTATTTTGCAATGTATTTGCTTATATTACTATCACGTATTGAATATATACATTACAATTTTAACATATTAAATATACGTGTTACAATTTTAAGTGTAGAATAGTTAGTGTGCGGGCGCATACAATTATGTTATGTTAGATATATACTAGTAGTTATCTCTTTAGTGGTGCAACGTGTTATTAGTATGCTTCACCTATATTTCGTGTATTCATTTTGTTCGTATCAAAAGTATAATCTTCATCGATGTTTCGTTATTGATGGGTAGGAGAATAACATCCTATCGTCGGTGGCCTAGCTCACACGTCGAAGTCGCGTGGTGGTTGACACAACGTCTTCCGGTTACGCGTGCTCGATCGAACTAAAACCGATCGAATACGTTGTGCGTGTGTATGTATATTACTGTGTATAATATGTGTACATAGGCCATAGGGCGTTCCAGTCGTGCGTGCGTGCGTGCGTGCTTGCGTGCATGGGTGTGTTTGTGTGCGGGTGTGTGTATGTGTGCGTGTGTATGTATATTACTGTGTATACTATGTGCACAGGTCGGCTCTCGTGTACAGAGACCCCAGGGTGTTCCATGAACCACTGACTGGTGTTGCGCACAGATGCCACGGAGCTTCCCGTTCCGCCCACAAGTAACTTCCCCACAACTAACGCGTCGCCACTTCGTTGGGTGGAGATCATAAATCGTCCGAGACCGAGCGGTGGTGACGTGGTGTCAACAAACGCCACCGCGCTGAGTTTATGGGTGGAGGAATGTGTAAATCTATCGCCAGCCCTCAAGGTGACGGTAGAAGACGACGCAGGTTATTCGTATTCGTTTGCTAGCCCAACTGAGCTCAGTTTTAAATTAACTTCACATCAATTCAATGTGATTTATTCAAATAGCATTCAACATACATTAAAATTTAAGACTATGTGAACATGCTGTACACTTAATGTTGTTTGAAGGGAATACACAAGAAGTTAGAAACTTGTAATAGTATGTATCCCCAAACAAACTTGAAACGCGTTGCAATGTTTCTACTTTATATACATGTATCCTGTTACATTGTCATTGTTGGTAAGATAAATTAGATTTGATATCTGGTCTATTAGTAATATGCACTGCTTGGGCTGACCAAACAAACTACTTGGGACAATTTTACCTGTACAATAGTTTAGAATGTGTGTGTGTGTGTGTGTGTGTGTGTGTGTGTGTGTGTGTGTGTGTGTGTGTGTGTGTGTGTGTGTGTGTGTGTGTTATGTGTGTGCGCGCGCGCATACGCGGGCATGCCATTTGTTTTATGTAAAATTGTTTAGTGTGTGCGCGCATCCAAGTTGCTTTATATTAAATATATAAATTACAATTTCAGAATAGTTTAGTTTGTGTTTTATATATATTACAATTTTAAGTGTAGAATTGTTTTGAGCGTGCGGCAATGTCATTATTTTATATTAGATATATAAATTACAATTGTAAGTGTAGAATAGTTTAGTGTGTGTTTGATATAATTATATTACAATGTTAAGTGTAGAATTGGATAGTGTGTGCGCGCATGCAATTATTTTGTATTATATATGTAGTTATCTCTGTAAAATAGCATAGTGCAGCGTGTTATTAATATAATTCGCCTATATTTCGTGTATTCATTTTGTTCTTATCAAAAGTGTACTCTTCATCGGTGTTTCGTTATTGGTTGCGTTCATCATTCGATTACGTATGTCTTGAAATTAAACGATTGTATAATGTCACAACACAAAACACCGATTTTTATCAACGCAGAATTCACTCCTTTATGTCGCTGGTAATGGCTAGAGGAATTGTCATTACAAAATAAGTATGTCATTGTGACAACTTCCGGATCATCGAAGTCGACCAATGAAACTATACGACGCATAACATTTATACAAAACAGAACGTATTACTTTTAGCACTCTCTTTTGACGCTCACATTATTGGGTGTGGACGGGTAACGTGAACCTATGAAAAAATAACTGGAAGGATCTAGACCTCTCTAGCCAGGGTATGTCCTATTGTCGATCGCATAACCCACTGTCGACGGCTATGGCCTTCCTGTACTAGTGTGCGTGCTAAAAACCCGACCGAATGCGTCGGACACCACTGTCTCGCTAGTTACGTCTGGAACCTCATTGGTAAGTGTTGTTTCCACCACGTTTAAGTAAATAGTTAAGTAAAACGACTCGTGATCTTTTTGCGATGTTACTAGAGAACGTGGCGTAAACATATTCAATATGACTCATGATCTTTTTGCGCAGTTAGTCAAGACCGTAAACACATTCCACATGACTCATGATCTTTTTGCGCAGTTAGTCATTTTGCGCAGTTAGTCGTTTTGCGCAGTTACTCTAGAGCGTGGTGTAAACACATTCTATATGTAATGACTTCTTTTTACTACACAAAAAGGAGTAAGCAATACAACATGAGTTACAAGAATGTGGCGTAAACATGTTCCTTGGCTGCAGTGAAACATAGCAACAGTAAATAATAGAATTATGTTGTGTCGCTGTTAACCGCTAGAGTGATTGACGTCGCCGGAAGGTAATGACGACTTCCGGATCATCGAGGTCGACCAATGAAACGACTCGACGCATAACATTTACACAAAGAGGTATCGATAACCATTAATTTCAGCACTCCCTTTTGTCGCTCACATCACCGGATGTGGACGGATCATAGATAGACCAATGACAACAGTCGGAAGGATCTTGACCTTGTTGATCAAAATGTCCGTCGCTTAACCGGATGTCGTCAGGAATTGTGGGTAAAACGCATGAACCAATCGCAACGCACGTCGCCATACAAGGACCAATCAGAAACGTGGCAACCATTCTGACCTTAACGTCATGACCAAAATGGCGGCTTCCGGATCTCATGATCTGGTCACGTGGACCAATGAGAGCCTTCGATACAGCTGTGACCTTTGATCACGTAAGTGAGGGTCATATACTCTTCCTTTACTACTTACAGTGTTGACTTGTAGCTATACAAAAATATTATCTCACATGATACCTCAGGTACTTTGCGGACGCGGCGTTGCGTGTATTGCTGGCTTTGTACGACTGATATTTGTGGGACACTTCTTGTGCGTTGCTAACATCATCACGTCAGCGTCGATGTATGTAAAGTCATCATCCCCCGTCTCTTGTCAGTTGCGTGTTGGGTGTACCCCTTTAAAGGACAGTGAATATCGATATCGTCGTACTATGTGTACACCCCTATGGGCTGTGAATTACGCACCAGTCATGTTGGTCATTGCGTAGAATTCCAGACTGAATGACTTAGTGTCGTTATTCCTCATGGTGATTCCCTCGTTTCCAAACGTGGGACATTTTGCCGAAATGTTAACATAGCTAAGAGTTATCTACATAAATTATTATTTTCCCGACGTAGAAACGCCGATTATACGTTTATTTATGGGGAAAGGTGCATGGTACCCCCTTCTTTCTACTAGACTATTCGACTTTGTTTCCATTGTTTTCGTCTACTAAACTATGAACAATCACATGTGACGTAGGATATTAAAATACCAATTAAAACCAAACTTCACAATGGCGACGGAGAGTATTACCATTAGAAAGCGTCGTGGTTTTAAAGGTGTAAGTACTTTACTGTTGTGTAAGCAACCTTTTCTAACATTTTAATATGTACAAATGTAACTAAATATGTGTTAGAGATTGAACATGCAGATATAACATGGACGAGTTGTTCAAACGACATTTCTATTTCATACAACTTAATTGAGATGTACTGGTATTTTATTAAAGTAAGAAGAAATGACAGGATGTTGCCCTGAGGTCGCTAATGGAGAACAACATAGATATGACAATATGGTGATTAGATTCATAGACCTGGATAATAACTCGCAGAGTCGGAGGTCAGGATGGTAGAAGGAACATATATGAAGCTATAAAGAGCAGGGTGTTGTGTTGACCGGGAGTGTAAGGAGAGTTTGAATTATAAGTTGACACAAGACCATGGAACAACGTGAGCCCACTGTTTTGTTTTATCGCCGTGAGGGAACATAAATATTGCTTTGAACGACATACCGCATCCAGACGATTTAGTAAAAGTAGTGGAGGGAAGGCAGAACTCCAGCAACAACTGGTATAGTGAAAAAAGACTTTCAGCTAAGACAGACTGAATGTTTAAAAGATGGCTGTAATGTGCATAGGTGGGGCACAACTAGAAATTCACGTAAAGGAGAAGAAGCTTTTACAGAGACAGGGTGGAGCAATATGTGAGGACGGCAAAGCAGACACAGATATTCGCAGAAGGGGGAACCGTAGGGGCAGACGCATATTGTGTTATCTCAAACGAAAGGTGCCATGTTCATGTGATGTCCCGGCACTGACAGCGACACAACAAGAGGTGCAGTTTTTTGAAAACAAATGGGTGACAAGAACTGCGGGAGTGAAGAGAACACATAATACATCAGTACAGGAACTAATTAAGGCGGTTGGTAAGGAGAGCAGATACCCAGAAATTGGACGGAGCAAAGAGGCGAGGAAGACCGAAATTGCAATGGGAGGACTGTAAAGAGAGACCTGGAAGGACTGGGAATGCTATGGAGAATAAGAGCAAACAACAGAGAGAATTGGAAACTATTGGTAGAAGAGAAAAAAAATAAAGACAAATAGAACCTTGCATTCATACATTATCATTCCTGAAGTAAAAAACAAAGACGCATGCATGTTTATAATTATATATATAATATACATATATATATACATATATATACATATATACATATATATATATATATATATATATATATATATATATATATATATATATATATATATATATATATATATATATATATAATGTGTCACAAATGGTGGCGAGTTTTTCCACGAAATGTGAATGGTCATCGTCTAGAAAATATATAAAAAGCCATCCCAAACAGTAAGACAATTCCTGAAGCCTGTGTCAACGTCTACGCATCTAATGAGTAAATATGGAGGTGATGTTGAAGATTGCGATGATCATGACAAAGGAACGGTGATAAAGTTATGGAAGAATACATAGATTATAATAGTCGAGTCGAGAGGGTACCGTGCACCCCCGGAATTTTATTTTTAATTGGTATCACTAGATCGGACTAAATACGTAGAAAACGGTTTGCTATGTCAACAAATCAACATAATTTCCCACGTTTCGTTTTTACGCAAATTAGTGCCGCCATTATTGAAACATCTATTTTTCATTATATCTCAGCCAACATAACTGACATAATAAGGTGAATAGAACCATGTTATGAGAGTCAGCGACCATAAAACAATTATTGTTGATATGATTACATGTGCCTATTACAGCTTTAGATGCTAATTAGTGCCGTCATTATTGAGAACTCTATTTTTCATGTTATCTCGGCCAGTATTGCACATAACGTTTCACAATATTAATTTTGTTCGGTATATCTTTTAAATACTGGGACATATATCATATACTGGTTTGTTCATCAAGGTAAATGTACTATCCAGTCCGTTGCAGACTTGTTCACTTTAATACGTTCTTGACTTCTCCTAGTCACTGAGCTACTGCACTTAAATACAATAGTCCACTTCATTGAAATACTGTATATATGGATACATATATAATATTTAACTATAGGGGTCTATTGTACTTGAGTGCAATAGCGTCTAATAACTGCACAAATCGAGACATAGACAGAGAGAGAGAGAGAGAGAGAGAGAGAGAGAGAGAGAGAGAGGGAAAGAGAGCGAGAGGGAGAGAGAGCGAGCGAGCGAGCGAGAGAGGGAAGAGAGAGACACAAAGAGCGAGGAGAGAGAGAGCGAAGAGAGAGACACACAGAGCGAGGAGAGAGAGGGTAGAGTGAGGGTAAAGAGGGGAATGTGAAAGGAGAGAGAAAGGAGAGAGATAACATCATGTCGTGGATTCAGCCTGGTAGCTACGCGTTGCATATATATGCTGAACTAATGCAGACGAATATGTATAGTGTCAATATACACGTTTATTCAATCATCCCAAGAGAGAGAGAGAGAGAGAGAGAGAGAGAGAGAGAGAGAGAGAGAGAGAGAAAGACAGGGAGAGAGATAGGGAGAGAGAGCGAGAGAAAGAGCGAGAGAGATACAGAGAGAGAGAGACAGACAGACAGACAGAGAGACAGAGAGAGAGTCAGAGAGTGAAAGACAAACAGGCAGAGAGACAGACAGACAGGCAGGCACGCAGGCACGCACGCACGCACGCACGCACGCACGCACACACACATTATATATATATATGTATATATATATATATATATATATATATATTGACACTCTCTCGTATATATATATATATATATATATATATATATATATATATATATATATATATGTATATATATACATATATATAATATATATATATATATATATATATATATATATATATATATATATATATATATATATATAATATATATATATATATTGCGGCTGGCAAAAATATATATATTATATATATATAATATATATATATATATAATATATATATATATATATATATACTTTTTGCTAGCCGCTTCTATCGTCTACTCCATTTGTATGAACAATTCAAAATCCTTCCATGGTTGTCATGTACATCTTACTGTGCAGTGTCACATGTAGTATGAGAACAGATAATATGTCATATTAGAATATTAAATATTTAATAAAATGTAACTGTAATCAGACGTTTTTCCGAACAGAGTAAGTTTCTCGCTCGCTTATTTATATGATGAAACAATGCTGACATCTAGTGCACAATTTGGGTACACAGCTATGAATGGAGGCAGTAATACAGAAGAGGCTCAACAAGCCAAATCACTGCCAAGTACCCATCCGCTTACTAAAAACAATAAAAATGCACTATTTCACTGGAAATCTGATTGCTCAAATGTACTTATATCACAGCAGGTGAATGTTGAAAACAATCATAACAATATATACTGTACTAGGTTTCGTCCAATCTGACCACTGGCTCCAAGTGGCGGACTAAACAAAAACAGGATTGAGTGACGTGTATGTATATATATATATATATATATATATATATATATATATATATATATATATATATATATATATATATATATATGCTATATATATGCTATATATGCTAAAAGCAGCTTATGTCGACCAGTGCCTAGAGGACCGGCTTATGTAGACCAGGCATATTGTTTTATTTAATACAATTTCAAAGATGTAAAACTGGAACATTGTTTCTAATACAAATGTTTAACACATAATGAAAGTTCATCAACAATTTTCAATAATTATGGTATATGCAAAAAAATCGGTCTACATAAAACCGCGTGTGCACAGATGCTGATTTATGTAGACCGGAGCAACGCATGAACAATATATTTACTATAAATCCACGTTAGTCGCTGGAGGCGCTGATATACGCAACTAGGGTCTAGTTGCGTATTAGCGCCCCTAGCGACTAGCGTGGATTTGTGGAAGCCCATATTCGAGGGATCTATCGGTTCGCAACAAAGACAAAATGCAAGTTTTACTAATTTACACATAATAATATAGCATTTTGCATTAGTATGAAGCATATCATACACTGAACACGAAACGCTTACCCTTCGTTCGGTATATACCATAAATATAGATTTATAAAAACTTGGACCCGGTATACATAACCCAGCACACAATATACTCAAACATATGCACGGCGCAGGAAAAAACATGCTCAAAATCACTTAAGATGTTGTTCATTTATAAAATAATTACGCACAGTACTTCACTGACATATCAGCTGTGTGCACAAGCAATGGTACTGATAAATTCAATTGTGTTAGTTGTGAACTAACACGTCGAATCTTTATGTAGACCAGTTTTGTTCTACATAAAACAGCGGTCTACATAAGGCGGTCCTATATGCATAATCGGTCGACATAAGCTGCCTTTAGGAGTATATTATATATCATCTTCACCATCATGCAGTCGGTCGCAAAGCGACAAAGACTGCTTCCATTACTTGACTGTTGCTCTCAATTGATCTCTCTGCTGTGAGAGTGATGTCCATGAGTCGATCTTTATGTCTCTCAGCTTAAGGTTTCTCTTGATGGTATCTTTGAACCGGAGACGAGTGCGCCCTCTCTTTCTGTGACCAGAAGACAGTTGGGAGTAGAAAACCTGCTTTGGTAGCCTTTCCGGTGACATCCTCGTGAGGTGTCCAGTCCACCGGAGATTTTTTCTGATCAGAAGAACTTCCATAGATGGCAGCCCTGTCCGATCGAGTTTTTCCTTGTTTGTCATTTTGTCCATCCAGGTTATCCTCATGATCGAACGAAGATGTCGCATCATGAACCGTAACCTCCGGTCAGCTGATCAGTGTCTGCTCGTGGTTCCGCGCTACAATATGGAGGGCTACGGCAGGCGGGCTTTCTCGGTGTCTGGACCAGCGCTTTGGAACAGTTTGCCAGAAAACATTCGTCAGTCAGACTCTAGCAAAATTCAAGGCTCTCCTCAAGACACATTTATTTAAACTAGCGTACTACCAATGAGGAACTGTTCTGTGTGACACTCTCATGATAATGTATTTTATGAATCATTACTTGTATTAGTATTATTTTATAACAAATTTATTATTATTATTTTATATACATATTTATTTATTTTAAATATTAATTTCGGTATTATTATTTTATTGTATAATAATTATGTTTTACTTTTTAAATTAATCTTATTTATAAAATATACATTTACGCAATCTTAGAAACAATATCCTATACTTAGCTATGCACATGTATATATACCATACTATACATTTTTAGATATATTTCGTATGATTCTATGTACATTTTACTGTAATGTGTGTACGCGCCTAAGAACGGGCTGGTCCCGGAGATATGGCGCTTTATAAATGCTTGTAATAATAATAATAATAAAATAATAATGAAGGCATGCAGCTTTTTCACCTGTCGTTTGTACACTGTCCAGGCCCCGGCTCCTTATAGGAGGGTGGACAGCACAGTTGCACGGTATATCTTGCCTTTAACCCGCATGGACACATGGTGGTTGTTCCGGAGTCTCTGGCGTAGTCGGCCGAAAGATGCACTAGCCTCCTCCTCTGTATTTCACCGTCAATGCATCCGTCACTTGATATAGTGTTTCCGAGGTAGGTGAATTCCAGAACAGAGTTCAGCTTGTTTCCATCAACCGTGCTATCCTCCTCTCGGGTTCTTATAGAGTTGGGTTGGTACAACACCTCGGTCTTCTTGATGTTAATCTTCAGGCCGAACTTCTTTGACGCATTGGAGAAAGCATCCACTATTTTCTGCATCTCTTCTGCAGAGTGTGCAACCAGTGCACTGTCATATGCGAATAGCAGCTCTCTCATCAGTATCCGAGTAGTCTTGGTCTTCGCTCTGAAGTGTGCGACGTTGAGTAGGTCAGCGCTCTGTCTGGACTGCATGTAGATGCCATCCCACATGTCTCGGAAAGCATCGTCGAGCATTGCTGATAGGAAGATGGAAAAGAGCGTGGGGGCCAGTATACAACCTTGCTTGACCCCATTTGTGACCCTGAACGAGTCCGAGACTTCCCCTCCAACACTAGCATTCGCCATCATTCCGGTATGTAGTGCCTCGGTCATTGTTGTGAACTTCTCTGGGCAGCCATACTTTTTCAGCAGCTGCCATAGTCCAGTCCTCCCAACTGTGTCGAACGCCTTACTGAAGTCGACAAATACCATGTACTGTGGTCGGTCCTGCCTAATGCACTTTTCTTGTAGTTGTCGGAGATAAAGTATCATATCTATGGTGCTCCGGTTACCTCTGAAGCCACATTGCCTCTCTGGAACTACCTCTGGTGTTATGTGGGTAGATAGTCTGTTGAGGATGATCCCGGCGAAGATCTCGCCTGCTATGGAAAGAAGAGAGATTCCTCTGTAGTTCGCACAGTCTGTTCGATCACATTTCTTGTAGATGGTTATACTGCTGGCATCCTTCCATGCTTGTGGTACAGGACCCATCTCGCACGCATTGGTGATTAGTTGGTGCAATCTGCTGAACAAATTGTCTCCTCCATGCTTCCATACTTCTGCAGGAATTCCATCTCCTCCAGGTGCTTTGCCATCTTTCAGGCCGGCGATTGCTGTAGCCATCTCATCCATAGTTGGCTTCTCATCGAGGCTTGTCTTGGTAATGCGCTGCGGGATGTTGTCCAGAGTTTCGTGATCTATGTCGCAGGGGACGTTGAGTAGCTTCTGGAAGAGATATGTGTTGGCTGTGTTGTACCCGACCTGCTGCAGAGCTGCCCATTCCTCGTCTGGTGTTGGGTTTTCCTTCTCCTCCCTTTGGGCGAGAGCACTGTCCATCTCCTGCTCAACACTCTCCCTATGGCTGATGGTACTCAGTTTTGCAGTGTTGAGCTTGGTCGGCTTACTTGTCCCTTGCCTGTTGTGCTTTTGTCGTATTCTGAAAGCCAGTTTTGATCTCAGCATCTGGTGATCGGTCCACCAGTTTGCTCCACGCATAACTCGGGTGCTGTGGATGTCCATCTTATCCCGACACCTCGTGATGATGAAGTCGATCATATGCCAGTGTTTCGAACGAGGATGCATCCAGGTGGTTTTGCGTTCATCCTTCTGCTTGAACATGGTGTTCGTCACTGTCGGTTCAAACTCAGAGCACAGAGCCAGTAGAAGCTCGCCATTGGAGTTGTATTTCCCAATTCCATGTTTGCCCATTAACAAGGGCCACTTGTCGTTGTCTCTTCCTATCCTCGCATTGAAGTATCCTATCAGCAGTAGCTTATCTGTACGAGGGATGCCACTGAGCACTCTTGCCAGTTGGTTGTAGAAGGCCTTGTTTTCATCTGGGTGTGTCATTGTCGCAGCATACACGCTGATAATTGTAGCAAAGTTGTCCTTGCTCAGAGGTAGTGTCATCGTCATGATTCTGTCACTTACTGGCCGGGGCATTTATGTCAGCTTTGTGATGATATCCTTTTTGATAGCAAAGCCCACTCCGGCCTCCCTTCTTTCTCCTTCGGGTTTACCACTCCAGACGAAAGAGTATTCCAAGTCGTTGAGACTACCAGAATCTGAGAACCTTGTTTCACATAGGGCGGCGATGTCGATGTTGTATTTGGCAAGTTCCTTTGCTACTAGTGCCGTACGTCTTTCTGGTCGGTTAGCTCCTTCTCGGTCGAGGAGAGTTCTGACGTTCCATTGTCCAATTGACAGTAGTTGTCTTCTTTGTCTTCTTCTTCCTAGCTGATTTTCCACTGTCGACGGAAGATGAGGTCGAGCAGCGCGGTCCTTGGTAACCCGGGCGACGGCCGATCCGGTATGGAGTTTCGTGCAGTTGTACATTTCATGGAAGCTGCTTGCAAAAAGTGTTGAAGTGCCGCTGGCTTTTGCAAGTTACTAGCGACACTCTCTCGGAGAACAAATAGAGGTCTCACACCGGCAAAAGAACATGTCAAGACAGGGGCAAACTATTTGTCCCTGCAGTGGCTGGTCGAGAGATGTTGGGAGTTCCATACACCATCCGCCCTTGATGCTGACACAGTGACGTGGTTTTCTGGTTAGGGTTTGCTCCCGTAGCCTACGGTTCTGACAAGAACCCAGTGGCAGTGGTTTACAACTCTGCATGGCAGGCGCGTCAAACTCCCTGAGGTATTGCAATACCTGAGGTACTGCAATGCCTGCATACATCTATATATATATATATATATATATATATATATATATATATATATATATATATATATATATATATAATGTAAGAGGACCGGTCCTACTGCGGGTATGGAGTACTTAAAAGGCAGTTTCAAGGCTGGAGAGATCCGAGATAGCTATGCTGATCGTAGAAGGGAAAGCCCATCAACTCATCTCATTGAACGGTGAATTAAGTTGAAAGTCCGCTTTATTATTATTATTACACAAATATAGCATTATTCTTATAGGTTAGATCGAATTCACTCTTTATATTATTATCTCGGCTTTCAAACACCAGTGGCCCTTTGTGTTTGAAGTCGAGGCGCGTAAACTGCCCAACATCTACAGCAACTAACAAAATACTGATACGAGAATGGCGGTGTACCTCCATCGCTCCGAAGCTCTTGCATGGATAGAAGGCAGTAGTCAGAACCCCTGACATAGATATCTTCGTGATTCTACGTTACCATGCCCACGCCATCAAAAAAGTAAGAATCAAACCACATTTGCATTTTCCACAGGCTATCATAAGAACGTTTCCTTAATTTCCTACTAATGTTGATGAGATGTGTTATTGACAATTTCACAGCATATTTAACCGCCCCATGCTGAAGTTCTGTGACCAACCTTACACCCCTCCATTTCTGCTTGAACCACCCACGGTTTGCCCCTGATTACATCACCAACCAAAATATGACAGCTGTATTAATACGCAGAAATGCAGTGACAGACAGGTGTCATAATTTGATAGCCCTGATGCCACGCTGCACAAAAGCGTTATTTCTACTCACTCAACACTATATACATGTGCTCACATAAATTAAGACAACCTGCATAATGCCGTTTCTACAGGGTACTCTTTGGTCGCAGCGGACGAAAACCTTACATCAGCTGACGGTATACCGTGATACCGGGTCATAACCTCGGTTATCCAGGCTCCTTGAGGTAGCAGCACTTTTAAGCCCCTCAACTCTTTTCGGCGTAGTTCCGCAGCCGACCGACAGTCGGTTAAGCGAGATTAACCAGGTCCGGGAAACATCGACAACTAATCAACCTCTCTGATCTCGCAGTATCCCTTGAAGAAGACAACTGTGCGTCTGTTCTTGGGATGTACGTATTCAGTGGAGAAGCATGCACCAGTGCCTTTAAAGGGGAGGGAAAGTTGGGGTCCCTGAAAAAGCAGGAGAAGAAGCCCAGCTTTCATAAAGCAGTCATGCAACTCGGTGAGGAATGGAAACTCAAGTCTCACGTGCTAAAGCAGTTGGAAGAGTTCACCTGCCTGATGTACGAACAGAACCGCGAGTCTTCGATGGACGGCCAAACTCCTTCCCAAGATTGTGGGTGAGGACGAGAAACTCACAAAGGACGAATGTTGGAACCGGTGTGGTCATGCGGTTCTGTCCTACCAAACTCACTGGTAGATCTCCTGGACACTGGTGATCGTGAACAGGAGGAGGAAAACCAGGAAAAACCAGTTTGACTTCGACGATTTCAGTGAAAGCCATGGTGAAAGATGATCAAACACGTATCGTATGAAAGGTGGAGGCGCGGCAGCTAAGAAAATATGATTCCTGCTTGGTGTTTACCTAGATCAGTACATGAGTTGGTAAATGAACTTACTGGAATTCCTTTATTCACAATTCCTTGAATTGATCCCCATATCAACGTTTGGTCGCAAAAACAG
This sequence comes from Oasisia sp. SBJ-2009, assembly GCA_964017155.1. NCBI lineage: Eukaryota > Metazoa > Annelida > Polychaeta > Sabellida > Siboglinidae > Oasisia > Oasisia sp. SBJ-2009. Next base: position 6,932,466 of record OZ024854.1, read on the forward strand.
CACAATTTCTTCAAGTCTTCAAGTATTCAAGTGTTATACTGCTTAAAAGTGATATTTCACTATCCTGTAGTTGTGGTTAAAATAATGTGCGCTAAAATAATAAGTTAATAAAATAAATATAACAGTAGATAAATCCAGTTAACTGTACATTAAAACGATGAATAAATTAATAAGATAAATATAATAAATATATAAAAATTATAAGTTAATAAAATATTATAATAAATAGATCAATAAAATTAATAGTACTTTAAAAAAGCAGGAAGTCCATGATTAACATTAAAACAATCTATTATAATGTCAATGTCTGAATGCCTGGGATGGCGGCTCTCTAGAATACTTCTGTGGTAGATGCGGTGACAGCTTCCTCGGTAAGTGCGTTCCACAGTGGAATACAGCGTACGTAGAATGACTGCTGGTAGGGCGTGCAAGTGGCAGGTAGGGTTCGTAGTTTGTGCTTGTGTTGGCGTCTGGTGCGCGCATCTGCTGTGGTGATGATGACAGGCAAGCTGATGTGCATTAGTCCGTGATGAATTTAAAAAAACATAGTTGCATCTCTTATCCGCCTTCGTGTGTACAAGGAGTTCCACATCAGGTTAGTGCACATATCACTGACTCTTGACGTTCTGCGGTAATCACCGGTGACAAACCGCGCAGCGGATCTTTGTACGCGCTCTATTGTCTGAATGCCTGTCTTTGTGTGAGGTGCCCAGGCGCATGTGGCAAACTCGAGTGTTGGTCGCACACGAGTACCTCGTATGCTCTTTGTCTCACTTGCGGTGGCGCCGCGTGCAGTGTTCTTTTGAGTAAGCCAAGTGTCTTGCTGGCATTGTTCTGGACTTTGTTGATATGTGGCTGCCACGATACTTTTGTGTGATGGTAACCCCCAGGTAGTCCTGGTTGTCAATCCGTGGTATTTGTTGGCTTCCCATGAAGTAGTTATATGTTGATATGTTCCTCTTGGTAGTAACCGATAACACGGCACACTTTGACACATTAAAATCCATCTGCCATGTCTTTGCCCATGAGAGAAGTTTGTTCAGGTCAGACGCAAGTGTGAAATGGTCAGCGGGAGTGTGTATCTTACGGTAAACAATACTGTCGTCAGCGAACATGCGCATTTGCGAAGTCACTCCTTCCGCGATGTCGTTGATGTACATTAAAAACAACATAGGGCCCAGCACACTTCCTTGTGGGACTCCCGAGAGTACACCAGCTGACTGCGATGTTTGTCCGTTGACGACAACTTGTTGACTGCGAGAACACAGGAATGCACTGATCCATGTATTGGTCTTTCCGCCTATCCCATAGTAACGGATCTTATGCAGAAGTTTATCATGTGATACTTTGTCAAATGCCTTACTGAAGTCCAGAAAGATGACATCTGTTTGCGTCTTTTGATTAATTGAATAAGCTAGTTCGTGTATGGTATCAACAAGTTGCGTCTCGCAAGATAAACCCTTTCGGAAGCCATGTTGATTTGGATGCAGTATATTGTTGTGATCTAGGTGACGACCAATCTGGCTGCATACAATATGCTCCATAATTTTGCATGTTATACATGCGAGTGATACTGGTCTGTAGTTTGATGGATTGGCCTTGTCACCTTTCTTATATGTTGCAGATATTCGTGCTGTTAACCAGTCGGATGGGACAGTTCCTTCCTCATAGGATTGTTGAAAGATCACAGACAGTACACCAGCAATCTCTTTGGCAGTCTCCTTCAGTATCCTTGCTGGTAGCTCATCTGGGCCAGTAGCTTTCGTTTGGTCAATGTTCTTTAGTAAAATTTCAATTCCGGGTTGTGTGAACTGTATGGTGTCCATCTCACGGTAGGGAGACAGTCCTTTGTCAGGCAAGTGTTTACCATCATCACTGGTGAAGACTGACACAAACTGCGTGTCTAAACACTCTGCCTTAGCTTGGTTTGTAATGTGGAGGCCATTTGTATCAGAGAGTATAGGGATACCAACGTTTTCAGTTATATTGAGTTTGACAAAGGACCAACATTTCTTTTGGTTTCCTCTGTCAGGCAGGCTCGCTCCAATCACATTTCTGATGTAGTCATCATGAGCAGATCTCAATAGTTTCTGTAACTGTTGCCGTTTTATACGGTAGGCTGACCAGTCTTCGTGCTTTTTTGACTTTCTTGCTTTGCGATACTGCCTGTCTTTCTTCCGAAATTCACACTTGATGTTCCGTGTGATCCAGGGCATGTGTCGTTTAGTTTTGGACTTTGTCGTTGGAACGTGTTTAATGATGGCTTGATGTAATGCACTCTTCAATGATTTCCAGTTCTCCTCTGTTATTCTAGATGTTGGATTTTCCATTAAAAACATCGCTACGTAAGCCGCCATGTCTGCCCTTAGGCCCTCAAAGTTTGCAGATTTGTATTTTTACACCGTGTGTGAGAGCTTGTTTGAGTGCTGTTTGGGACGGACATCAAGTGTAGTGAGTACCGCAAGATGATCGCTCATCCCAGGGACCATTTCAATCCGAGAAACGAGGTTTGGGTTTGTGCTAAAAACCAGGTCCAGCGCAGCATTCGATGAAGGTCGTGTAATTTCTCGTTGATGCTGAGTAAGGCTAAATTGTTCTTTGATGGCTACAAGTTTCCTGGCGTTTGCAATACCACAGGTCGCTGACACTTCGTCTGTGTCCCATGCTATGTCTCCAACATTGAAATCGCCGGCGATTATAGCGTGTGGGTGTCTACGCATACATTTGGTGTGCAGTTCTGTTAGGGTCTCTTCTAGGTGCTCTATATGTTCTAGTGGGGCTCCTGGTGGTCGGTAGAGAGAGCCCAAGTATAGTTTCTGCGATTGTGGAAGTGGGATGGAACTCCACACACATTCATTGTCTTTATTTAAGTCATTCTCCTCTGTAGCCAGGACATCTCCCCTTATTGCACAAAACACTCCGCCACCGTGTTTGGTACGGTCCTTCCGATGTACTTCCGTGTAGTGAGAAGGGAAGAGGCTATAAGTCGGGAAAGTATTGTCAATTTTTGACTCACATCCCATAATGACATGCCGGTCGTATTGGTGTAGTAACGCACGAAACTCACAGTTCTTAGTATTTCCCTTAATACTGTTACAGTTCATTGAAATAATCTTAACGAATGATGAACCTTTCTTGGGGATTTGTTGTTGTGTTGATGTGTCACTGTTGTCATTCAGAGACGACACTGTTGTGTTCATGCTGGTGGTGGTGGATTGCGTGCAATGCACGAGTGGTCGACATCCGACCACTGGTGCAATTGCCCTTTGTTTCCGAGTGCAACCCCGGCAGCCACGCCTCGTTGGTAACCTGGCAGCAAGGCCAAGATCAACTAAGGTCCTCCATGTGGTGGCATTCATGCGTGACGAAAAAGAGCGACGAAACAATTGGCATGCCGAATACGTGTAGGTAGACATGATTGCGCAAGCGGTTTATGGTCCACTGAGCCGCCGGAAGTGTCCATAGACAGTGTAGGATAAAACCAGTTTTTAAAGATCAGTAAAAACACACACATACGGCGTTCTTGGTGACGGCGCGATGACTTGATGTGATCTTCGCTGGTTTATGCGTATATGTAGTAAAAATCAGCGTCGATGTAAACACAGAAACGTACTAAAAATTGAAACATATCAAGAGCGACGTATGCATGCAGCCGGCTAGGCGCGACAAATACTTAATCTTCGTTGGTAGATACCCTAAAAAGAAAACATTCAACTTACCTGCAATATTGGTTACAGCAAAAAAATACATTTTCGGTAGTGCTGGCACTTTTGAACTTGCATAGCATGCCAGGGACACACGTCGTTAATTCAAGAATGATTTTTTTCATGATCGTTAATCATGAAAACATGGCTCTGGGCACCTTAGTTGTACTGTTATCTGCAATATTGGCCGATATGTGGAGAAACAAAAATTTCTCAATAATGACGTGACTAATTTGCATAAAAACGATACTTTGGGCATTACATGTCCAACGTATCGTAGAAAACGGTCTGCTATGTTAACTAGTTAGCAAAATTGTTGCTAACTAGTTAACATAGCAGACCGTTTTCTACGGGTCTTTTCGATCTACTGATACTAATTAAATGTATGTTTCGGTGCACGGTGCCAAACTGTTCTGACTAGACTAATAATGATGATTCTGTTCACAATGATGACGAAGACGATTATAATATTGATGTGAACATAATGAATATGATGAATATGATGAAGAGGGCGATCGAGACAGAGTGTGTCAATGTAACCATCACCACCACAATGAAGGTGCAACATTTAAAAAGTAAAGGTGTCAAAATGAAGAAGTTGATTACGAACACAAAGATGTTGACACACAAAAAATATGAAAAGTATAATTTTGATTTAAAGAAGATGCCGGTAACGTAGACAATGACGCATATGATTAAGAAACAGGACTGTCAGAAGTAAATTATAAACTGCTTTGAACAGTCCAGAGGAGTGGATACTGTGCTATATAAGAGCTTACATTTACTTGGCTTTATAATGTAGATAATGACTGCGATGATACTGAGAATAACAACGAAGATGTGGACAATAGTAATTAGTAATTAATAATAAATAGTGAAGAAGGAAATGGTAATAAAGACAACCAAGAGATGAAAACATAGCAATACGAACATTAAATTGAATCCACAAACAACACAAATACCAATCACCATTTATTTGATATATCGAAAGCATAGGCACAACATTTAGTTCAAGCAGAGCTAATATGCCAAAATGCATTTTCCATCTCATCCATGCAGCAACCAAAATTGATTTTGTCACAATAATCACCATTTGATGTATAAACCTTATTACCATACATACTAATCAAAACAACAAATGTGATAACACACTCTTGTTGTATACACATATTCAGTTATTATTACCATGCCAAATAGAGTATGTATTATTTGAATATATATATATATATATATATATATATATATATATATATATATATATATATATATATCCAAATAATACAAACTCTAAGGAATGGTTATTTGCATTATTTGGATATATATATTATATATATATATATATATGTATATTTATATATATATATATATATATATATATATATATATATATATATCCAAATAATACATACTCTACGCAATGGTTATTTGAGGTTACAATATGACTGTCCAAAACAACCTGATTAATGTCCAAATCTTGTAATGTACACACTCAATGATTTGTGTAGGGATATTCATGAAGGTGTCACCCATCCATTCTACATGCATATACTACGTTGCATCCGAACATAACTGCAGTTATGCTAATATGACGAGTTGCAAGTTTGTGAGCTGCATGTTGGTTGGATGTCCATGTCAATCTGTATCCGACAGTGTTCATGTTTCCTCAGTTGAAGAATCTCACCAACTCGTCTGTCTTCGTCCAGTCGTGATTTGCCGATGGGTCAGCTGTATCAGCATTTGCCGATGGGTCAGCTGTATCAGCATTTGCCTGTGGATCAGCTGTGTCAGCACGTGTCATGAATGCATACGTGTAGTTGGTGGCTGATGGCAATGCACTACACTGCTCTACCCCTGGCTGGTTGACTCTGAAAACCATGGAAGTGAGCGGAGTTGAACTATATAATCAGAACAAGTAGCTTTGCCACTTGCTGTTGTGTCAGCCGTGATTGGTTGGAAACTCAACACAGTGACCCATTCTTGTCCTAAACATATTGCATATAACATGAGCATGAAATCATTCAAAATTATACCACATAAGCGGAGGCCAACCACCGTCATTGTGAGCAATTTCATCTGTTGAGCCTAAAAGAGGATTATTCAAAGGGATGTGCCAGAGTGAGTGAAGGTTGGTACAGTGTAATAGCAGCAGCAACCCCTAGCGGATGGTTAATTTGTGTGTAGTTGTTCATTGTGGGAACATTTCAATCACAAACGAACCGTGGCTAAAAAAATAGGTCGCTCAAGATGAGTGGTCGCTCATGACAACATTTACATCAAACAGAACGACCCAACGGCTTATAGCGTCTGCCAACGTAATTACTGTAGAGTCAGTGAAAGACACAGACAATGTAGGGTCAACGAAATCACCCAAATTTCCATATAGCGGCCGAACAAGTACTAAACAACTGCTCGGCGGCACCGACAGGGTTCGAACCCCAATATAAAGTCATAATATTGCCCCCTGGAAATATTATAACTCGTCGGCACTAGTAGGGTTCGAAACCCCTTGTAAAGTTATAATATTGCCTCTTGGCATCTCCAAATCTGCCCGGCCATGCAACACCTATCTAACACTTCCTCGCAAAATATACATCAACAATAAGACCAAGATCTATATGTACCGAAACCGCACCGTTGAATGATGCCTAATCTTGTACTACAACATCAGAACAATTATTACTAAATAATGCGTAACGTACCTGCATCTCGCCAAGTGACTTTCCTTAGAAGAACTCCCTAAGAGTTGGTCTCTGTGTGACGTTCTTCAAGGTCTTGATGGCATTGTACATTTCAATGAACAAACATGGGAAGTGCCGTTTAAAATAGCTGAACGGGGGATTTCCCATTTCATTCTGTACATTGGGGAGCCTGCAACATAACACCGTTGAATTAACACCTCTACTCACAACTCTGTTGTATTAATAATTAGCGAGCAAGCCAATGCCACATACGGAAATACAGTAATTTGCAAAAGTGTAAGAACAGGCAAAATAGATAAGCATTTTATGGTATGGCATCAGATTGCATAATATAATGTCTGGATTGCATCATCCTATTTTTGTGTTGAAGCCGCATGCCTAATCAATACTTCTAGGTAATTTCTATGTTGCTGTCAGTATCAATTATGTGTTTTTAAGTTTTGTCTTCAACCCTGAAATGGGTCAAAAAATCGTAAAGGCACAAACAGTAACTCTATATGGAGAAGGATATACGGAAACCGCCATTATTGCTAAATTACATTACTCCAAGACAGCCCTGCACAACGTCATCGTCAATTTAAATAACGATGACACTTTTTGTGACAGTAAAAGGAGATGGACCTTGTCCACGGAAAACTTCGTCCCACAGATGATCATGCAGGGAGACGCATGGTGATCCGATGAACTCATGCATGAAACTTAAGGCAGGTTATGGTTAAAAGTGCCCGGAATCCACGCCTAATGCGTATGATGAACAAAAGAGACTCAGGACTTTGCCAGCCGATCGACAGCGAAAGAAAAGTGCTGTTCTCAGATTAACATAACATTAACATAAAATAGTTGATGCCTTGCAAGAGGCATGTTTTGATGAGAAATATACAGCAGCTACAATGAAACAACCATCAGGTTAGATGGTTTTGGGTGCCATGTCATATTGGCCCTTCTGGTCTGTATTTTATTCCATCTAAAACCACCATGGATACCATATACCCACTGATTTCTCCAAGAAGAACAACATCTCCGTGCTGGAATGGCCTGGGAACAGGCCATATCTAAATCCCATTCAGAACCTGTGGATTATAGGATAAGGTGGCAGACCAATTTCCTTATTTCCAAAATTGTGCCTTGTCTTAAACCTTTACAAAATAATATATACTGATGTATCACTCTGTTTTAAACTATTTGACTGACTTGTTGTAAAATTTGTATTGTTTTAATAAACTGTCCATGTGACAACGTTCTATGCGTATCTATTAAAACCCTGCGTGGGATGTTTATTGAGCCAAAAACTGCTTGTAAAAATATTTAATTCATCTACAATGTACCGTTTCTATATTTAGCTAAATCTGTCAAATAAGTATAATAATTCATACTGAAACTGTTCTTAATGCAAATAACAAGTTAAATATAACATTCTTACTGGTCATTGAAGTGGTAAGCCATGTTCCGTATCGTGCGCAAGAGTTTGCATACAGACGCTGTGTAAGCAGGATCGCTGTAATCCTTTCGGGTCAACATTGGCACGATGCTCAGTCCTCGCTTAAGTAAACACAAACAGTTATTCACAACTACTTGTTTAATCTCACCGAAAACAAGGATTGTATACATTAATAATAGAGACATCAATACTTTCGACAGTGCGTGAAAAGACAACATGTGTATAGTTAATAATCATCAAACTGAAGGATGCATGTATGATGGTATCATCTTATAAACAGTTTACTTGATTATTGCTAAAGGTTATTTGGCAAAAAGAGGAATTAACAATGGAATTGATTGTTTTTTGCAATACCATTACTGTAAAACCTACATTGCATCAGGTTTCAATTCTCAGCATGGTAATTAAATTCAATGCATTCAATTCAACTATGACGCAATTTAGAATGGATGCACATATGTATGAATGCATGTATGTATGTACGTACATATGTATGTATGTAAGCACACTCGATCGTATGTATGCATATTATATATGTATATACATTATATGTATAAACATATGTATATATGTATATATATACATAATGTATATATATATATATACAAATGCTATATATATATATATATATATATATATATATATATATATATATATATATATATATATATATATATATAATCTGATATACGAACGCCTTTAACACATATATTTACCACACACACATTATTAACTATATGTGTTGTATACGCCTGTCTAGCATATTGTTGTTATAATAACAGCTAAGCTAAATCAGATGAGAAACGAGTGAATGTGAATTGTTTTAAGTAGTAAATTGAACAATGTTAGAAAACTTGCCATATTAAAAAACATAGTCAATTGTGTCTGATTACTGTGTCATGCACAAGTAATCACATAAGAGAACAATGTAAATACATTTTTTGTCGAATATGTCCCAAATATATTGTTGTAGATTGCTTCCGTTTGCATATTAATGCAGCATAGCAGGCCAATTATATGTGTCATGATTGATGGAGATAACATGTCATTCAGAAGTACACATAGTACAAGTACAACTAGTGTTCTTACCCAGTGCCCATTATGTAACACACGTGGTTTGGTGTTTTCGACTGTCTTGGCTAACTGACTGTGTTGATGAACTGAGTGGCTGAAGTTCAACATAAGTCATGCAAGTTAGAAGACCAAACATACAAAACACCAGCAAATAATTCACCATCATCCATTTTTAGGTACATAACTAAAAGAAGCATAGACTAGTCAGTTTTCTTTTTAAATGTTATGAAAACAATATATTTTTTAATATATTATTGATGGCTATGATTATGCTGTAAGATATTAATTTGCTTTGGAGCATATCTGTTTGAAATGTACAACGTTTCAATGGGTCGAAACGGTGTACGTTTCCAAAATAAGTTAATTTCCAATAACATAAGACATTCTTGTTCATAGTACAGTGACAGGCAAATGACATTCATCTGGCAACAAATACGACATGCTCTATTTAACTTGCCAGAATCCAAATTCGTGGAGCTCTGTGGCTCAGTGGTTAGGGCATCGAACTCTCAATTAAGAGAACCCGGGTTTGAAACCTGTCTGCAGTGTCAATCCTAGGATTCGTTTGTTCACTTTACATTGTTATAGTTCATTCAGCTCTATGAGTGCCTACATATAGACAATGGTGGATATGGGTATGGAAATGTGTTTGCACTAAGTGCAACGCACGCACGCACAAAAGCACACGCGTGTGCGCACACAAACACACACACACACAAACACACACACACACTCGATGATGTGCACATCTAGCAAAGCTGATTTGCATACTGGACTTTATACAGGGCAACCACATGGATCCCTTGGTCGCCTTCGTGGTTAAGTCAATCCAACCCGGTCGTGTGGCATCAGCACTGAAATTGTGTCGGTGACGGTCAATTTCAGCGAATCCACTGGACCACTGTTTCAATTCTCTGGTTGATTCAAATGGTAAGAACAAAGACAGCGCAGTGATACTATATTTCCCTGTATTGTTGCTACATCCGTATGAGGACCAGTGTGGCATATTGCTATCGCGATTTCGTTGCAAACCGACGTTAAGGCACCGCTTGTGCCTTTTGGGTATGCTTTGTTGTGCGCGTGATTCTTTTTACGCATAGTATTGATGGATTTCTCTTTTTGATTGTGTCATGGTTTTGCATAGTTTTTGAAATTTTTCATAAGTAATACCAGTAATTGAAATTGAATATCTTTCGGAACAGTTTCAATGCATTTTATAAAAATAACTCGACAATTTGACAGGGGAATTTAGGATGAGTCACCATTTCTCTTTTCCTGATGTTTCTTCTGTTGACGATTTTATTCCAAAGGAGGTATCCTTGGTTTGGTATGCGACAATTCATGATGCCATTGAGTTGATTAAAGATTCACCCAAACCTGTGTATATGGCAAAGGTTGACATTGAATCTGCTTTCCAATTTATATCTGTCTCGCAGCAGATAGGCCACAGTTGTTCTAGTTTTAAGGTTTGAGTGCAGCTATAGAGTGGGTGGTAATGGTTAAGTTTGGAGTGACGGCAATGACTAATATCATCGATGATTTCCTCATTATGTCTGATTCCGAAGATAAGTGTAAGTGGGATCTACTGGCTTCTACTAACCTTTGGAGATTGGGGTCCCACTAGCTCCTGATAAAACAGTTGGCCCATCCACCGCTTTCCCTTTTCTATGTATTGTTCTAGATACCGTGAACCTAGAAGCTAGGCTTCCAGAGGATTATTTCGTTAAGGACAGAGAGTTGCTACTGACTTTCCATGGCAAACAGAAGGTCACTTTTAAGGAGTTGCAGCAATTTCTTGGTTATTTGGGATTTCTATGTTTTGTTATACAACCTGGTAGACCGTTCCTCCGTCGCTTAACTGATTGTTTTACCTCTTGTCAATTTCTTCTTCATTGCCAAGGACTGCAAGGAATCTGTCTTGTTTCTCCTTTTCCCACAGGTATGGATGACTGAAACCCAGCAAAGAGCATTCTTCCTTAGCATGAAAGTAGTTTTTTTAAGGGGGAAACGTTCTACAATAACGTGGTTTTCGAACAATCGTTGCTCACAGTGCCGTACAAAATGTTCTTGAAAACAAACTGAAGATCGGCAGCACTAGCCTAGCAGATTGTACCATCCCCACCGGTTGAGCCACCTGCCGCAGTTTTCAGAACGTAAGTTTACGATCGCGGCATCTTCTGCAACATACACTAAGCTAATCGGTGGTTTAGTGAATGAATGAATGAATGAATGAATGAATGAATGAATGAATGAATGAATGAATGAATGAATGAATGAATGAATGAAAGTTTATTTAACAACAGCAACAGAGGAATATACAACATAGTGTGAAAAATAATACATGATACAATACATGATGGTAACGACAATACAATATCATAACGGTGCTGTTGTTAAAGGGACATAGCAGAAGTAATATGACTTGTAAGGCGCTATGCCCTTTTCAACTAAAATGCGTAGTAGTTATAGTAAAAGTTATAAGATTGAATACAAACCAACAATACTATTTGTTTCATTGTGTTCATTGTTCATAAATACGAAGAAAGTAACGTCGACTTTAAACTGTTCTTAAATTGTTGTAAACTTGGCAACTGTGTTATATTACTTGCAAGACCGTTCCATATGTGTATACCTCTGACAGTAATTGGCAGTAGTCTATGGGTGGTGTTCGCTTTTTTAACATAAAATAGTTTAGATTATCTGGTATCATGCTTGTGTACGGCTGCAGTTGATTCACAGAACGCTTGTACACGACCTTCTAAACAGTGGTTGTTTGCTTTATAAAGCATAACCATAGTCCTACGTGTAATTAAATTTTGAAGTTTAAGAATTTTTGACCAGTGAAAAAATACAGATGTATGACCATGAAAATCAAGACTATATTATTCGTATAGCTTTTTTCTGTAGCAGAGAGAGTTGTCTTAGTCTAGACGGATACGTATTTCCCCGTATTTCACAGTAATAAGACATACATGCTTCAACAAGTAATTGATATAATGTGCGTAATGCTTGAATGTCAAGAACATCCTTTGTTTTATACAAAACAGCTATACTTTTTGATACCTTCGTTTCAACCGTTTTTATCTGCTCTTTCCACGTTATGTTTTCATCAATGATTGCACCAAGGAATTTTGTATGTGACACCTGTTCTATGTTCGTTCCATTCAAAGTGATGTTTACTGTTAATCTATGTTGTTTTTTATTTGCAAATATGATAAAATTGGTTTTGTTCACATTAAGCGAAATTTATTAACTCCACATGTCATTTATATATAAAATAAATAGTACTGGGCCCAGGAGTGATGCTTGTGGGACTCCACATTTGATATTCTTTAGCTCTGAATTGCTGTTGTTATAGCACAAATACTGACCACGATTGGCTAAATCACTTTTATTCCAATCCAGTGCCAAACCCCTTATTCTATAACATTGTAACTTACTTACCAATATTTTATGATCAACGGTGTCAAATGCTTTCTTCAGATCAATAAAGACCCCAATAGTGTTTTCTTGTTTATCTATTGCTGAAGTTACCTTTTCGACAAATTCAGTTAACGCTAGTGAAGTTGAGTGAATACTTCTGAAGGTATATTGCTCGTCAGTCAATATGTGATGATTTTCAATGAATGACATTAACATATTAAATATATATTTTTTTCTAGTATTTTGGAGAATTGGGGTAACAGTGATATAGATCTATAGTTAGAAAATTGAAGACGATCTCCTGATTTAAAAACAGGAATAACCTTTGCTGTTTTCATGTCATTTGGAACTATTCCGATGATTAATGATCTGTTAAAGATATAGGTTAAACGTCTTAGTTAAGTCTTACTTTTGCACCCTGACACAATTTCGGTTACTTCTTTCTCAGTAACGTGATACATATACATTGACTCTGATACCTGTTTTTTTAGAAAGTCAGTCGGTTGTGTTTCTTGGCATGGCTCTATACTGTGAAATAATATTGTACCTATGTTAACGAAGACGTTATTGAAATGATTAGCAATTTATTATTTTTGACAGGACAAGCATTGATGTATTTGCATAAATTGCAAGTATGCTAAATTGGGATTACATTCGTTCTGTACAGTGACCCAGTTTGTATGGCTTAAGTCTTGTTCAAATTTGCTTAAGGCTTCATCGTCTAATGTTCTGTTATGCTTCACTTTTTGATCATTATTATTTGTCACGTAAGTACTATTATCACACAGCACGAAAATTGGCATTTGATCCGTAGCATCGCTTAAAACAATGCCTCATATTTTGTTTCTGCATAGCTCAGAACAGACATTGTTATCTATTATAGTTGCAGTCGTGCCTGTTATTCTTCTTGGCCTGGTGATCAAGGGATACAATCCAGAACTGAACATTTGATCAACGAAATGTCTCGACTCAGTTTGTTCTTCACAGTGTAATAGATCTATATTAAAAATCACCACATATGTACCCCACTTTACTGGTTAAATGTCCTAGTATATATATGATACATTTTCATTAAATTTGCTAATGTTAGTATTCGGTGCTCTATATAAACAGCCGACATTGATTTTTGAATGTTTACTGATATGTAATTCAATAACAATACTTTCGAAACATTCATCAATCGTATCTGATATGTTTGGCAGGCATATATTAGGAGATTGACAATTTCTAAGTAGAGGTTCGCATACAAATATGGCAACACCACCGCCTGTTTTGTTGTTTCTGGAGTTGCAGTACAGTTTGTAACTTAAAAATGCGTCATCAAAATTAGTTACTTCATTTCAATCCCAAATGTTTTCTTAAAGTTTCCGAAATTGCAATAATACGGAACTTATACTCTAGTTCTCGGAGAGCGTTCTTAATCATATTTAAGTTGGCTTTTAGACTCCGGGCATTGAAGTGTATAACACTCAGATTATTTGCTCGATGAGTACCGCTAACATTTGTTGAACATTGTGCAGGGGTGTAATATCTGCACTGTGTAGGCAAGTCATTATACAACAAACATTCAGTGTTATTATTATATTATAATAAAACGTTTTCTGCAGATTTCCTGCAGACCATAGTGATGCTAGCTAATTATTATTATTATTTATAATTAATTAAACTTATTCGCCCGTGCGAATGCAGTAAGGTTTATAAATATTCGCGCATGTAATGGTATTTTATGTAAAGGCTAAAGCTAAGTTATAATAGTGAGTTTACGGTAGCCGAAATTATTGAGTTGCCGTTCATCAAGATTTGCGCGTTTCCTTTGTGAACTTTCTTCATTAGAGGAATACAAGTGATTTGTTTTTGTAACATAGTTTATGTATATATATGTAAGAAACGTGAGAGGTATGACGGCTGTTGGCAGTTGTTTTCATGGTTAGGTCAAAAAGTAACATACAATAGGGCGTGTAAGTCTCGCGCGCGAAAACGAGGCTGGGGGCAGTTGGGGGCAGGAAATCCATATTCTCCATCTTAACATATAGGACTTTGTTTTGTTTTTGGTCATAATAATCGAACTGTTCCCAAATTGTGTATTTCAGTTATACTGTCCGAAGGATTATTACAAGTAGAAGCAGTGGAACACTTTGCCGGTGACAATGATCACGGAAATCATGAATGTTATCGATTATTATGGTGGTTGCCATGGCATTAGCAACACGTACTTGTGTTTGGCGATTTTGACTAATAATAATGAAGAGTGCCAGTTTTCGCGCAGTACAACTTGTTTGGGGCATACGTATACATGTGCTATGATTATGTGCATTTAGACACCTTGTCAGATATAAGTGCTTATCGAAACCACAACGAACAGCAATGTAAAATACAAATCCCATAAAAGACACGTACGTCATGGCCTAACATCGTGTCTATAGGGCCCGTAAGTGTGTCACGATAAATGGCGTGACTCCGCGCGATTGGAGCTCATTGGGGTCTAAGCGAGACAATTGGGGACTGGTCACAAGAAAAATACACAATAAAATAGTTTACGGGATTTGCATTTTACATTGCTGTACATTGTGGTTTCGATAAGCACTTATATCTGACAAGTTGTCTAAATTCGCATAAGCATAACATATGTGTACGTTTGCCCCAAACAGGTTGTACTACGCGAAAAATGGCACTTTTCATTATTAGTCAAGATCGCCAAACGCAAGTACTTGCCGCTATTGCCATGGCAACCACCATTATAATCGATTAAAATTCATGATTTCCGTGATCATTGTCACCGGCAAAGTGTTCCACTGTTTCTCCTTGTAATAATCCTTCGGACAGTATAACTGAAATAGTTAGACTGGAACCGTTCGATTATTACAACCAAAAACAAAACGAAGTCCTATACGTTAACATGGAGAATATGGACCTCCTGCCCCCAACTGCCCCCAACTGCCCCCAGCCTCGTTTTCGCGCGCGAGACTTACACGCCCTAATATCTGCACTACGTAAATCGCTATGTGTCTACGATAGTGTGGTAAACTCAATATTAAATCGGATATTTAAGATAAGAAAGGCATAACACAAGATATTTATGACCTGATTTTCCTAGTATTCACTATTCGGAAGCTACAACTATCATCCATCGTTATAATATAAGTCTTGTGTCCAGTCCCCAATCAGCTCCAGTCGGTCGGAGTCTCGCCATGTATCGTGACCCACTTACATGCCATATAATATTCATGCACAGTTCACGCCGACCAAGAAGAGTCGACTACATCATGTTGTTTCCAAAATGGCGTAGTCTATAGACTTTCTATGGTAACGTGTTCGAAATGTTTTCCTGGTAAACCGCTGACATTACAAATATGATTGTTGTTGAAAGGTATTACTTTCTATTAAGTCTGTTAAGCCCATATGATCAAAACATTGACTTTTGTTTCCCTTTATTATTAAATGACATGCAACAATAGTATCAAGAACACATTTGCCCGAATAATCGGTAAATGGCAGTTGCATTTTGTTATGAAAATGTGAAAACAATAATCATATAAAATACATAATCACACACGTGACACATTATTGTGAGTGATAGTTCTACAATTTAAAACCATAGTGTATAGGCACAACTACAAGTTAGCAAGCATGGCTCGATATTGGCATTGCCGCAAAGGCCCAATGCGTTTACTGAAGCTGTGCCATTCGGGCCATAATGTTTTCCAATTTTACTGGCTCGACGGGCAACTGGCTTCAATGAACTCAATGAAATACTGGTTCGCATACCGGAGTAGTATCTCGGCAGACGGCCTGGCATTTGCGATGTCTTGCAGCATTGTCCTTGCGAGGTCCCGAGCCACATTGTCTGTCACGGAATCATCACCAACACCAGTGGCAGCTTCGGAAGGATGTGTCCCGCCAGACATAACGTAGACGCAAATCAAACCAGCCACCTAGAAGAATGAAATAATGAATGAATTAATTAAAGTTTATTTAACAAAACCAACAACACAGTAATATACAACATATTATGGAAAAGATAATACAATACACAATGGTAAAGATAATACAATACATATTGGAAAAGACAATATAATACAACTCCATGATAGGTGAATCGCTGCTGCTATTAAAGGGATATAGCATAAGTCATGTGACTTGTAAGGTGCTATGCGCTTTACAAACTAACATACATAGTAGTTATAATAACAATTATAAAATGGAATACAAAGTAACAGTAATGGGAATATTTTTTAACATTATGATAACTGTTCATAAATACCAAGAAAGTAACGTCGACATAACTTGGCTGTGTTATTTCACTTGCTACATCGTTTCATATGTGCATACCTCGGATAGTAACTGACGGTAATCTGTGGGTGGTATTCGCTTTTTTAACATAATTTATTTTCATTTTCTGGTATCATGCTTGTGTATGCCTGCAGTTGGTTCAAGAAACACTTGTACACAATCTTCTAAACAGTGGTTTTTGCTTGATAAAACATAATCATATTCTTATGTGTAATTAAGTCTTGAAGTTTAAAAGAATATTTGAGCATTGAAGACATACATATATCTACAACCATGGTAATCAAGGTTATAGATAATTCGCATAGCTTTTCTCTATCAGAGAGAGTTTTCTGAATCTAGACAGATACGTATTTCCCCATATTACACAGCAATAAGAAATACCCTCCAGGGTATATGGTTCAACAAGTGATAATTATAACGTAATGCTTGAACGCTATAAACATAATTTGTTTTATACAAAACGTCTATACTTTTTGATACCTTCGTTTCAACCGTTTTTATCTGCTCTTTCCACATTATGTTTTTATCAATGACTACACCAAGGAATTTTTGTATGTGATACCTGCTTTTCATTCCATTCAAAGTGATGTTTACTGCTGGTCTATGTTGGTTTTTATTTGCAAACGTGATAAAATTGGTTTTGTTCACATTAAACGATAATTTATTAACTCTGAACCATGTATCTAGTTTTTCTATACATGCTGTATTCACAATATTCCTAGTTGAGTAGAAAATGCTAGTATCATGTGCAAAGAAGATAATATTAAGCAATTGTGCCACATCACACCTGTCATTTGTGTATACAATAAATAGTATTGGGCCCATGATTGATGCTTGTGTGACTCCACACTTGGTATTATTTAGCTCTGATTTACTGTTGTTATAACATGCTCACATACTGACTACGATTGGGTAAATAACGTTTAATCCAATCCAGTGCCAAACCCCTTATTCCATAACATTGTAACTTACATAGCAGTATTTTATGATCAACGGTGTCAACTGCTTTCTTCAGATCAATAAACACCCCAATAGTGCTTTCTTGCTTATCTATTGCCGAAGTTACCTTTTCGACAAATTCAGTTAAAACTAGTGAAGTTGAGTGATTACTTCTGAAGACATATTGCTTATCAGTCAATATGTGATGATTTTTCATGAAATACATTAACCTGTTGTTAAATGTTTTCGAAATATTTGTTTTAAATTGGGGTAACAGTGATATATGTCTATAGTTCGAAAATTGGAGACGATCTCATGATTTAAAAACAGGAATAAGTTTTGATGGTTTCTTGTCATTTGGAAATATTCTGGTGATTAATGATCTGTTAAAATATGGTTAGTCGTTTTACAATTTGCTTTAATACATGTTTAACAGTGTTCATGCTGATATCCACATGAAGTAATACTTTTGCAAACTGACACAAATTTCGACTACACCTTTCTCAGTAACGGGATATATATATATATATATATATATATATATATATATATATATATATATATATATATATATATATATATATATATATATATATATATATATATATATCAAAGTATAATTAGCTGTATTGGGGAGTCTTTTTTATTTTCTGATTTCCAATTCATTACTAGTTGAGGTTTTTGTTAGAAATGAATCAGAAACTTTGAATTAATCCATTTGTATTTTTACACGAGTGATTTATATCAAAACCAATATACCTATTTATTTTAGTGATATGTTTCTTGGATTGTATTTAATCCTATGTAAAAAGCAACGCCATCGTATGACAATGTTGACTGTCATAGATGCCAATTTTACACACATTTCATCATCAACTTTTTCATGGTACATAATAAACACAATGTCACCAACATATATTTCTGTAGTGCTGTCGTAGTGGCTGGTTTCTCCTGATAGCACTTCTTTTGCTATCCATCGTCCAGTTCCTGGAAAAAGCAAACATCAAAAGTTATATAGGGGCTTATTACCACACTAAAATCTCACTGACAATAGTAGTGGTAGTGGTAGTGGTAGTGATAGTGGTAGTGGTAGTGGTAGTGATAGCGGTATTGGTGGTGGTAGCAGTAGCAGTAGCAGCAGCAGCAGCAGCAGCAGCAGCAGCAGCAGCAGCAGTAGCAGTAGCAGTAGTAGTAGTACTAATATTGTAGTACTAGTAGTGGTATTAGTAATTGTAGTTGTATGAACTTGCCTAGTTTTGAAAGTATTCATTGTCCAATTGCTGTCAGTTTTTACTTGAATTTATACTTGTGTGATATGAGCGCAGTGGCTCAGGGGTAGACATCCGGACTCTTGACTAAGAGAACCCGGTTCGAATCCTGTGCTGCGGTGTTAAAACCTTGGGCAAGTTGTTCACTCTACACTGCTCCAGTTCACTCAGCTGTATAAATGAGTACCTGTCAATAGACAGTGGTGGATATGTGTACGCGCAGCCTTTCGCTCATTAATTGTAGCATATGGCTGGATGCTTCCCAGAGAAGTTGAGATGGTATTTGATTGAATAGGTCTGCCGGGGGAGTAATGTGTAAAAGCGCTTTGAGCAGTCCTATGGACTGGATACTGCGCTATATATATATAAAAACTTACCTTTTTATGTACATAGCAAAATGCATATATCATAGTTTTACATATGAAACCACTTTGGAACATGATGCAGCTATATACCTTTATAACTAAATTTCAAAATTTCCTATTATATAAAAATAGTTCTGTAAAATATAGTTTGGTATGTCTCTGCCTTCTCGTGGTCCTCCTTAAACGGAAGAAAGGGCTATTTTCAGCCACTTTCAGTAACATTTTGGTAAACTCTTTTCAACCTGGTGTCCGACGTACTACTGTTTTTTGATGACATATCCTTGTGCAACAAGTAAATAAGGCCAATAAATATCTACCTAACAGAACATTGCTGAGTACTGGAACCAACAAGAACAAAATAGGCTAAGATGCCCTGAAGTTATATGAATAATTATATATTGTTTGTCATTATTAATGACATATTTTTGTGTGAATCACAGTCATTGCATATTCTCTTCACAGTAATCACCTAATTGACATGTCCTGTGGCTATTCATAAGAAGTAACCAGAAACACAGACAAAGCGTCTTAGAATGGAACGGCAGGACTGGGCATTTAATGGTCCCAACCAAGACGGAGTTATCTACTTCCACTTCACTCAGCCAAGCCAGTGATCAGAATACAGTTGATATCTATCACTATCACTCTCAGATGAGAACTAAAAATAAAGTACAATTACTGAAATCTACCTGTTAATGATATATAATGGTTTCTTAAATAGTCGTGCAGTGTACTCATAAATATTTGCTTTTCTCTGTGCATATTGTGTGGCTGTATTCAGGATGAACTATAAATTAAGTAACAAATACTTGAATAATATAAGATTGCACAAAAAGAGTGATCAATACACCAGAATTCAACAAACCTTCTCGAACAGGCACACTCTGTTGGTCAGGCTCAAGTTTTTTACTGAACCCAAAGTCACCCAACTTCAGTTGTCCATGTTGTCCGTCTTCATTCACCAATATATTTTCTGGCTGAAATGTTAAAAGCAAAGAGTACAATGTGAAATATATGTTATTACTCTGAAAGGCAAATATTGCCTTCATTCCGTCCAAAAGGTGTTATCATACATAAATGGAATTATATACTTAATACATGTACTACTCTGTTGTTCCAGTAGTAACAATCAGTTACGAAAACCATTCAGAAACTGAGGCTTGAGATCAAAGCCAAACTCTTCCCTAATATACAAGGAAAGAAGGACACCTTTCAGTGTAAAGCTATTATCAGACATAGTCAAACGACAGTATCATGTCAGATGAAATGCTATGGCAGTATGCAAATCTTGAAATCACATTGGACACTGTCTGATTTTGGGTCGGGATACAACACGAACTACTGTCATCCAACATAGAGCATCTGAGAGCCAATCAAATCACACATCATATTAACACACCCCATCTCGGTGGAACAGCGAATCAATTACCTTCTCTTGTAGTCATGCCTGCATCCGATGATACTGTGTGTACGTGTGCCAGTAGGAGACTATCCAGCATATACGTCAGACACGTGACACTGTCATAACCACCTGATAGTGTATAGGGGCCATAAGAGAGACTGAGGAAGATGTTGGTGAAGCTGGACATGTAGAAAGCATAGAATACATAGATGAGAAGCAGCTATCGATGTAAGCCGAGTTGCTCAGGACCGAGACCAGAAGGAGTTAAGGAAAGCCACGACTGAGACTGGAGCATTGTCTGAAGAGATATTTGGCCGAATGTGAAGGGCAGAGTGAGAGGTGGGAGATGGTAATGAAATGGTTTGTCAGTCCCAATCTTCCTTTATCATAAGCACATTCTCCTCATCTACACAAGTTTACATGTTTTCATTATGCATGTTGCCATTTACAGAAAAAACTCAACTGCGTCTGTATACTGAATCACATTCACAAGATGATCATGTGCACCTCTATCTAGCACAGCTGTTTTGCATATTTGACTTTATGCAGGACAATAGCATGGTTCCCCCGCTTAGGCAAGTATCTTAATTTTCCCACATGGATGTAACCAATGCAGTACACAATGGACCGCATCCCTTC
Source organism: Oasisia sp. SBJ-2009 (assembly GCA_964017155.1). Lineage (NCBI taxonomy): Eukaryota > Metazoa > Annelida > Polychaeta > Sabellida > Siboglinidae > Oasisia > Oasisia sp. SBJ-2009. The sequence continues at coordinate 6,953,707 of OZ024854.1, forward strand.
CGTAGAATTCCAACACTGACCCCGCAATTCATTTGTGAAAGCACAAAGGGACAAATGTGTCCATTGTTACCCACCCTCCTTGCTACATACTGTACAAGTACATTTATGTATAGGACATGATTTGTATGTTATTATTGGAAGAGATTGCAGATATATGCTTTCCCCACCTTTATGTTCATGGAGTTTTAATGCAGATTTGTTTTGCCTTTTCCAATTCTGATATAGGGTTACTGGGGTGAAATACCCCCCGTTTTGGATTATTATAATTGTAGATTTTTAGGAAGTAGGTAGCCTGGTATTCAGAAAGCAGGTTTTATTTAATCATGCTGGCTATCAATTAACACATAGCAAGCTCTGCGTGATTATATGTCATTCCTTTCAACTGTTCTAGAAATACCACTACTGCTTTGTATCTTGAAATGTGGGCTTTAGCAGTCTGAAGTTCAGTAGACTAGTATGTGTTCAAGTCACACGCCTAGCATTGGGTTGCAGAGTCCAAATTTCTTTTGCTTCATTATTAGTAAGCCAAATAAGTCCACACACTGGTTTCCCATAATAAATAAATGTTGTGTTTTTCATATCCATATTTATGTTGCTCCTTGCATACACAAATTTGTTGCTTACAGTTAGGTCACAGTGCAGGATGTCTTTCTTGTGAATGAAGGCAATCACAGTTAGAAGCTGCCTGACCAAGTGACAGGCTTGGCTGCTCCAGTCTGTTTCGCGGCTGCTCTTCTTGATCCATTCGTCAAGTGTGAAGTCACACAGGTCGAAGCATGTGAATTCATCACCTGTCTCTGCAAACTATCATCAACAGTGAACGTAATATCTTCATTTTGAAACACCAAGTCACTTGCTATTCTCTCCAACCCGTTAAACAGTCAGTGATATATTGGCTTCATTAAATTAACAAAGAAATGTGACTCGACACATCAAAATCAGGAATAAGTCGGGATTGCCGAAATCGGCAATTACGCTTCAAGGGCGCCAATGGGTATTTTTGGATGGAACGGTCGATTTTCAGATATTGGTGAATTTAGTTAGTGTAGTTATAGTAGATTACTATTATGCTGTTGTAAAACGAGTCACAACATTGCTAAAAAGATATATTTGGAACAGCTATGTCGATCTCAGTGAGCACGAAGAAAGAAAAATGTGCTTCATTCAGATGCGTCGAGTCCGCCGTACATCTTGCCTACCCCTGCCATATTGGTATCGTTTTGAAGCTGAATTATTGTGGGATATATTCTGACGCGCGAAGCATAAAGCCAGCTATAAGGCCTGAAAACGGGGCTAAAATGTAAACAAGAGAACATTCGCGTAATCACATGATACAATGCGCCCAGCTGATTGGCGGCTGACGTTTAAACCCACCCACACAGCCATGATTGTTTTGGTTCGACATCGGCTGCACCGGATATCGTTTTTGTATAAAGTCTGTGAATTATAATATATTATTAAGTTGTCAATGCCGTAGTTTTAATTGTTAGTTTCATGGGTTTTAAGTTGTGCAGTTGTAGTGCGGAGCACACATGAAAATAGTCCAGATCTATGCACCATAATACACACACCAAGTAAGACTGCATTACACCCTAACAATAGTCCGCACCCTAGGCTATAAAAGCCACAACTGTACAATAGCGAACGTCCGAGTCACTAGCCGTTGTTACGCCACCACCTCTACGAGGAAGTCGCGACGCCGCCCGTCAGAACAGCCTGCGATCATCGCGGGCGTCATTGTGCCTGCACAAGTTGCGCGCACAACACATGGCGCTGCGAGCAGGGTATATTATGTCTTTCGTGAATTACGAATCTGCTTGAAATATTCGTGTATGTTTCGTTGCTATGCGTGACAATTAGCAAGGAGAAACCTGCCGGTGTTCAAGTGTTAACTGTTTACGCGCCAATTTCAAAGAATGCAGGATAGGAACTTGCAGGTTCTGTCCTTTCTTTGCCTTTGGATTACAATAATTACACTTGTAAATTAATGTACATTTAGTTATCCTAGTGCACAAATTGACCGCTGAAATTAATAGATAGTTCTTGTGATTACAATTTGACGTCACAGATCACTATAACCATTTCGGGGCGTAGTCGCTTGCCGCATTCAACCAACGTTGCGCGACGCAATCTGTTGCTACGCGATTGCCAGTTGAATGAACATCGCTTAACCCTTCCAACTCTTCGGAGTGTTTACATGGAACATAGAGTGTCATGTAACTGAAATATTTTGTAGGTTTTTTTGTGCTCTTTTCTAAGTTTGTTGTGTTTACATTCGATTATATTCTAGCTACAAATAATTTTGAGTTAAGTTATTTTGAACAATACGACGTTGTCGTCACATCGAACTCTATTATTTTCTCATCGTAAATACCTGGATACTTAAGTCTCTTCCCACCCAAAAGTGTCAGTAATTGTTCAGTGCTATTGCATTTCTGAAATGGCTCAATTACATCGTTCAGTTTGAGTTGTTATATTAAAATAAGAAAACGAATGTAAAAAAGGAGGCATTACTTTGTGTTACACTGTTTGTTATTTACACAACCACACACCCGACCATCGTCAATAACTGGGTAGGTTATTCTCGATTGACATCATTATATCCGACATATTTAAACACACATCCAACAAACATCCATCTATATGTCAACATGACATCTATAACTGACTTACATGCATGCACATGGAAGTAGCCGGGCTATCTGCTATCAAGGCTACTAAAATACTAAATCTTAGAAAGAAGGGGCAAGTAGAAATTACTGATTTGGCGACAGTCACAGGTGCTGGCACCAACTGGGATAACTTGCTTGAAACAGGACGGATTTCTTTAGAGAATCCTACAACAAAACCATCTGCTTCACTCGTGAGAATGAAAAAGTAAATGCAGCTGTTTAAGGAACAGCTTGAAAAGATGAAAATACAAAATGAGGAGAAAGATTGCAAAATTCTGGAGTAAGAACAAGAAAGATCATGCAATGCTAGTCCAGGTAATTATGAATACTTGCAATTGATTACAGAAAAAAGATTGAAGAGGTGTTGTTTATAGAACAAAGAGAGATTGAAGAGTTGTTGCTACGCTGTGCGATGCAACACATGTCACCAAACATGGGTGGTGAAAAGAGATGGGAATTGTTTGAGGGGGTGAATATGGCGTATAGGAACCCTTCAAAATCAAGCAGTCAGGGCAAACACCTTCATGGTGCACATCGCCAGGATGATAAACATAGTTCCGGTCACTCGCGTTTGCTGGGAGACGGAACCCACACACTGGTCCACAGGTATACTCCTGTCGGCGTGAGACGTGAGCCAGTGGGAGGACTACACCGTTACTCGTCAACAATTAGCGACACACTGGTTCACAGGTACACTCATGTCGGAGTGAAAAATGTGAGCTAGTGGGAGGACGACACCGTCACTCGTCAACAGAAGACAACGCTACGTCATTTTCAAAGCCTGACACAGTCCTCAATGTCGCTTACCTGAACGAGCCAAATGTTAATCCAGCAGTAAACAGAACCAAGACAGTTGCTGTGGCGGCAAATACTGAGGCAGGCAACGAAGTCACAATATCGAAGCTTGCCAAACGTTGATATAGCACTAGTGACGACGTGTCCCAGAGACCGGTGACGAAAGAGGTATCGGCAATGTCGCCTGAAGTACATCCTAAGCGGTCAACTCCCACCACCCCGATCCCTTTGGTGGCACGTATGACCAAGGCGGAATCGAAACGACATTATTGGGAGCGCGGACGATCGGAAGAAGCTACATTTGAGGACTATAAACCATGGATGCACCACTGGGGCGGAACCACGGACAGACAAGGTGACATGTTCATTGACTACAACACAGGAAACATGTTTTCAAAATCCGTAGCAAAATTTGATGACACTCAGCTGGTGTTAGCACGAGTCCCTGTTCATGATGCTGCAGCCGGCACAGTGGCGCCACCTGGTCAGACAGAAGTTGACACGTTGCGGTCGTTTAGTGCGCTTCTATGTACACGAGATGGCGGTCCTGAGCCATTAGACAGCACATTCTTGCGACGACAGAACATTGTCGACCATGTGACACACCATGACATGGAGCAGGAGAAACGCCGGCGACATGTAGAGCTACAGGAGTTCATCCGGAAATAGATGAAAGAGAAGGAACAGGCGCCGCGGACGGAACAGGGACAGAAGAGCACCAGTACTCGGAGCCATTGCAACAGCGAAGTCGGTGATGATCCAAATGAACACGGCACCGAGACACATCGCGAGAAGTCGAAGGTAGAAAACATTGCCAAATATGCTCGGCAAAGACGTCAATGTCACAAATCATGCGAGACTAGTCATCATGGTCAACACAGTCGAAGCAGGTACCGACACAATCGCCCTAGTCAGGAGCAAAGACGTGACACTTGTGACAATGACTCGCATCATGATGACCGCGACACTGATAGATATCGCAACCAACGCTCATCTCTAGACGGAAGAAAGCCATGTTATGAACCGCGACAACGCAGACGTAATTCACCAAGTGTCGTCAGAGATCGCTATCGAGGCAGAGGTCGTCGTCCACGATGTAAATCATGGTATCGGTTGCGATATTCCGCCAATGATGTTCGTGACCGTCATCGGAATCACGAGCGCAACACGATATCGCAAGTCCCAGCAGTGTAATGCCGAAGAAAGGAGTCGGTATGGACAGTAATCTACTGGGGTGGACAGCTGGGGTGGACAGTAATCTACTGCCACAACCGACCAACATCAACACTACCTCTGTTGCATCACCAAACACTGTCAAGACATCAGTGACGGCAACTGACAGTAGTTTTACTGTCGACATTGACAATGTCTTGTACATTGAGAGTGTCGAGACGGAAGACGCTGACAACGATACTCCCGCGCCACGAGAACAAACTACTGTCCACGTTGATGTAATAAAACCGCAGAAAACAGAACCAGTGAAGTTGGAGACATCGAAAAGGACAACGATCGGGTTTTACATGATGAAAACCAGGCGCTGAGGACTCCACGTGTGTTGCTAGCGTTCGATAACAACCACAAGCCAAAAAGATGAGGAAGCAGGTGTTGCAGGACGCACTTGAACAGCCATTCCAACCAAGAGCCTGGCTTTGTACAGGGACCCGTTCGGACAGGTTTGCTTATTCTCTACCTGAAGACTGCTAACATGAAAACCATATCACAACCAGACCATGTAAAGTGTGTCGGTGACACAGACACTCAGACAAGTGTAGTGACAACTGCTTCGTCAGAGCATAGTGTCACGTACGTGTCAAGTAGTGACTTGGTTCCAGGAGAAAGCGTTGCTGACACAGTGTCGGTGTCACCAGATAAACCAACTGTGATGATCGTCAGTGACACTCAGAAGAGTGTTGATGTCCAGTGTTCCTCACTAACCTGGACAAGCTGTCATCATACGTGCAGACTTACCACAGACAAGCTGCGACACAAGGATATGACGCATTGACACAACGGAGTGATGTTTCCATGCCATCCACCATAGCGATGAGGGCCACAGAGGAACCGTCGCGAATTCAGACGACATTTGAGCCGTACACAGGGAACATGGTTATAACGCCGTCTATGTATGTGGCACCACGAGGTGTCGTTATCTATTCCAGCAGCGAGTTTGACAGTAAGACACACACAAGCATGCTTCTCACAGACCAACTTTTCAATTGCTGTGCTACCATGATTGAGTTCCTTGGGCATGTGAACCCCCACGCTTCGATGCAAGTCTCTTGTACACTCTGTAAATACATCGCATTGAACAACACTGAATTTGGTCGCCTGAGACACCTGTCGGTGTACGTGGTTTAGGATGTATATATTTTTGTGTGCATATAAACTGTTTATATAATTTTTTCTTTGGAGTGCAACTTTAGTTTTAGTGGTGTTTGAGTAGAATTAGTTGTAAACATGTTAATAAGTATTATTGAAATGTAATAATAATTTGCGGTGTCCGAGTTTAATTTAATAAGAAAATATATAAATACAGATCTGATATGTGGAATACATTTGTGTATTATAAATATTTGTTACATATAACAGTATTAGGTGCATGATGATTATCTTTCCGTTCCTTTTATGAATGCGAGAATAGTAACAGTGAAATACTCTATAAATATTTATATATCCAGCAGGTGTTTGGGTTTACATCAATGGTAATAATAATTAACATATTCTATAAATATTTGTGTATCCAGCAGGTGTTTGGTTATAGGAAAATGGTTAATTTAAATAAAAAAGGAGGTTAGATGCATGTTTGCTGTACGCAATGTAATATGGCAAGTAAGCTGAGACACCTGCCAGTGTTCAGTTCAAAGTTGTATATAATTCAGTACTGGAAATGGAATATCTAAAATACAGTAATTAAAGTTGTTATAAAATGTTGAAAGAATACTGTGGTGGCTGGGTATATATTGTTGTAATAATACAAAAACAAGTGAAAACACAAAATTGTATTACATCGGTGATTGGGATTATAATATTATGTAAGTGGCTTATTTAGCCGTAGCTGTAGGATTATGTGAATGGCTTAGTAAAAGCTGAAAAGGGTGTTTATATTTATATACGGGTTTTGATTAATGAATCAAATGTGTATATAACTTCTAATGTAATTTTCCATAATTCACGATTCGTTGATCATGGCATCTATGTTCCTAGTAATATATCCCATTCTTTTTTATGATTGGGGGCAATGTAGTGCGCAGCACACATGAAAATAGTCCAGATCTATGCACCAGAATAAACACACACCAAGTAAGACCGCATTACACTCTAACTATAGTCCACACCCTATAAAAGCCACAACTGAACAATAGCGAGGGTCGGAGTCAAGCATCCGTCGTTACGCCACCACCTCTACAAGGAAGTCGCGACGCCGGCAGTCGGAACAGCCTGCGATCATCGCGGGCGTCATTGTGCCTGCACAAGTAAGTGCCGTGCACAACACAGTGATATGCTCAACAACAGCTTGGATGCTGCACAGCAGCGCGATATAGACATCGATCGATCTAGCGCTCAGCGATGCCGATGGCCGCCGATGCCGCGATGGCAAAGTCTGCGCGGAGTGTTTGACAACTAATATTTGACACAACTATTGGGCGCGTATCGGATGGAGAATTTACTGGATTCGTACGTGTCAGACACAAACAGTGAAGCACGGAGTGTCGTTCTGGATCTTATTGCAAAAGTGGCGAGGAAGACCAATACCAAGTGACAACTGACATTGACAGCTTCGATCAAGGATCGCAACGCCAACGTTGCTGAAAATGTAGTCGTACGTGTAGACCAAGAACTTGAACATGTTCGTGGATTCATCTGCGGTTGCAGGTGTCTTGAAGATGGACCCTGCTGTCAACAATTCATGGATTGGAAATTTTTTGACAGCCCGAACGAACGAAAAGGAGATGTCAGCCAGACTAAGGGTAAGTTACACTAGATCTATAGACTGTTTTGCTGTGGTGGCAGGCTCAGCCTCACTCATTGTCACATTGAACTCGCTAACAATGATATGCTTTGACTCACATAAAGCCGTGGCTTTGCTGTGAGTTTGAGACTGACTATCAATGTCACTGGTAATGTACTAGTACGGTAATATACTAGTCATCCATTTAGAATTGTTGTTAATTTATTTTATTTATACCTGCTTGTTATTATCGTAGATCCTCATGAAATTAATGATCACAGTTATAAGGTAGAATATGTTTTATTATTAGGGGATGGAGTGATTGTTGGCAACAGGTAAGAAAGAAGACATATTGATTTACTGATTTAGTGCAGTTAAGGGATGGGATGGAAGGTTTATGCGATTCAGAGCTGACTCTAAATGGTCCAAGGTATTCGTCAATTATGCTGTTAGCCTGGCTATTGACCTAGCTGCTGGGCTCACTAAGTGTATGTTATCTGATTTAATGATCAACTGTCCATATCTCCAGTTTGAAATAATGGTCAGTCATTACATAAACCTTTTTGCAGGATTAAATGTTTTGTATATGGGAAGTTAAAACCAATATGTTTGTTTTGTATCAGGTTTACGTTTGAAGAACCCAGTGTCGTGTTCGTCAGGAAGCAGCAATCCGCTGATAAACAGCGGTTCGATTTGCAATGCAGGCGAAGAGTCCACCCACCTGCTGCTCTACCTACAGAACCGCCACCCCCAGGCATCAACATCCACCAATAGTGTTTGTTTGACAAGATCAATGAATTCTGCGGACATCAACTGTCCAGAGCAGAGCCGATACATCCGAAGCCACACCAGTTCACTGCTGCAACAACCTTCCCATCACGTGAAGTGGCTGCTGCCATTGGCACATCAGACAAATGACAAAAGAAGCAGTGACTGTGTCGTGGTGTGTCAGAAACAGACATAACACGTGGCTAGGTTATGTGATCATTTTACTGTCGATTTTCGATTTGGTGCAGAAACTCCGAAATGGATATGTCTGGATTTATAAGAGCAGCAAAGGTGACATTTCACCACACTGTGCATGTTGAGGTGGTCTACAAAAGTGCCAAATTTCGCCTTCCTGCGGCCTGTCTTTATGTTGCAAATGTATTAAAATACTTAATTAAACATTAAAACTGTTTTTCTCATAATCGTTTTTTCAGAAAATGACTTGGTACACTTTCTCTTTATAAAACAATAACTTGGCGAACAGTAAAGCTAGACATTTGTTTTGGTACCATTGGAAAGTTCATAAAGTTACCTTTCACATGGTACCTTTGAATCAAAAACGATTCAATGATTTTCCTACTTATTCCTGATGTTGATGTGTTGGGGGTCACACATTATTTTCATTGACCATCGACCAGTTAGACGTGTACTTCTTGCATATACTGTTTATTTAACTAGTTCATTATAATATAATAATAATATAATAATTCATTATTTGGTCACAATTTCTGGAGTTACAAATAAACATCAGAGGTTGGTCAAGTCAAGTTTATATGTTAGAGGTGGTTTGATGTGCCCAATCTGATTTTGTATATGGTGCTATAGCTGGTAATGTATTCATATTAGAGTGGCTAAATTTTACATATGAGAGTGGCTATATAATTTTTCTTTAAATCAACCTCCCATATGGGAAATAGATGTGGTTGGGTGAGAAAATAACTGTGTTAAAACTTCAGAAAAATCCATTGAGAGGAAAAGACCTCTTAACACACTCAAAGTTTATCACATAGTGATCAATTTAAGAATGTGTCCATTTGACAGTCACATGTGTTCAATATTGAACCTAAAAATGTTCTAGCCTATTAACGTTTTGTTTGATTTGCACTCATCAGGTCCTAGAATAAATTCGCTTGACTGCCCAAATGGCAACTATGAGCAACTCTGGTAATCCAAGATGGCTTCTGGTCAAATCTTAAGAAAATACTTTAGAATCACTTGATTTCGAGCTATGTGTATGTAATACCTCTTTTTGGGGTTATTTAGAATCCATTTCTGATGTAAAATGTTCAGTTAAAGGTGAAGGTTGACCTCTCCGCGAGCAAAAAATGTATGTATCGAGATAATTGTAAGAGAGTTGATATTTGTCAGCTTGTCATCTTGTGCATCACAGTAATAATTTTAATAAAATATGTTCATTCCTTGTAACATATCTGCAATGATTTTCACACATAATGGCTTAATGCAAGAAATTCCCTCAAAGAGAAATATGAATGCCAATGTCATTGACGATACTTGTACTATACACTATGTTTAGCATTTTCAAGCAAGTTTCCATTTGTTGTCCACCAATAGGTTAACTTTGACTTTTACCTGACCTTCAGTATCTGGTCTGACCTTAAACAAAAACTTACATCAGAAATGCATAAAATACATACCCAAATACCCATAGAAAGAGGTATAACATGTAATTCAAAGACAGTTACTATCTTGGACTTATCGCCATCTGAACAGTCAAGCTGAATTTTTTCTAGAACCTGATGAGTTCAAATAAACCAAAACGATCATAGGATAGAACATTTATAGGTTCACTATTGAACATATCTGACTGTCAAATGGACAAATTCTTAAATGTATCGCTATGCGTTAACCTTTGAGTGTGTTGAGAGGTCTTTTCCTCTTAATGGTTTTCTCTGAAATTCTAACACAGTTGTTTTCTCACTCAACCTCATTTTTTGTCTGTATGTGTGGTTGATTTCAAATCATTTGTTTTTTGGCCACCCTGATTACAGCCTTCACTATCCCTCGCACATCCCTTTGCAACACTCCTTTTAAACTCAGCCAAACAAATCACCTCCGATCAATACATGATAGCTAATAAAAAGTCATACCATGAAATCTGCAATGTTGTCATGTTTCAGCTGCACCAGCACTGACACTTCGTTTTCTCTTTCTTGTTGAGCTTTTATGTGTTCTTTACGTGTTCTTTTCACGGCGCACTCGCTAGCACGTAACTGGTTGAATGCCTTGAAAGTGTAGAAACCTAGGTATGTGGACGTTTGGCTTTTCCTATAGAAAATAAATTACCAAACAAGTGTTATTTTATTTCATGCACACATATTTATGAAAAAACATTCATGAAAAACCAGCAGCCTGTTTGTTTGTCAAACTTCGGTTAGTCTAATTGCCAGAGTTGATATAACTGAAGTAGCTGTGGCAATGTACAATTGTAACCACATGTAACCATAATTGTATGAAAAATTGTATCTGGCTGAACACAGTCATCAAGTGAAATATAATAAATAACAATAAATTATTTGATATGCTGCTAGACCTGACACTGCCTGTTGCTACAGCCATGTGGTCTGTCGCAGGCTATATCACATGCATGATGTATCTGGAGGGTGGGGCGAAGTTTACCAAAACCTCCATCTGCACTCACTTTCTGATAACAAAACCATCAAACTGCTCCCACTTCACACACCCAAAAAGCAGCACCAAATGTTGGGGATGCAAACATATTTCTCTCATTGTACCCAAATCCTCACAATTCTGATGGCTATACGTAGAATAGCTAAATATATAAATCAATACAGGATTATACTAACACCTTTGTAGCACAATACAACATCAAATAAATACAAACATGTAATAATACTATATAAACACATATTATACATGACAGCAAAATGAAGGTTACAACTATTGCTAATGAATCTGAATCAGGGCTGGGGTCAATTCCATTCAATCATTTCGAATTAAATATTTTTCAATTCCAATTCGATTTGTAATATGTCATTCAATTCAAATTCAAATTCCCGCTCCAATTCCCTATAACAAAAGTTAACCATAAAAAATATATGATTAATGTGCATACATGGGGTGATACAACATTTTGTGTATGGCGTATGTATATGATTATATAATATGCAAAGTCACATATACATGGTACATAGAAATGAGTAAACGAAAATAATTCATTCAGTGACATTTTACTGCAGGAAAACCATTTTTACTTCATCACTGCATAACTATATTGTCTAAGTATACTGTCTCTACTGATTCTCCTCTCATTCTGGCATCAATTGTTTCATAACTACCATCATTGCAGTTGTCACATTCTGTTTACAATCTACCAGCTTCTTCAGTCTTCACTGGGCTTATATTTGCTTTGGTAATCTTTGGACCTTAACTGGTTACACTTTGGACTGCTTGGAGGTAACCTGGTTTCTTGTGTTCTTGCTTAGTATGTGATACTGGGAAAGTGTAGTTGTTATCTGGGCAATTTAAGTGGTCCTTTGAAGCAGTCCCCTGCCAGCAGGTGTTTCATACAAGGCAGTAGGACATGCCTAACTGATTCCCCGTTCATCAGTTTCTTCAACTGATTCATTGCTGGGTAATTTTTGAACAGCAGCTTCATTTTCCAACTTTTCTTGGTCATTAAACACCACTGCATGCACAGCAATGCTCCCGTCGGTATGAAAAATATCCTTCATGGCATCACAAAAATATCAGATGCCCAATTCTTTACCATTCAATTCCAATGCAATAAATTTTGTTCCAAATCTGTCAATTCCAATTCCCGCTCCCAACCCGGAATTGAATTTACCAATTCTAATTCTTTTTGAATTGACCCCAGCCCTGGTCTGAATAAAACTGCAGAAAACATAGATGACTGCGGCGAATAAACAAACAACAAAGGGGGTATATCCTGCACATAAATAACACCTTTGTGTCTCTAAATGCAATTATGTTAATGCGAATGTCTACTTTGTCAGTCATACGAGAGGAGGCAAATTATTTTCAAGGAACATTTTCAGCCAGGGCGGCTAACTGGGGAAAATGCGGATTATTTAGAAAGAATAAAGACACCATTGTTTATGAAAATAATATGACACAACTTATTTTCAGACTGCTTCCTTGTAATGCACCTTCAAATTTGGTATATAATCTCAAACACATTACTTTTTACGTGTATATGTATTGAAACACACCACAAATATTAGTTGTGGTGTTTTTATTTGAACTAAAAACTAAACGTGTATAGTACTCTGCAAATAGTTGGACTGTATTGTGTATGTCATTTTCAAAACACAACAAAAGATTTAACAAGATTTAACAAGATTGCCACCTAGAGAATCAACTCTAGATGGCAGGTGAACAAGTAAGCTGTTTGGCTTATCGAGAGTCCAACCTATCTATCTAAGTATACCCCGCCCATCTTAGGTATATGTCGATTTTATTTTTAAATATATTAACACTACTAGCACCTACACAATCAGCTGATAATCTGTTCCATTCTTTTACTATTCTTTGTGAAAACGAAAATGTTCTAATATCTAGTCTACACTGCTTCTTTGCTAATGTAACTCCATGTCCTCTAGTCATTCACTCTTCCTTGACTGTGAAAAAATATTTCTGTCAATATTTTCATACCCATTCAATATTTTAAAAACCTCAATCTGATCTCCTCTCAATCTTATGGTTTCTAGTGTTGTTAGACCACGTTCTTTTAGACGCATTTCATAACTAATATTCCTGAGTTTTGGTATCATTTTTGTTGCTCTCCTTTGCATTCTTTCTAGCATATCAATATCTTTCTTGCGATATGGCCTCCATGCTTGTATACAATATTCTAAATGAGGCCTAACTATTGTTTTATACAGCGGTATTATTAGTTATCTTTCTTTGTACACTATATTTCGCTTAATTAATCCAAGAATTTGTTTTCCCTTCGCTGCTGCAATTCCACACTGCTCTGATACCTTCATGTGAGCACTGATAGTTAACCCTAAGTTCTTTTCCTTTACAGTAGTATTTGGTACAGTACCACCCATTTTATATTGTGCATCTTCATTCCCATGTCCTGTGTGGAGGCACTTACACTTTCCAGAATTAAACAGCATTTGCCATTTCTCAAACCAATCTATCAACTTATTAAAGATCATATTGTAAATGCTGTCTATCTGCATCACTTTTAATTTTCCTAAACACTTTTGTGTCGTCCGCAAACTTCAACACCTTGCTTGTTATGTCATCATCCAAATCATTGACATATATTAAGAATAAAATAGGTCCCAATACTGATCCCTGTGGCACTCCACTCAAAACAGATTTCCAATGTGAAACCTCCCCATCAACTACTACTCTTTGTCTTCTATCAATAAGCCATTTTTCTATCCAGTTAATCATTCCATTTCCCATTTCCTTTGGTGTGGCACTTTGTCAAAGTTTATAAAAAAATCTAAGTAGATTATATCTACTGGTGGTCCCTCATCTACTCACTTTGTGACATCTTCCAAAAAACATAACATATTTGTTAAGCATGACCTCGCTTTTAAGAACCCATGTTGAGATGGGTTAATCAATTTATTTTTAACAATAAAATCAACCAAGTGAAACTTGTCATTAGAGGAGGGAATAGTTCTGTTTCCCGCAACTCATAAGTTACATCCACGTATGATTTTTCATTACGATATATGAAAATAAGTAACTTTCAACAATTTCGAGCCAAAACATGACATTGACCTTGAATTTATACTTTGATCTTGACCTTTAATCACGTCACAAATATCAGAAATGAATTCCTCGAGTCAAACTTATATAGAAAAGTGCTATCACACATGACTCTAGGCCTATAAGTTCAAACGTTTTACTTAAAGGGAATAACAACAAGGCATTATATAAATTTCTTTTGTTGCATAAACATGAAGTATACTATTATATGTAACATTTGGGTGTGTTTAAAAAATACATAAAAATATCTATATGTTTAAAATGTTATATTAAACACGGCTAGCCCGCAGATCCCGCGGAATTTTCAGATTTATTGAGCTAAGCGTTTTACCAACTATGACGTCATCCCAGCATCCGTAGAAGCGCGGCAAAAATAGTTTTGTAGTTAAAGGGAATAACAAGAAGGCATTATATAAGTTTCTTTTGTTGCATATACACGAAGTATACTATTATATATAACATTTGAACGAATTAGAAATTCCACACTTTATGCAATGCCAGTGGGCTTTTTGAAATATGCATATTTGTGCCGCGCTTTTACGGATGCTGGGATGACGTCATAGTTGGTAAAACGCTTCGCTCATTAAATCTGAAAATTCCGCGGGATCTGCGGGTAGCCGTGTTTAATATAACATTTTAAACATATAGATATTTTTATGTATTTTTTAAACACACTCAAATGTTACATATAATAGTATATTTCAAGTATATGCAACAAAAGAAATTTATATAATGCCTTGTTGTTATTCCCTTTAATAGTAGCGTTAATAATGCTAATTAGCTAATTAATTTTTTTTCCCCAAAGTTGGCCCAGTGCCAACAAACCTCAACATCTTCCAGACACTCATATGAATACATATCAATAAAACAATTTGCAGTAATTACCATTTCTAGGTTTGCTTTCCTGCAACTAAACTATGGTCATCTACTAGTACTATAACGACATGCAGCTTTCCAACGGTTCGCGTGCGCAAATTGTAAGCTGTGCCTTGATTCGAAGTTCCTAGCTAATCAAAATGCGGCTTACTTTTAAAAGGAAGGTCGTCAATGCGATTTACACCAGGATCATGAGTTGTACAATGCATATCCTTTTTAAGGACAATAAAGTGAAATTGAATTGAATCTAAACAAAAGATTAATAATTATTTTATTTATTGTTATCGATTTATGACCAGTTTTACCCCTCTCCCATATTAAAAAACAAAAATCTGGATTTGAACGAATCACCGAAATGTCCAAATGAGGTTCACAAACCGTGGAAATCTGCGGCTCCGCGGAAGAATCTCATGCCTGTTTGTATATCAAATTTAAGCGTAAAATGATCATAGTGCATGTACATTTACGTTTCACAGTTAAATCTTATGTGCTGACAACTCACCCAGTTGCAACCCAGAAGTTTTCAACCATGCATACTGTGGTCTTTGTAAGGTCGACTAATTCACCTGATGATTTACTCCGAAGTTGGCACAGTTTTGGCTTCCAGTGGTTGCTTCGTTGATTAATCCAATTACTTTGTGGTGGCTACAAATGGCGCAAAATGCATTTTTCAGTAATAACAATTATGAATGTATGTGTCCCACTGGCGTATTCAAAGTGTATGTTTAGTTTTGTGACACTATGAGATGCCTAACCTACACATAAAACAATCCAAAGAAAACTGTTTGCCTAGAAACTAATAGAAGCCGTTTTTCTGAAATTATTTATGGGATAATACTATTTATGGGGGTCACTTAAAGTTGGTTAAATTGTTGTTACAAAATCAATATGTGACACTCAAAATCAATCTATGACACACTACACATATTTGTCAAACTTACAAAAAGAAAGTAAATAAGCTAGAGATCTAACCGGTGACACAGGTGAAGATACTGTTGTAGTGGCTGCCTCAGTGATCGGTGCTGCTGCTGTAGATGGCAGAGTGGTTGACGATGCTGTAGCAGATGACCCAGTCGTTGATGATGACACAGGTGTTGATGATGTAGCAGCTGACCAAAACTTATACAAAGAAAGCCAGTAAACTACACATATAACCAGTGACATAAGTGAATTTGCTGCTGTAGTGGCTGCCTCAGAGATCAGTGATGCTGCTGTAGATGGCACGGTGGTTGATGATGCTGTAGCAGCTGACCCAGTCGTTGTTGATGACACAGGTGCTGTTGATGCTGCAGCAGCTGACCCATTTATTGCTGACTCAGACGCATGTTTTCCCTCAGTGACAACAGTAGCCAGACAGAACCGATTCATCGTAATGGAGCATTTCTGGGTAGCACCAGTTTGTAAGCATTTCGGACCTGGTTCAAAATTCTTCCAGCACAAGGTTTCATCCACATCTGTCTCACTGCAAATTAAACAGTAGGAACCATTCTTACTATCCTTGCATTTCTATGTGTTGTCAACATCAATGAAAATCTAACTAAAACCAGGATAAGAGAACATGCTTGTTCAAAATTGTATAAATATAATAAATTGTATGTACATCAAATGGAAGAAACACGGAAACTTTACACTTCAAAGCATTCTATCACATTTCTAAAACTGTAGAGACAGGATGACGACTGATAGAAGTTTAAAAAGTATATAAAAATTCATACCTGTGCAAGACCAACATCTTTGATGATTCCTGCATGACTGTTATGCCATGAAATGACAGGGTGACTGGCTGTTGGAACTTGAGGCCATGAGGAAGGAAGTGTACTACCGGCCCAACCAAGTGTTGATTATCTGGCAACTTCGGTATGTCTGATGGGTTGCAACTGATCGCTACCGTAATTGTGCACTCTTCCATCAGAGCGCCTGGTGGAACTGTCAGCGAGATGTTCCTGACCTGAAGTTTGGCACCATCCTGTCCAACTTCGAAATTCCAGTAGCGACGGTCATTCCACACTGCAATAGAAAAAACAGAGTCCATTAAATTCATGTAAGGTAATGAAATGAATGGTGAGAGTGGGAAGGAGGAGGGAGAATGGAAAGAAGGGGGAGAGAAAGGGAGGGGGACAGAAATAGCGAGAGGGAGAAAGAGGGGGAGAGAGAATGATAGGGTATATTTCGGCTGTCTCTCACAGCCTTCTTGAATTACACAGTCATGTTGCATGACATACATCACGTGACAAAAGTTGGAGCTTGACCGGCGGGGAGTTCCTGACCAATGTTTACATTTATTGATGGCTTCCCCATGTATGTTAATGGCGTCTTTGATATTTTCCTTGTGCCAGGTCTCTTGAAGGTCTACGATTTTTGAATCCCTCATTGAACACTGGTGGCCTGTGTTCAACTTTGCTTACCATTGATACTGGTTGGCGACACGATACATTTAATTTAATTTATGTTCCTAGTGGTCTCGCTGTTTCTCCTATGTACTGTTGGTTGAAGTTTTGGAATTGGATGTCATATACCAACCCACATTCTGTTTGGTCTTTTTACCATAACTCCCGCCGATCCACCTCCAACTTGTGTCACGTCATGTACGTCATGCAACATGACTGTGACAATTAGTTTGCTGAAAAAGGCTGTGAGAAACAGCTGAAATATACGGAGAAAACAAAAGTGTTTCTTTATTTTACAAAATAAGACTATTCATGTTGTGCTGACAGCATTACAAATACTAGCACTTCAGATATTCTATTGTACCTTTGATGTTAAACTCATCGGCTTGCAGCGTTTTGACACCGTAACTGTGGATTTGGTCTGAAACAAACATGCAATTATTACTTGAGGTTTGAGGAAAAACCATGAACAGGCATACAGATGACCTCACCAGAGACATTATACATAACGTCATTCAATAAATTAACAAAGGGCCCAACTTCATCGGACATATGTGTGCAGGAGGATATAGTTTATATTTAATAAGTTATAGTATCACTTCAAATAAAAAAAAAATTATTTCAGTGGTGGAGTTGGACCTGTTTCCCTTTAATCTTCATCTCGTACAGCACGCTCCAATGAAGATTGACACAAAATATTCACACAGCCCTAAACTAGGTACAACGGCTGAAAGAGCAGCAGCCCTTTGTTTATCTAGCCGAGTTGCCAAGCAACATACACATGCCTGGTATTATAGTATCACTGCACCTATCCAGTTACTTCTTTGTAAAGTTTTAACAACATTTTGTTGTAAGAAATTAACTGACTTTGGAACATATATTTAGAAAAGTACTACGTTTCGACCGATCATCTATAGATCTTGGTCACGTACTGGTGTCATGTGTGTTGGCTCAGCTTTTGGTATATGTTTCTGAAGATATGCTCGAAAGTAAGTTATTTTTTTACAACATAATCATATCTTAGAGCCATGAACACTATATTCCATATATTAACAACATATTTAATATTTATTTTCAAAATGTTATTAAATAACTGGCATTTCAAGGCTCAGAAAAACAACACCCACAAACTGATACGATGGAAATAACGAACTGCCTCATGTCAATGGTAACAACATTCAAGTACTGATTATATTAAAGTATCATGTTACACCTTTACCAGGTAAATATGTACACCCTGAATATAAACAAATGAATGTATGTGATTATCTAAAATCGTTTTAAATGTCATCTCATTTAAATGTCAACCAAATTTCACACAGGGAAATATTTAACATGTAACATTTAAACAATATATATATATATATATATATATTTATTTATATATATATATATATACTGCAGTGTGCCTGTCTACCTGGTCTGGAGATGAATCGTAGAGCCTTTACGTTGAACACCCATGGTCGTCTACCAATGAGAACTCTTGCACATCCATTTGATAGCACACCTATTACCAGACCGCTTTGACCCAGGGTCTACAAGACGAATTTACCTGTTTCTTCAATACAACAGTATCATCGACAATGTCATTGCATTTATATTGTATTTGTATCAGCAGCACACATACAATGCGTACATTTATTGTTGTGTAGATGCGAAACATAAGAATAATTGTTGCCAATCCAACAAAGACATTATAGCACAGAATGATGTTTATATTGTAAACTACATCAATTGTAGCATTTGTACTGCCCAAATAGACTTTCAGTGAAGTGCATTTAACATACATAACTGGATATTTATATGTAAACGCTGACTTCCAGTTCAACATGCAATGTAAGCATGTTATTTGAGGGGGAAACCATTTCATTCCGTATTGGCAGTGGCCGTATGGATCCTCGTGCCTGATCTTTTCTGTCCTTGTCCTCTAACTCTAGCCACTTCCATGTATCTTTTCATCAAGGTACCACGCGCGACCTTTGCTATTCTGTGTTGATTGTTCCCTCCAAAACCAGTTTAAGCGGCTATATTCTCATCTTTATATGCCAATGTTATCACAGGCTAAGTTAAGTCAGTTTAAATGCTATTCAAAATACATTAGTCTGTTTCAAATGTATTCGTTATTTCAGAGATATCCCTACACATTCTCATTTCGCCTCTTTAAAGTGTCCTTTGTTCTTGTACGTAATCCACATGTGTGCATCATAAGTATGTACTAATATCATTAAACTGAAGTAAAACAATGCACTTCATTGAAACATATTTAAGCAAGCACGATATTGACGTAGTCTATACTACAGATAATGATTACTTACTGTTGAATAAAAGGTTCAGAAATATGGTACAACAGCTTAATATATTATGGAACGCTGTAAACAAACACAAAGTTCGACATGCTAAATGTTTTAGCCGAACCACAGAAGAAAAAAACAATTTCAAGGAACTGCCACTTAGAAAGTATATGCGTTAGCTGATAATAGTTAGTAAATAAGAATTGTCATGGCATACATATCAGTAAATATAAAGGTGAATTGAATTGATAATAGTTCTGATAGTGAAAAATGAACCTACATATAATTTATTTGTAATAGCTGCAGCTGTTATCTTTCATTGTGACTAGATGTGCAATTTCTTTCGTATCTTGCATACCTCTTGCATTTCTTTTAGCCATCCTCCATGATCTTGATCTTGTAGGGCTTTGACCGTCCTGTAGGAGTCGAGCACCAAGACAAAGTCGCCA